>CM077093.1:24369425-25013992 GCA_039513925.1 Platanthera zijinensis | reverse complement strand
TCCACCTATTTTATCTACTTTTTCCGAACTGCTAGAACGAAGAATTTATTTTTACATTTATGACAAAGATCTTTATATTTCTAATTCTTGGATTCATACCAATGAAAAAAAAAAGTGCAATTTAAACAATGAATTGAGAAGCCGAATCAAAATTTTAGAAAAAAATCAGATTCTGTTTCAGAGGAAGTATCTACATGAATTCTTTCTGCGATGAAAATTTGATCTTGTTCCAGGGAGTTGTTGCTCAGCTTCAAACATCCACTGGCTCAACCTCAACATGCTTCTCCACAGCACTTCCTGATCAATGTCCATTCCATGGACTTCTCAAATAATCAATTCCACTCTACCTAATCAGCAGCAGTATCAAAATCTGGGAATAACTCCTCCATAGTAAATTCCACTTGAGTGGTCCCTCTGCAGCAGTTAAATCTGGAGATATGTTTAACTGTGCTTCTTCTTGAGACTATACTTCATATTTTGAGTGTCAGGAGTAGGAGTGGGACACTAGCTCCCCCTGAAACCTGTGCAGTAAAAGAATATGAGCAATGTCTTTTATTGTAAAATACATTAGCTCCCCCCCTATACCTAAGCAAGTAGATACCTTTGGAGCAGAGTGGAGACTGGCTCCCCCTGCATCTGTGCAGGTTTGATACTTCCTGGACCACAGTTGAGTCAAGCTGTGTCCTTTCTTGTACTTGTTCAGATTCTTGATTTGTGTAGGGGATTGCACAGGGGTGTCTGGCCTGCTCTCTTCAGGCACATCCTTGGACAGCACCCTATCCCACCTGGAGAATAGTCTCATATCCATTCTTCTCATATGGTTAATCTTACTCCCTGCAGCTGCTGCATCACATCAGGGATCACACCAGTGAGGTACAGGCTCATGATCCTAGCCATGTTAGGCTTCTTGATTCCCTCTTTGATCTTGTCAAGAGCACTCCTGACCAATCAGTAGGAATAGTAAAAACTATCCTGGTCATCAGGCTGAACATATAGGCAGAAATCCTATCATGTCCACCTGTCTTGCAGAGGAGTACTTTTCCAACTACTTCTGACAAAACTTCCCTTTGATTCATTCCCTTCCTGTGAAGCAGCTCCAATCTTCAATCCTGAATCCAGGCCACACCATTGAAGGCTTTCCTTGTCAATATAGGAACTTCCTCTTCATTCTCAAACCTTCAGTTGAAAGATCTTTCTTAAACATCTTTGAGAATCTTTACCTTCGTCCCTTGAACAGTGGACTTAATCTTGAGGCCAGTAGAATGGACTGATGCAGAGATAAAGAACTCGTGCAACTCCTTCTTCCAATCTTAGATGGTTCTGAATGAGAAATTCTAACCCATGCAGAGAGAAGGGTGATAACACCTTGAACATCAGGCGGCGCCTCTGCAAAAGCCTGGCGCACTAACTCATATCCTTCATTGATGTTATCTTCAATCCTTGGCGCCATCGTTGTGTCGAGAAAGCTTGAGAGAAGAGAGAAAGAAAGTCTGTCGACACAAGGGTTTGAGTCTCGAAACCTGTGAAAGCGTGTCGACAACAAGAGCTTTTGACCTATTTAGCTCTAGCTTCTGTTGAAAGAAGTTCAAAAGGCGCCATAAAACAGTCTAAAATGTGTCGACACAGACGAAATGTGTCGACACCAAACTTCTATTAACTCGACATTTCGTCACCTACTATGTGTCGACACCAATTTGTGGTTATGTCGACACCTTGGATACATAGTAAAAGACAAAAATTCTGTGTCGACACAAGGACAAGTGTCAACACAAATTCTGTAGTGTCGACACCATTATTCTGGTAGAGTCGACATTACATTTCTAATTAAGTCGACAATAAAACTCTTAAGTGTCGACACATATTCTCTGTGTCGACACAATATTTCTGATTTGTCGACAAAATTTCTCTGAGTCGACACATTATTACTGAATGTGTCGACACATTCTTTACTTACCCAACTTCTGTAACTTAATGTGTCCTTTTTAACACTTGATTATGTTGTTACTACTTTTACTTACTTATATACCACTTCAATAGCATTGTTAATGATTTTGTTTAATGCATTAATCAATGGTTAACATACCTAATCAATTTTGAATTTATTGAATTTGGTTTCATCTAAAGGCTTAGTAAATACATCTGCTATTTGATAATCTGTTTTTACAAATTCCAATGAGATGTCACTTTTTCTACATGTTCTCTAAGAAAATGATATTTGATTTCTATATGCTTAGTTCTACTATGAGAAACTGGATATTAGCAATAGAAATACACTCTTAGAATCACATAAAAGAGGTGTTCTACTTACCTGAATACCATAATCCTTGAGCTGATGCTGCATCCATAATAGCTGTGCACAGCAGCTTCCAGCAGCAATATACTCTGACTCAGCTGTGGAAATTGCCACACTAGTCTGCTTTTTACTACTCCAAGATATTAGTCTTCCTCCCAGGAATTGACAAGTACCTGTAGTACTCTTTCTATCCTCTCTACATCCTGCAAAATCTGCATCTGAATAGCCTGTAGTTGAAAATCTCTATTCCTAGGGTACCAAAGACCTAGAGTAGGAGTGCCCTTTAGATATCTCAGAATCCTTTTGACTGCAGTATAATGAGATTCTTTATGGCAGGCTTGGTACCTAGCACAGACACATGTTGCATACATAATGTCAGGTCTACTAGCAGTGAGATATAGTAGAGACCCAACTATACCTCTATACAAAGATTCATCAACAGGTTACCTGCCTCATCTTTGCATATTGGCATACTTGTTCCCATAGGAGTTCTCATGGAGGAGGATGACTCCATACCATATTTCTTAATTAATTCCTTGGTGAACTTAGACTGGGATATGGACAATCCATCATCAGTCTGTCTTACTTGGAGTCCCAAGAAGAACTTAAGTTCTCCCATACTGCTCATCTCAAACTTCCCTTGCATAAGTTTGGCAAACTTTTTACAAAGGTTGTTTTCAGTAGATCCAAAGATTATGTCATCAACATAGATCTGGACTAAGATGATCTTTCCTTTGGATTCCCTAAGGAATAGAGTTTTGTCTATCTTTCCTCTTGAGAATTTATTCTCAATGAGGAAGGTAGACAGGGTTTCATACCAAGCCCTTGGAGCTTGTTTTAACCCATACAAAGCTTTCCTAAGCTTATACACAGAATCAGGTTTAAGAGGATCTACAAAACCTGATGGCTGCTCTACATATACTTCTTCTTTAAGATCACCATTCAGAAATGCTGACTTCACATCCATCTGGTATACTTTGAAGTCTTGGTAGGCTGCATAGGCAAGGAACATTCTGATTGCCTCCAGCCTTGCTACTGGAGCAAAGGTTTGATCAAAGTCAATCCCTTCTTCCTGCCTGTATCCTTTTGCAACCAATCTTGCTTTATTCTTTACTATTATTCCACTTTCATCTAGCTTGTTCCTATAGATCCACTTAGTTCCAATTATGTTGTGGCCTCTTGGTTTAGGAACAAGCTCCCAGACTTTGCACCTTCTAAATTGATTCAGCTCCTCTTGCATAGCATCAATCCAGTGCTGGTCTTGGATAGCTTCTTCAAACTTCTTAGGTTCCATTTGGGACAAGAAACTAGAATGCAAAACTGTGCTTTGATTTCTGCTTCTAGTTTGCACTCCTTGTCTTGGATCACCAATTATCTGATCAGTATGATGATCTCTTAGATATCTTATAGCTGGAGGTAGATTCCCTTCAGGTTGTGCATCTCCAGCTTCTTCATTCTGCTGTTCCTCTTGGTTTTCATCAGCTTCCATTATCTCTTGTACTCCTCCTGGACAGCAGCCTTCATTTTCCAATGCTCCCTCTTCCTTTGAAGCTTTAGCAATGGAGAGCTTGTCCATCTTCTTGCTTATACCTGTTGAGTCATTTGATCTACAAGACAACTCACAATTGATTAATCTTGTTTCATCAAATACAACATGCACAGATTCTTCAACAACTTGAGTAGTTAAGTTGAAGACTCTATAGGCCTTACTATTTGTGCTGTACCCAACAAATATCCCATCCTGGGATTTGGCAGCAAACTTAGTCAAATATGACTTGCCATTGTTAAGTATATAGCACTTGCAGCCAAAGATCCTAAAATAGGATAGATTTGGTTTTCTGCCTTTCACAATCTCATAGGGAGTCTTCCTGTGGCTTTTGGTGATAGAAGCCCTATTGATGACATGACAAGCAGTGTTAACTGCCTCAGCCCAAAAATATTCTGGGAGAGAGGTGTAACTCAATAGAGTTCTACCAGCTTCAATTAATGTTCTATTCTTTCTTTCAGCAATTCCATTTTGCTGAGGTGTTCTAGGTGAGGAGAACTCTTGGAAAATCCCAAAGTCTATACACAAGTTTGTTATGCTTTCAGATTGAAACTCAGTACCATGGTCACTTCTGATTTTGACCACTGTACTGTTCAGTTCATTCTGAATTTGCTTTACAAAATTAAATAATACACTTGGGGTTTCAGATTTTTGTCTCAGAAAGAACACCCATGTAAATCTAGAATAGTCATCTACAACCACTAGAGTGTAGACCTTCCTACCTAGACTGTGAACTGGCATAGGACCAAAAAGATCCATATGCAAGAGGTATAAGCACCTCACAGAATCCTTGTTTTCAAGGCTTTGAAATGAGGTTTTTGTCTGCTTGCCCTTTTGACAAGCTGAGCATACCCCTTCCTTTATACACTTAACTTGAGGCCCATTCCTCACTAGTTCTTTACTAAAGAGTTGGCCAATTGTCTTGTAGTTTAGATGAGCTAATCTCTTGTGCCACTTAACACACTGAGAAGCATTGTCATCAGCTACAAGACAAATGGGGGATGCCTTATTCTCACATTCAAAATTAAGGCAATACACATTTCTCTTCCTATACCCAGTCAAAATGATCTCTTGATCACTTGACCTTTTGATATGACATCCATCCTTACCAAATGAAATGTCATATCCTAGATCACTCAGCTGGCTTATGCTTATTAGATTATGTTTCAAACCTTTTACATAGGCCACTTGGGTGATAGTAATTAGGTTTGAAGAGATGTTACCAAATCCTTTGATGACTCCTTTTTCAGATCCACCAAAGATCACTTTATGTCCATCTTTGACTGATGAATACTCCTTCAGCAGCCCCTTTGTTCCAGTCATGTGCCTGGAACAACCACTATCCAAGTACCATATAGGGGCATGGTAACTTGGATTCACCTGCAATACAGAATTACTTACCCTTAGAACCCAAGTAAGTCTTGGGTCCTTGGTTCAGGTTAGCCTTAATAAAGTTATCATAACCTCTTCTAACAGGTAGACTCTTATTCTTTATAACACTTGTGTTATACCAGCAGTCCAATGCAAAATGACCCCTCTTGCCACAGCACCAACATTCAAACTTATTGTATCTAGATCTAGATACATCCTTGTCAGAAGCATTTCTGTTCATTGCTGATGCTGTTGCAACTTCACCTACTGATTTCTTAAAACCATAGGGTTTATGACCATAGGTAGGCCTGCTTGCCTTAACACCCTTGTTCTTCAGAACATTTGTCTTAATATGATCCTGAATGTCTTCATGATCATATATGTTAGAAGGCACTTTCTCCTTACCAAACCTTATGGGGACTGAAAGGTTTAGTGGCTGAATAGGGGCTTTGCCTTTCCTCTTGAATCTGCCAGCCCTGGAGTTACCCTTAAATCCTAATCCAGCCTTACCCTTCTGAGTGACAAATTCATCTATCAAGGGTAAGACAGATTTTGGCTTAGAGTAACTAGCCACTAAATCCCTTTCAATTCTAAGTCTGTCCTCCAGACTTTTTACTTGATCATTAGTATAATTAATTGTACCCATCTGAATAATAGTTATATTCTTCAGCTTGGCAATTTCAGCTAACTTTTGATCAAGGACTTTTTCTAACTCAGTTGTTGCAACCCTTAGATCAGCAATTTCCTGAGCCTGTGATTTAACCAGGTTCTTGCTTTTCTTAAGGGCCTGCAACAGGTCCCCATACTTGTCTATCAATTGATAGACATCTCCTTCAGATCCAGATGCATCTTCATCACTTGATGCAGATGTAGCTGATTCTTCACTTGTATTACAAACAGATGTACAAGAAGGACAGTTTACCTCATTTGGACCAGACTGATTCTGGCATAGGTCCTCTTCTGATCTTGTCATCAAACCCATGCATTGATGTTCATTGATGGAGTCTAGCAACTGCATAAACTCCTCTTCCTCAGATGCAGCATATAATCCAATATATGCTTCAGCTTCAGATCCTGATTCTGAAGTTGACTGGTCTGACAGACTTTTATCTTTCTTTGCTACAAAGGATTTCTCCTTCTTGCCTTTCTGATAAGTCTTCTTCTTTTCTGAAGATTCCTTCCTTTTGTCAGGACAATCAGCCACTACATGTCCAGGCCTATTGCAACAATAGCAGACAATCTTTGAAGTAGTGGCTTTGCTGGGCTTTGACCTGCTTTTCTCTTTCCTTGATGACCTTCTCTTCTGATAATAGTCATCTACTTGCTGTGATGAGGAAGGCCTAGACTTCCATTGCTTCTTTTTCAAGAACCTTTGAAATTGCCTAGTGAATGCAGCAAAGTCTGCATCTGAATCACAGCTGACTGAACCCTTATCTGAATTTTCAGAACTACCTTCTTCAACTTCCTTAGGAGGAGATGGTGATTTCCTCCTATTCTTTCTAGTGGCTTCAGCATTAAATGCCACAGTCTTTTCTCTATGCTCTCCTCTTGAGTTTCTTTCCTCCTCCTTCCTTACCATAAGTTGCATTTCATAGGATAGCAACTTTCCAAACAGAGTTGGAGGAGATATCTCTGCCAATTTTGCCACTTCTCTTATGGCACAGATCTTTGTATCCCAATCCTTTGATAAGGATCTTAAGAATTTGTCATTCAGTTCATAGGTACTGAAGACTCTTCCATAGGATATTAGCTCATTCACAATTCTATAGAATTTCTTATAGCACTCAGTAATGCTATCAGATTTTCCTTGTCTAAAACTTTCATACTCCTGATTTAGCATAGATTTTCTGTCCAGCCTTACTTCTTCAGATCCCTCCATGTAGACAATCAATGTGTCCCACATCTCCTTGGAGGTCTTGCAGTGAATCAGATTCTGAAATGTTGAATCATCTATGGCACTGACAATGATGTTCTGTGCCCTTTTGTCCATAGTTGCCAAGATGATTTCATCCTTGGTCATTTCAGAATAAGTCTTTGGTGTTTTGATATTTGCATCAAGAACAGATATCTTCATTGGTATGAAGGGGTCTTCCTGTACTGTGATGTAAATCCTTGGGTCAGATGCTTCCATAAACAATCTGACTCTTTCTTTCCAGATCCCAAAGATTTCCTTCTTGCATATGGGTAATTTCATTGACCCTAGTTCCTTATGATTCTCTCCAGAACCCATCTTCTTGATTCTTGAATCTGCCTATCAGATCTACCTCAGACTGTTAAGTCCTTTTTGAGTAACCTCCCTCTGATACCACTTGATAGTTTAACTTTCAAGGCAGCCTAAACACCTAGAGGGGGGGGGGTGAATAGGTTCTGCTTTTCTTTCTATAACTTCTAGGCAAAATTCAATTCAATAACTAATATAATAAACACAGCAATCACAGAAAACAAAACATCACAGATTGTACTATGTTTTATAGTGGTTCCCCAAGGTCTGGGTACATCCACTTTCCCCCTCCACCTATCTAGCAGTATGCTAGATTCGGCCAAACTTCCACTTATCTCAGATCAATAGATCTTACAACTCAGAACCCAACTGGTTCCTACAACTCAGGCACAACTGCCCTACCTCAGCCTTGCCCCAAGGCCTACAACTCAGAGAATATCCTTCTCCTACACTCAGGCAATCAGCCCTACCACTCAGAGTTCAACACTCCTATACTCAGCCTTTATAACATAGGCTTACAACTCAGATCTGTATAAACAGATCCTACAGAAATATAGAAAAGATTGTTTAAGTTGTCTTGCCAAGTTGAGAGAGAAAAGGCAATGACAATTCTTGATCAGCTGATGCAATCAACTATTTCTTAGCCTTCTTCAAAGCTTCTTGAAAATGTACTTAGCTGAGTTGATTCCAAACAGCTTCTTGAGAATCCACTGGTGGATTCTCTCTTCTTCTTCAAATTCTGACTTGATCTCTCTCTATCCAGAACTTTGAATGATTCTTCTGAATTCTGATTAGAACTCTTCTTAGATCTACCCTTAGATAGTCTTCTTAGATCTCCCGGAGAAGATCTTCTTAAGTGCCTAGCACTTTCTTGAAATGAGTAGAATTGTAATCCTTCTCCACTTACTGATCCAATGTATTTCAAAAGGTCAGTTCTATCTGTTGTTGATTGTTGTTTTCTCCTTCTGAATCTGTCTATTTATAGACATTCTTCATGGTAACTGGCTGATCCGGTTTCTAACTGTTTTCTGACAGGTCTGACAACTTCAGTTAACCGGTGATAACCCACAGCTGTCAAGTCTTCAAACAAGTCCTGTGCCTTAGTCTTGAATCACAAGATGTTGAAACAGTCTGTCAGAAAGTGTCGAGACCATCTGTCTATTTGTGTCGACATAATTGACTTTGGTGTCGACACAGTCTTCAGTGATGTCGACTAAGTTGCCTTTGAGTCGACACAGCTTCTTCTGCAAATACTTTGATCTTGACTTTTCAGTGTGTCGACACAAGTCCTGTGTGACGACACAGTTGTTGTAGAATCATAACTTTAGTAAGTGTTGACTTAGCCTTCAGGTGTCGACACATTCATTTTTTAACTCTGCTATAATGTGTCGACTAATTTACAATGTGTCGACACATTCTGCTGGTGTCGACAAACTTGAGGTCGACTATTTTCTTCTGTGTCGACACATTCAGATGATGTCGACAATATTGAGATCGACTATACTCTTCAGTGTCGACACATTCTCCCAATGTTGAGGTCGACGCTTTTCTTCTGTGTCGACACAATTTCCCAGTGTTGTGTCGACTCTTTTTCTGTGTCGACACAATTTCCCAGTGTTGTGTCGACTTACTTCTTCTGTGTCGACACTTTTTCCCAGTGTAGTTGTAGACTAACTGCTATGTGTCGACACTGCTTCCCAGTGTTGTGTCGACTATTTTCTTCTATGTGTCGACACTGCTTCCTTTGTGTCGACACTTGGACTTAGAATTTTTCTGCATACTTTATCAATTCTCCACCTGCACATGTCAACTTAAAACAACATCAAATACACCTTGATGTATATCATTGAGCTAAGTTGGGCTTCTTCAAATCAGGTACACATTTTCCAATGTACCCAACACGGGCCTTGCGTGCATTCCGCGTGCGTCGGCCGCATGCGCGTAACCTACGCCCGTGCGCGGGTCGTCCGCGCGTTCGAACGAGGGTTGCGCGGTTTGCACTCTGCGGTCTTGCAGCTGCGGGCTGATTTTTTATTCTTTGTCGTGTGCATTTAACGAAGCGTTCTTCCGGTCCGATGCATTTGCGCTCTTCCTTGACTGAAGATGGTGTGAACAATTGGAGGGCGAAGTACGGGCTTCCGGCTGACTTAGAAGTGAGGATCCTGCGGCCCGAGGAGCGGGTTCAGAATCCTCCCCGTGGCTGGCTGACGATTTGTGATGTATCCCTTAGATCCGGCTTCCGGTTTCCGCCCTGCGATGAGGTGATAGAGATTTTGAAGTTCTGTGGAGTGCATGCCTCCCAGTTTGCTCTGACTGGGGTTGCCCGAATCATGGGCTTGATCGCCTTCTTCCGCGAGCATGGGAGCCTGCTCTCTTTGGACCAGTTTCGAGATTGGTGCGATGTGCGCTTTGATGGTGGCGAGCGGGTTGAGGTGCGTAGTAACAAGGTTTTGTTGGAGTTTGAGGCCCGTAAAGATCGTCGTCATGGTAATACTCTGTTTGGATATGTGAAGAATTCCTGGGGTCTTCCTGAGGTGTGGAATGCGCTTCCCGACCGTTGCCACCGTGTGAAAGGGAGGGAGCGGGACTTTTCCCCGGTGCTGGGATTCTCTGAGCCTCGTGAGCTGTCCAATCGTCTCTTCAACATATATGTTTACGTGGAAGAAAAGCGACTGCTGGGATGTGGTATCTCGATGGGCATGGTTCAGGTGGCGGCGACTTCTCAGGGAGGGGGCCGAAAGAGGAAAGCGGTGATGGCTCCTATTGATAACCTTGATGTTATGGTGGTAGCTTCTGATGATTCAGCTCTAGAGGTGCAATTACCTGCTTCCTCGGTTCCTAAGGCGCCTGCCATTACAGCGGCTCCACGGATGTCTTCTTTCTTGAGTGCGATGAGCGATGCGGTAAGGGGGTGACTATCTCTTTTCTTTCCTTTTCTGTTTGAAAGTGGTTGATTGTGTGTCTTTCTTTTGCAGATAGAGACTCATGCGCAAATCGCAGTGACCTGGAATGATCATTACGTGAGCCTGAAGGACGGGTATCTCGCTTTACAGGAGAAGCTTCGGTTGTCGATGAGCTCGCTTGCCTCCTTGAAGGAGGCACATGACCGGGATATTGTGAGGCTCCGTCGAATTGGCTCAGAGCTGAAGTCCGAGCTAGAAGATACACGTGCGGCCTTGGACGTGGAGAAGGCTTCGGTGGAGAGGACCACTCAGATGCTGAAGCATGCAAAGGAGGAGACATCTGGCTTGGGGACCCAGTTGCAGGCGACACGAGAGGAGGTTTCAGGCCTTGAGACTCAGCTTCGGACGGCGAAGGCGCGGGTGGAGATGCTGTCCTCCGACGACCATGCATCAGAGCTGAAGGCAGCAGGGCTTGCGGAGTACTTGGAGTCACTGGACTATCTTTGAGATCGCAACTTGATTGCGGAAGAGGTTCGTGATGATATTTGGTCCAAGGAGGTGGAGCCCCAGATGGATGATATACGCGAGCTAGCGCTCCATCACGGCGTCTCGAAGGCCTTTCGCTTTGTAGGCAAACGCCTTGGGTGTGACACCTCCAGTTTCAGCTTTGCGGACGTTTCCGGGGACGAGCCCTCTGACTCAGACGCCGATGGAGAGTAGCTGTAATGTTTATCTGCTGTTGTATGTTGTGTCGTACATTTGTTGCTTTTTGCTTTTGTTGTAGCTTTTGAGATTGTCGCCCTTAGGGCTGAGATTTGTTGTCTTTTATCTTCTTTATATGACAGTTTCATTTTTATGTCATTGTCATATGCTTCGCACAGATTTGTTTTGCCACAAGGTGATAGTGCAGGAGGGTGTTTGTATTGTCCCCCCCCCCCAAATCTTTGGGAGCTTGTCCGAACCGTCTTTTATTTTACGGCCTAGTTGCAAAAATAGAGAGGGAGTAGACCCTCGTGAGGGGGTACAAGTCAGGCTCGTGGCTTAGTTGCATAGAGCTGGTCCACGGCTTCGTGCGCGGGGCTGGCTCGCGGCTTGGTTGCGTGGAGCTGGTCCACGGCTTTGTGCGCGAGGCTGGCTCGCGGCTTGGTTGCGTGGAGCTGGTCCACGGCTTTGTGCGCGAGGCTGGCTCGCGGCTTGGTTGCGTGGAGCTGGTCCACGGCTTTGTGCGCGAGGCTGGCTCGTGGCTTGGTTGCTTGGAGCTGGTCCACGGCTTTGTGCGCGATGCTGGCTCGCGGCTTGATTGTGTGGAGCTGGTCCATGGCTTTGTGCGCGAGGATGGCTCGCGGCTTGGTTGCGTGGAGCTGGTCCACGGCTTTGTGCGCGAGGCTGGCTCGCGGCTTGGTTGCGTGGAGCTGGTCCACGGCTTTGTGCGCGAGGCTGGCTCGCGGCTTGGTTGCGTGGAGCTGGTCCACGGCTTTGTGCGCGAGGCTGTCTCGCGGCTTGGTTGCGTGGAGCTGGTCCACGACTTTGCTGGAAAAGGGGGCAGACCCTTCCCAGGTTGCGTAAGTTAGGGAGACCACAGATCTTGTTTGAATACACAATATTTGTAGAAAGCAAAATGCGATACTTTGAATAACTAATAGTTTGCACGAGATCAGGCTCGCGACTTATATGAATCACATAGTTTTGAATCGAAAAATTACTGCATAAAGAAAATCATAACGCATTACTGATAAAAGCGGCGCAGGTTCTGTGCATTCCATGTACGGGGGAGAGTTTTTCCTTCGGCGTTCCGCAACTTGTACGTGCCTGGTTTTACCAAAGCTGTGACAACGAACGGGCCTTCCCATGTTGGAGATAGCTTGTCGCCTTGTGCTCCTTTTCTGGCGGCTTCCAAGGTGCGAAGGACCAAGTCTCCTATGTTGATTGAGCGGGGCTTCATCCAACGATTGTAGTAGCGAGTTGTGCGTTGTTGGTAGGCGGCGGCGCGGAGAGCGGCTTCTTCGCGCACTTCGAAGACCAAGTCAAGGTTGTCACGGAGCGCTTCATCGTTTGTTCGGAGATCAAAGTTGGATGCCCGGGAACTGGGGACGCCAATGTCGACCGGGATAATGGCCTCTGTTCCATAGCAGAGATTGTATGGTGTTTCTCCTGTAGGCGTCCTTTCTGTTGTACGATACGCCCATAACACATTGGGGAGAGCGTCGACACATTGCCCCCCAGCATCTTCTAGTCGTGTCTTCAGTCCCTTCAGAATAGTACGGTTAGTCACCTCAATTTGCCCATTAGTTTGCGGGTGTGATACTGCTGTGTGCCGTAATTCTATCTTTAATTCCTCGCACAACTTGGTAAAGGACTTTCCGGTGAATTGGGTGCTGTTGTCGGTGATGATGATTGCCGGTATGCCGAAGTGACACACGATGTTCTTCCAGACGAATTGTTTGGCGTTCTCTTCAGTTATCTTGGCCAGTGGTTCTGCTTCAACCCACTTGGTGAAGTAATCGATCACCATAATGATGAATTTCCTCTGTCCCGAGGCTAGTGGCAGAGGCCCGAGGAGATCTATTCCCCACTGTGCAAATGACCAAGCTCCTTGTAGTGTTGTGAGGGCCACTGGTGGCTGCCGGGGAACATTGGCGTGCACTTGACAGCTTCTACATTTTTGGACGAACTCCGATGCCTCCTTCTTCATAGTTGGCCAATAAAACCCTTGTCGTAGGATTTTTCTGGCTAAGGCTTTCCCTCCAAGGTGTTCGCCGCATACTCCTTCGTGAACTTCGCGGAGCGCATACTCGTCGTCTTCTTCTGATAGGCACTTCAGGTAAGGTCCTGCGAAGGACCGCTTATACAATTCTCTGTTTATCAAGGTGAACGCGGCCACTCTCATTCTTAGGCGGAGAGCTTCCTTGTGATCCTCGGGTAGTTGTTGGTTCTTTAAGTAGGCGATTAGCGGGGCAGTCCAGGACTCTTCTGCTTTGTTGATTTTTATCACTTCCCATGGGACATGAATGCTGGGGAAGGCTATTTCTTCTATTTGGAGCCTTCTTGTCTGGTACCGTGTTGAAGATGTGCCTAGTTTTGACAGGACATCTGTCTTATTGTTCTGCTCTCTGGGGATATGTAGAATTTGAAATTGTAGGATTTGGATGAGAAGGGACTTGACGAGTTGCAGATACTAGGCTAGCTGCTCGTTCTTTGCTTCGAATTCTCCTTCTACCTGCGAGACAACAAGTTGTGAGTCAGAGTAAATGGTCAGCCACTTGACCTGGCAGCTGACGACGAGCTTGAGTCATGCGATGAGGGCTTCGTATTCTGCAGCATTGTTTGTAGCAGGGAACTTCAGCCGAAGTCCATATTCCAGGGTAACGAGCTCTGGACTTATAAGGAGCAGGCTTGCTCCGACACCTTCAACTCCTGAGGCCCCATCCACATATAGTGTCCACGCTTGTCCGGCCTCCGCTGGTGCGACCTCTACTTCCGTTGGTAAAGTGTTTTCTACGATGAAGTCTGCCAAGTCTTGATACTTGATGACGGGGTGCGGGAGGAAGTGGATGTCAAACTTGCCTAGCTCGACAGCCCACTTGACCAGTCGGCCGGATGCTTCAGGTTTCTGGAGAATGGCTCGGAGTGGTAACTCAGTTAAGACTTTAATGGTGTGTGCTTGGAAGTAGGGGCGGAGTTTTCTGGCGGATAAGACAAGCGCTAAAGCCGTTTTGTCTACATCCGGGTACCGGGTCTCTGTGTCAGAAAGGATTTTGCTGAGGTAGTAAATGGGGCGTTGAACTCCTCCTTCATCTTTAACTAGAACTGAGCTCAATGTCGCTGGTGTGATGACGAGGTACAGAAAGAGAATCTCTCCGGGAGCCGGCTTGGATAGGAGTGGAGGGTAGGCAAGTTATTGCTTTAAGGATTCGAAGGCTGACTGGCATTCGTCAGTCCATTGAAATCCCGAGCTTCGAGCTCCTTAGAGGATCTTGAAGAAAGGGAGGTACTTGTCTCCTGTCCGAGCTAGGAATCGGGATAGTGTTGTGATTCTTCCATTCAACCGTTGTACATCTTTGAGTGATCTGGGCGGAGATATTTCTTCGAGCGCCTTAATTTTTTCTGGATTGGCCTCTATCTCACGCTGGGTAACCATGAACCCCAGGAACTTCCCCGAATTGACCCCGAAGGCGCACTTGCTAGGGTTGAGCCTCATTCCGTACTGTCTAAGGATTCTGAAACATTTCTCCAAGTCTCCATGATGGTCCTCGCGACGAATGCTCTTGACCAGCATATCATCTACGTACACTTCCATGGATCTGCCGATGAGCTCCTTAAAGACTTTGTTCATGAGTCGTTGATAGGTAGCTCCTGCATTCTTAAGTCCGAATGACATCACTTTATAACAATAGATCCCCTTGTCGGTTCGAAAAGCTGTGTTCCTCGTCGGCTGGGTCCATCCGAATCTGATTGTACCCTTAGTAGGCATCCATGAAGCTGAGAAGTTGATGTCCGACAGTTGAATCAACTAGCTGATCTATCCTGGGAAGTGGAAAACTGTCTTTAGGACAAGTCTGGTTAAGGTTGGTGTAGTCCACACACATCCTCCACTTCCCGGAGGACTTTTTTACCAGGACAACGTTAGCCACCCAAGTGGGGTAACCAACCTCTCGAATGAAATGGGCGCGGAGGAGCTTCTCAACTTCTTCTATTGCTTGGAGTCTCTCGCGGGCGAAATTCCTCTTCTTTTGGATGACGGGCTTGCATGCGGGGTTGATGTTAAAAGAGTGCTGGATGACCTGAGGGTCGATTCCAGGCATATCTTCTGGGGACCAGACGAAGATATCCTTATTTTCCCGAAGGTAGGCTGCTAACTCCTCCCTCTCTTGCTGTGGTAAGAGGGACCCGAGCTGAACGGTGCGATCTGGTTTTGTTGGAGAGAGGGGGACCTCAATCAGGCCTTCGATGGGTGCCCCCCGCTGCAGAATCGCTTCGTCTCTGAGGTCGAAGTCATCAATATTCAGTGTGGTAGGCATAGTAGGCTGCGCTTGTTTAGAATAGCAGTTCTTAGCGGCTTCCTGATTTCCGCGTACTACTCCAATTCCTCCGGGAGTGGGGAACTTCATAGCTAGATGGGGAATAGATGGGATAGCTTTGAAGATGGTCTGAACAGGCCTTCCAAAGATAACATTATATGCTGAGCTTGATTCCACTACCACGAACTGGACTTCATGCGCGATCTGCTTTGGAAATTCTCCTAATGTGACTGGTAGGGTGATTGTTCTGATGACTTGGACTGGATGGTTGTCAAAACCATATACTAGGCCAGCTGCTGCAGTCAGCTGCTGCCGGGATATGTTCATACTTTGAAGGGTGGTGGAAAAAAGGACGTCGACCGAACTGCCATTGTCGACGAGGATTCGTTTGATGTTGTAACAAAGGTCTCTGATGCCAGCACTGATTACTAATGGATCTTGATGTGGTGTTCGGATGTCGATGAGATCTTCATCTCCAAATGATATGGTGGTATCTTGCTTACTCCTCTTATCTTCATGGGTTTCCTTTCCCGCGTACACTGATAGTATCTGTGTTGTCAGAACAGGTGATCTGGCAATGGTCTTGATGTTTCCTACCACTTGCCTTCTTCCTCCTCCTGCAGGTGGGGCATTCTACTGGTCTCTAGGATGCCTAGGCGGATCCTGCTGTTCCTGCACCCTTCCCTGCAAAAATCTTCCGAGCAGCCCTAGACAAATTAGACGCTCGATCTCCTCTTTCAAGCAAGCACAATCTTCAGTGGTGTGCCCGGTCGTCCGATGGTATTCGCAATACTTGGACTGATCGTTCTTAGGGTTGTGAGGTGGTTGCCTTGGTCGTTGTAGCGCCGGCTCATTCTGGATGGCATATAACACATTGGTGCGAGAAGTGTTGAGAGGGGTGTAATCTCTAGGTGGATCTCTCTGGCGGTCACGTCGGCGCTGTCCGTTCCGACGTTCTTCGGGGAATCTTCCTTCCTGGCTTTGAGGGGACGACTCTTTGTCCCTCTTTCTTTTCTGTAATTCATCGAACTGTCGTCGATGAGCTTCAATGGCTTCGTCCGCGGCTATCCGTGCTTCGACTCTGCGTACAAGATCTGGATAGTTGGGGACGGTTTCTCTCATAAGTGCTGAGTAAAAGCCGCTAGGACGGAGACCTCCCAGGAACACTCCCCGTAGGAGCTCGGGGTCGACTCCTGGGATTTGGCGGGCTTCGACAGTGAATCGTCGAAAGAATTCTTTGAGGGTCTCCCCTTCGTTTTGGCGGATTCCAGAGAGATGTGATGGATCGCGAACGATCCTTCGATTGGTGATGAATTGGTCGGAGAACTACCTGGTCAGTTCGGCGAAGCTGGTAATGGTGCCTGCTCTTAAGGAGTGAAACCACGTTCGAGCTTGACCTTTGAGGGTGGTTGAGAATACTTGACATAGCAGCGGATCAGAGGCGTTGAAAATCCTCATGATAGTGGTAAAATGATTAACATGTTCGAGCGGATCATCGGTTCCATCGAATGTTTCGATGCTTGGGAGTTTGAATCCTTGCGAGATCGGATGGTCGAGGATTTGTGGGGCCAAGGGTGTTGGTACCCTAGTTTTGATTTGAGTTTAGTCTTCTCTTTCTGTCTCTTGACCCAAGATTTATCTATGGTCAAAGGTTAGTTTAGTCTTGTCACTTTTCCAGATGAATATTTGGTTAAGTTGTTTTTCGTTCGACTATGGTCGAACGTCGCTCGACTATCGTCGATCAGCCGTTCGACGATCGTCTTCCTGATAGCTCGACTATCTGCTTGATAGGTCGACTATCTGTTGTCTGTGATAGCTCGACTATCTGTTGATAGGTCGACTATCTGTTTTCCTTGATAGTTCGACTATCTGTTGATAGGTCGACTATCTGCTTTCTGTGATAGCTCGACTATCTGTTGATAGGTCGACTATCTGCTTTTCTTTGATAGTTCGACTATCTGCCTGGATAGTTCAACTATCTGATAGTTCGACTATCTATTGATAGTTCGACTATCTGTGTTGTTTGATAGTTCGACTATCTGTCTTGATAGGTCGACTATCTGTTGCTCTTTGATAGTTCGACTATCTGCCTGGATAGTTCAACTATCTGATAGTTCGACTATCTGTTGATAGCTCGACTATCTGTTTTGTTTGATAGCTCGACTATCTGTTGATAGTTCGACTATCTGTTGATAGTTCGAATATCTGTTTTCTGTGATAGTTCGACTATCTGTTGATAGGTCGACTATCTGTTTTACTTTGGTAGTTCGACTATCTGTCCTGATAGATCGACTATCTGATAGCTCGACTATCTGTCCTGATAGTTCGACTATCTTCTGAGGTAGTTCGACTATCTTCTTTGATAGTTCGACTATCTGTATCATTCGACTATCTGTCTGATAGGTCGACGATCTCTGTGCCTCGTTCGACGATCTCCGAGGGTCGTTCGACGTTTTGTTGTATGCTCTTATTTATTTTGTCATCTTCTATGATGTGACTTATTTCATATTTATCTGGCATATTATTTGAATAAATTTGAGATATTATTTCCAGGCAATATCTGCTCTATTCCTTATGTCTGAGCTAATCTTTATCTAACAAAGTTGTTTGTCGTATTAGTTGAAATATGTTGTCTGCTTTATCTGCCAGGCTGTCCTTTATAGCCGTTAGACTCAAAAAGTCTTCCTTGGCCGTAAAGAGTTCTTTCTGATGTGACTTTCTTTAGTACTCTGATATCAGATTGGATATGCAGCTTCTTGGAAAGCTTTATCTCCTTATAGGATATCTGTCTGCAGTATTTTGTTTTGCTTTATGCTTTTTGCAGCCCAGATTGCAGATCTCAGAAGAAGACAAGATTCAAACTTAAATTAGAGTCGTTGCTGCTGCTGCTATATAAAGACTTCTTTGAAGAAAGAAATTAACTAGTTCTCATATAATATTCATTCAGCAAGCTTACAGCAAGAACAAGTTTACTACTCTCAGCAATCTTCACTCAACTGAGAAGTGTTAGCTCTTCTGCTCTTCTTCAACCTGAGTTCTCCTGCTTCCAGGAAGTTCTGACTTAGAGATCTTTTGAAGAAGAAGAAGAAGATAGCTGCTAGAAGATTTTCATTTCTTATTTTATATCTTCTTGTAGTTTTTCCTTCAGTATTTTCTGAAGTGTTTTCTGCACTGAAGCAAGACTTCACCTGGACATTCTTTTAGCCAGGGGGAGCCTTGATTCTTTAAGAGCTTTCTAGCTCAGTGCAAGTTCTTGTGCTTCTCTAATCTATTGTAAAATAGAGAAGACATCTTAACCTCCTTTCCCCTCCTGTACAGGGTTATTACTCCCTTCAAAAGTATCCCTTGGTGGCAGGGCACCTGATCAAAAACCTGTGTTGGTTTTTAGACACCTGATCAAAAGTCTAAAGGGTTTCTAGATCTACTTGAAGCAGATCTTGTTGGTGGCAGGGCACCTGATTAAAAACCTGAGTGGATTCCTACCTTGTTGGTAGAAGAGTGGACGTACCCAAGTTGTTTGGGGAACCACTGTAAATTTCCTTGTGTCGTCTGGATTGTTTTATTAATTCATTGTACTGTGGCTGTGAATAGATTTAACTAGGTTTGCTAGTTGCTGTTTAGGATTCCTAGCCTTAACTGTAATTACAGTTGGCTGCCTTTAGTGCACAACACTTGTGTTAGGCTTTAGGGTTTAATCTCAAATATATATAACCTTCATTCCGCAATTAACTCCAAGGGAGTTGAGTAGACAGTCAACTTTGCTAGTGCAATTTTTGATTACTCTATTCACCCCCCCTCTAGAGTAGTATCTATCCCTTTCCTTTCAAAGGGGGAGCCTTGGCAAAGCGACCGATGAGGGTGAAAATCTCTCCTCGCGGCTTGGCGGTATTCTTCAGCCACGACCTCCCTGATTTCTTCGCGAGTGAGTAGAGGGTGGATGCGAGCATCGTTAACTAGATTGTGGCGGGGGTGATCCTCCCTTGCTCCCCTTGGAGGGGGATGAGTCGAACTGGAGGCATCAGAGTAATCTTCGAGTTCTTCTTGCCCCGCAGGGGCTTCCTAATTCCTTGCTGGATTGAGTGGTGGAGGATTGTTAGCTGGCGGAGGTGACCTTGGTGGAGCTGGAGGTGCTCCCAGGTTCCGAAGTAGTGGGAGCATCTCGGTCTGCTGCTCTTCCATTTGGCGGACACGCCCCTCCAAGGCAGTGACGGGGGCGAAATCTTCTTCAGCGGTCAGTGGCACGTCTACTAGAGAGTGAGATCGTGTTGGTTCAGTGTGTCCGCCAAGTGCGGATCCTTCGGCAGTGCGGGCACTTCTCTTTGCCATTGCAGTGGTAGGGATGATGAACTTGTTCTGCGAAGGATATTGGGAATGTTTCCCACAGACGACGCCAAACTATTGCGGTCAAACTCGGCGCTCCGGTCGATCCGGACTAACTTGGACCGCCTTAGCTCGCGGAGCGGTCGAGTGCGCACATAGTCAGTTGAAAAAGGGAAATGTACACCTGAAGTTTTAACGTGGAAAACCCTTCAACCGGGTGAAAAACCACGTGACCGGTTCTGCGCCAGTCAAAATCCACTAGCTCTTGATGATTACAATACACTGAGTGAACCGGGGCGACAGGTCGCTCCCGTTACAACTGGGGGGGGAGAGGATGACTATAAACACCAGCGAGCAACAGGCTGCTCCGCTGAAGCGACTTAAATGGTGGAATGAGCGGGATGCTTCTGGCTCCTGCGCCAAGGGCGGCACGCACTTGCAGGCCTCGACTGCCTTCTTCGTTTGACTTTCTCCGATCTTGGGCGTCTCCTTGCGAACTACGCTCTGATGGGGTGCCTATAGCCAATGGCAGATGCTGGTGGCCGGAGGCGGCCGCTGGAGGTCACTGGTGGTCACTGGTGGTCACTGGTGGTCGCTGGTGGTCGCTGGTAGCCGCTAGTGGCCGGCGGCGAGCGGGGAACGACTCGGAGGAGGCGACAGGAGAGCTCTCACCTGAGGAAGAAGGAGAAGAAATCGTAGGAGGGAAAAAGATGAGAAATAAGAGTCCCCTGGGGGTCCTTTTATAGCCTCCGGGGGTGGGTCATGGCGGGCCCCACCACTAAAGTGGTGGGGTAGTGGGTGGTTACCCCTTTGATCGGATGGCCGGGAGGGCCTCCCCCTTGATCAGACGGCTGGGAGGCCTCCCGCAACGGCGGTCCACCATGACGGCGGCGGCGGCCGGGCGGCCGGCGACTGGGGCCGGCCGAGCGCCTCCCGGCGGCGACCTTCCGCCGGCCGGGTGCGACGAGGGAGTCCGGCCACGACCGTGGAGACCAAGGCAACGGTCGGCCGTGGCGGGGGCGGCCGGGGCAGGGGCGGCCGGGGCCGGGGCCGCGGCGGCCGGGGCCGCGGCGGCCGGGGCCGCGGCGGCCGGGGCCGCGGCGGCCGGGGCCGCGGCGGCCGGGGCCGCGGCCGCGGCCGGCCGCGGCCGGGGCGGCCGCGGCCGGGGCGGCCGTGGCCGCGGACGGCCGTGGCCGCGTCCGGCTGTGGCGTCCGGCCGTGGCCGCGTCCGGTCGTGGTCGGGGCCGGCCGGGGTCGGGGCCGGCCGGGGCCGGGGCCGGCCGGGGCCGCGGCCGGCCGCGGCCATGGCCGGGGTTGGCCGGGGGAGTGCCGGCCGTCGGCGGTGGTTCGGCCCCTTGCCGGCGGCGGTTCTCCCGGCGGCGGTTCTTCCCATGAGGGGAGGGAGTGGGGCCCGCCCCCATTACCTCCATGAGAGATCATGGGGGGTGGGGCCCACCCATGACTTTCCTTGAGTGGAGATCATGGGTGTAACATCCCATTTTTCAATTAGACCCCCCCCCCCCTTAGGAGTGACTTGAATATTCCTAGGTCATTCCAAGTCCTAGGTTGAACCTAGGAGGTCAAGTGACCCAACTAGTTAGTTGAGACTCACTTGGGCTGCAAATAGTAAAATCTTAAAACCCTGATTTTGGTGGCCTAGTGGGTTCAATCTGACTCCAAGGCATTCCTAGACCTAATATGAGATCAATGGGTCACCAAGGACCCATTGGGTGCAAACCTAATGGCTAAGTTAACCCAAGTCAACTTAAGCCCTAGTTAGGCCAAAGTAACCCTGCCCTGGATCAACTCACCCTCTTTACCCCAAGTCTACCCTACCTAACCATACCTAGGCCTTAGGGGAGGTCAATGGGTCCCTAGGGGTCTATTGATGTTGACTCAGAAGGTCAAATTGACCAAGTCAACCCTAAACCCAAATCAAGTCAAACCTAGCTCAATTGGGTTAACTCAGGCTCAAGCCGCCTCATGTAGACTCATAGGGTTTTATTAGGAGTTATTATGGCTGCCTATAGCCTAAACCCTAGGCTAGCCAACATGTTGACTAGGAGAGAGAAAGAAGAGAGAAATAGGCTAAATATAGGAGAGAGAAAGTGTGAATTAAGGGTATTTTCATGGTAGAATGGTGAGCCCCCCTCTCATATGGCATTTAAGGTTTTAATATTAATTTTATGGGCTGCCTTTAGGCTTCTAGGGGAAGAAAATTCGTGAGGATGACTAGGAGAGAGAAAAAAATAAGTATTTGGTTATATAGAGGAGAGAGAAAAGGTGGTGGAGAGGTGAAGAGGTGTTTTGAAGAGGGAGGAGGCATGAGTTCGGCCAAAGAGGGGCCAACAGCCACCTAGAGGTTGACACCTCCTCCCCCCACCCTTTTCCCGGCCATCAAGAGGTGTTTCCACCCTCTCTCTCCTCTAACCACCCCCCCACATGAAGAGGTGTTTTTCCTCTTGGAGAAAACCGCCCCTCTCCCCCTCTCCTCTTTATATACTCACTTAGGAGAGAGGGGAGATCATTTTCGAAATCAGAGAAGGGGGGGTGAACCCTTGCCGGAGCCATCAAGGAGAGAAACGCCGCCACCGCCGCCACCATGGCATCCCGCCGTTCAACTCGCATCCAAGCCCGAAATCAGGTCCTCCCTCACCTTTTCTCTCATGTTTAGATCCTAGGATTGTTTAGGAGTTGAGTTCATGCTCAAACGAACCGGAGCAAAAGCTTAAAATTTCAGAAATTTCCATTTTTTATGGAGTTTTGAAGCTCTCGGGTAGGGCGGCGCCGCCACCTCCGGCCGCCCTAGCCGCCGGCAAGGTTAGCCCCCACCACCGGGAACATGTAGGAGTTGTTTCCCGGTGGTGGCGCCGCCCCTAATGGCCGGGAATAGCCCCGTGATAAGCACTTCTCACGGGTTCTGGTTCAGGCCATTTGGAGAAGATGAAGTACATCTCCCGTCGGATCTGCTTTAAGATCCGTGCAACCCTAGATTATGATTTAATGATTATTTATATTCAAATTCTGTATTTAATTTAAACAGTTTCACTGTAAATTAAATTTAGGCCCCTTATAGGCACCACATGAAAAAGAGTACAACATGAAAGTTGTAGGTCTTTTGAATACCTACAATTTGATATGTAGTGGTGAAAATTGGATGAGGGGACTGCCCTGTAGAGCTTTTTTAGTAAGGGTATGTCCTACAACTAGGGTAGTTTTCTTCTAAAAATTATTTAGGCTCTTTAGAGGCTTGTCCATCAAATTTGATCAACATGAATGTTGTAGGATTTTTAATTATCTACAGTTTGATATGTTATGGAAAATTTTAGGACAAGTATTTTGACCTATAGGGCCATTATTCTAGGGTAGGTCCTACAAATAGGGCAGATCTTTGAAAAATTCCCCACACCTAATCCTTGGTCCAAATGCTTTGAAATTTGGACAGGGACTCAATATTACCTAGAACTAACTCCTGTAAAAATTGGAGACCATTTGGGATAGTGTAACTTAGGGTTCTGCCCTAAACCTAGAAAAGCTAGGGTAAGGTAGTTGAAGGGTCAAATGACCTCCAAACCCTCCCAAATTTTGGTGAGGTGTCCTTGGTATAGGTATCTAGGTCTGGTTCAAATTTCAACTCATTTGGTTGAGTTTTGATTAGGAATCCTCTAAACCCTAGTTTTGACCTAGTAGAAGGAAGTTTAGTGAGAAGGTTCCTTGCACTCTGGTATGATCCTCTCACCTCAACAGAGGTTGAAATTTTTACCACTGGTTTATTTTGGTCATAAGATTATCCTTAGGGAATATGGGATGATTTAGGGTAAGTTTACCCTAGGGCCCAGGTTAAAACCTAAAGGTGGACTTTGGGGGTTTGTGAAGGACATAGGGGCAAATGCCCTTGTATGGCCTTGAGATTTGGTGGAAAGGTTGTTAATGAGTTTGTAACTCTCTGGTTGTAATGTCAGATAATTTTGATGTAGGTAGCTACCTCAAAACTTAAACCCTAGTTTTAGGGTAGAAGGAATTTTAGGTCAAAACAGTATCTTAAACTTTTTTAAAAGCCATGAAATTGGGGTAGTGTGTTTCTAGGGTAGTTAGGACCCTTGGATAATTTTGCTAGAATTTTTGGATAGGTATTTCTAGTACTTCATTCATGAATGTGGGTATAGCCCTTTTTGATGTTTTATTTATTAAAGATTTTTTAATCCAAATAAGGCCCCCTTGAAATTCTGGAATTAGATGTTTTTGGCCAGTAGGAATGCCCATGAATTTTAGTTCAATTTTATGTTGATTAAATAGAATAGTTCCTTCACAAGTATTATTAAAGGGCTCTATGTTTTAAAACTATTTTATGACATAAATATTCTCTGGAAAATTATGAAAGTTGGTAAATAGTGTTTTTAAATCATTATGAATCAGTGGGATTTTTCTCTGGATTTTTGGAGTTATGGATTTAGTACTTGATTCACAAGCATGCTAGATTAGGGTTTTTGGTAAATGATTTATTATAAATTAATTTCCAGCAAGAAAATTATGAAACCTTTATAGTACTGTTTTCATAGTATTTCTAGTACCCTGTAATTAATCTAAACTATTTGGAAGAGTATTTGATGTAGTTTATTCATTAGACATGAAGAAATTGGATTATTGCAAAATTAAGTTTAGGCCCCTTAGACCATAGGGAAAATTGTCAAACCTTGGATATGTTAATTTTAGATACACTAATATTTGTCTTAAATTTATTATGATTTATACATGACTGAAAAGTATGATCCTTGTACAAATTTGGAAGACCTTGGATTTAATAAAAATTAATTAATTATTAGGTTAATTGGAAAAATTGTTATTATCAGAAAAATCGATTCAATAATGTCATGATAGGCCCCCAGAAATTAACTTAGGCCGTATGGAAGAAAACACAAAGGACATCCTATCAAGGTCATCATATAGTGTAGGCTGGTCTGCATTTAGCATTTTCGTAAAAGATCGCATTTGGAGATGACTTAGGGCAATGTTGGAGTTTCTCAATGTGCTGATTGGGATGGATTTAGATAGGTTGTCATGGAAGGTTCTAAGGAGTGACGAGAAGTGAGTGGTTGTGGTAGAAGGAGCACGGATCCGACGAAAGATCGTCGTCCCCGTAAGAGTGAAGAGTCAAATCCACCCTAGGTTTAGTTTGATGCAATTTATAGAGGGAACGGGGAAGGGAAAAACAACCAATAATAATAAGTGCCTTGCGAAAGGGAACTTCGGGCCGTAATGCCGCCGTCTTGGTTCCTAGTGCCCTTTGAGAGCCCTTCACGGGGTATGCCGGGGGCAGTCCTGGGCTAACGTAAATCTTAAAACAAACGAAAGAGTAATTAGCCTAATAGGGATTCACATTGCACACACTCATTAGTTAGGGTTGGTAATGGTTAAGTCGTCCCGAGGTGTTCAAAGGGGCGCCATCCCGCGGTGCTCAAGGGATGAGGTTTGGAATTGAGCCGGACGGTTTAGTCCGGGGAGCATAGTCTCGGTTTGTGGTTGAGCCAAACGGTTTGGTCCGGGAGCTTTACTCTTGACTTCTTATATTAACTGCTGCATGTGCATAAAAATAGGAAAGATTAAGGTGGTGGGTTCTCGATATCGGGGAGTTCGATTGCACCGACACCGATATCATTGACTCGGCAAGGTGACTAGCACTTAGCCAAGGTTAAGTCCGGCGGTCCAGTCGGCAAGAGTACGCAGGAGTCCGCTTTGTGCACCAAGCGTTGAGGGCGTACGATAGGTCAGACCAGTGGTGCTTTTACTGGTTTTGAGGTGGGCGAGGCCCAACCCACCGCTTCCGTCTGCCACTACGGAGGTATCCTGGGAGGTAACGGCTCTGAAAGGGGGAACTAAAGGTTTGTGTACACAAAGTTGGGTGTGTGAGTTGCACTGCTTGATCATCATACCCACCATATAGCTGCATGCCATAATCATTCATAACAACCTTGACACCTAAAGTATAAGTGGAATGGGACGCTTATACTTTAGGACTTGCAAAACGACCCCTTGGTCTATAAGCTTGTGTGGGCAAGTTTATAAATCAAAGGTTAATTTCAATATATATATATGCTGCTGTTTGTTAACCGACACCCCAACGTATAAGTGGAATGGGACATTTATACGATGGGAGCCTTGTAGAAGATCCCTTGGCTTATGTGTACTCACATAAGTGGAGGTTTAATTTCTTACTTACTTACCTTTCTATTTTACCTATTACAACACTTATATTGCTCCCCTGTCATAACTTGCTAGTTAGTTCCACCGTCATCTGCTTTTGACTACTCTCCACCTTCATGTCCTTCCCTTTCTTCCTCTCCGCTCGGTGCCTTAGGGCATGGGGGAAGGGGTGGGGGATGATAGGGCTTAGTCTTATAGACTAACGGTTTTCGAACCACATCATTTTAGGGAATCGTGGAGCCCAACCCGGAGGAGCAGCCCAGGAGGCCGGTGCGCTTGGAGACAGGGCAGTCTAGCTCAGGAGTTCAGACAGCCGGGACCGTGAGTTCCGTTCCTTAGTAGCAGTTTGTTTTTCAGCTTCCGTTTGAGTGACTATGTAGTGAGGTGTTGTTGTACCGGGCTTAAGCCCTCTTCCTTTCAGTACTTTATTTTTACTCTGATGTTATGCTGTGGACACTCCCTTCGTGGAGTTTACATATATGTGATTTATTATTGTGGACTACATTTCTCCTTCTTTACTACTTGCTACTTGATTGTGATCGAAAAGGCCGGCAGAGTCGGCGCGTTGTAGTGACGACCTTCTCGTGTGCGAAGGTGTCACCGCAAAGCGGCGGTTCTGGGCATAAGACCCCGAGTTTTGAATCGAAAAAAAAATGGGGTCTTACAATGGGGGCTCCTTGCTTCCTATAAATGATGGTGGAACTCATCACCTCCACTGTGAGCTAACAGCAGCCTATCAGCTGCGATTGGCTGCTTGCCTGCCCAAACTGCAGTTCTTGTGCAGCTAACAGCAGCCTTTGGTAGTGTTTGTTTAATGGGGGCTCATTTTTGCATAATGAAATTATGAAAGCTATTGTTTTAAAAAAAAATTGTTTGTATAAATTATGTTTTTGCCTTACAATCAGGGGCAGATCCAGGAAGTTTGATTAGGGGGGCCCAATCAAAAAGCGAAGAATTTTTTTTATGATCAATGACTATACTAAAATTTGTGCATGTAGAGATATCACAATTAAGTCATAAAAAAATTATTTCTTATTGCAGCTTATTTATTTAGAGACATCCGAGCTCAATCTTTAATCAGTTTTAGAACAAATGGAATATTGCGTGATACTTGTTGAAATTTGTGAAGTGAAAGTGGCAGATTGCGCGACTTGAAAGTTCTATTCGCGCGGCCTGTGCGATCTGGATAGGCGGATAGGCAGGTCGGCAATAAGGTAGCGGTTAGCTGATGGTCAGGCAACCAGAGAGATCTGTCCGCGCGGACTGCGCGGACTGGACTGACAGTTAATCAAGTCAGCGGATGTGCTGGAAGTGGCGGCCTTGGCGGTCTGTTCGCGCGGTCTGTGCGAACAAAGGAGGCGGCCAGCCAGACCTGATTTTGCTCAGACAGCAGGATGTTCCCAGATGGTAACCGAGCGAATAGGTTTTCTATCCGCGGTGTTCGGCAAGGTGCGGACTGGACCGGAGCTCGGTAGACCGGCATGGCAGATACCTTGGTCTAGCTCTTGTGGTGCGGCTAGTGGTAGCTACAAGGTTCGCCGGCTAGGGGGGTGACCACACTCCTCATCGTGCCTATAAATAGGACTCCTCCGTCACGCTAAGAGTAGAGAGAATGAACAGTAAGTGAGCCCGCAAACCATTGCTGCGGACTGGATTTTGGTATCCGCCTGGGTTAATGGAGTTGACCGGTTTGTGCTCTGCTGGTTGTGCGGATAGCACTGGAAAGTCAGGACATGGCTCTGATTGCGGTCAGGGACAGTGCAGACTCTACGGTTAAGCAATAAGCGGTAAACAGCAGGTCGCGGACATCGATCAGGCGGTCTTCTCTTTGACAACTTGTTTCGGGGTTCAATAAGTCGTCTACTTAAGGCGACCTGTTCAGTTCGGCAGCAGCAGATCGCGTGGTCAGGCAGCTAGGCATGCTCCTACTACAGAGAATGAGAATTTCAACAAGGGGGTGCCTAAACTATTCAAAAAATTTAAGAAACACGTAGTTAAAATTCATTGGCTTTGATCTCGTGTACTCTTACAGTGTAATAAAGGAGACACTGGGAAAATAAACAAGATTACAAGAGTTAAGTAAAGAAGTTGTCGCGTTATATCATGTTAAAGATAACGATAGTGTTTCTTTCAGAAATTTTGAAGAAGTTATGAGTAAAGAAGAAGATGGACTTGGCGGGGTCAAAATTGTTTGCAACTATATTAACTAGATTTGTATATATTATCTCCACAAAAATTAATTTAACTGATTGTCTCTCATGTAAACTTTCTCATCTTCCAATAAAAAAAAATTAAATTTCTCCACCTTTCCGGGGTTCTTTTCTCCCTTATTCGGACACCGTTTTTGAAGTATAAGTAGTCAAAATCCATTGGCTCGACGAGAGGAACACAAATTTATCATTTATTTTGCCAAAAATCTTGGGGGGTCCCGGGCCCCCGCCGCCCCCCCCTTAAATCCGCCCCTGCTTACAATATGTTGAGTATTAATCATTTGAGTGTTATTCTAGTTAGATTAGATGATTCTATGTGGTTTTCCTAGTCCCTTGAAATTTTTATGACATGAGTACAAAGCATGAGTACAATTAATAAATTTAAAGAATCTGTGTGCAAATTATTCTAGTAGCCTAGTAGGGTTAGTTTGGATTGCTAGAATTATAATTGGAGGCATGAGTTCAATTCAATTCTTATTTCAATGGGATTGAATTCCAATTTTGTTGTTGGGATAGACAATATAATTTAGTTTGCAAAAATAAAATTGATCAATTTTGTTGATCGATTATAACTTGTAAGCAATAATTTCAAGGATTAAGAAAAAACCTTTAGACACAAGCCAACTTGATGTTCACTCTCTTGAAGTAATTCTATAACTACAACTGCACCTTCCACTGACATTTAGAGTAGATTTGGTTTGGTTATGTTACTTATGATTCATCATGCAACTGTCACTGACATTTAGAAAAAACATGATCATTACCAGTTGGTGTATCGGCTTTTGAAATTGGCTTGTCTTCTACAGGTTGCAATTGTTACTGTGGAAAGGATGTTCTCTGTCATGAAGATTATAAAGAATCGTTTGAGGAATAAAATGAATGGATGAATGATTGTCTGATAGCATATATTGAAAAAAATATTGCAGATAATATTACAAATGAAGAAATTATTCAGCGTTTTCAAAACATGTGTCCAAAAAATGTATTTTTTTTTATTTGTTAGTTCTTTTTTAACACTTTACTATCAAAAAAATTTCATTATGTAATGTTTAGCTCTACTATATTATCTATTATGATCAGTTACAAATTTCTCGTTTATGCAATGTTATGATTTTCTTAACAATGTTAAGTGCATTATTTTCTGGATTTTATTTTTTATTACTGTCATTTGCAACATTTCCTCTGAATTTTGAATTAAAAGTTATCATAAATTTGTTGGGGTGGTGGATCACTTCAGGGCCTCTTGTTTCTCACACCGGGTTAGCCTAAGTGAGCTTAGAGGCAAGGGAGTGTGAAGCAGCCCCTGTATGCATTCTTGTTCCTCTGTTTGAGAAGAGGTCGACGATCGTCGAGCTCACGCTTGAGCGTCGACCTCAGCTGGCGTCGAGCGTCGACCTCAGCTGGTGCGTCGAGCGTCGAGCTCTGTCTGGGGCGTCGACCACCGCTGGATCGTCGAGCGTCGACCACCGCTGGATCGTCGAGCGTCGACCTTCGCTGATGCGTCGAGCGTCGACCTCGGGTGAGATCGTCGACCTCCGGTCGACGCCCGAGCGTCGAGCTCGGTTCTGCGTTCGACGTTTGAGTCGTTTTTACTCCTGAGTATTTATATCCCGTTTTTCGGGGATTAGGGTAAGCGAAGCAATTTCAGGGAGATTGGAGGCGTCGTATTTCCTGAAGAAGACGTATACGAGGTTTATCGTTTGGAGGCGTCGTTCAGGGGAGTTTTTTCCTCGGGTAGTTTCTTGTCCAGAAGAAGGTGAAGGTAGGGTCGGCTTTGGCCTTTGTAACCTTTTGTAACCTGTAATCTTTTGGTGAATACAAGAAGGAGGAGAAGAAGGGGAGAGAGGACGTAGCCCGGTTTTGGGTGAACCTCTGTATTTGTGGTGTTGTGTTCTGTGCTTGTGCTTGCTCTGCATCTATTTGTGTTTTCTGTATTCGAATTTGCCTCTTCTCGGCACACCCGTTTTCTTACATTTGGTATCAGAGGCAGGTTCGCTCGATTCTCAGATATGAGTTCAGGAGGTGTGCGGATCGAGATAGAGAAATTTGATGGCAGTCGATTTGATCTGTGGAAGATGAAGATGGAGGATCTGTTGGTTGATCGTGATTTGTGGGATGCAATAGTGGATACTCCCCCAACAGAGAAGTCTGATGCAGAGGCTTTTGCAACCTGGACAAAGGCCGATCGGAAAGCCAAAGGTCTGATCCGGCTGTTTCTCACAGATTCAATTTTAACAAATGTCATGGAGGAAACTTCCAGCCAAGGCCTGTGGCGGAAGTTGGAAACCCTATATCAGAGCAAGTCCCTTGTGAACAAACTGTTATTAAGGAAGAAGTGGTATAATCTGAAGATGCAGGAGGGTGGTTCCTTCTCGGAACACCTGACCAATTTCAACACGGTTGTGGGTCAGTTGATCTCTATTGGTGAGAAGATCTCGGATGAAGACAGGGCGATCACACTACTTTGTTCATTGCCGGATTCTTGGGACAACGTTATTGTTGCCATTGGGGGTAATGGAGACAGGGCACTCACTTGTGAGTCGGTGTGTGCTACTCTTCTTTCTGAGGAGACCAGGAGAGCAGGTTCTGAGAAGACCAACAAGGGTGTATTGAGCGTATCCAGATCTCGCCCTCAATGGAGGGACGCAAAGCAAGGTGGATCTCGAGATAAATCTCGGGGTAGATCCAAGAGCAGAGAAAGAGAGAAAGAGAAGAAGCCCATCAAGTGCTGGAAGTGTAATCAGGTTGGGCATGTGAAATCCCAATGCCCCAACAAGCCCATTCAGAAGGATGGAGGGTCAACTTCGGGTGCCAAGAAGGAGGCTGACGGTGGTGAAATGTACATCGCAGCTGCATGTGTTGCTCATCAGGATGCGGATGTGTGGTATGTTGATACTGGAGCCTCTTACCACATGACCCCTCACAGGCACTGGTTTTGTGAGTATGAGGAGTTTGCGGGTGGTGATGTCATGCTCGGGGATGATACTGCAGTGCAGATCATTGGTCGTGGCAAGGTGAGACTGAAGATGGCCAACGGGACTACGAAGACCCTTCCGGGGGTGATGCACATTCCTGGGATGAGCAGGAATCTGATCTCGGTGGGATCTATGGCTGATGCGGGAGTTTGCTTCAGCTGTGACATGCACTCATGCAGGATGACCAGAGGGGCGATGGTGATCGCCAAAGGTGTTAGGCATGGAACACTGTACAAGCTACTTGCTGATACAGTGGTGCCTAGTAAGGCCTTCATCTCTGAAGGCCAAGAGGAGGACCAGGAGGAGCAGTCCATGTTGTGACACCAGCGGCTTGGACACATCAGTGAGAAGGGGATGTCGGCTATGGCATCTGGCCAGATGGTGGAGGGTGTGCCCATGTGCACCTCGAGCTTTGGATTCTGCGAGCATTGCCTACTCGGCAAGCAGAACCGGGTTAGCTTTCAGGGAGCATGGACTAGGGCCACTGGCCCTCTTGATTTGATCCATTCTGATGTATTCGGACCTACTCCAGTTCCATCCCTTGGTGGAGCTAGGTATTATGTATCTTTCATTGATGATTATTCCAGGTTTTCTTGGCTTTACTTTCTCAGGTCCAAGGCGGAGGTTCTAGACAGGTTCAAGGAGTTTAAGAACCTGGTGGAGAACCAGTTGGAGAGAAATGTGAAGGTTCTCCGTTCTGATAACGGAGGGGAGTATTGCTCGGACGCTTTCGAGCAGTACTGTACTGAGCAGGGGATTGCACGACAGAAGACCATGTCGTATACTCCAGAGCAGAATGGAGTGTCGGAAAGGCTCAATCGGACATTGATGGAGAAAGCCAGGTGCATGCTCAGTTGGGCTGGTTTGGGGAAGGAGTTATGGGCTGAAGCGGCGGCTACCGCTAATTATTTGAAGAACAGGTCCCCCACATCTGCAGTGAAGGGGTGTACTCCCTTTGAGGCCATATTCAAGAAGAAGCCAAATTTGGCTTATGCTCGTGTGTTTGGGTGTGATGCTTACGTGCACATTCCAAAGGAGAAAAGGGGGAAGCTGGATATGAAATCCGAGAGATGCATCTTTGTGGGCTACAAAGAGGGCATCAAGGGATACAAGCTTTGGAACCCGGTGACGAGGACGGTGACGTATAGCAAGGATGTGGTCTTTCATGAAGCCCGTCCTCAAGTCACTACACAAGCGGACAAAGGGAAAGTTGCAGAGAGGTTGGTAGTGGAAGGGAGCATGGAGGAGGCCCCTCTGGAGGATGCTCGGGTAACTACTACAGCTGGTTCAGATTCTGACTCTGAATCTGATGTTTTGGAGGAAGTGAACTTTAGTGATGAGTCAGAAGAGGAAGTTGCCGATGTTCCACTTCTGAGACGCTCAACAAGGGAGAGGAGGGCACCACTCCGGTACTCCCTTAGTGCTGTTGGAGCACAATATTATCTGAACATGCTTGGAGAAGATCCCATTTCAGCCAAGGATGCAAGGTCGAGGGCTGATGCAAATCAGTGGGAGCTTGCTATGGAGGATGAGATGGTTTCCCAGAGGAAGAATCAGACTTGGAGTCTGTGCAAGCTTCCAAAGGGGAGGAAGGCCATTGGGAGTAGATGGGTTTTCAAGCAGAAGGTGAAGGCAGATGGCACTGTGGAGAAGTACAAGGCAAGGTTGGTTGCCAAGGGGTTCTCGCAAGTTGAAGGTGTGGACTACGACGAGATTTTCTCGCCGGTAGCCAAGCTCACTTCTATCAGGATGGTTCTCTCCATTGCCGCTGTGCATAATTTGGAGATTGAGCAAATGGACGTGAAGATGACATTCCTTCACGGGGATTTGGAGGAGGAGATCTATATGCGGCAACCTGAAGGATTCGAGGCCAAGGGCAAGGATGATCAGGTGTGCAGGTTGAAGAAGTCCCTCTATGGACTGAAGCAGTCTCCGAGGATGTGGTACCAGAAGTTCGACACCTACATGCTGGAATCAGGTTTTGAAAGGTCGAACTCGGACCACTGTATTTATATCCAAAGGAAGGGAGAGAACTACACTTTCTTGACACTCTATGTAGATGACATGCTGCTCATAGGGAATAGTGTTAAGATGATCCAACAAGTGAAGAAGCTGCTCTCGGCCAAGTTTGAAATGAAGGATTTGGGGCCAGCAAGTGTGATCTTGGGGATGCAGATTACCAGAGACCGAAGCAAGAAGAAGCTGTGGTTGGGGCAGCAAAGGTATGTCGAAGAGGTGTTGAAGAAGTTCAACATGGCTGACTGTAAACCTGTTGGTGCCCCTATGCCGGTTGGGGAGAAATTATCTGCGGAGATGTGTCCCAAGACACATGAGGAGATGGAAGACATGGGGAAGGTTCCATATGCTAGTGCTGTGGGGAGCCTTATGTATGTCATGGTTTGTACTCGTCCTGACATCGCACAGGCAGTGGGAGTGTTGAGCCGGTACATGGCCAAACCTGGGAAGGAGCACTGGAACGCTGTGAAGCGGGTGTTCAGGTATCTTCACGGCACTTCAAACTACTCTATTTGCTTTGAAGGTGCTGTTGATGGGAGAGTCCTAGACGTGGTTGGACACGTGGACTCTGACTGGGGTGGTGATCTGGACAGCAGGAGGTCCACCAGTGGGTATGTCTTTACCCTGTTTGGTGGTGCTGTCAGTTGGATGAGTCGACGGCAAGGAGTGGTTGCACTCTCGTCGACAGAAGCTGAATATATGGCCCTTACACATGCCTGTAAGGAAGCCATATGGTTGAGGAGGTTGTGCTGGGAGCTCAGTTTTGAGCAGGGTCCTGTGAAGTTGTGGTGCGACAGCCAAGGGGCTATCCAGTTAGCCAAGAATCCGGCTTTCCATGCTAGGACCAAGCACATTGACATCTAGTTTCACTTCATCAGGGAGAAGGTGGAGAAGCAGGTAGTGCAACTGGAGAAGGTTGACACTAAGGAGAACAGTTCTGATTTCTTAACCAAGGCTGTGCCTGTTGCCAAGTTTGAATGGTGTGCTACAGCAGTGGGTTTGAAGAGGAAGTCTGGAGGAGCTTCTCTCATGTGCTGAAGGTTTCCACCAAGTGGGAGAATGTTGGGGTGGTGGATCACTTCAGGGCCTCTTGTTTCTCACACCGGGTTAGCCCAAGTGAGCTTATAGGCAAGGGAGTGTGAAGCAGCCCCTGTATGCATTCTTGTTCCTCTGTTTGAGGAGAGGTCGACGATCGTCGAGCTCACGCTTGAGCGTCGACCTCAGCTGGCGTCGAGCGTCGACCTCAGCTGGTGCGTCGAGCGTCGAGCTCTGTCTGGGGCATCGACCACCGCTGGATCGTCGAGCGTCGACCACCGCTGGATCGTCGAGCGTCGACCTTCGCTGATGCGTCGAGCGTCGACCTCGGGTGAGATCATCGACCTCCGGTCGACGCCCGAGCGTCGAGCTCGGTTCTGCGTTCGACGTTTGAGTCGTTTTTACTCCTGAGTATTTATATCCCGTTTTTCGGGGATTAGGGTAAGCGAAGCAATTTCAGGGAGATTGGAGGCGTCGTATTTCCTGAAGAAGACGTATACGAGGTTTATCGTTTGGAGGCGTCGTTCAGGGGAGTTTTTTCCTCGGGTAGTTTCTTGTCCAGAAGAAGGTGAAGGTAGGGTCGGCTTTGGCCTTTGTAACCTTTTGTAACCTGTAATCTTTTGGTGAATACAAGAAGAAGGAGAAGAAGGGGAGAGAGGCCGTAGCCCGGTTTTGGGTGAACCTCTGTATTTGTGGTGTTGTGTTCTGTGCTTGTGCTTGCTCTGCATCTATTTGTGTTTTCTGTATTCGAATTTGCCTCTTCTCGGCACACCCGTTTTCTTACAAAATTAATATTATTGCTATGGTGCTCGGGTCAGATTTAAATCCTAGTTCCGACACTGTCTGATAGGTTATTTATGTAGTTGAATTTCCATTATTTGAGCTAAAACAAACTGGCAAATAATATAATATGAAGATATAATTGAAGAAACAATTCTTTTTAAAATAAAAAAAATCTGAATTTGACACAAGCGTCTGCTGGCATATAATATGAACTTCAGATTTATAAAAGAGTTTGGCTACAACATTTAACATTATTATTTTCTCTTTCCTATAATATGCATGTGCCATGAATTCATTCTCTTAATTATGAAGCAATTAAAATGAAAGAGTTAAAAAAATAGTGTTTTTCTTAGAGAAGGAGATCTTCTGAATGTGATAATAGAGCAATGTTGGTGGAAAATTATCATTTTGCCCCTGAATCTACTCATATAGAAATAGAACCGAAGTCAAAATGGTAAATTTTCACTGTTTCAGATAGTTCCGACTGCAGATCTCGCGTTAAAACGCATTTCTCATGCTCTAAAACTCGTTAGACTTTCTACATCCAAAATACTAAACATTTAAAGCAAACTAAGGCTCCGTTTGGGGGGACTTATTTTCACCGGTCAAGCGGTTACGACCGCATGAACCGGACCTTAATTAAGGTCCGGTTCATGCGGTCGTAACCGCTTGACCGGTGAAAATAAGTCCCCCCAAACGGAGCCTAAAAATGCTCCAGAAAGTAGATTATCAAAAAATAAGTTACCTTGGAAGATCAAAATTACAATCCATTAATTTTGCAAGTTCTTACATGTTCCTTTCTTCCAATGCATTACGGCCATGCAAGGCTATTTTTGCAACTTCTTCCAATATGAATTTTTCTGTAAATTTTAATGTAGATGAGTGGTTTCCAAAGAAAACATAAACCCAAGTAACCCCAATGCTCCTTCAAATTATATATCTTTTAAAGGTATAATAATATTGATCCTATCTTTAGTCATTCTACACAAATTTCACTATCAGATTTATCATTTATGCATAGATCCCAAATTTTGAAATTTAAAAAATGAATCTTTAATGCGTTTTATAGTGCTTTGGTGACTTTTTCGGCCAACTGTAACATTTATGAGAAGGTTCACGAAAAAAGAGATACTGTCAAGCAGTCGTGTACAAAAAGACCGGTCCCAACGGGACCGGTTGGGACCGGCCCGGTAAGGACTGGCTCGGGACCGGTCCCGGTTAGGACCGGACCGGTCCCAGGGGGCCTAACAAGGCCCCCTTTTTTTCCCTGGAACCGGTCCAAGACCGGTCCCAGGGAAAGACCGGTCCTAGACCGGTCCTAGGCAAAGACCGGTCCAAGACCGGTTTAAGACCGGTCTTGGACCGGTCCCAGGCTTATTACCTGGCAGCTTTGCTGCCAGGTAATAATTGCCTAGGCAGCCTAGCTGCCTAGGCAATTATTACCTGGCAGCAAAGCTGCCAGGTAATAATGCCTGGCAGCAGCAGCAGGGGAGGCTACCAGCCTCCCCAGGACCCCAACGGCTCTAATTAGAGCCGTTGTTAAACGGCTCTAATTAGAGCCGTTTTTTTTCTTTTTTTTTTAATTATTATTTTTATTTATTTTTTATAATTTTTTATTAATAAATAAAAAAAAACTTAAAAACTATAAAATCCCCCCTCCCCTCTCATTTTCACCTCTTCTCATTTCACACTCTCTCATTCTCTCTCTCTCAATTTCTCACACACTCTCTCTCTTTAATGGATTCCTCTTCATCGATGCCGGCGTCTTCCTCCTCTTCTGTCGCTCATGAGATAGTAGAGCACAGACACAAAGCTCCAGTATGGGAGCACTTTGAAAAAGTTCGGATCGGCAGCGAATTCAAGGCGAAGTGCAGACATTGTGCGAAGCTAATGGCTCTCGGCGGCAACTCAACGCTCTCCCGACACATTCTTTCGTGTGTCTCTAAACGAGCCCCGGAGTCAAGTCAGGCACAAATTTCGGCTAGCGGACAAATTTGGACGTATGATCAAGCTCGACAACGAGAGCGGCAAATGGAGAATGTCATCAGATGCGGACTAGCATTCAACCACTACGATAACGAAGAAATGACGGAGTATATACACGAAGCGCTTCAACCTAAATATCAACAGGTAAGTAGAACTACACTTAGGCGTGATGCTTTACACGCATATTTACAGTCTAAACAATATTTAAAAAATTATTTTGAAACTTTTGAAGGTCGAGTGAGTTTAACGAGTGACGTTTGGAGTAGTAGTATAGCAAATGGTATTTCTTATATTTGTATTACTTGTCATTGGATCGATCCCGATTCTTGGGAGTTAAATAAACGTATTATTTGTTTTGAGGGTTTCGAATTTCCGCACACCGGTAGAGCTATTTATCAAACCATTATAAAATGTATTAGAGAATTTAAAATTAAAGATAAAATAATGAGTATTTCATTCGATAACGCTACTAATAATACGGTTGCTATTAAATATTTAGAAGAAGATTTGAATCCAATATTAAACGGAATATTTTTTCATACTCGATGCGTGTGTCACGTTTTTAATTTAATTGTACAAGATAGTTTAGAATTTATGAATAACTACGTTTCAAAAATCAGAACGATGTTAAAAATTATTTATAGTTCTAAAAAAAGAAAACAAGATTTCAAAAAATTTGTAACTTCACAAGGTAAGAAATTTTTAAGTCCTCAATTTGATATGCCTGTAAGATGGAACTCTACTTATAAAATGTTAAAAAGAGCCGTTTTACAAAAATCATTACTAATGGAATTTTATAATAGTATTGAAACACATGATTTACACGCGTCTGATTGGGTCGTGATTGAAGATTATATAAATTTACTAGAAATTTTTTATCGAGCAACAACGATTTTATCTGGAGTTTATTATCCGACTAGTTCATTAGTTATCGAAAATTTTGTATTAATTACAGAAACTTTTAAAAATTATAAAAAAAATGATCGATGGTGTTCATTAATAAGAATAATGGAAGAAAATTTTTTAAAATATTATAAAGAAATGCCTCCCATGTTTTCTTGCGCAGCCGCTTTAAATCCTTTAATGGGTGTAGAAGGAGTAGAAAATCTAATAGAAGAAATTAATAGTAATTTAAATTTGAGCGAAACTTTTAATTTTTTTGATAATATTAGCATTTCAAAATTTAATTCCGATTTTACAAATTTTTATAATTATTATGACCAGTTATATGGATCGCGACCTAGAGAAGAATCCGCCCAACCTAAAACAAAAGATATTTTGAAAAATAAAATTTTAGAATTAGCATCTAGGAAAAAACAACGAACCTCGAGCACTTTAAATGAATTAGGTTTATATAGTAAAACACAATTTCAAGAATTTATGAGCACACACGAAATAGAAAAGTTTGATATTTTAAATTGGTGGAAAAATAAAATTAATATGTATCCTATTATGGCCTTAATGACCCGAGATCTACTAACTATCCAAGCTAGTACGGTAGCTTCGGAGTCTGCGTTTTTTTTGAGTGGCAGGATTCTGAACGAGCGAAGGAGCCGTTTGAGCGAAGAGTCCTTGGAGATTTGCATTTGCTACAAGGACCATTTGGATGCCATTAGGAGGAGACAGCACGTCGCATCAATCGAAGATAGCGATTCCGACGTTGAAGAAGAACTGAACAATCTTAATTTGACCGGCCAAAATTAAAACTCGGAACGAAAATTTGAAATTTAAAATTTCAAATGTTGTATTTTTTTGTTATTTTTTAAGTTGTATTTTGTAACATGTATTTTGTAATTTGTAATTTTAAACTTTTTTGTAATCTTGATTTGTAATTTTTGGGTATTATTTTGGAATTTTGTAATTTTTTAAGATGATAATACAATTATTTCTTTCATTTAAGAATTTGTACAATTTCAATTATTTTTCATTTGAATATTTTTAGTAAATAAATTAAAATAATTAAAAAAAATAAAAAAAAAATAATTGGGCTAGCCCGGGACCGGACCGGTCCAGGACCGGTTTGGGACCGGTATTCCGGTCCCGGCAGTCCCCCTTTTTAGGGGGAAGACCGGTCCCGGACCGGGACCGGTTTTGCCAGGGACCGGTCCGGGACCGGACCGGAAAAAACCGGTCCTTCCAGGGACCGGTTTTTATCTGGCCCGGAGGTCTTTTTGTGCACGCCTACTGTCAAGTAATGCATATCCACATTAGAAAGAATCAGTCCTTCAGAAGAATACAGGAAGATTTTTATAATAATGTGCCCACAAAGAAGGGGACATAACATATCATATTATATTTTAGAACAGTAAAAGAATTACACAAATTAGAAAAGAAAAATATAAGGCCACGAGCACCCTCTTCCAATTGGAGTCTAAGAACGCAAACGAGTCGAGTTTGGAAAAATTTTCAAACTCAAGCTCGACAAGCTCACATATACACTCAAGACTTGTATATGGAGCTCGACCTTGACTCATAAGCCTGTGAGCTCAAGTCGAGCTTGAGTATACATATATTAATCAAAAAATCAATATTAAAAAAAGAAAAACTCTTGAGTCGGCTTGAGAGCTCACGAGTAAGAATATATGAGCTCAAGCTCGGTACGGACTCAATCTTTAATCGAGTTTTTTCGAGCATGTTCGTCAAGCTCACGAGCCGGCTCAACCCAAATTGCACCCCTAATGGAGCATAAGGATTTGTTTGGCGTGGTGGCGCAATGGACAAAAAGGATTTTATTAGTTGTATAAGTTATTTTGTTGATTAAGGGTCTGTTTGGCGCAGCTCTGGCGGCTGGAAAATCTCTTTTCCAGCCGCCAGAGCTGCTTTCAGTCTGTTTGGGACAGCTCTATGTGAAGAGATTTTCAAAAATCTGGAGCTGTTTTGCAGCTTTTCAGAAATCTCTCCCCTCCAGAGATCTATTTTATCGGAGAAATTCCGTGTAATTTGGGAGTTGATGCTTAGTGTCCAACTCTTGTGGTCGTGAGTACCATTCTGTGTGAAGTTGAGCGGTTAGGCTGCAACTGGGGATCGCCTGTGTGTCGAACGGGCAAGGTGAAGTCGTACCCGCGTCAGTCCAGTCTTGAGTCTGATGAATATGTGCAACGAAAAATGGTCGATCTGTACCCGCATTATGGTTGTCTACCCGTGGGGGTGCTTAAGGCCCCGGAAGGATCACATAGCGAGAGTCTTTGGCCTGCGCCCCGTAAAGACTAGGAATGCTCATAATGAACCGGCATGTCTAGGAGCTCTGAACGGTGGTGGGACCTTGGTTTTCCGGTACACCAATAATATGTCTTGAGTGCATGAAACGTCGGGTTGTTGGGTCGGCATTTGTGATATGTATGAACATGTGCAGTTGTGCACGTCCTTGGTGGCTTGTTATACATATATGCTGTGTGATTTAAATGCTTTGCAGGGAAGGAATTTCGATGCCCCATGCTAGGGGCAGGGTCGTTATAATTGGTCAGCTAGTTGCTGACCGTTGCCCTGTTTGCCACCGCTTGGTGGATTGTCCTTGCTCAGGTAATGGGACCGGTTTTGCCAGGGACCGGTCCGGGACCGGACCGGAAAAAACCGGTCCTTCCAGGGACCGGTTTTTATCTGGCCCGGAGGTCTTTTTGTGCACGCCTACTGTCAAGTAATGCATATCCACATTAGAAAGAATCAGTCCTTCAGAAGAATACAGGAAGATTTTTATAATAATGTGCCCACAAAGAAGGGGACATAACATATCATATTATATTTTAGAACAGTAAAAGAATTACACAAATTAGAAAAGAAAAATATAAGGCCACGAGCACCCTCTTCCAATTGGAGTCTAAGAACGCAAACGAGTCGAGTTTGGAAAAATTTTCAAACTCAAGCTCGACAAGCTCACATATACACTCAAGACTTGTATATGGAGCTCGACCTTGACTCATAAGCCTGTGAGCTCAAGTCGAGCTTGAGTATACATATATTAATCAAAAAATCAATATTTAAAAAAGAAAAACTCTTGAGTCGGCTTGAGAGCTCACGAGTAAGAATATATGAGCTCAAGCTCGGTACGGACTCAATCTTTAATCGAGTTTTTTCGAGCATGTTCGTCAAGCTCACGAGCCGGCTCAACCCAAATTGCACCCCTAATGGAGCATAAGGATTTGTTTGGCGTGGTGGCGCAATGGACAAAAAGGATTTTATTAGTTGTATAAGTTATTTTGTTGATTAAGGGTCTGTTTGGCGCAGCTCTGGCGGCTGGAAAATCTCTTTTCCAGCCGCCAGAGCTGCTTTCAGTCTGTTTGGGACAGCTCTATGTGAAGAGATTTTCAAAAATCTGGAGCTGTTTTGCAGCTTTTCAGAAATCTCTCCCCTCCAGAGATCTATTTTATCGGAGAAATTCCGTGTAATTTGGGAGTTGATGCTTAGTGTCCAACTCTTGTGGTCGTGAGTACCATTCTGTGTGAAGTTGAGCGGTTAGGCTGCAACTGGGGATCGCCTGTGTGTCGAACGGGCAAGGTGAAGTCGTACCCGCGTCAGTCCAGTCTTGAGTCTGATGAATATGTGCAACGAAAAATGGTCGATCTGTACCCGCATTATGGTTGTCTACCCGTGGGGGTGCTTAAGGCCCCGGAAGGATCACATAGCGAGAGTCTTTGGCCTGCGCCCCGTAAAGACTAGGAATGCTCATAATGAACCGGCATGTCTAGGAGCTCTGAACGGTGGTGGGACCTTGGTTTTCCGGTACACCAATAATATGTCTTGAGTGCATGAAACGTCGGGTTGTTGGGTCGGCATTTGTGATATGTATGAACATGTGCAGTTGTGCACGTCCTTGGTGGCTTGTTATACATATATGCTGTGTGATTTAAATGCTTTGCAGGGAAGGAATTTCGATGCCCCATGCTAGGGGCAGGGTCGTTATAATTGGTCAGCTAGTTGCTGACCGTTGCCCTGTTTGCCACCGCTTGGTGGATTGTCCTTGCTCAGGTAATGGAGGTCCAAGCGAGAAGTAAAGGGCTGAAGTCCCTGCTACTGTTGCTACTAGCCCTAAAAGGCTATGTTTTGTTTACTTTTGTTCATGTGTGGCCGGCCTGCGCGCCGAAGTTTGTAAACCACACTCTTGTTAAAGAGAAACTTGTAAGGCCTTAAGGCCAAACGATGATGTATACATTCCTTTTTCTTGTATAGTGGACACTCTTCGTGATTCTTGAGTTCAATTTTCTACCATGAAGCTTCCGCTAGAATGTTCTGTGTCAGGGTTCGATGGTCTATGGTATGATATAGTAGCTACTCTGCCTGTTTGTAAAATATGGTGTGGGGCCCCGACCGGACCCTTAATTATATTGCACGTGACGGGTAGAGGTGTTACAATTTGGTATCAGCATGTTGGTCTTTCTCTTCCGAATTCGTTGTCGAATTCTTTTGAGGGGTGGCGAGCACGTGTACGTGCTTTCGTTATAACACATAAATTGAACTCAAGAATGTCCAATTAGGAATGAAAAAGTATTTGTTTGCTATACCTATGTATTCTTTTTGTATGTTTGTCGTTTGACTGGTCGCTAAATTGTGTTTCTACACATATAGGTGACTAGAAGTTTTGTGGGTCAGTCAGAACCTCAACATTCTGTTGAAAGTGTGGCTCCAACTGAGGTGCCCACACCTCCTCCATCTATCGAAACTATATGTATGATTACGGAGACAGTACTTGCTGTTATGAATGCTCAGCAGGCTCGGCAGGCTCGGCCTGTAGTAGTGCCAACGCGTGCTGAGTTAAGACAAGAACCGGTGGAAGTTGTGGTTGATCTACAGACAGCAGATCAACAATTAAAGTGGTTCATGAGCTTCAATCCTCCTACATTTACCGGGGCAGGTTCTATAGCCCAAGCGGAGGATTGGCTCGCAAGGATTACAAGAATCTTGACAGCGACCAGAGTTGAGGAGGAACAGAAAGTAACTTTCGCCACTTTCCTACTTGAGGGAGAGGCTCGGCTGTGGTGGGATGTGGTAGAACTGCATCACTTGGTAGACAGATAGTTGGCGGGGGCCTCGATTGAAGAGTTCTCTCGGTTATTCTTAGCAAAGCATCTGCCGATGCAACAGAGAATTGCTATGGAGTTGGAGTTCCAACGGTTGACTCAAGGAGAACAGAGTGTGGATGACTACCTTCATGAGTTTACGCGCTTGGGACGGTATGCGGGTGTTATCTTCACCGAAGAGGAGCGTAAGACGAGTCTGTTCTACGGAGGACTACGGGATGAGCTTCGATATTTGCTCTCGAGTTCTGTGAACCAGGGGTTTCAAGCTTTGGTCTATATGGCTCGGTCTTTAGAGGCGGATATGAAAAGAGGGCAGAGCAAAGGGAACTTGGCCGTTACAAAGCCAGAGTTTAAGCCGCGGCGTCAGGAGAAGTTTGGGTACCGAAGGAGATGGGTAAGAAGTCCAAGTCTGTTGGACAAACTCCTTCAGTGGTTGTTACGGAGGCATCTACTGGTTCTAGTCCTAGTACTTGCTACACGTGTGGCAAGCCGGGACATTATGCTCGGTATTGTCGAGTTGGCCCTCCAAAAGGCGAGAGGAAGCCGGGTGCATCTTATGCGGAAAAAGGGAAGGCTGTGGTGGAGTCTTCTGCGTCGCAGGCGCAACCCCGAGTTTACAATCTTGGACAACAGGAGACCATTAAATAGGCCGATGTCATCACAGGTACGAGTAATTTATAGTTTTACTATGTGCCTTATGATGTATTTGTGCTTTGTGATGTACTTGTTATAATCTTGGTATTATAGGTTTTGTCCTTATACGAGACTATCTGGCAAGAGCACTGTTTGATACAGGTGCTTCACATTCGTTTCTGTCCGAAGATTTCGTCTTGCGAATTGGGGTGTCTATACGGACCACGACATACAGTATGAAGGTGTTATCACCTAACGGATGTGTGATGAGCGCGGATAAATCTTGTTGTGTTGAGGTAAAGATAGGAAGTCAGGATTTTACGGTGGAAACATCAGTATTGCCGATCTCAAAATTCGATATCATCTTTGGTATGGACTAGCTTTCAGAGCAGCATGCCTGTATAGATTGCACTTCAAAAGAAGTTACACTAGGGTAGAATACCGAACAAGCGACTAAGTTCAATGGCATGAGAGGGATGAGTAGGATATTGATATCTGCTCTCCAAGTCATTAAAGCAGTTCGGAAGGGTGCGAAGCTATACTTTACACTCGTTGAGGCAGTGGAGCCGAAGGCCAGTGTAAGTGATGTGCCGATTGTATCGAACTATGCTGATGTGTTTCCAAAAGACCTTCCGGGGTTATCTCCCTAAAGGGAAATCGACTTCGCTATCGAGCTGGTGCCAAGTGCGAAACCTGTGGCCCGTTCGCCTTATCGGGTAGCGCTAAAGGAAATGGCGGAATTGAAAGTTCAGGTGCAAGAATTGCTAGAGCAAGGCTATATACGCCCAAGTCAGTCACCTTGGTGCGCGCCGGTTCTCTTTATGAAAAAAGAGGACAGTAGCTTGCGTCTATGCATTGATTACAGAGAACTGAACAAGCTGACAAAAAAGAACAAGTATCTGATTCCATGGATCGATGACTTGTTTGATCAGTTGGTTGGCTCGACTGTACACTCTAAGTTGGATTTGAAGTCAGGCTATTATCAGTTGAGAGTTCGTGAAAGTGACATACCTAAAACACCGTTTGGAACACGCTATGGTCACTTTGAGTTCACGGTAATGTCGTTTGGGCTATCAAAGGAGCCATCGGAATTTATGGACTTAATGTATCAGACGTTTAGGAAATACTTGGATCTCTTTGTGATCGTCTTTATTGACGATATCCTCGGATACTCTCAATCCAAAGAAGAGCTTGCAAATCATTTGCGGATGGTGTTGCACACCCTGAGGAAGAACAAGCTCTACGCCAAGTTCTCTAAGTGCGAGTTTTGGTTGTCGTCAGTGGCTTTCCTTGGCCATGTGGTTAGTGGAGAGAGCATTGCGGTGGATCCTTCGAAGATAACTGCTATACAGGAGTGGCATGTTCTCTCTACAGTAGAAGAAGTCCGGAGTTTCCTTGGGTTTGCGGGCTACTACCGGCGCTTTGTAGAGAATTTCTCGAGGATAGCCTTGCCTCTCACCACACTGACGAGGAAGGATCAGAAGTTCGTTTGGACGCCCGAGTGCGCACGAGCTTTTGAAGAGCTAAAGAGACGTTTAACCACGATGCCAATCCTGACATCGCCCTGTGGTTTGGACAACTTTGAGGTTTATAGTGATGCATCAAAGAGCGGCTTAGGCTGCGTTCTTCTACAGTTTGGAAAAGTGATAGCATATGGCTCACGCCAGTTGACAGTGCACGAACAAAATTACCCCGTCCATGATTTGGAGTTGGCGGCGGTGATATTCACACTAAAACTGTGACGTCATTATTTTTATGGCGTGAAAGTAGATATATTCACGGACCATAAGAGCCTGAAATATCTGTTGGACCAGAAGGAGTTGAATGTGCGACAGAGAAGGTGGATGGAGTTTCTTGGTGACTACACCTTCCAGATTCATTACACTCCCGGTAAAGGGAATGTAGTTGCGGATGCCTTGAGTCGTAGGAATCCGGCAAGAGCAAATTGGTTGCTACAGCATGATAAAAGCCTAATTCGAGAACTGGAAGCATTAGATATTTCTTGTGCTGACAAGAATGCCACTGCGAATACGTGCTTGAACTGGACAGAGGTACAGTATGACCTGGAAGATAGAGTTCGAAAAGCAACATCACTTGATGAAAGTTTACAACGTTATGTAGCGGAAAGTGCGGATGCTTAGTTTTCGTTTAGTGATGGCCTTTTTCGGATGGACGGTCGCTTCTGTGTCCCAGATAGGGGTAAACTGCGTGAAGAGGTGATGTATGAAGCTCACTTCACAAGGTATTCGATTCACCCTAGGAGCACGAAGATGTACAAAGATCTGAATAAACTGTTCTGGTGGCCTGGGATAAAGAAGGACATAGTGCACTATGTTGCTAAATGTCAAACATGTGCCTTAGTAAAGACTGAATGCCAAAAACCAGGAGGTTTTTTGAAATCATTGCCAGTTCCTGTGTAAAATTTTGATGATATTTCCATGGATTTCGTGCATAGATTGTCAAGATCACAACGTGGAAACGATGTGGTTTGGGTGATTATGGGCCGGTTAACTAAGGTGTCGCACTTCATCCCGAACTGGAAGGAAGATCCAGTTGAAAAGTTGGCAAAGTTGTATGTGGATACTATTGTACGATTGCACGGTGTACCCCGTAGCATCGTTAGTGATCGAGATAAGCATTTCACTTCGAGTGATTGGAAACTAGTCAACCAACTGTTGGGTATGAAGTTACATTTCAGCACGGCCTTTCATCCTCAGACGGATGGTCAGACTGAAAGGACCAACAGGACGTTGGAGGATATGCTCTGAATGTGTGTGCTAGATTTCGGGAAGAGTTGGGAAGATCACCTCTTCATGATTGAATTCGCCTACAACAATAGCTATTAAGCTAGTATTCAGATGACGCCCTTTGAGGCGTTGTGCGGTAGGAAAAGCCGTACACCTTTGGCTTGGGCGGAGACTGACGAAACAAAGTTGTACAAGCGTAAAGAGGTGGATGATGCCAACTCAATTATAAGGTTGGTACGTGAAAGACTATTGGTGGCGCAAGATAGGCATGCTAAGTATTATAATGCCAAGCACCAAAATGTGGAGTTTACGGTGGGCGATTGAGTATACTTGAAAATTAAACCCTTTAAAGGTGTATCCAGGATACAACATCTGAAAAAGCTAAGACCGAGGTATCTGGGACCGTTTGAAGTGGTAGAGCGTGTTGGTGAAGCTGCTTATCGGTTAGCACTTTCACTAGAGCTGAGTGGATTACATGATGGGTTTCATGTCATGGTATTGCGAAAAGCGGTGAAAGAACCATCACAGTTGGTTGTTGCAGATCACATATCAGTCGATAGTGGTCTAACAACGAAGGTTAGGTCTATTCGGATCGAGGATATGGCGGTTAAACAGCTACGAAACAGAACTATCGGGATGGTCAACGTCCGGTGGAACAATTGTGGCCATGAGGAGTTGTCATGGGAGCGGGAGCAAACAATGCGTATTGAATTTCCCGAGCTGTTTATGTGAGGCTGTTGTAACCTTATGATTTGAACAAAGAAAAAATCTTATATTTGCTGCGAACTCCGTACTTTAGCAATTTCGGGACGAAATTTGTCTTAAGGGGGGGGGGAGTTATAATGCCCCCAAAACCCAAAATGAGATCACACGGCCTGGGACACGGGCGTGTCAAATACCCGTGTACTTCTCTGTGTTAGCCTGGCTGTGTCAAGTATGAACATGACTGGAAACATGGGTATGAACAGTACTGACACTGGCGTGTTGATTGGTGACACGGGTGTGTCCAGTACCCATGTCCTGCTCGGGTTTGTGTCGGGCGGTGCCGACTGAAGTACACGGCATGGAGCCCAGGCCTTTTAAGCGTGACACAGCCGTATCAAATATGACATGGGCGTTTGAGAAACCCGTGTTCTGCTCGGGTTGGTGTTGTTCCTATGCCGATTGAGGGACACGCCTAGGAACACGGGCGTGTACTGGTTGACACGGGCGTGTCAGGAACTTGACACGGGCGTGTCTAAGCCCGTGTTCTGGCCTGACTTGAGTTGGTTGTCTACCACTTAAGGTACATGGCCTGCTACACGGGCGTGTCACAGGCCATGTTCGGCCTAGGAAATGTTTTTTCAGAGCAGATCTGAGCCGTTCGTTTCATTCTTTGAAGATCTGATGGCCCTGGTTCTTCCCTGGGATGTTAAGGGTGGGAATTGAGGTGTTATTCCTCATTCTCACTCACACATTCTCTTTCTTAAGAAGAAGAGAGAGTGGAGAGAAAGAGAAGGAAGAAGAAGAGGAATCCGGCCGCCGGTGGTGCTACGGTGGTCCAAATCGCGAGCCGAGTCCAGTTTTGTGAAGGCAAGGCTGCTGCGGAGCTTTCCAACCAGCCAGTTTTTCTCCATGGCACTGAAGCGTCCTCCTAGGATAATGATTTCCTTCTTGGACAAGTGAAGTCCTTCTTTCCTGCATGTGCATAGGAATCCTCCACCAAAGGGTGGATGGCAAAGTGATTCCCTTGGGATCGGTGGTTCATCCCATGTTTTGTTGCAGTACAACCGGAAGCGAGTAGTACGGTTAGGCACGCTGTGTGAAGCCCATCCGGACGGGTTGATCTGGATTGGTGATGCTTTGTTTACATATCAGAGAAATTCAATGTAATTTGGGAGTTGATGCTTGGTGTAAAACTCTTGTGGCCGTGAGTGCCATTCTGTGTGAAGTTGAGCGGTTAGGCTGTAACTGGGGATCGCCTGTGTGTCGAACGGGCAAGGTGAAGCCATACCCGCGTCAGTCCAGTCTTGAGTCTGACGAATATGAGCAACGGGAAATGGTGGATCTGTACCCGCGTTATGGTTGTCTACTCGTGGGGGTGCTTAAGACCCCGGTAGGATCACATAACGAGAGTCTTTGGCTTGTGCGCCGTAAAGACTAGGAATGCTCATAATGGACCGTCATGTCTGGGACCTCTGAACAGTGGTGGGATGCTGGTTTTCCGGTGCACCAATAATGTGCCCTGAGTGCACGAAACGTCGGGTTGTTTGGCCGACGTTTGTGATATGTATGAACATGTGCAGTTGTGCACGTCCTTGGTGGCTTGTTATACATATATGTTGTGTGATTTAAATGCTTTGTAGGGAAGGAATTCCGCTGCCCCGTGCCAGAGGCAGGGTCGTTATAATTGGTCAGCTAGTTGCTGACCGTTGGAGGAAGGAGAGAGAAAATTCGTAGGAGGATTTCCCGAGGAAGGAGTGAATGAGAATTAAAGGGGGGTCTGGGTCCTATTTATAGGCTTCATGGGTGGTTATGGAGGTTACGCAGTTATCCGCGGCCCATAACCACCATGATTGCTATTAATAGGCCAAAATATTATATTTATTTTTACGTGACTATGGTTTAATATGCATTTTAATCTCGTTATATGCAGACCGTTCTATTTTTGACAATGCAATATCTCCATTTCATGAGATCATGCGGGCGGTTACGTGGGTGGCTACCCACGTAACCGACGGCGGCGATCGAGGGAGCGTGATTGGATGGTGGAGACGGGCTCCCTCGGACGGCCGATGAACTTGCCGGCGAGGAGGGAGATCGCCGCCAACGGCCGGGAGAGCGGGCGGCGGCCATTCCGACATCGGAATGCGGGGAGCGGCCGGCGGTGGCGACGTTCGAGGAAGAGAGGAGTGACGGTGGCGGAGACCGTTGGAGAAATGAGCGACGGTGGCGGCCGTAAAGTCGAGAAATAATGGCGGCGGCGGCCGCGACGTCGGGAGACGGCAGCCGCGGCGGCCGCTGGAGAAATGGACAATGACGGCGGCGGTCGTGGAGTCAGGAAATAATGGCTGCGATCGTGGCATTGGGAAACGGCGGCGGTGGCGACCATGGGAGAAACGGTCGACGACGGCGGCGGTCGTGGAGTCGGAAAATAACGGCAGCGGCGGTCGTGGCATTGGGAGACGACGGCGGTCGTGGCCGTGGGAGAAACGGACGACGACGATGATGGTCGTGGAGTCGGGAAATAACGGCGGCGGTGGCAGCGGCGTTGGGAGACGGCGGCGGAGGCGGTTGTGGGAAAAATGAATGACAACGGCGGTCGTCAAATCGGGAAATAATATCAGCGGCGGTCGCGGGGTTGAGAGACGGCGGTGGCGGCGGCCGCAGGAGAAACAAATGACGACGGCGGTCGCGGTCGGTGTCTGGCGGCGGCGGGCGATGGCGGCAGGCGGCGGCCGGTGGTGATCGGCGGGCGATGACGGCGGGCCGCGGGTGGCGGCGGCGGCCGGCGATAGTTGTTGAGTAAAAGTTCATCATGATCTCTCCTATTGTGGTGAAGATCATGGGGGAGTGGGTTGACCACTCAAACCCATGATCCCTATGAGAGGACTTAGTGCAACCAACTCGATCAAAAGCCCGGACTGTTGGAGGACGGCGCAATTAATCTTTATATCAAAGATTTCAACCGGGGACGGGGCAGCCAGTTAAGCCATTACCGCATAGCACCGCAACGCCGGGGTGATTCCGGACTGCAGCCCTAACAATCCCCCTCGGAAACGACCCCGGGGATTCGAACCCGTACCCAGCATCTCCACCAATTGAGAGGACTTAGCGCAACCAACTCGACCAAAAGCACGGACTGTTGGAGGACGGCGCAACTAATCTTTATATCAAAGATTTCAACCGGGGACGGGGCAGCCAGTTAAGCCATTACCGCATAGCACCGCAGCGCGGGGGCGATTCTGGACCGCAGCCCCAACACCCTACCATAGAAGGGATCATGGAGGAGATGGTTAAGTGCACACCCAAGCCTTAAATGGGGTTTCATCCCCATCAATTGCCCCCCAAATCCTTTGTTTCCCAAGGTTGGTACAAGCTGAGGAAACAAGGATTTTTCCTCCTTTTTTGATAATGGCGGCGTCTTGCGACAGGCCAGAAACATTCGCAAGCGGCGCCCGACGAGCATGTTAAAAAATCTCTGCGGGAGAGGGGGGACGCCCTGCCAACGGTCGGACGGTGTGACAGTGGCCAATGCACAGGCATGTGAGGGGGGCGCGCGGACAAAGTCGCACGAGGATCGCATCCGGTCGCGTGCGCGCCCGTGATCACTCGCGCATTGGGCGCGTGCGCGTGCCTGGGTGTGCTCGCGCAGTAGTGCGCGCGTGAGCAGTGGTGCGCACGCACAGCAAGGCTTGCGCAGCTTAGTGTGCAAATCAGTGTGGGCGATACTGTATGCGCTACAATGCGCGTGACACTGTTGCGCGCCCTGTGCGCGCGATACTGTAGGCGCTACAGTGCACGCGGCACTGTAGGCGCTAAAGTGCGCACGCGGCACTGTATGCGCTACAGTGGGCGCGCAGCACTTTATGCGCTACAGTGCGCGCGCGGCACTGTATGCGCTACAGTGCGCGCGCTGCACTGTATGCGCTATAGTGAGCGCGCGACACTGTAGGTGCTACAGTGCGCGCAACAGTGCGTTGCGCGCACGGCACTGTTGCGTGTACAGTTGCGCGCACAGCAGTAGCGCGTACTTTGCACGCGCTACAGTAGCGCGCACTGCGCGCTCGCTGTGTGCCTGTGTGCGCAAATTGCACGTGTTGTGCGTACAAACTTACTGTGCGCACTGTGTGCGTGCGTCCGGATGCGTGAGTGTGCTAAAGCGATTGCGCGGGCGTGCTTTGTTTCATGGGGCCCACAGGTATGATGCTTTGTGCGTGTTTGGTGATAAAGATCCTGCACATGGTGATGCCTCTGCGTTGGTATACGCGGTGGGCGCAGTGTGCGCGAGGTGCATGGATGAAAACACATCGCCTCAATTTTTATCGGGGCCGAATGATACCTCAGTTGGCGAAGTTCATGTTGTTTTACGTAAGTGTTGTGTGCATCATCGTTCTGCGCGAGACTGACTCACGATTCTTGCTCGCATGAGATTGGCTCGTGACTTTGCTTTGCGCGGTTTGTGACTGCGGCTTAGCTTGCGTGAGGGTTTCTCGCAGCTTAGCTTGCACGAGGGTTGATCGCGGCTTAGTTTGCATGAGGGTTGCTCGCGGCTTAGTTTGCACGAGGGTTGCTCGCGGCTTAGTTTGCATGAGGGTTGCTCGCGGCTTAGTTGGCTATGATCCGGAGAGGCAAAAATCCCTTTTGCGAAGGTCTGAACACTCTGTCAGGTAAAGGCCGAAGTCCCTTGTTGGGATCACCGAACACTCTATAAAGTAAAGGCCAGAGTCTCCTTTGTGGAGAACACTGAACACTCTGTAAGAAGAGAGGTCAGGGTTCCTTGTTGGGAGCACTGAACACTCTGTAAGAGGAGAGGCCGGAGTCCCTTGTTGGGAGCACTGAACACTCTGTAAGAGGAGAGGCCGGAGTCCCTTGTTGGGAGCACTGAACACTCTGTAAGAGGAGAGGCCGGAGTCCCTTGTTGGGAGCACTGAACACTCTGTAAGAGGAGAAGACGAAGTCCCTTGTTGGGAGCACTGAACACTCTGTAAGAGGAGAGGTCGGAGTCCCTTGTTGGGAGCACTGAACACTCTGTAAGAGGAGAGGCCAGAGTCCCTTATTAGGAGCACTAAACACTCTGTAAGAGGAGAGGCCAGAGTCCCTTGTTGGGAGCACTGAACACTCTGTAAGAGGAGAGGCCAGAGTCCCTTGTTGGGAGCACTGAACACTCTGTAATGCAATCATCAATAAGATTGGAAATAACACTTGTTTGTCTCACGAATATTAAAAATACAAAATACAAGCAGTGATGATGGAACTCTGGATGCTCATTTGGTAGAAAGCGAACTCTTCTTTGAGATGTTCATCATGAGGATTGTCTCAGTCCCGGATCATTCTTGACATGTTGATTTGGAGCCTTTGTTTTGGAGAGAACTCTTGAGGTACCCAAGGCGAATGAATCGTTCGATTTCTGTCTTCAGTCTTGAACAATCTTCGGTCTTATGCTCGTGCCTTTGATGGAAGTTGCAATACATGACATAGATTGGTCCCCAGAATTTGTAGTAAGAGCCCTTGGCCTTTGGAGAGACGGATGGTTGTGTATGGCGAGCAACACTTCCGCTTGCGAAATATTGGGGGGGAGTGAAGGCTTGATGTTGGTGATGCCCCCCAGACCGTCGAGGGTTGACATGACACGAGTTGCTCTTTTTGGGAACCGACCGTGGTGTCAACCCCTGCTCTCGCTGTCTCTTTGAATTGTTTTTGAATTACTGGCGGTGTGCTTCGATTGCATCGTCAGTGACGATCTGGCCATCGATCTGTTGAACAAGATCAGAATAGTTGGGTATAATTTCTTTTACTAGTGCGGAGTGGAAGCCGCCAGGGCGGAGCCCTCCAAGAAGAAATCCCCATAGGAGTTCTGCTTTTATTCCAGGGATTCGTCGTGCTTCAGTAGTGAAACGAAGGAAGAAATCTTTAAGGGTTTCCCCTTCACTTTGACGGATACCGGACAGGTGGGAAGGATCGTTGAATATCTGGCGGCTGGCGATGAACGGATCCATGAATTGTTGTGTTAGTTCTGCAAAATCCTTGATTTCTCCTTCCTTCAGGGACATGAACCATGTGCGAGCTTGCCCTTTCAAAGTTGCTGGGAAAGCTTGACATAATAGTTGATCTAGGGCATTGCAAAGTTACATCATGGTTGCGAAGTGTCAGACATGTTCCGACGGGTCACATGTACCATAGTATGCCTCAATCTTTGGGAGCTTGAAACCATGAGGGATTGGGTGTGCCTGAACCTCGGGTGCAAATGGTGAGTAATGAACTAATGATGGAAAGGTCGACAGGCGGGAGCGGCGCGTTGCTTGGCCCACTCATGTTTTTCTGCGATTAAGTTGAGAACTTCTTCGCGTGTGAGCCTTTCAACTTTTGTTGGCCTGATGCTTGTTGCTTCTGGGTGATTGTAGTGATGCTGAACTTCAGATCCTTTGTCTAAGCGGGCTCTACGGCCGTGGACATCCGCACTGGGGAGTTCTCCTTTTGGTATGACGACACACGAGTGAGGGGGAACTGGACCAACATGCCCCCCGAGTGTTGTTCCTTCTATCGTGCGTGCAACTTCTCCCACCATGATCTTTAGTTATGAGTACCGTTGTGTTGATGGTACTGCCTTTTGAGGATGTTGGGAACTCTGTTCCCACATATGACGCCAAACTGTTGCGGACTAACTCGACGTCCCAGTCGGGTAGAAATTTTTGGACCGTCTTAGCTCTTAGAACGGTCGAGCGCGCACACAGCCAATGAAAACAGAAAGTTGACAAGATAATTTTTTGACGTGGAAAACCCCGAAAAGAGGTGAAAAACCACGTGGCCGGATCTGTGCCGACCAAACCTTCACTAGATCTGAGTGCTGTTACAGGACTTTTTCAAGAACTCGAGGGCGACAGGCCGCCTTTCGTTACAATTATTAGGGAGAGAGAGAGAGAAAACCTAGAGGGTGACATGCCACCGCTCACAGGGTTAATAATTTCTTCGAGTACCACGGGGAGCGATGGGCTCGTTGTATTCTAGAGTCTTCTAATAATTTCTGGGGGCGATAGTAGCTTGTTGTACACGTTCTGATGTCTGGAGCTTTGAGGCTCGGAGGCGCACTTAGCGCGCCTTACCCCCGCTTCTTGTCTCTGATTGTCTTTTGAAGAAGCGTCGTTTGGTTATCTTACCGGTAGATGAAGCGCTTGTTCTTGAGCGCGTAGGGCACGTGTTGGTAAAGAACGTGTTGGGCGCTTGCTGGAGGAGAGCGCGCGGGGCGCTTGTTGGAGGAGAGCGCGTAGGGAGCTTGCTAGAGGAGAGCACGATGGACGCTTGTTGGAGAAGAGCGCGTGGAGCGCTGGGGGAAGAGACCCGTGCAAGGGAGCAACTTGTGTGATAACGCAAGGGAGCGTGCATGGGAGAGACAGGCGTGATAACGTGCAAGGAGGTGGTGCGTGCGGGAGCGCGCAAGGGAGAAATGCGTGTGAGAGCGCGCAAGGAGACGGCGTGTGCGGGAGCGCACAAGGGAGAAATGCGCGCGAGAGTGCGTAAGGAGAAGGCGCGCGCGTGCACGTAAGGACTAGGATCGCGGGGAAGCGCGTAAGGGAGAAATGCACCCGAGAGCGCACAAGGAGGTGGTGCGCGCGGGAGCGCGCAAGGGAGAAATGCGCGCGGGAGCGCGCAAGGGAGAAATGCGTGCGGGAGCGCGCAAAGAGGAGAAATGCGCGTAAGGGAGAAATGCGCGCGGGAGCGCGCAAAGAGGAGAAATGCGCGTAAGGGAGAAATGCGCGTAAGGGAGAACGCAAGGAGGAGGCGCGCGCGGGAGCGCGCAAGGGAGAAATGCTTGCGGGAGCGCGCAAGGAGACGGCGCGTGCGGGAGCACGCAAGGGAGAAATCCTCGCGAGCGCGCGCAAGGAGGCGGCGCGCGCATGCGCGTAAGGACTAGGCGCGCGGGGAAGCGTTTAAGGGAGAAATGCTAGCGAGAGCACGCAAGGAAGCGGTGCGCGCGGGAGCGCGCAAGGGAGAACTGCGCGCGGGAGCGCGCAAGGAGGTGGAGCGCGGAAGCACGCAAGGGAGAAATGCGCGTGGGAGCCCGCATGGAGGAGAAATGCGCGCAAGGGAGAAATGCGTGCGGGAGCGCGCAAGGAGGCGACGCGCGCAGGAGCTCGCAAGGGAGAAATACGTGCGGGAGCGCGCAAGGAGGCGACGCGCGCGGGAGCTCGCAAGGGAGAAATGCGTGCGGGAGCGCGCAAGGAGGCGGCGCGCGCGGGAGCGCGCAAGGGAGAAATGCGTGCGGGAGCGCGTAAGGAGGCGGCGCGCGCGGGAGCGCGCAACGGAGAAATGCGTGCGGGAGCGCGCGAGGAGGCGGAGCGCGAGGAGGCGGCGCGCGAGGGAGAAATGCGCGCGAGAGCACGCGAGGAGGCGGCGGCGTGGGATTGAGCGCGCGAGGGAGAAATGCGCGCGAGGAGGAGGCGCTTGCGGGTGCGCGCAAGGAAGAGATATGCGCGCGAGAGGGCGCGAGGAGGCGGCGCGCACGGGAGCGCGCAGTGAAGAGGAATGGAGGAGAGATAAAATCCGTAGGAGGATTTCCCGGACGAAGAAGATGAAGATCTTCGAAGGAGGCGTCGAAGACGAAGGAGATCTTCAAGGTGCGTTTGAAGGCCTTCGAGGAAGGAGGAGATGAAGGAGGAAGGAGAGAGAAAATCCGTAGGAGGATTTCCCGAGGAAGGAGAGAATGAGAATTAAAGGGTGGTCTGGGCCCTATTTATAGGCTTCATGGGTGGTTAAGGGGGTTACTCGGTTATCCGCAGCCCATAACCACCATGATTGCTATCAATAGACCAAAATATTATATTTATTTTTACGTGACTATGGTTTAATATGCATATTAATCTCGTTATATGCAGACCGTTCTATTTTTGACAATGCATTATCTCCATTTCATGAGATCATGTGGGCGGTTACGTGGGTGGCTACCCACGTTACCGACGGCGGCGATCGAGGGAGCGTGATCGGACGGTGGAGACGGGCTCCCTCGGACGGCCGATGAACTTGCCGGTGAGGAGGGAGATCGCCTCCAACGGCGGGAGAGCGGGCGACGCCCATTCCGGCGGCGGAAAGTGGGGAGCAGCCGGCGGTGGCGACGTTCGAGGAAGTGTGGAGTGACGACGGCGGCGACCGTTGGAGAAATGAGCGACGGTGGCGGCCATAGAGTCGGGAAATAACGGCGGCGGCGGCCGCGGCGTTGGGAGACGGTGGCAATGACGATCGCGGGAGAAACGGACGACGACGGCGGTGGCCGTGGAGTCGGAAAATAACTGCGGCGGCGGTCGTGGCATTGGGAGACGACGGCGGCCGCCCATGATCCCAATAAGGGTCCATCCACCCGAAAATTCTTGCATCCGGGACTCGGACGCCGTCCGCGTCCACTCAGCGCCTGCCACGTGAGCACTCGGCGCGCGTTGCGTGGCTTGTTTTTCCTCTCTCTAAATCGTGACCATTGTTATCTCCACTCGGCAACTTCCTCTCTCACCCGGACGGAGATTTAGGGACGGAGCCCGGTCGTAATAACGACGCCCATCCACCCTTGATCCTCATATATTTTTTAAAGCACATGCTTACAAATAAAATGTATTTTTTGGACTTGTTATTTGCATTAGGATTAACTCAAAATAACTTCAATTCCATGAAAGGATTATTAAAAAAAAAATTAAATCCGCTCCGAAACCCTCCCTGCTCTCGAAACCCTCGCCGCTCCTCGCCGCTTTCCACCTTCCCTTCTGCCGGTGATTCCTCGCCACCTACATCCATATCCTACTCATCCCCTGCTCAACCTCGACGCTTTCTTCGACCACTTCCTCAGAGCCGACAATGTCTAGCTTCCTCAGAGCCGACAATGTCTAGCGGATCTCGGCAGACGCATGAACACAATGGAGGGACACATTGAAACCCTTTTTGAACTCTAGGGTTATCATCGCGAGGGCGAGGCATTCGTGAGGGCCGCCACACCCACTTCTCCTGCTGCTCGCCGGCCACGACGAAATCCTCCTCATACACCTGCTGCTCCTATTATTCCTGATACTATTGTTCCTCCTCGTACTTCTTCTCCTCCCCAAATTAATCTACCTGCTGCTCCTATTATTCCTGATACTATTGTTCCTCCTCATACTTCTTCTCCTCCCCAAATTAATTCAAATGCTGCTCCTATTATTCCTACTGCCAGTTCTACTATTCTTTCTGCTGCCACTTTTGAAATTCCTGGTGCTCCTGGTGCTACTATTGATCCATCTCATGACGAACTGCTTGGTGAGGAAGGAGGTTCCTTTGAAAACTCTCTCAGCCCCCAATCGCCGCTTGATGAACCTGATGCTGGTGGTGCTGATAGTGCTACCGATCCTACTGATCCTCCTTCCGACCTCACACCTGCTGTTGAACCAGCGCCGCGGCGATATGACACAAGATCTACTAGGGCGGCCAATAACCCTGTCGTCCATTCTTCTTTTGCCACACAATCGCAACGCCCCACGGAACATGCGATTACTACTCGCAGAACTCCTAGTAGGGGCAGACAACGTAGGCGCAGCACACACCCAACTCCTGCCCGCAATGATCATGCCTTATCTGACATGATTCGTGAGGTACTTCATGTTTTTTTGATTTATTTTATTGTTTACTATCTTCTTAATATTTTGTCTGCTATGATTGTGCTTTTAAGTTGACCAAAGAGATTAGAAAATTGTCCACAAAGGTTGTCAGAGATATCAAACAATTGTCCACAAAGGTTGCCAGAGACATCAAACAATTGTCCATAAATGTTACCAGGAATGCCCAAGAAATGAAGAGGAACGCCCAAGAAATGAAGACTTTAAAGGCTTCATTAAGAGCTCAAGGAGTTCTTTTACCCCAAATACGTAGATGAGGACCAATGATGAGTTTTTTATGATTGCTCATTACAACTTGTTATTTTTTATTAATAAACATATATGAAAATGCAGTCGCACTGAAGGAATGAACGAATGCCCAATTTTCTCACTCTTTTCCTCCATTTACTGAATTAATTAATCTATCAATTTGTTCTTTTATTTGTTTTCAACACATCGAGCATAACTTTATTTCTAGATATATAAGTGACCGTGTTTGTGTTTGTAGATGACAATAGAATGTCTGCATATTTATGTTCATATATTACATGTATAAAATGTTAGTATAGTACCATGCACTTTATGTTTGTATACGACCTTATTTTGTTCTCCGACTGGAAGGAGAGATTGTGTTCCACGTGGTGAAATCTTGATGATTGTAGATGTTGTTTGGTTTAGGCTTCGTACCCTGAAATCTCCACCCTTGTAGGGTTAGAATTGGTAGATTACCTAACACTTTTCCTTTATATATTTGTACTTGCCTGAGAAGTTTTGTTGTTACCAATATAGCTCTGTTGCATAAATTTGTATGTAATTTTAGCATTTGTGTTTTAGGATCTCGGCATCAATTTTTTGTTTGAATCTCCACCTGAATGATTCTTGAAATTAAGAAACATATATTAAAATGATAGTGTGTTAAATGTTGAATGTATCCTGAAACTCAAATAATATTTTGACACCACAAATTTTTTCAAAACTTTCTCCAAAGTATGTAAAATGGAATCACTGAGCAACCAAATGAGCCCTTTGATGAAACAACATAAATAACTAAGGAGACATACTTGTGAATGTATGTAAATGCAAGAAGTCATGATGCAGTTTCATCTAAAGACACAAATATTGGCCTGGGAGCATAAAATTTGCATCCTTAGTGTTACTTATTGGTCTTGAAACATAAAAAAGCCAATAGTGTGTATTTTCCATTGTGCTGGCATACCAACTGAATTTTCTAAGCCACATTTTTGATGAAATGTCTTGTCTGAAAAATATTTTTGATGCAAGGGAACTTCCATGGGTATATTGGTTGATATAGATAAGAATTGTATTCTCTATGTTACGCATTACCATTTTTCCTTCTAGTTGCGGTCTTATCATTTAAAATGAAAACAATATTTTTTTTTCAAATAAATGTCTCTCAAAACATGTCAATCAAATCTCAATCATATTGATTAATATATGTAGTTTTTTTATTTTTTGATATAGGTGCTCAATTAGCTGACTTCTAGTACTCAAAATCCATGTCATCGAAATTATCAATCTTCAGCTTCCCTCGACAGTCATATTGCTTTCACTTCCCCTTTAGAACCTCAAAGACCGAGCTCTTGTATTAATTATTAGGAAAAATTACATCACTCGACTTATGATGACAATGAAAAACATCAAATAATTGCAAGAAAATTACTATAAATAAGAGACAACGTGGCCTATTTTACAAATCAGCTTGACATTTGTTACAAATCAGCTTCACTGTTAAAATCAAGAAGGTGATAATGAGAATAATTGATTAGCTATAAATCTTCATCTTTATGCCTATTTTATAGAAATAGCACCTAACAAACACCAAATTTAATTTTCTTGATTTAGGGCAACAAATATTTGTTAGATTAACAATGAGCATCAAACTTTGACTTAATTTTTAGTCATTAACTAAATCCAAAAGGCATATTTAACTAATAAAACCAGAGGCTAATTTTTCTACTAATCTAAAATTGAATTTTCTAGTTCTGATTTAAATCCTAAGGAATATTCTGCACATCTTAACATGGAATAATTTCTTCTAGATATCTACAATTCTACATATGGAGTTATGTGAGATTTTCCCTCTATTATTCTCTATAGTTCAAGATTTATTGTATTAATTACAAGATTTTCTTGCCCTTATATTAAATCTTGGATTGGCTTAAATCTGCTCAGTTGCTAGCACAAATAATCCTAAAATGTGTTGTTTTTATGCAAGCAATGGAGGTAAATCATAATAATATTTATCCTAAGAGTCGGCTGGAAATTTACTCGTCTTCTACATTTTGCGAGGGTAAAAAAATATGCATGAAGGAGAAAAGCTCGCATGACGAAAAAAAGAAGAGAAACGAACAACATGAAGGATGAGGTGGGCGTGATGGTAGTAAGAAGTGAAATGAAGAAGAAAATGATGAAAATTTATAGAGGAAGAACCATAAATTTTGAGGGAAAATTTGTAATTATCTACTTGTTTGGGTCAATTCTATTCAAAACAACCTTTTATATTTGCTAATTTGATCGGAGCATTATAAATTAAAGAACTTGAGCAAATAAGCATAAATTGCTTACATCTCATGAGAGGGTGACATGTTAGTGAAGAAGGCTCTAGTCGGATTGGGATTCATGTTCTTCTCTACCCACTTCTCCTCAAAGTCGGTCTATATGTGTCTTCCGTCTCTATCTCAGCAATGTTCTTCATGTCACTGTCAAATGATCCTCGCCTATAAAATAATTAAAAATAAGGATTAAAAAATTAGCTTTCAACTCACCGGTAAAATTACTAAAAATATAGTTGTTGCGGCCAAACTCGGCGCTCCGGTCGATCCGGACTAACCTGGACCGCCTTAGCTCGCGGAGCGGTCGAGCGCGCACACAGTCAGTTGAAGAGGGGAAATGAACACAAGGAGTTTTAACGTGGAAAACCCTTCAACCGGGTGAAAAACCACGTGACCGGTTCGCTGCCGGTCAAAATCCACTAGATCAGAGTGATTACAGTATGTTGGGTGAATCGGGGTGACAGGCCGCTCCCGTTACAATCTTGAGGAGAGAGAGAGAGTGTGTATGCAGCCGTTGGCGGGCAGCAGACAGCCTCTCCAACGGGACTTGGACGGCGGAATGCGCGGGATGCTTTAGGCGCGCGCGCTCAGAGGCGGCGCGTATCCAAGGGTTGTCACTGCCTCTCTTGCTCGTCTTTCTCTGTCCTTGGAGTGCTCCCTTTGTAACTGAGCGTTGGTGGGGTGCCAATAACCGATGACGGGTGTCGATGGCCTACGACGAGTGCTGATAGCTGTTGGTGGGTGCTGATAGCCGTTGGTGGCTTGGAGGTCACGGGCGGCTGCCGGTGGTTGGCGGCGAGAGGCGGCCGCTGGTTGTTGGCGACGAGGGGTGGCCGCCGGCGGAGGAAAACGGGAGAGCTCCCACCTGAGGAAGAAGAAGGGGGAAGCGTAGGAGAAAACAGAATGAGAAATAAGAGCCCCCTGGGGGTCTTTTTATAGCCTCCATGGGTGGATCATGGCGGACCCCACCACTAAAGTAGTGGGGTAGTGGGTAGTTACCACCTTAATCGGACGGCATGGGGGGCCTTCCTCTAGATCGGACGGCGGGGAGGCCCCCTTCTCATGGCGGCGGGCCGTCATGACGGCGGCGGCGGCCGGGCGGCCGGCGAGGGAGGCCGGCCACGGCCTGGGCGGCCATGGCCGGGGCGGTCATGGCCACGGCCGGCCATGGCCGGGGCGGCCATGGCCGGGGCGGCCATGGCCGGGGCGGCCATGGCCACGGCTGGCCATGGCCGGGGCGGCCATGGCCAAGGCCGGGGCGGTCATGGCCGGGGCGGCCATGGCCAAGGCCGGGGCGGTCATGGCCGCGGCCGGCCATGGCCGGGGCGGCCATGGCCAAGGCCGGGGCGGTCATGGCCGCGGCCGGCCATGGCCGGGGCGGCCATGGCCGGGCGGTCATGGCCGGGCGGCCATGGCCGCGGCGTGCCATGGCCGGGGCGGTCATGGGAGGGCCGGCCGCCGGTGGTGGCTTGGCCTCCCGCCGGCGGCGGCGGGCCATCATGACGACGGCGGCGGTTTTCTCCATGATGGAGGGAGTGGGGCCCGTCCCCATTATCTCCATATAAGATCATGGGGGGTGGGGCCCACCCATGATTTTCCTTGAGTGGAGATCATGGGGGGGCTCCTTGCTTCCTATACATGAAGGTGTAACCCATCAAATGCCCCCCAAATCTCTTCTGGCCGGGAGCGAAGCGAGCGTGAGGAGAGATTTCTGGAATTCTTCGCTGTCATGGTGGGTGTCGACGAGAGATCCGAGGCGGCGACGATGGATCGCGGCTCTAAGGTATTATGTCGTGCGGAGGCTTGGCGAACGAGTGCCTGGATGCATGCGGACGGAGGCCGGCACGGTACACGAGCGTCAAAACGGCGCGTGCGAGGAAGGGCCGCTGGGGCGGGCGCTGGCCGCGCGAGCTAGCAGCGCGCGGGCTGACCGCGCGCAGGCCTTGCGCGAGCTAGCAGCGCGCGGGCCGCACGCGCGCAGGCCGTGCGCGCGGCCGCACGCGCGCAGGCCGTACGGGCTGGCCGCGCGCGCAGGCCTTGCGCGCGCGCAGGTCGTGGGCGCGCAGGCAGGCTGCGCACGCAGGCAGGCTGCGGGCGCAAACTGGCCGCGTGAGGGCCACGCGCGCAGGCTGGCCGCAGGCGGGCCGTCTGCGCTCGCGCAGGTTGGCCGCGCGCGGGCCGCGCGCGCGCAGGCCCCTCGCGCGCAGGCCGCGCGCGCGCAGGCCCCGCTCACTCCGGCCACGCGTGCTCGGGTCGTGCGCGCGCGTGCTGGCCGCCTGCGCAAGTTTGGCGTGCGACTTGTGTGCGTGGGTCTTGTGTGCACGGGCGGGCTTTGCGTGTATTTTGCGCGCTCAAGAAAGTGTTGTGCGTGCGGGCTCTTGCTCGCCCTGCGATTCTGGAAGTACCGTCATGGGCCTTTTCGTACTTGCTGTAATATGCACAATTGCGCCTTATGCGTGCAAGGCGCGAGGTATGTAACGTGTGCACAATGTACGATGTGCACGGTATGTAATGTGCACGATAAGTGAGTGATGCGTGCACGATACACGCTGCATATGCGATGTGCGCAAGGTGTAACATGCATGGCGGACTAAGCGCCCAAGGGAAGAGATTACTGAGATGTGGAGTTTCTGTTGCCCCCCGAGTGTATCACCGAGTACTTTTTGTACAAGGTCGAAAGGGGAAACTTGGTGCGGAATGGCGCATGGGTGCAAACACGGCGCCTCCATTTTTATCGAGGCTGTCGGATACCTCCGTTGGTGAGGTCGATGTTGTTTTACGTAAGTTTGACGTGCAACGTCATTTTGCGCGAGACTGACTCCCGATTATTGCTCGCACGAGCTTGGGTCGTGACTTTGCCTTGCGCGGTTTGTGACTGCGGCTTAGCTTGAACGAGGTTGGCTCGCGGCTTTGTTGGTTTGCTGCCGTGCTTGCACGAGGCTGGCTCGCGGCTTGATTTGCACGGTTTGCGGCCGCGGCTTGACTTTCACGAGGGTTGTTCACATCTTAGATTGCATGAGGGCTGCTCGCGACTTAGATTGCGCGAGGGCTGCTCGCGGCTTAGATTGCGCGAAGGTTTCTCGCAGCCTAGATTGCGCGAGGGCTGCTCGCGGTTTAGGTTGCGCGCGGGTATGGAGGCAGTTGCTGTGTGGAGCGTGCTGCACGGAGGCAGTTGCTGTAAGGAGCGCGCTGCACGGAGGCAGTTGCTGTAAGGAGCGCCCTGCACGGAGGCAGTTGGTGTAAGGAGCGCGCTGCGCGGAGGCAGTTGCTGTAAGGAGCGCGCTGCGCGGAGGCAGTTGCTGTAAGGAGCGCGCTGCGCGGAGGCAGTTGCTGTAATGAGCGCGCCAAGGGAGGGCCGGCCGCCGGTGGTGGCTTGGCCTCCCGCCGGCGGCGGCGGGCCATCATGACGACGACGGCGGTTTTCTCCATGATGGAGGGAGTGGGGCCCGTCCCCATTATCTCCATATAAGATCATGGGGGGTGGGGCCCACCCATGACTTTCCTTGAGTGGAGATCATGGGGGGGGGGGGGGCTCCTTACTTCCTATACATGAAGGTGTAACCCATCAATAGTGTTACGATCTCACTCTCTGTATTTGTTACTCTATGTATGTTGTAATATGCCGCTAATTAGAGTTATCATGCTTGTCAGAACTTTTAATCATTGTGTTAACTATCAAGTCTTGTGTAGGTTCTTTTCTTGTAAGTCCATGTGTTGGAACTTACTATAGTTATGCCACTTGTATTTTTATTTAAAGGATTGTTGGATCATGAGAAAAATAAATGAAAGAATATTAAATCTCTCTCTCCCATTCTCTCTCTCTTAGTCCTCTCTTCTCTCCCTCTTCAAGTTAGTGTTTGGGTTGATATGTATATGCACTGCTTACATATTTAATATGCAAGTTTACAATTAGTTAAATCATGCCTACAACACATGGTATCTTGTACCCTTATTATATAAAGGAGAGTAAGGCTAGTAAAGGGGGACCTTTGGAGTCGTCGTGATGAGGATCACATTTCACTGGTCGGCCGACCCTTACAAGAACCTGCCCTACGTAGACTACTTACATGGGAGGCAGAGTTAGGATAGGCGGATGAACGATCCGAGTTTGTAGTCACGTTCATCGCAACGACATATTTTATGTATTTTACGTCTTAATTTCATCACCTTGTGCGTCGACTTGTGCGTCGGCTTTGCGTGGTGAAGATGTCGTCGTCGTCATTAGGCGGGGAACCTCAGCAATTGCCGAACCCCTCCTTGTTGTTGTTTGTGCGGTGGTTACTTAGTGTCGTTACATGTGTTGTGGCGACGTAGGAGTATTTGGGACTTTTATGCTCCTTGTTTGTCTTGCTCTTCGTCGAGCGTTTTTGGCGGGAGCTTGTTGCTTAAGCGTGATGGGGAGTACACTTACCCCCTTGCCTTGGTTGCAGATGGACTCGGCTCTCTCTAGACTCTTGAGTTGCTTGTCTTCAAATGAAGGCCTGTGAGCGCGGGCGCACAGGGAGCGTGCTTGTGCGTCTGTATTTGGTTGCGCCTCTTCCTTCGGGGTGGTCGTTCTCGCGCGGTTGCTTGGGTATCCGTGCTTCGTTTTGCCCCCTTTAGGTATGTCTTCTGGCCTTTGAGGCGAGCACGGCTTGCTTGGTCGGGTCGGCTTACCTCCGTGCCCTTGGTCGAAATATTCCCGGTTTGACTCGAAGATTTCATGGGGAACCCCAAGAAGTTTATTTCATTTCATTCAGAATCATATGACTCAAAAGACTATCTTCGTTCGACTTGTTTCAAGTATTTCAAAGGTTGCAGATTTTCTTAGTAAAGTTTTCACCTAGGAAAGCTTGTCAATCCTTATGTAACAAGTTGAGAATATATGATCGACATGCTCCAACATAATGAGGAGTTATCTGTTGTCGGGAAATAATGGCAGCGGCGGTCGCGGCGTTGCGAGACGGCGGCGGCCGCGGTCGCGGGAGAAATGGACAACGACGGCAGCGGTCGTGGAGTCGGGAAATAACGGTGGCAGCGGCCGCAGCATTGGGAGACGGCGGCGTCCGCAGGAGAAATAGACAACGACGGCGGCGGTCGTGGAGTCGGGAAATAACGGCGGCGACGGCCGCGGCGTTATGAGACGACGGCAGCGACTACCATGTCCCAATAAGTGTCCATCCACCCATGATCCCCATATATTTTTTACAGCACATGCTTACAAATAAAATGTATTTTTTGAGACTATTTTCTTGTTATTTGGATTAGAATTAACTCAAAATAATTTCAAGAAAGGATGAAGCATTGATTTACCGCACATAAAATAATAGGATTAGATTCATATTATTCATATTATAAAATAAAATAAAAAAATTTAAACCCGCTCCCGAAACCCTCCCTGCTCCCGAACGGTAATATCATTTCTATTAATTCTGCTCGCTCCCGAAACCCTCGCCGCTCCCAAATCCCTCGCCGCTTCTCGACGCTTTCCTCCTTCCCTTCCGCCGGTGACTTTCCTCAGAACTGACGCATCCTCTCCCCTCTTCCACCACGAGCCGACAACCTCCAAGATGTTTAGCCATTCACAGAGAGAAGTATCGGATCTCGGCCACGACGAAACCCTTTTTGAACTCCAGGGTTATCATGGCGAGGGCGAGGCATTCGTGAGGACCGCCGCACCCACTGCTCCTGCTGCTCGCCGGCCACGACGAAATCCTCCTCATACATCTGCTGCTCCTGATACTATTGTTCCTCTTCATACTTCTCCTCCCCAAATTAATACATCTGCTGCTCCTATTATTCCTCATACTTCTTTTATTGTTCCTCCTATTATTCATACTGCTGATTCTGTTATTCTTCCTGCTGCCACTTCTACTATTGATCCTTCTCATGACGAACTACTTGGTGAGGAAGGAGGTTCCTTTGAAAACTCTCTCAGCCCCCAATCGCTGCATGATGAACCTGCTGGTGGTGGTGCTGATCGTGCAACCGATCCTAATGATCCTCCTTCCGACCTCACACCTGCTGCTGAACCAGCGCCGCGGCGAAATCCTCCTCATACACCTGTTGCTCCTATTATTCTTGATACTATTGTTCCTCCTCATACTTCTCCTCCCCAAATTAATACATCTGCTGCTCCTATTAATACTACTGCTGGTTCTATTATTCTTCCTGCTGTCACTTCTACTATTGATCCATCTCATGACGAACTGCTTGGCGAGGAAGGAGGTTCCTTTGAAAACTCTCTCAGCCCCCAATCGCCGCATGATGAACCTGCTGTTGGTGGTGCTAATAGTGCTATCGATCCTCCTTCCGACCTCACACCTGCTGTTGAACCAGCGCCGCGGCGATATGACACAAGATCTACTAGGGCGGTCAATAACCTTGTCGTCCATTCTTCTTTTGTCACACAATCGCAACGCCCCAGGGAACATGCGATTACTACTCGCATAACTCCCAGTAGGGGCAGACAACCTAGGCGCAGCACACGCTCAACTCCTGCCCGCAATGATCATGACTTATCCAACATGATTCGTAAGGTACTTCATGTTTTTTTTTGATTTATTTTATTGTTTACTATCTTCTTAATATTTTGCCTGCTATGATTGTGCTTTTAAGTTGGCCAAAGAGATTAGAGAATTGTCCACAAAGGTTACAAGAGACATCAAACAATTGTCAACAAAGGTTACCAGGAACACTCAAGAAATGAAAACTTTAAAGGCTTCATTAAGAGCTCAAGGATTTGTTTTACCCCAATTGCGTAGATGAGGACCAATGGTGAGTTTTTTATGATTGCTCATTAGAACTTGTTATTTTTTATTAATAAACATATATGGAAATGCAGACGCACTGAAGGAATGAACAAATGCCCATTTTTCTCAATCTTTTCCTCCATTTACTGAATGAATTAATCTATCAATTTGTTCTTTTATTTGTTTTCAACACATTGAGCATAACTTTATTTCTAGATATATGAGTGACCGTGTTTGTGTTTGTAGATGACAATAGAATGTTTGCATATGTTATCTTCGTATACTAACACTTTATGTTCATATATTACATGTATAAAATGTTAGTATAGTACCATGCACTTTATGTTTGTATACGACCTTATTTTGTTCTCCGACTGGAAGGAGAGATTGTGTTCCACGTGGTGAAATCTTGATGATTGTAGATGTTGTTTGGTTTAGGCTTCATACCCTGAATTCTCCGCCCTTGTAGGGTTAGAATTGGTAGATTTCCTAACACTTTTCCTTTATATATTTGTACTTGCCTGAGAAGTTTTGTTGTTACCAATAAAGCTCTGTTGCATAAATTTGTATTTATTTCTAGCATTTGTGTTTTAGGATCTCGATATCAATTTTTTATTTGAATCTCCACCTGAATGATTCTTGAAATTAAGAAACATATATTAAAATGATAGTGTGTTAAATGTTGAATGTATCTAGAAACTTAAACAATATTTTGACACCACAAATTTTTTCAAAACTTTCTCAAAAGTATGTAAAATGGAATCACTGAGCAACCAAATGAGCCCTTTAATGAAACAACATAAATAACTAAGGAGACATACTTGTGAATGTACGTAAATGCAAGAAGTCATGATGCAGTTTCATCTAAAGACACTAATATTGGTCTGGGAGCATAAAATTTGCATCCTTAGCGTTACTTATTGGTCTTGAAACATAAAAAAGCCAATAGTATGTATTTTTCATTGTGCTGGCATACCAACTGAAATTTTTAAGCCACATTTTTGATGAAATGTCTTGTCTGAAAAATATTTTTGATGCAAGGGAACTTCCATGGGTATATTGGTTGATATAGATAAGAATTGTATTCTCTATGTTATGCATTACCATTTTCCCTTCTAGTTGCGGTCTTATCATTTAAAATGAAAACAATATTTTTTTTTCAAATAAATGTCTCTCAAAACATGTCAATCAAATCTCAATCATATTGATTAATTTATGTAGTTTTTTTATTTTTTGATATAGGTGCTCAATTAGCTGACTTCTAGTACTCAAAATCCATGTCATCGAAATTATCAATCTTCAGCTTCCCTCGACAGTCATATTGCTTTCACTTCCCCTTTAGAACCTCAAAGACCGAGCTCTTGTATTAATTATTAGGAAAAATTACATCACTTGACTTATGATGACAATGAAAAACATCAAATAATTGCAAGAAAATTACTATAAATAAGAGACAACGTGGCCTATTTTACAAATCAGCTTGACATTTGTTACAAATCAGCTTCACTGTTAAAATCAAGAAGGTGATAATGAGAATAATTGATTAGCTATAAATCTTCATCTTTATGCCTATTTTATAGAAATAGCACCTAACAAACACCAAATTTAATTTTCTTGATTTTAGGGCAACAAATATTTGTTAGATTAACAATGAGCATCAAACTTTGACTTAATTTTTAGTCATTAACTAAATCCAAAAGGCATATTTAACTAATAAAACCAGAGGCTAATTTTTCTACTAATCTAAAATTGAATTTTCTAGTTCTGATTTAAATCCTAAGGAATATTCTGCACATCTTAACATGGAATAATTTCTTCTAGATATCTACAATTCTACATATGGAGTTATGTGAGATTTTCCCTCTATTATTCTCTATAGTTCAAGATTTATTATATTAATTACAAGATTTTCTTGCCCTTATATTAAATCTTGGATTGGCTTAAATCTGCTCAGTTGCTAGCACAAATAATCCTAAAATGTGTTGTTTTTATGCAAGCAATGGTGGTAAATCATAATAATATTTATCCTAAGAGTCGGCTGGAAATTTACTCGTCTTCTACATTTTGCGAGGGTAAAAAAAAGTGCATGAAGGAGAAAAGCTTGCATGACGAAAAAAAGAAGAGAAGCAAACAACATGAAGGATGAGGTGGGCGTGATGGTAGTAAGAAGTGAAATGAAGAAGAAAATGATGAAAATTTATAGAGGAAGAACCATAAATTTTGAGGGAAAATTTGTAATTATCTACTTGTTTGGGTCAATTCTATTCAAAACAACCTTTTATATTTGCTAATTTGATCGGAGCATTATAAATTAAAGAACTTGAGCAAATAAGCATAAATTGCTTACATCTCATGAGAGGGTGACATGTTAGTGAAGAAGGCTCTAGTCGGATTGGGATTCATGTTCTTCTCTACCCACTTCTCCTCAAAGTCGGTCTATATGTGTCTTCCGTCTCCATCTCAGCAATGTTCTTCATGTCACTGTCAAATGATCCTCGCCTATAAAATAATTAAAAATAAGGATTAACAAATTAGCTTTCAACTCACCGGTAAAATTACTAAAAATATAGTGTTACGATCTCACTCTCTGTATTTGTTACTCTTTATGTATGTTGTAATATGCCGCTAATTAGAGTTATCATGCTTGTCAGAACTTTTAATCATTGTGTTAACTATCAAGTCTTGTGTAGGTTCTTTTCTTGTAAGTCCATGTGTTGGAACTTACTATAGTTATGCCACTTGTATTTCTATTTAAAGGAATGTTGAATCATGAGGAAAATAAATGAAAGAATATTAAATCTCTCTCTCCTATTCTCTCTCTCTTAGTCCTCTCTTCTCTCCCTCTTCAAGTTAGTGTTTGGGTTGATATGTATATGCACTGCTTACATATTTAATATGCAAGTTTACAATTAGTTAAATCATGCCTACAACACATGGTATCTTGTACCCTTATTATATAAAGGAGAGTATGGCTAGTAAAGGGGGACCTTTGGAGTCGTCGTGATGAGGATCACATTTCACTGGTCGGCCGACCCTTACCAGAACCTGCCCTACGTAGACTATTTACATGGGAGGCAGAGTTAGGATAGGCGGATGAACGATCCGAGTTTGTAGTCACGTTCATCGCAACGACATATTTTATGTATTTTACGTCTTAATTTCATCGCCTTGTGCGTCGCCTTGTGCGTCGGCTTTGCGTGGTGAAGATGTCGTCGTCGTCATTAGGCGGGGAACCTCAGCAATTGCCGAACCCCTCCTTGTTGTTGTCTGTGCGGTGGTGACTTAGTGTCGTTACATGTGTTGTGGCGACGTGGGAGTATTTGGGACTTTTATGCTCCTTGTTTGCCTTGCTCTTCGTCGAGCGTTTTTGGCGGGAGCTTGTTGCTTAAGCGTGATGGGGAGTACACTTACCCCCTTGCCTTGGTAGTGCAGATGGACTCGGCTCTCTCTAGACTCTTGAGTTGCTTGTATTCAAATGATGGCCTGTGAGCGCGGGCGCGCAGGGAGCGTGCTTGTGCGTCTGTATTTGGTTGCGCCTCTTCCTTCGAGGTGGTCGTTCTCGCGCGGTTGCTTGGGTATCCGTGCTTCGTTTTGCCCCCTTTAGGTATGCTTTCTGGCCTTTGAGGCGAGCACGACTTGCTTGGTCGGGTCGGCTTACCTCCGTTCCCTTGGTCGAAATATTCCCGGTTTGACTCAAAGATTTCATGGGGAACCCCAAGAAGTTTATTTCATTTCATTCAGAATCATATGACTCAGAAGACTATCTTCGTTCGACTTGTTTCAAGTATTTCAAAGGTTGCAGATTTTCTTAGTAAAGTTTTCACCTAGGAAAGCTTGTCAATCCTTATGTAACAAGTTGAGAATATATGATCGACATGCTCCAACATAATGAGGAGTTATCTGCTGTCAATCACAGTTCATCCTTGGATCGCCCATGAAAAAAACATAGTCGATGAGAGGAAGGAGGGAATAGCTAGAGAGTGAGAGAATTTCAATAGCAGACAATTGAGTCGGAGAGGAGACAAAGTGAGAGAAATAATCATCAATAAAGATGAAGAGAGGGAGAGCAGGCGAGAAGGGGAGGAAAGAAAACAATTTAATAATAGGCTCCTGAGGTAAGAGAGGGGGAGAGGGAGAGAGAGGGAGAGAGAGGGAAGGAGGGAGAGATAGAGGGGGAGGAGAGAGAGAGGGGAGAAATTATAATTTTAATAACAAGCCTCTCAGCTCAGAGAGAGGGAGAAGCAGAGAGAGGAGAAATCAGTAAGAGAGGGAGAGAGATAGAGATGGGGAGGGGAGAGGAGAGAAAAATAGTTTCATAGCAGGCAACGTGCCTAGCAGCTAGTTAACATAAAAGGGGTCTTGTTTCTCATTCTTAAACAAAGGATTTGTGTTTATATTGTATGCACAACTTCAGCATGCATGTGTCAATCCAGTACCATCCAAAGGTAATAAAAAAAATGGCTACAAAACAGCATGATACACTGACAACAAGAAGTATGCATTGAGTTGTCAGCAAAATGGAATAAGTAAAAAACTTTAATACTCACCAGCTGGCCTGTCAGAAGTAACAGTAACGTTGTTCTTGGTGTTCCATTATCCAGAAAAACACTCCAGTAAAATTATCTTGAAAACATCTACATATGTAGTTTTTATTGTTGAACCATTGCCAGTATGGCCAATTGAAGATGTAGAAGAGTCAATATGTAGTTTTTATCTACATATGACTGCTATTTTAAGTATTCAATGAATCTCAGTTCCTTCAACATTCTATTCAAATCTGCTAAACCTTCGTTAGATTGCATATATTGCTTATCTTCATGCTGTTCTGAGGCTAATTTATGTACAGTTTGTGTGATTGTTTGCAACTCCTTGTGCTGATTGTTGTACCCCGCTGATTCTCCACAGGGTAAAGAATGAGCACTTGACTTGCTAGAGGAGTGGGCCCGGTTGAGGTGAACATGATCTTTAGTTGAAGACATCAAAAAATCCTTGTCTTATATCCCTTAAATCTTTTCTATTTTCTGTAGACTGACAAGCTTACTGTTCTGATTTTAATTGATTTTCCTAAGCATTCTCCAAGTTGTTGGAGTTAGGTGCAGGATTTTTAAGTAAACCATTACAAAATGTGTTGGCCGGGGAAGTTTTTTTCCCCATTTATTTCAATATCAGAGTAGCATTTTTGTTTTGGTTTAGGGTTTATTATGGTTGGTAATAAACCCAATAGTTTCAGAGTCAACAGAATGAACTCCAAATGTTTCCACCGAATTCTCGTTCACTACATTCATTTCTTCCAAGTAGCAAAAAAGGTACCGGCTTTGTCTTTTTCTAAAAATGGGGTATCTTAAATGAAAAGAGAATAAGAAAAAATATTGTTTTCCTTAATTCACAGATCTTATACATCAAGAGGTAATTATATAGGCTATAAGAGAGAAAATATTATATTTTATTCTATGTAATAAATGCATGAATTTGTGTGTTTCTCCTTTGACGGCTGAAATATGTTCATATTGGACGACAAAGACAATAATTCGCGTGCTTGATTAACACAATCATGAGAATCCATTGATGGGTTGTAACTTGCCAATCGTGCATGTCTCAATAAGGAAACAATTCAAACTTAGGAAGGTCAAATCATCACTTTGATTTTGTGTCTCTAACACCCCCCTCAGGCTTGACGTATCTGGAAGAACTGAAAGCTTGGATGTAAGGATAATAAACTGATTGGAGCTCAATGGTTTGATGAAAATATCGGCAATTTGATCAACTATTGAGACAAAACGAACATTAAAGTTTCCTTTTGCCAAGAGATCCCAGACAAAATGCCCATCAATTTCGACATGCTTCGAGCGAGAATGATTGACAAGATTGGCATAGAGATAGGTGGCCCCAAGATTGTCACATTGAAGTGTAGGTTAATGAATTTGAAGTCCTAGTTCATGAAGGAGCGATCAAAGCCATTAGGACTTCAACAACAATATTTGCAACACCACCATATTCTGCCTCCATGCTAGATTTGGCCACAGTGCGTTGTTTCTTAGAACTCCATGAGATATGATTTATGTCGTGAAAGACGCAGTACCCATGTGTGGACTTGTGATTGTCAACAGACCTAGCCTACTCTGCATTGGTGTAGGCGGTGAGATCTATCTATGAATTTTCTTCATTGCACACCAATGGTCTTCTGTTGGGGTTTGCATGAATTGTGCTACTTTCTTGACGGAGAAGGCATTGTCAGGGCAAGTAAAACTAAGGTACTAAAGGACACCCACTATACTGCGAAACAGGAATGAGTCTTTTAGTGGAGTCTCAACGTTGTACAACTTGCATGATGTGGTCATTGGAGATCAGGTTGGTTTGGCAACATCCAGTTGTAGTTTGAGCATTTGATCGTGAATGTATTTTTTGTTGAGATAGGATGAGACCATCAGAAGTATGTGTGCACTCAAAGCCCAAAAAGTAGTGAAGAGGTCCCATGTATTTGAGAGAAAATTCTCTGTCAATGTCATGGATGAGTGTAGCCACCCAGGACGAATTACTCTCTGTTACAATGATATCATCAACATTGGTTAGTACTAGAAGAATGTTGGAGTCATCCCTTTTGATGGAGAGGGATGTATTTGATTTGGAGCCCATAAAACCAAGTTTGCAATGATAACTGTTGAGGCGAGAAAACCAAGTTTGCAGAGCTTGTTTGAGACCTAGATACTCCAGTTTTGTTCACAAACACCGAAACACGAGTGGGCTTATCAGGGTCGGCAATCCCCGGTGGTTGAGCCATGTATACAGTTTCACTAAGGATGCCTTGGAGAAAGACATTGTTGATATCAAGTTGTCGTAAATCCCAGTCTTTGGATATTGCAAGGCTACAAATAGTGCAAACTGTTGTTGGCATGATAATCGGGCTAAACGTCTCACCGTAGTCCAACCCCGATTGCACGTGAAAACCCTTGATAACAAGACGAGCTTTGTACCTCTCGACCGAGCCATCTTGTTTGTGTTTAAGTTTGAATACACACTTGCATCTGTCAATATTCATATCAGGTCTGTAAGGTACAAGAGACCAAGTTCTATTTTGAAGTAATGCATTCATCTCATTGTCCATGCCTTGCCAGCGAGGATCACTACTACCCAATAAACATGAGGGAAGTGGGTAGCAAGCGGCAAGCCAGGAGACTTTAGGAATCCCAGTATTATCTTGAGTTCGGGTGGTCATGTGATGGGTGCGGATGAGAGCAAAAAGAGGTAGGACAGTGGACGGTGGAGGAGGGGAAGGAGATGGTTGAGAGGATGAAAATGGCGAAGTGGTGGTTAGGGAGCGGGATGAGGGTGTTTTGGGTGGTATTGTAGGGGGGAGTAGGGGACACGGGAGAGGGAGGATTGGGTGAACAAATTGATGGTATATAAGTTGTTACTTGTTGTGAGAGTAGAGTGAGAAGAAGTGAGGGACCAATTGGGATGGGATGAGAAGTAGGAGACTTTGGAGTGTTAAGGTGAGGTGTGGTTTGGAGAAAAAGGAAAAATACATTCATCAAACACGACATCATGAGAAATGTAAGTGCGTCCAGTGGGAATATGGAGGCATTGGTAGCCTTATCAGAAGCAGAATACCCCAAGAAGACGCATTGTAGAGAGCGAAAATCAAATTTGTGAGTGTTATAGGGTCGAAGATGAGGATAGCAAGCATGACCTCATACCCATAGAAAGAGATAGCCATGAGGTTTTTGAAATAATTTTTGAAAAGAAAAGACGTTGGTAAGAACCTTTGAGGGCATACAGTTGATAAAAAATGTTGTAGTCTGAATCACATATGACCAATATTGGAATGGAACATGAGAACGAGCAAGGAGTGCGAGACCAGTTTCAACAAGATGACGGTGTTTGCGTTCATCTATTCCTTTTTGAGCACTAGTGTGAGGACATGAGATACGATGAATAATACCATGAGAGGATAAAAGAAATTTAAATTATTGGTATTCACCACCATCATTAGATTGGAAAATTTTAATGGAACGTTCAAATATTTTTTTTCAACATAGGCTTTAAATTTAACAAAAATAGAAAGTGCTTCTCCTTTATTGATCATGAGATACATCCATATAAATGTACTGTAGTGATCAACAAAGCTAATATAGTAGTGATGACCATTGATGGAAGGAATATGAGATGGACCCTAGAGATCGCAGTGAAAGAGGGGCAGAGACGACATATGAAGACACCGAGAAGGGAAGATGGTGGCTTCTTACTTGCTGACATGCGACACTAACAGAAGGACCCCCTAAATTAGGAAGAGTTGGTAGCTTATTTTGAGATAAAGAACTGTAGACGACGCATTTGGAGGGATGACCAAGGCATTCATGCCATATGGAAGACGACACACGTTCATCAAGGAGAGCTTGTGGAGAAGTTGACAGGCTCTTTTGTCCCAGTGGAAATGTGTAAAGACCATCTTAAGATGGCCTTGCAACAAAATTTTCCCGGTGGTGATATCTTTAACAAGACAAAAGGTAGGATGAAATTCAAGTAAGACTTTGTTATCGATAGTAAAACGATGATCAAAAAGAAGTTTTTAGTGATATTAAGAACAAGTAGGAGGTTACGCAAAATAAAAGAGGAGGATGGAGAACTCAAGATAGAATAACCAGAGGAGTGGATAGGCAAACCTTGACTGTTACCCATGCGGATCATGTCTGGACCTTGGTATTCAGTTTGAACATCTAGGTTGTTCATATCCGTAGTCAAGTGATGGGTAGCTCCAACGTCGACATACCAGTTTGGATCAAATGATGTGTTGCCACCAGCTGAGTGCATTAGAGCCGCTGGGTTGGAGGAGGAATTAAAATCATCATATCGGTTGTAACATTGGAGGGAATAGTGCCCTTGCAGATTGCAGATTTGACATTGTGGTCGTCCACCTGACGATTGATGAGAAAGTTGAGATCTGTCACGACCACGGTCGCGACCTAATCCACAACCACGACCCCGAAAGGAGTGGGCAGGTGGGGTCGAGTAGGACTCTGAGAACCTGGTAGCTGTGAGCACAACAGGCGCCGGTGGAAGGAGGTCGTTGGGGTCGAATGCTTGTAAGGTATGTCCGCTGTGAATTTCTAGACTGAGCATGAGACCAATTAGTTCATCGGAGGAGACTAGGTCGACTCTGGTGTTGACTAAGGTGACAAAAGAGTCATAATTGATAGACAAACCACTGAGGATAGTAGCTACGAGATCGGTGTTGGTGACTAGCTGCGCGACTGCTGCAAGGTTGTCCGCAACGGACTTGACAAATTGAATGCACTCAGACATGATGGTAGATCTCATCTTGATAGTGTGTGATTGATATTTGAGTTGTTGCACGCGAGCACGAGTGGACGAGTCAAAGATCCTCTCGAGGGCAACCCAAACATCACAAGTAGTGAGGCCGATGACATGAGCCATTACGGGTTCGGTAAGGGATGAGATGATCCAACATAACAGCATTTGATCTAGTTTGATCCATTGGGTGTATGCAAGATTGATGATAGGGACTCCATTTGTTGCAGTGGGAGGGAGATGTCGAGAAGGACATGACAATGTGACATCAACATATCCCTCAAGATCATGAAGCTTGAGGATAGGGAGGAACTGAGATCGCTACACGAGAAAATTCCCTTTGTCGATTTTAATATTGATAAAGTGAGTAACATGCGGTAGAGATTTGAGAGTGGAAGTAGTTGTAGGTGTAGGGGTTGGATGGAGGAAGAAGACGAAGGGGAAGGGGAAGATAGGGAAAAAGAACTTATCTTGGTAAGATTGGTCACGATTCTGAAACCAAGATGAAAAGAGAATAAGCAAAATATTGTTTTTCTTAATTCACAAATCTTGTACATCAAGAGATTTATATAAGTTACAAGAGAGAGAATATTATATTTTATTCTATGTAATAAATGCATGAATCTGTGTGCTTCTCCTTTGACAGTTGAGATATGTTTATATAGGACAACAGAGGTTGTAATCCGTGTGTTTGATTAATACACAATCATGAGAATTCATTGATGAGTTGTAACTTGCAAATCGTGCATGTCTCAATAAGAAAACAATTCAAACATAGGAAGACCGAATCTTCACTTTGATTTTGCGTCTCTAACAATCTGAACTTGATGGGAACGAAGTTGTAGTTTGATTATTCTCGACAATGGAAGCATCTGAAGGCAACCCTACTCCAATTATAGTTGAACATCTTTGAGGGGACATCATCTCAGATCTACCACTAGCCCGTGAATCATAACTTTCTTCTGTAAAATTGGATGGCTCCACTGGCTCATCATCCCAAGCAGAAACTGTTGGATAATAAGTACCAGCATGAAAAGATATTTCTGCCAAATCTGACATTGTTCGTTCATGGTCGCTTAACATATCATCTTTAGGGAGTTTAGGTTCAGCTAGATTGGACATGGCATTACCAATAAATATAGGCTTTCCCTCAGCTTCAGATATATGAGGGTTATCATTCCATGCAGAACTGCTTTCAACGTTTTGCTTCATAGAACTATGAGAACACGACCGACCATTTGAAAGACGCAAACCCCTAAAAAAGGCCGGGCAAAATAAAAAAAAAACAGAGGAAAATATGGAAATAGATAAATCAGTCTCCATACCACGAAGCTTCTGCTGGCAAAACAGTTGGTATCCTTCTGAGAGGAATAGATACATGTGATGAGAGAATTTATATGTTATTAAAAATGTAATAATGATTCCAACTAAACACAAAGAAATAGGCGAATGTTATGTGCAAACCGAAATACGATATGAGCAGACTAATACATTAAAAATATATATTTTAAAAACACTAAATACCTTATCCTAAAATTTGATCCGGGCAAACCACTTCCCCCCAAAAAATCGCTCCTGCCACTCTCTTCCACGAAGGTATCAGAAGCTGTTGGATCTCCATGCTTCTAAATTTTCACAATCCATCTCTTTTCTCCAAATCTGGAATCAACTTAAGAGATTGGGATTCAATCTTGAAGCACCACATCAAGCTCAAGAATGATGGAGCTATCGTCAAATCCCACTCAGAAATGTGTGATAGAAATCGTGTCTTGGAATACAATGAAGTGTTGCTTTGTGGAAAACTTAAGGAACATCGATTCGTTACCCCTGTTTCGTAGGATGAGAATCGATGGTTTGTTACCCAATGCCATTACTTTGGACAGTCTCCTTTCTTCCCGTAGGGAATTGAAGGAGCTCAAGTTAGGGCGGGAAATTCATTGCTATTGCTTAAAAATGGGTTTTTTTTGATTCAAAAGTTCATGTTGGAACTGCTTTGGCTGACTTTTACTCTACATTTGATGTAAGGCCCTCGCGATTAGTGTTTGATTTAATGGAGATTAGAAACAAAGTGACATGGAATGTTATTTTATATGCGTATGTTTATTTCAGAGATTTTGATGAAATTATGATCCTCTTTGTAGATATGATCCTCTAGTGAACTTCTCTATGTTAAGGTTCAAATGTTGCATTTATGTTCAAAAATGCGATTGTAATTTCCTTCTGTGGCCATGCATTGTAGGCCTTTTCTTCTTACTTAAAATACGTGCGTGAATATTAAGTCATTTGTCATTTTCTATCGAGTGTCTATATTATTTGGCAAACTAATAGTTAATATTTTGTTAATTTAAAAGATTTTGAAAGATTTTATTTTGATTTGCACGTAACAATTTGGGTTGCAGATATAATTTTTTGATGTACACGTAAAATTGGTTTGCACGCATCCAAAATAGATTTGCACATAGCATTTGAAAAAAAAAACTGCTTATGTGAATTAGGGGTTCTTTATTGACCATACATTTGAGGCATTCTTTATTGCACTGCTAGTCGACTCATCTGCTGGTGGAAGCAAGACCTCATCTATTGGAGGAGGCATGATACTCCCAGTCCGTCTTTGAAAACTACCGGAGGAGATCTACTGGAAGGCTATTAAAATTCTGAGATAAAAATTGCACTAATAATACACAAAAAAACACAATCCATATTCAAGCATTAACTGCCCGCTTCTGGTTCCGCTTTCCGTCGCCCCACACAATGGGATTATGTCAGCTTTTGGCTCCACACGATGCATCTTCTTTGTTAGCCCTCTTCCGCAATCACTTTCAGCTGGTTCTCTCCCGCTCTCATCTTCCACAATCTTCTACACATGCTGCTATTTTAAGTATTCAATGAATCTCAGTTCCTTCAACATTAAGGCTTCGTTTGGGGGGACTTATTTGCACCGGTCAAGCGGTTACGAATGCATGAATCGGGCCTTAATTATGGTCCAATTCATGCGGTTGTAACCGCTTGACCGGTGAAAATAAGTCCCCCAAACGGAGCCTAAATCTATTCAAATCTGCTAAACCTTCGTTAGATTGCATATATTGCTTATCTTCATGCTGTTCTTCCTCTTCTTCTTCCTCCTCTTCTTCGTCCTCCTCCTCTTCTTCTTCTTACTCCTCTTTTTCTTCATCTTATTCTTCCACTTCTTCTTCCTCTTCTTCTTCCTCTTATTCTTCATCTTCTTCTTCCTCTTCTTCATCTTATTCTTCTTCCTCTTCTTTCTGTTATTAGTGCAAAAAATTGTTGTTCTTTGTTCCTATAGGAAGTTATGCGCCTATGACGGATTTATATGTTTTTTTTAACGTTTGTGGTCCAATTTATTTGTGATTTGTGATAAATTCAGCAAAAGAAAAGCATTTCATTTATAATTCTGAGATCATTTTGTGAAGTTTTTATTAAGTCTTAACATCATATTTGGCTGTCTATATTTTTATTTTGATTTTGTTATTGTTAGATAATGAAAATGATGAAAGTTTTGTTATTGACTGCTAGTGAATAATAGATACATTGTATGCATGCTAGTCTTCCTGTATTGGGTACTACACCAATGTATTAGTAATCTATATTCATTTTTTCATTACAATTCAAGATATGTACAATTAGTTTGTTAGTTGTCTTTTATATTAATTAATACTTATATTTAAATAATAATTAAAAATTAAAAATGTTTCCTGTATCCTCATTTTTTTAAATCACGTTTCCCATATTCGTTTCGTACGCATCCCGTATCCCATTTCCGTCCCCGTGCTACATAGGCAGCAACATGATACATAGAGGGACGGGCAAAAAGGTCCGCATATAGGGTATATATGCGAGACGTTTTAGCCCCCTTTGAGCAGAGAGCAGCAAGATGGAGTCAAACAGCCTTGACTATTTCATCATGCCTGATGACAGGCAAGCATTCATCAGTGAGACTGTTAGCGAGCCAGGTGCGAACAAGAGCGTCGCTAGCATCCCAATTATCAAAGGTAGCAGAGTCGCGAGGAGGCGGTTCATCAGTAAGTTGATGACGTTTGCGCTGAGAGTGGAGAAGGAAGGTGAAGGAGACAATCCATTCGGGGTAGTTAGGACCGATAAGTTTAGATACGGTGCCAAGATTGCCTGAAGGACTGGAGGGAGCGGGGTGGGCAAGAACGGGAGGTGTAGGGGTAGTAGTATAAGAGTTTTGAAACCGCCATAGAGAGAGGAGAGGTCGCGTGGTTAGAATACAAAAGACCGCTTGAGTAAGGGAGACAGACGAACAAAGGAGAGGTCGCGCGAACAACAGAAAGCAACGGAGATCGCGCGAACAACAAGAAACCAAGCGAACTGCTCGAACGAGAGAGAGAGAGAGAGAGAGAGAGAGAGAGAGAGAGAGAGACCGCGAGAACAACGAGTAACCGCACGACTAACGAGAACGATAGAGATAGACCGCGCGAATAGGGAGAAGGCAAAAATTACAACCAAAGGATCGTTGTGTGCTTTGGTACCATGTCCGAACACAAAAGTTGAAACCGCAAATTTGAAAATAACAGAATTTTTATTTCCAAAAAACTGAGTATTACAAAGTTATGACCTCATTTATATAGAATCAGGAGAGAGAAGAGATTATAAATAACTAATGTGGGATTAAGCACTATACAGTATTGCACATATGACTGGGCGGCTAGACAAAGACAGACCGCAAATGTCGCGCGGTTAGGACTAACCGCCCGACCACAAGGCACCTTGTGTGGGAACCACTGAAGCCAAACCTCCCGGCTGGCAGACCGCTAGGTAGAAGCCGCCAGTCCGCCCGGTCTCCAGACCGCCGCGCTAGACCGCTCGGTCTCTAGACCACCAGGAAGTAGCCGCCAGAACGCTCGGTCTCCAGACCACCAGGAAGTAACCGCCAGACCGCTAGGTCTCCAGACCGTCAGGAAGTAACTGCCAGACCGCCCGGTCTGCAGATTCCAAAACATCACATTGATAGCTACCGCCAGCGATATCTTCTTACCGCCAACGTTAGCGTATCGACTGCAACAAGATACACGACAACGCGGGGGCGAGATGCCCGACATATTGGGAGCAAGATGCCCTGCAACGCGGGGGTGAGATGTCTGGCATCGTGGGAGTGTGATGACCTACAATGCTGGGACGAGATGCCCGACAATGTGGGAGCGAGATGCCCTGCAACGCGAGGGCAAGATGTCTTGCTTCATAGATGTGCCATGTTTCTTGACGCTTGCTCGTGATATTCACCTCAGAGTCTTGCTTTGGGGAGACGTGTATGTCTGACGGAAGTTAGAAAGTAGCTGCAATTTTGGGAAAAAGTGGAACACATGTGTGCGCTCAAGTTCCACTTTACTGCTTATTATGTCAAAGGAAAATGCAAGAAATTAAGACGCGGGCTTTGCGCTTATTATTAGGGGGAGGGACTCCTGCTCTTGTCACCTAGCTTATCTGTGTCGAGGTGTTGCGTGGCCTTTAGTTGGGTCGTCGTTCCGCGATGCGGACTTGTTTGGGGCGGAGTTCTGCACAAATCTTCTGAAGAGACCTTGTTGGATGAGGCGCTCGATTTCGACCTTCAACCGGTTGCAACCCTCGGTCTTGTGGCCTTATCCGTGATGGAAGTCACAATATTGTGTCTGATTTTATCTTCTTAGCGCAAGTGGCTCGGGCCTGCGAAGCTCACCGTTGTCTTGGGTGGCAAGGAGCACGTCAGTTCGGGTGGTGTTTAAGGGAGTGTAGTCTTGATGCAGATGAGTTACTGTGTCCCAATGGGGATTGTCGTGACGCTCGTTGTTTCCCTTGGGACCTCGTAGTGGCTCCGGAATTCTCTTCCTTTTTGAGCTTCCTTCGAATTGTTGTTGATACACAATGATTGTCTCATCTGCCGTGATTTACACCTTGACTCGGCAGACGAGGTCGAGGTAGCTGGGCACCGTTTCACGCATCATCATAGAGTGAAATTTTCCTGGTCCCCCGAGAAAAATGTCGCGTAGGAACAAGTGGTTGACCCCTGGAAACTGTCGTGCCTCCATAATGAAGCGGTGAAAGAAATCCTTAAGCGACTCTCTCTCGATCTGTCGGATCCCCGAAAGGTGCGAGGGGTCTCGAACGATTCGTGGGTTGACGATAAACTGATCTGTGAAATGTTGAGTTAACTCAGCGAAGTTCTTGATTTCTCTCTCTTTCAGAGAACGGAACCACGTGCGAGTTTCTCCTTTCAGTGTTGTTGGGAACACTTGACACAAGAAAGGGTCTAGGGCGTTGTAAATGCGCATGTTATCTACAAAGTGTCTGGCGTGCTACAGAGGGTCGTCTAACCCATCAAATGTCTCGAAGTCAGGGGGCTTGATTCTCAAAGGAACGGGATGTGCTAGGACCTGCAGAGCTAGAGGGGAGATGTGGTGAACAGAGCATTGTCCTTTTGTGTCACGGTGCCCCCTATGCCCATACTCATCCTTGATCATGCGTCTCACTTTTTCGTGAGTGAGTCCTCTATTGGTCGGACCAACAACTTCTTTTTTCGCATGAAAGATTTCATGCGCATACTTGGGAAGTTTGTGAGGGATTGCAGGGTGCGTGGAACTGTCAGCGTCAGACTATTCGTTCGTGATGAAATCCTTAGAGTGGGAAGTGTCTTCAGGCATTGTCTGACTCAGGACCTCTAGTGGTTGATTTCCTGGTGCGATATCCGTGTTGGGAACGCAAAGAGCCCTTAAGTTTCCCAGTAAGGTGAGCGCCTTTTCGTGGCGCTCCTTTATCAGGCGTGTGCATTCTTCCCCCAATTCTTGGGATACGGTGACGGTGGATCCTCCCTGAAGCGAGGCGCTTCCTGTGGGCAAGTCGGCGGAAGCTGGATTGGCGTGCTCCTCTAGTGCCACATTACTGGCAGTTTGTGCGCTTTTCTTTATCATTGGTGTTGGTTGAGCGTGCTTGCATGATGCAAGCGTTGTTTCCATGATGTTGTTGCAGAGTTTGGGAACACTTTCCCACAGACGATGCCAAATTGTTGTGGGTCATTTGGTTTTTCCTCGGTCCAGAGAATTGGTCCGTCTTAGCTCGGAATTGGATCGGATGCGCAAACACTCAAAGAAAACAATAGAAAATGACAAAATACTTTTTTGTCGTGGAAAACCCGAAAATGGTGAAAAACCACGTGGCTGGATCTGTGTCAAGCCAAAATTCACTATGTTGTTGGAGCTTACACTAGTTTGAGACGATTCCTCAGAGAGTGACAGACTACCTCTCCATTACAAGGACACATTACAATAATGATGAAAAAGAGACTAAGTCTTCGGAGTCTCGATGGAAGCGCTCCGACCTTGGAAGTTGCGAAGTCCACGGAACCTGGATGAAAGCGTTCCGGCTTGAAAAAATTTCTAAATCCACAGAGCCTTGATAGAAGCGATCCTGTTGAAACAGAGCCTTGATGTGAGCGCTCTCGCGGAGAAGAATGATGTGCCTTGAAGCTTGCTGGAGCCTTTGCGCTAGAAGAGATGTAGAGCGAATTTATGAGTGATGTTCTGCCCCCTTGTCTTGGCGTTGTGGAAGGACTTGCGGGCCTGCTGCCACTAGAGGATGTGGAAGGACATGATGCCCGTTTCCATACTGTAACTTAGAATGATTCAGTGTACGTTCCTATCAAGAGTTGGGACAGAGCCTCTGGAGGCGGAGGCCATCGATGACGTTTGTGCCTCGGGATGTTGCCATGATGCGGGCTTTCGCGTTTGCAGAACACAGGGCGTCCTGGGGCCTTGGAGTGGAGCGGTGCCGGATTGTCGAGCGGACCCTGAGATTATGGCTACGAAGGTAGCTCCGTTATGGCGGGATGTGCGCGTTGTTGAACTTTGTCACGCCCTCGGGGAGGGGCTTTGTGTTGCGAAGGATGCGGGGGCGCTCCGTCTCCCGAGCGCTCGTGCTGCCTTGGAAGATGTTGGCGACAGGAGAGCACTTAATTGCATCTGTGCCGTACACACGCTTGGCATTGTTGGCGGGCGTATTACCTTTGTCCCTTCTTTTGTTCAGTCGCGCGGGCTTTTGCATGACATGTTGAGCTTGCGACTCCCCTCGGGCGTCGGTCTTGCGTGATGAAGATGTCGTCGTCGTCATTTGGTTGGGAACCTCAGCAGTTGTCGAACCCCTCCTTGTTGTTGCCTACGCTGTGGTGACTTAGTGTCGTGACATGTGTTGTGGCGGCCTGGGAGTATTTGAGGCTTTTATGCTCCTTGTTCGCCATGCGCTATCACTGGCGATTGTCGCCGAGCGTTTGTGGCGGGAGCTTGTTGCTGAAGCGTGATGGGGAGGACACTTGCCCCTTGCCTTGGTAATGCAGATGTACTCGGCTCTCCCTAGACTCTGGATTTGCTTGTTTTCAAATGAAGCCTGTGAGCGCGGGCGCGTAGGGAGCGCGCGTGCGTAGGGAGTGCGCTTGTTCGTCTGGATCTCGTTGCGCCTCTTCATTCGGGGTGGTCCTTCCTGCGCGATTGCTTGGGTGTCCGTGCTTCGTTTGCCCCCCCCCCCCCCTTTAGGGATGCTTTCTGGCCTTTGAGGCGAGAACGGCTTGCTTGGTCGGGTCGGCTTACCTCCGTGCCCTTGGTCGAGATATTCCTGGTTTGACTCGAGGATTTTATGGGGAACCACTACTCATCCTTGGATCACCCAAGCAACTATGCAGAGAGAGGAGAAATCAGTAATAGGCTCCTGAGGTAAGAGACGGGGAGAGAGAGAGAGAGAGAGTGGGAGAGAGGGAGAGGGGGAGGATGGAGAGAGGGGAGAAATTATAATTTTAATAACAAGCCCCTGAGATCAGAGAGAGGGAGAAGCAGAGAGATGAGAAATCAGTAAGAGAGGGAGAGAGAAAGTGATGGGGAGGGGAGGGGAGAGAAAAATAATTTCATATGCAAGCAATGTGCCTAGCAGCTAGTTAACATATACGGAGTCTTGTTTCTCATTCTTAAACAAAGGATTTGTGTTGATATTGTGGCTCCGTTTTAGGGGACTTAATTTCACCAGTCAAGCGGTTACGATCGCACGAATCAGACCATAATTAAGGTCCGATTCATACGGTCGTAACCGCTTGACCGGTGAAAATAAGTCCGCCCAAACGGACCCAGTAAAGTGGCTAGAAAACATCCAACTTCAGCATGCATGTGTCAATCCAGTAACATCCAAAGGTAGTAAAAAAAAATGGCTAGAAAACATCATGATACACTGAGAGCAAGAAGTATGCACTGAGCTGTCAGCAAAATGGAAAAAGTAAAAACTTTAATACTCACGGGCCGGCCTGCCAGAAGTAACAGTGTCGTTGTTCTTGGTGTTCCATTATCCAGAAAAACACGTCCAGTAAAATTATCTTGAAAACATCTACATATGTAGTTTTTACTGTTGAACCATTGCCAGTATGGCCAATTGAAGTTGTAGAAGAGTCAATATGTAGTTTTTATCTACATATGACTGCTATTTTAAGTATTCAATGAATCTCAGTTCCTTCAACATTCTATTCAAATCTGCTAAACCTTCGTTAGATTGCATATATTGCTTATCTTCATGCTGTTCTGAGGCTAATTTATGTACAGTTTGTGTGATTGTTTGCAACTCCTTATGCTGATTGTTGTACCCCGCTGATTCTCCACAGGGTAAAGAATGAGCACTTGACTTGCTAGAGGAGTGGGCCCGGTTGAGGTGAACATGATCTTTAGTTGAAGACATCAAAAAATCCTTGTCTTATATCCCTTAAATCTTTTCTATTTTTTGTAGACTGGCAAGCTTACTGTTCTGATTTTAATTGATTTTCCTAAGCATTCTCCAAATTGTTGGATTTAGGTGCAGGATTTTTAAGTAAACCATTACAAGATGGGTTGGGCAGGGAAGTTTTTTTTCCCCCATTTCTTTCAATATCAGAGTAGCATTTTTGTTTTGGTTTAGGGTTTATTATGGTTGGTAATAAACCCAATAGTTTCAGAGTCGACAGAATGAATCCCAAATGTTTCTACCGAATTCTCGTTCGCTACATTCATTTCTTCCAGGTCGCAAAAAAGGTACCGGCTTTGTCTTTTTCTAAAAATGGGGTATCTCAGATGAAAAGAGAATAAGAGAAAATATTGTTTTCCTTTATTCACAAATCTTGTACATCAGGAGGTAATTATATAGGCTACAAGAGAGAAAATATTATATTTTATTCTATGTAATAAATGCATGAATTTGTGTGTTTCTTCTTTGACGGCTGAAATATGTTCATATTGGACGACAAAGACAATAATTTGCGTGCTTGATTAACACAATCATGAGAATCCATTGATGGGTTGTAACTTGCCAATCGTGCATGTCTCAATAAGGAAACAATACAAACTTAGGAAGGTCAAATCATCACTTTGATTTTGTGTCTCTAACACCCCCCTCAAGCTTGACGTATCTGGAAGAACTGAAAGCTTGGATGTAAGGATAATAAACTGATTGGAGCTCAATGGTTTGATGAAAATATCGGCAATTTGATCAACTATTGAGACAAAACGAACATTAAAGTTTTCTTTTGCCAAGAGATCCCAGACAAAATGCCCATCAATTTCGACATGCTTCGAGCGAGAATGATTGACAAGATTGGCATAGAGATAGGTGGCCCCAAGGTTGTCACATTGAAGTGTAGGTTAATGAATTTGAAGTCCTAGTTCATGAAGGAGCGATCAAAGCCATTAGGACTTCAACAACAATATTTGCAACACCACCATATTCTGCCTCTGTGCTAGATTTGGCCACAGTGCGTTGTTTCTTAGAACTCCATGAGATATGATTTATGTCGTGAAAGACGCAGTACCCATGTGTGGACTTGTGATCGTCAACAGACCTAGCCTACTCTGCATTGGTGTAGGCGGTGAGATCTATCTATGAATTTTCTTCATTGCACACCAATGGTCTTCTGTTGGGGTTTACATGAATTGTGCTACTTTCTTGACGGAGAAGGCATTGTCAGGGCAAGTAAAACTAAGGTACTAAAGGACACCCACTATACTGCGAAACAGGAATGAGTCTTTTAGTGGAGTCTCAACGTTGTACAACTTGCATGATGTGGCCATTGGAGATCAGGTTGGTTTGGCAACATCCAGTTGTAGTTTGAGCATTAGATCGTGAATGTATTTTTTGTTGAGATAGGATGAGACCATCAGAAGTATGTGTGCACTCAAAGCCCAAAAAGTAGTGAAGAGGTCCCATGTATTTGAGAGAAAATTCTCTGTCAATGTCATGGATGAGTGTAGCCACATAGGCCAAATTACTCCTAGTTACAATGATATCATCAACATAGATTAGTACTAGAAGAATGCTAGAGTCATCCCTTTTGATGGAGAGGGATGTATTTGATTTGGAGCCCATAAAACCCATGTGAACGAGATAACTGTTGAGGCGAGAAAACCAAGTTTGCTAAAAGAGTGGGCCGGCGGATTGTTGGTGGTCACAACCTCCCTTTATGAGCGAACTCTCTAGTTAAGTTGGGTCGTACGGAGACTTCTCAGGAGGTCAGCCATCCCAGTACTACTCTCGCACAAGCACGCTTAACTATGGAGTTGATGATGAGAGTTGAAAGAACTTTATAGTTAAGCGTGCTTGGGCGAGAGTAGTACTGGGATGGGTGACCTCCTGGGAAGTCCCCGCACGACCCAACTTAACTAGAGAGTTCGCTCAGCAAAAAGGGAGGTTGTGGCCACCAACAACCCGCAAGGAATTTAAGGAGCTCAAATTAGGGCAGGAAATTCATTGCTATTGCTTAAAATGGGTTTTTTTTATTCAGAAGTTCATGTTGGAACTGCTTTGGTTGGCTTTTACTCTACATTTGATGTAAGATCCTCGCGATTAGTGTTTGATTTAATGGAGGTGAGAAACAAAGTGACATGAAATGTTATTTTACATGTGTATGTTTATTTCGAAGATTTTGACGAAATTATGATCCTCTTTGTAGATATGATCCTCTAGTGAACTTCTCTATGCTAAGGTTCAAATGTTACATGCATGTTCAAAATTGTATGTTTATTTTGAAGATTTTGACGAAATTATGATCCTCTTTGTAGATATGATCCTCTAATGAACTTCTTCTCTATGTTAAGGTTCAAATGTTGCATGCATGTTCAAAATTGCGATTGTAATTTCTTCTGTGGCCATGCATTGTAGGCTTTTTCTTCTTACTTAAAATGTGTGCGTGAACATTAAGTCATTTGTCATTTTCTATGGACTCTCTATATTATTTGGCAAATTAGTAGTTAATATTTTGTTAATTTAAAAAATTTCGAAAGATTTTATTTTGATTTGCACGTAACAATTTGAGTTACACATAATTTTTTGAATTATATGTAAAATTAGTTTGCACGTATTCAAAACTGATTTACACATAACATTTGTCAAAAAAAAAACCTTATGTGAATTAGGGATTCTTTATTGACCATACATTTGAGGCATTCTTTATTCCACTGCTAGACAACTCATCTGCTGGAGGTGGCAAGGCACTCCCAGTCTGTCTTTGAAATCTACTGTAAGAGATCTACTGGAAGACTACTAAAATTCGGAGATAAAAACTGCACTGATAATACACAAAAAACACAACTATATTCAAGCATTAACTACCTGCTTCTGGCGACACTTTTCGTCGTCCCACAGTGGGATTCTCTCAGCTTTCGGCTCCGCACGACGCGTCTTCTCTGTGAGCCCACCTTCGCAATCGCCTTCAGCTGGCTCTCTTCGGTGCTCATCTTCCGCAATCTTCTTTTGTAAGCCGCATTGCCCTCGGAGCATCATGACTGCCTTATCATATCAGTAGAAAGGGCACAATAGAGAAGTAGAGAACCTTTTTACACTTAAACTTAGATTTTACACTAGTGAAATCCTACTAAATAGCGGACTCAAGATCACTAAATTTAAACATGGATAAATAAGATAAATTAAGCTTACAGGAGAAAAAGGAAACAATAGTAGGATTGAAGAAGATCCCTAGTAGTTCACGGGTGAAGGCATTTGAGATTTAAAAAAATTGACCATCAAAATATTATTATCACCCTTAACGTTCGTTAGGATGGAATTGAGCTTTCGGAATTTGAATTTAAAGTCAAATTTCAATTTTTTTTCATTTGGTTGCACACTTAACGTTGAAATTGGAATTTTAAAGACAATTCTTTCTTATTTATATAACAATTGGATAATTCCGGTCGAGACATGTTTTATCATGAGGCGTGTATTTTTGCCCCGGGTGAGCATTTTTTGCCCGGACGCTCATATTTTATCTGGGGAGCACTATTTTTCTCTGTCGCGAACGTTTGCCCAGTCGCGCAATTTTCGTTCAGGCGTGCGCTTTCTCGCTCTGGTCGCGTTTTTTTTTGCCCGGGCGCTCATATTTCATCCAGGAGCGCACTTTTTTAGCCCTGGAGCGCAATTATTTACCCGAACTCGTATTTTCTGTCGGGACACACTTTTTTCCCTGGAGCGTGTCCCCGAGCGCATAATATTTCGCCCGGGCGTGCATGTTATTCGCCCGGACACACGTTATTCGCCCGTGTGTGCGTTATTCTCCTGGGTACGCGTATTTCTCCCGAGCGCTCAATTTTCGCCCGTCACAATTTTCGCTTGTCGCCCATTTTTCGCCCGGGCGCACGTATTTCGCCTGTGAGCTCATTTTTCGCCTGGACATACATATTCGTCCTGGCGCGCGTAATTCGACCGTGCCCGGATTTTTCGCTCTGGGCGCATTCTTCGCACCGTCATTCGTTTTTTGCGTTGGCGCGCGTTTTTTTGGCCCGGCCGCGTGTTTTTTGCCAAGACGCATATTTTTCTTCTGGGAGCATGTATTTCGACCTCGACGCGTTTTTTGCCCGAGCGCTCATTTTTTACCACAATTCATTTTTCGCCCGCGCAAGTGATTTTTGCTAGGGGGTGCGTTTTTGAATGAACGCTCAATTTTTCGCCCTGACATGCACTTTTTGAATGGTTACATACTTTTTGGCCCGAGAGAGATTTTATCGCTTTAGCGTGCATAATTCTAAGATTGAATTTTATCTAACAAACAATCAATTTCATAATATTATCCAATTTTGTTTATGGCGAACTATAATTGCAATTAAACAAATTCCAATTCCTCGAAGAATTGGAATTGATCTCAATACCAATATTCAATTTCAATTCCATTCAAACGAACGATTCCTTAGGGTTCGTTAGTTTGGACATAATTTACTTTCTGGAATTTGCTTTTCGATGAAATTAATATCTTCTTGAATTAACTTTATGCAAAATTTCAATTATGATGTTTGGCTGCATGATTGAATTCAGTCAACAAAATTATAATTGAGGCACAAAAGTTGTTCGACTCCATGATAAAATTGGTATTGGAATTGACATTATACAATAATTTTATAAATCTTAAACGTGTTTCAACCCTAAACGCATTAAATTGAATAAGTTGTTTTACGACCCCATCTTTTTTGTCCAGGCTTTTTAATTCGGGCGCACGTATTCCTGGGCCGTTTTTTCTACAGGATGCACATTTTTTGCCCTGGTGCACGTATTTCGGCACAGGACCTCGTTTTTTGCCCGCTCGAGTTTTTTTTGTTATGGAGTACATTTTTCGGCTCAAGAGCATGTTTTTTGTCTAGGTGCCCGTTAATCGCGTGAGCGTGTGTTTTTCGAGCCTGACGTATATTTTCTTCCCGGGGAAAAACGTGTTTGCCTGAGCAAAAAAAGTGTGCCCGGGAGAAAAATGCGCGCCCGGGCGAAATAAGCATGCCCAGGCGAAAAACACGCGCCAAAGCAGAAAACTTGCGGTTGGGCAAAACATGCGTGTCCGGGCGAAAAAACTTGCACGGGTGAAAAACGGTCTCCCAAGTGAAAAACTTCTGCCCGAGTAAAACACTTTCGCATGCGCCGAAAAACGTATGCCCTGACGAAAGAAAAAGCGTGTGTAGCACCCAAAAAAACTTTGCGGCTACTGCTTATCTTCTTTTTCACAGATCGGCGGTGTCCAGACTACGCTTACTTGGAAGGACTGCTATATTGGCCTGAAGGAGCAGTACTAGGCTCTTCAAGAGAGGTTGAATGCTGCAAAGGCTTCCTTGGAAGACTTGGCGAGGAGGCGGGAGCGCAATCTAACCCGCCTACGGGAGTCGGACTCGAAGGTAGAGGCGGTGAATGTCGAGTCGGCGCGGCTGCGACCGAGAAGGCGCTATGCGACGCTGCTCGCTTTGATTGCGAGGTTGGACGCCTTTCTTCAGAGGCGCATCTGGCAGAGCTTAGGGCAGCCGAGGTTGCATAATACAAGACCTCGATTGCCTTCAAGGAGGACCGTTGTCAGTGGTCCGAGGAGATTCGCGAGGAGGCCTAGTCAAGAGAGCTCAATCCCGAGCTTGCACCTCTATTCGTGAGGCGGCGTTCTGCCGAGGGATGGTCGCTCGCAAGCGGGGCTGTGATGCCTCCGATCTCGTCGCGGCCAGTGAGAGGTTGCTGGGACAAGATCCGGATAGCCTTGTGATTGATCACCTGGGCAAAGGGAGAACTCTTTGAGCCGGTCAGGGAGAGGCTTTGTTGGCTACCCCAGGGGATGTCACTGAATGTTGGACGATACCCAGTACGGCATACCGGGGGATGTCATTGAATGTCCGCGGGTGAAGCGCCGACCTTCGGTTGTTGGCGTCGGGGTTATGGTGTTCTGCAGTGCGGATGCTGAGCGGCATGGGGGAATGGAGCCCTAGTGGCGTTGGAGCGGGTCTTCGATTGTTGGTAATGGGAAGTGGTTGGGACTTGATCCTGACAAGATTAGGGCAAACCCTTTCTTGCGACGGGTCGTCTTGCTAGTGTGGCACGTGCGAGGACAAGGTTAGGAATAACCATACAGTTCAAAAATTAAGATAAGATAGGACTGTGCGTGCACGAGTATACGCTCGCAACTTTATAGTGTTAGTTAGGGAGATAGTCTTGCGAGTAATAGAAAAAAGGGCGGGTGCCTGGCAGGGCACTGCCTCCCAACTTTTGTGTTGCATCCTTTCTTCTTATGATCGCCTTGGCCTTCTCGATCCTTGCTGGCTTGCGTATAGGGGCGTTCTTTTCTTAGCGCTCATCTACTGCAGATAGCACGTCCTTACAACTCCTTGGTTCCCCTTTGCGAATCCAACTCCTGCAGGCATGGAGAACATCATGGACAAGTGTGGGATTGACGGGATAGCTCCGAACACGGTCTGGAGTGGGCGTCCGAAAATCGCATTGTACGGCGGCTTTGTTTCAACCGCCACGAACTGAACCTGATGAGTTGTTTACTTCAAAAACTCTCCCAGGGTGACCGGGAGTGTTATCGTTACCTCAACCGTGACTGGCCTCCCATTGAAACCATAGATTGATCCGGCTGTTGGCTGGAGCTTTTCCTTCGGAATGTGCATTCCTCGGAGTGCGGGCATGAATAACATATTGACTGAGCTTCCATTGTCGACGAGTATTATCTTGACACGAAAGCTCGGATCCCTGATCTCTGCCATTATAACCAGAGGGTCCTGGTGTGGGATCAACAATCCTTCTAAGTCCTCGTCCCCGAAGCTGATTTTCTCTTTAACCGGCGCCCTCTGCTCCGGCATGCTCCGAGTGATTGAATTTACCGTGGCGAACGGCGACCCTGCAATAGTCTCAACCGTTCCCACAACTTGTCTTCCTCCTTGATCCTCCGGGCACGTGGGGACTTGCTCCCTCCTTTACTGGCCTGGGTGGTTCCTATCATGTTCCTGCAAGAACCTTTAGAGGGCTCCACGTCGGTGAGCCGCTTGATTTCATCTTTCAGCTTGACACACTCTTCGGTGGAGTGTCATGTTCCCCTATGGAACTCGCAATATTTTGTCGGGCGTGTTGCAGAGGTGGAGGATCGTGGAGAAATGGTTGATGTTCTCCCAAGGATCTTCAACTACGTCGTATGACTCGATGTGGGGGAGCTTGAAACCCGGCGGGACGGGGTACGCCAGCACTTCTGCTGCCAAAGGCGACGCTCCCCTGACCGGGCGGCACACGCCCGCTACTCGACGACCGTACTGACCGAACTCTTCTTCGAACAACTCCCTGAACTCTTCCCTTGTCATTCCTCCGTCGGGCTCTCCTGGGGCTTGCTCCTGCTGTGGTGGGGAGGCTCCGACCATCCTGGCTTGGCGGATGGGGTGCTCTGTGCTCGTGTGTCGCGATGGCTCCGACTCTTCTCCTTCTTCTCCTGCCCTCTAGCCTTGCGCTAGTGGGGGCGGTGCATTCTCTAGTGTTGGGATTCCTTCGGGGGCATGGGGTCTTGCTAAGCGCCCAAGGAGGGCGAGCATCTCGACTCGAATGTCCACCGCGCTTGCGTACCCTCCAAGGAGCGTTGATCCGGGCGTTGCGGTGACCTCCTCCTACGCTGGTGTGTTAATGAGTGTGACGGGCCTGGCTCGGCCCACTCCCGGCGCTCTGACCCCTTGGTTGTTCGCGTGCTCTTCTCTGCCATGGTTTCTTCTCCTCTGGGCAACTTCCTGGATCTTCTGGTGACCACTGGGATCTCATTTCCCACAGATGGGGTCAATCTGTTGTGGTTCATTCGGGGATTCCAATAGATCGGGCTACTTAACCGCCTTAGCTCGTCGTGTCCGAACATGCAAATAGATAATAGAGTTTGAGAACAACTGGGGCACAGACTTTGATGACATGAAAACCCGCAATTGGGGTGAAAAATCACTCGGCAGGTACAGTGCCGGCGTAACTTCCACTATCTTTGAGTTCTTTACAATGTGTTCGTAAAAAGACGAGGACGACAAACCGCTCCTTGCTTACACTTGGGGGTGAGAGAGAGAGTGTGCGCTTCACACTAACTGCCTCGTTCCTAATGCCTGGCACTTCGTCCTGAATGCTTGTCACTTCAGCCAACTGCGTTCCTTGTTAATTTGCACTGGCCGCCGGACGGTCCTGTGAGCGTGAGAGCATGTAGAGAGGGAAAGTAGAGAGAAGAAATCGGCAGAGTTCTGTTAGCCAAAATCTGATCCAAATGAAGAGTGAAGAGGGTCTATTTATAGACTCGGCCAGGGGCGGTACAATAATTTCGTCTGGTAAGTACCATACTGACCAAAGAGAGCGCCCTGGTAGGGGTACACAGATCGTCATTTTTAGGATAATGGCGATCCTACCCTTGAGCCGAAATAAAGCCCGCCCGCCAAATGTGGCGCCCAAGACCAGCCTCGGAGGCAGCGGGAGCGGCCGACCACCGCGGAACCGGCCACGACGACAAGGAGAGAGGCCGGCCCCGGAGAGGGCGGCCGGACGTGGTTTTGGCCATAGCGGCGAGGAGAGGGGCCGGCCACGATGGGGCTGGCCCCTGAGAGGGCGGTCGGCCGTGGCTTTGGCCACGGCGGCGAGGAGAGGGGTCGTCCACCAGGGGGAGGCCCCGAAGAAGACGACCGACCGTGGCCTTGGACATGGTGGCGAGGAGAGGGCCAGCCGACTGTGGCTGTTGACGCAAGAATTGCGTCTTCCAATTAACGGGGTGTTCGATCTCACAAGCTAAGGGTGAAGGAAGAAGGGTTGCGGGGATAAAGGAGAGGCTTGCTCGAGCAGAGAGGAAGCTTGCTTGAGCAGAGGAGAAACTTGCTCGAGCAGAGAAGAAACTAGCTTGAGCAGAGGAGAATCTTGCTCGAGCAGAGAGGAAGCTAGCTTGAGCAGAGGAGAAACTTGCTCGAGCAGAGAGGAAGCTAGCTTGAGCAGAGGAGAAGCTTGCTCGAGCAGAGAGGAAGCTAGCTTGAGCAGAGGAGAAGCTTGCTCGAGCAGAGAGGAAGCTAGCTTGAGCAGAGGAGAAGCTTGGTCAGGAACTGTCGATCAGACAGCTACTTTGGCGGTTAGCTTTGCATGTTGATGCCGAGAGAGGAGAGAAGAAGAGAGGAGGCCGCTAGCAGCGGCAACAGCAGACTTCGCCCGCCGCGGCTTGAATGCCACTCTTGCGACGGGCTTTTCCTTTATTCAAGAAGAGTTACAATTTGCTATTGCACCATTACAAAGAAAGAGCAGTAAAGGGTACAATGGGGAAGCTGGCGGCTAAGGAAGAAGGTGCCAGAAACTAAGTGAAAGAAGCTGCAAAGGACTGGAGAACTGAAGCTGCAGATGCTGCCCAAGCTGCCTGCTGAGGGCAGAAAAAACTAAGTCCACAGCTTTGACGACCTGGGCGGACTGAGGATTTGGAGGCCGCAGACCTTGCCTGATCAACCTTGACGGACTGAGAAAACCGAGTCCGCAGCCTTTGATCAAGGTGGCAGTTTTCCTCTCGCGCCCCTAGAATGAGAGGTCTTGGGGGTATTTATAGGCCCGGGGAGAATCTTCTAGAAGCGGGACCCAGTGACGTCATCTTCGACGTCCTCGGTGGACTGAGACGACCTCGGCGAACTGAGACGACCTCGGCGGACTGAGACGACCTCGGCGGACTGATCAACCTGAAGAGCAGGAGGAGGGGGAGGCCTGAGGAGCAGGCCCCCCCTGAGGGCAGGCGGCCTGAAGCCAAGCCGCCCCTAGGGAGGGCGGCCTGAGGCCAGGCCGCCCCTAGGGAGGCGGCCTGAGGCCAGGCCGCCCCTAGGGAGGGCGGCCTGAGGCCAGGCCGCCCCTAGGGAGGGCGGCCTGAGGCCAGGCCGCCCCTAAGGAGGCGGCCTGAGGCCAGGCCGCCCCTAAGGAGGCGGCCTGAGGCCAGGCCGCCCCTAAGGAGGCGGCCTGAGGCCAGGCCGCCCCTAGGGAGGGCGGCCTGAGGCCAGGCCGCCCCTAAGGAGGCGGCCTGAGGCCAGGCCGCCCCTAGGGAGGGCGGCCTGAGGCCAGGCCGCCCCTAGGGAGGGCGGACTGAAGCCAGGCCGCCCCTAGGGAGGGCGGCCTGAGGCCAGGCCGCCCCTAGAGGAGGCAGCCTGCGGCCTGAGGCTAGGCCGCCCCCTGACGGCGGAAGCCTGGGGCCAGGCTGGATAGGGGAGCCGAGCCTTGCGATGGTCCGGTCGTGCGCTGGTACCGGCAGGTCGAACCTGCGAACTGATATAGGTTGCCTCCTGCAAGGAAGCTATGCTGCATGGTTAGCCTGGCCAAACCGCTTGGGCCAAAAAAAGGGAAGGTCGAGGCAGATCGCGATCCTCGGGGGGGTTCCCTTGAGTGGACCGCGACTTGCGAGCTAGAGACCTTAGGAGGGATCACCGATTTTGGGGTTAACATAATCCCCGCACTTTTTTAAGTTCCGCAGGGAACTTCGAAAAAGTAGGAGACCCACGAAAATCGTGATCCACCCCTTAGAAACCAGGAGAGAAAAATTAAAGTTCAGGAGAGATAGAACCTGATGTCCCTCCTCAGAAAAAGTCTATCAGTGCCTATCTTTTACCTGCGAAGAAAAAGGTTAATGCAGGCAAAAGGGAGGTACATCTTGCGTGTACCTGAGCTGCTTTTGTAAATGAGGAAGAGGATAACTGTCTTCCATTGAACTCTGCCAAAATACAGATGAGAGAAAATATCGTAGGATAATAATCTTACAAGTACCTGAAGGGTACTTTGCTACTATCTGCTAGTCTCTGCAAAAGGGAGAGTAAGCAAGCAGATAGAAGAAGAAAATAAGCTGCAAGTACCTGAGAGGAACTTGCTACTATCTGCTAGTCTCTGCAAAAGGGAGAGTAAGCAAGCAGATAGAAGAAGAAAATAAGCTGCAAGTACCTGAGAGGAACTTGCTACTATCTGCTAGTCTCTACAAAAGGGAGAGTAAGCAAGCAGATAGAAGAAGAAAATAAGCTGCAAGTACCTGAGAGGAACTTGCTACTATCTACTAGTCTCTGCAAAAGGGAGAGTAAGCAAGCAGATAGAAGAAGAAAATAAGCTGCAAGTACCTGAGAGGAACTTGCTACTATCTGCTAGTCTCTGCAAAAGGGAGAGTAAGCAAGCAGATAGAAGAAGAAGATAAGCTGCAAGTACCTGAGAGGAACTTGCTACTATCTGCTAGTCTCTGCAAAAGGGAGAGTAAGCAAGCAGATAGAAGAAGAAAATAAGCTGCAAGTACCTGAGAGGAACTTGCTACTATCTGCTAGTCTCTGCAAAAGGGAGAGTAAGCAAGCAGATAGAAGAAGAAAATAAGCTGCAAGTACCTGAGAGGAACTTGCTACTATCTGCTAGTCTCTGCAAAAGGGAGAGTAAGCAAGCAGATGGAAGAAGAAAATAAGCTGCAAGTACCTGAGAGGAACTTGCGAATGTTGCCTGTTGATATGATAAGATATAATCAGGTAGCAGAAGAGTTACCTGGCAAGCTCTGCTATCAATTGAATAAAGGTCAAACCATGATAATAACTCTCTCTTGTGTGACCAATATCAACGTGAAAACCCAGATTAGCGAAATAAGAAAGTCCGAAATTAGATTCATGATGACATTGCTTGTTAATCAAGAAGAACCATAAGCAGGGAATAAATGATGTGTGGTTAACATCTGATAGGAGAACTTGTTGATCATTATCTGATAGGAGCTTATGCAGGGTAACGCATATAAGATGATCATAAGTCCAGAAGGATATTGCAGATCCTTAAAATAGGTTGGACTTAACCTGTTAACCTGTAAGAAGATAAAAGCACAAAGGAGGGCTATACCCCGAGGATGAGCTAAAAAAGGTTGAATGCTGCCACAGGAGAGCACCTGTGAGCCTTATGCATCACTTGCCCAAAAGTCATCCGGGGCGTAGTCCTACCTAAAGCGGGCTGGCCGCATTCCCTTGACAGAGCACAAAAGGGAAACATGCGCAAAATCCTAAGAAGGAAGCGACAGATACACTGCTCTCTTGCCCCGGGTTACAAACATTGTTGATCCGTTCTACCAGGTGCGCCAAATGGTCTACAACATTGCTCGTCTTTGAAGAGATCAACAACATTGTGGGTCCCGCGAAAGCACGGATTGAGAGTTCCATAGAGTGTTCGGCCATCACAGTTGTGAGATGATCGAGGAGACAAGGCTACACTTGATCGCCATTGCTTGTCAAGCAAAGATCATCGTAACTGTAACGTATCCCTATCGGAGCACGATAGAACTATCACAGGAGGCCTCCCCTAGGCACTCACACTACGGTAGACATCGGCCGGGATCCGAAGCCCCGTCATCCTCCGCACGAGAGTTGAACGGCCCCCACTGCACATATGCGAAAACTCCCCGCTATATGTGGTCATCGTGGTTTTACGCCAGAGAATAACCTCGAGGGGGCCCTGAGAAAGACTTGGCGATATCTCGGTGGTTCAGTGATCTCTTTGACAAAGAGAAGAAATATGGAGGAGAAACATTACAAAAAGGGAACTGTGTCAGTATGAGATCTCTGACATAAACTTTACTGAATGAAACAAAAGAGAGTGTTTGAAAAATATGCAAAATATTGCAAGAGTAATTGTTATTGGTTGCGAGGAGCTCTGAGGACTGTCATGTCCTTTTTGCTTTTAGAACAGGTCTCCCAGGGCGCCCATGTCATTAGCATCGAGGGTCTCGCCTATAGCGAGGCCACGATACGTGTCGATTTGATTCACTCCCTTTGAGCTGCAAGGCATGTCCGCTACTTCTTTTCCTTTTAAAGTTGACGGATCAGAGTGGTCATCCTTCGGGAACAGACCACGCATCTTACCCTGCTTCAACAATTTTTGCACCAGTTGACGAAGCGCTCGACAATTTTCAGTCAAATGTCCGCTTTCTTTGTGGAACTCGCAGAACGGATCTGAATCTTTTGATTTTTGGTTTGTCGGCTGGTAGGGCCTTTTGGAATTTGCCCTATCCTTCATGATCTGGCATACTTCTAGCATGGCCTCATCAAGTCCAGAATATGACAAGTCATCATCTTGCGGCTGATGAACCGAAGCTATTTGCGGAGGTGGGGCTGGTGGTAGCAGTCGTTCTTGGGCACGATCCTGGCCCGGGAAGAGGTGTTGATGATGATGCTGGAATCTTTTTGTTTTTCTTGAGTGGGATGAAAAGTCTTTTCGAGGAGACCTCGAAGGCTGCTTGCAAGAAGGATTTTTCTCCGATACCAGTCTAGAGACGAAGCTGGGGTTGCTCTTTTCACCGCGGATGTATGAGTTGGCTAAGGCAATTAGTTCTTGATATGTCTTTGGTGCTCGGACATTGGCCTCAAATTTGAGTGGTCCTTCCTGCAAACCATTGATGAGAGCCACTCGATACATCTCCTGGTCAACGATCTCGATGTCCAATATTTCCCTCTGAAAACGATCCACAAAACGAGACCAAGTCTCATTCTCTCGCTGTCTGATCTCAAAGAGGGCTTCTGGGACGCCCATCCTCTTTGAAGAGGTGGAAAATCTGAGCAAAAACTCCCTTCGCAACTCAGCGAAGGAAGAGATGGACTGAGGACGTAGTCCATAGAACCAATCCCTCACTTGCCCATCAAAGGATGTCACAAAGAGCTTACACTTAATTGCATCTGAGAGGGTCTTGAGAGCCACGGCTGATTCGAAGGCTTGAAGATGTTTAACTGGATCAGTCTCTCCAGTATAGACGGGTAATCGAGGCTCTCTGAAGTTGACCGGAGTTGGTTCATATCGAACATTTTCTACAAACGGCGATGACTCTTCTGGTTCTACTGCATAAGGAAAGTAAGGAGCATGAGCAGTAGTTGCAAAAGGAGCAGGAGGATAGGAGTAAAAGGTTGCTGCGGGAGGAGCAAAGACAGGAGCTGAAGAGGAGGGGTGACTTCCCTGAAAGTTCAAAAATCTGGCTGGACTTCCCCGGGCAGCCTCCCGGAAGAAGTTTTGACGAGCTGCAAACTCATCATCTTGAGACCGCAAAGGAGCTGCAGATCCTTGCGGAAAGGTGGGAGTGTAAAGAGGAGGGTAGACCGGCGGATAGGCCGGTGGATAAACTTGAGGAGTCCCTGATGTTGGTGCTGGATTGACTGGAGGAACTGGCGCTGCTGAAGATTGAGCGACCAATTGCTGAGTGAGAGCTGCTAGAGTACGGTTGATGGCCTGAAACAGTTGGGCAGTTTCTCTGCGAGATTGCTCTAAGGCCTCCCAAAGAGATTCATCACTGGGACTTGGAGAAAGACTCTCGGCTGGTTGATGGTCTGACATGAGTAACCACCGCTTTCACTATCTGAACGAGATCTGAAGGTCGCGTGTTAATGTTGACGCAAGAATTGCGCCTTCCAATTAACGGGGTGTTCGATCTCACAAGCTAAGGGTGAAAGAAGAAGGGTTGCGGGGATAAAGGAGAGGCTTGCTCGAGCAGAGAGGAAGCTTGCTTGAGCAGAGGAGAAACATGCTCGAGCAGAGAGGAAACTAGCTTGAGCAGAGGAGAAGCTTGCTCGAGCAGAGAGGAAGCTAGCTTGAGCAGAGGAGAAACTTACTCGAGCAGAGAGGAAGCTAGCTTGAGCAGAGGAGAAACTTGCTCGAGCAGAGAGGAAGCTAGCTTGAGCAGAGGAGAAGCTTGCTCGAGCAGAGAGGAAGCTAGCTTGAGCAGAGGAGAAGCTTGCTCGAGCAGAGAGGAAGCTAGCTTGAGCAGAGGAGAAGCTTGGTCAGGAACTGTCGATCAGACAGCTACTTTGGCGGTTAGCTTTGCATGTTGATGCCGAGAGAGGAGAGAAGAAGAGAGGAGGCCGCTAGCAGCGGCAACAGCAGACTTCGCCCGCCGCGGCTTGAATGCCACTCTTGCGACGGGCTTTTCCTTTATTCAAGAAGAGTTACAATTTGCTATTGCACCATTACAAAGAAAGAGCAGTAAAGGGTACAATGGGGAAGCTGGCGGCTAAGGAAGAAGGTGCCAGAAACTAAGTGAAAGAAGCTGCAAAGGACTGGAGAACTGAAGCTGCAGATGCTGCCCAAGCTGCCTGCTGAGGGCAGAAAAAACTAAGTCCACAGCTTTGACGACCTGGGCGGACTGAGGATTTGGAGGCCGCAGACCTTGCCTGATCAACCTTGACGGACTGAGAAAACCGAGTCCGCGGCCTTTGATCAAGGTGGCAGTTTTCCTCTCGCGCCCCTAGAATGAGAGGTCTTGGGGGTATTTATAGGCCCGGGGAGAATCTTCTAGAAGCGGGACCCAGTGACGTCATCTTCGACGACTTCGGTGGACTGAGACGACCTCGGCGGACTGAGATGACCTCGGCGGACTGAGACGACCTCGGCGGACTGATCAACCTGAAGAGCAGGAGGAGGGGGAGGCCTGAGGAGCAGGCCCCCCCTGAGGGCAGGCGGCCTGAAGCCAGGCCGCCCCTAGGGAGGGCGGCCTGAGGCCAGGCCGCCCCTAGGGAGGCGGCCTGAGGCCAGGCCGCCCCTAGGGAGGGCGGCCTGAGGCCAGGCCGCCCCTAAGGAGGCGGCCTGAGGCCAGGCCGCCCCTAGGGAGGGCGGCCTGAGGCCAGGCCGCCCCTAAGGAGGCGGCCTGAGGCCAGGCCGCCCCTAAGGAGGCGGCCTGAGGCCAGGCCGCCCCTAGGGAGGGCGGCCTGAGGCCAGGCCGCCCCTAAGGAGGCGGCCTGAGGCCAGGCCGCCCCTAGGGAGGGCGGCCTGAGGCCAGGCCCCCCTAGGGAGGGCGGCCTGAGGCCAGGCCGCCCCTAGGGAGGGCGGCCTGAAGCCAGGCCGCCCCTAGGGAGGGCGGCCTGAGGCCAGGCCGCCCCTAGGGGAGGCAGCCTGCGGCCTGAGGCTAGGCCGCCCCCTGACGGCGGAAGCCTGGGGCCAGGCTGGACAAGGGAGCCGAGCCTTGCGATGGTCCGGTCGTGCGCTGGTACCGGCAGGTCGAACCTGCGAACTGATATAGGTTGCCTCCTGCAAGGAAGCAATGCTGCATGGTTAGCCTGGCCAAACCGCTTGGGCCAAAAAAGGGAAGGTCGAGGCAGATCGCGATCCTCGGGGGGGGGGGGGGGGGGGGGGGGGTTCCCTTGAGTGGACCGCGACTTGCGAGCTAGAGACCTTGGGAGGGATCGCTGATTTTGGGGTTAACAGTGGCCTTGGCCACAGCGACGAGGAGAGGGGCCAACCACGATAGGGCCGACCCCGGAGCGGGCGGCCTACCATGGCTTTGGCCACGGCGGCGAGGAGAGGGGGTCGACCGGTCATGGGTTCGGCCACGACGACGAGGAGAGGGGCCGGTTGGCCGTTTGTTCGGCCATGGCGGCGAGGAGACAGTCAGCCGGCCGTGGTTTTGTCCATGGCGGCGAGGAGTGGGGTCCAACGGCCGTGGGTTTGGCCACGACGGCGAGGAGACGGCCGGCCGGACGTGGTTTTGTCCACGACGGCGAGAAGAGGGGGTCGGCGGGTGCAAACGAATTTTAGATAAATGTACGTAAAATTTTTCAATTTGCACATAACCGTGATTTGCACATAGTCAAAATGAGTTTACACATAAAATCACTCTTTAAAAAACACTACATTAATTACTTTATCTTTAATTGATATGTACCAAGTGCTAATAAATTTCTTAGCTAACTTCTCCTTTATGACACGTTGGTCAATCTAGTGTGCTTTGTTTTTTTTTTTTTTAATCATATTTGATGTTAGGAGCTACTTATTATTATCGATAAATTTTGTAATTCTCACTCTTGATATTCAGACACTCTCTAAGATATTGTGGCTACACTCATTCATAGCTGTCATAGGCCTTATATATGAGAAAAATAGCAAGCTATAATATTATCATGAAATAACTAGTTATATTTTCATGAAATAACTAGTAGTATATATATTGGAGAATTGGCTTAGACGCTAAGCGCCACTTATAGTCGTGAATTTGACTATTTGGGTTGTAATTGTAGAGTGTAATTTCCTAATTAATATATTACTTAATAATATAAAATATGATACATCACATATTTATAAAAAGTTCAAAGCATGCAAAATAATCGATGTGGTGCGGTGTTTACGTTTTTTACGATTTGAAACCGCACCACGTGCGATTTATTTCAAAACCGCGCCACACCTAAATTGTGCAGTGCGATTTAAAAATCGGTGCGGCCTATGCGGCAAGGGCGGTTTTTACGGCTTGCCGTTTTTTATGCTCACCCGTAATAACATCTATGGACCAACGGTGCACAAAGCATTCCCACAGAATGAGGGTCCATGAAAGGGTTCCATCACAAGGGCGAAATACAGTCAAACCTTACCCTCATTCTTGCGAGAGGCCCCTTTCAAACATGTGATCTCAAGTTCACACCTAAACAAAAATGAGTTAAATATTGTATCGTTTTTATTTACGTTTTATGTTTTTCCCATGTATCTATATATGCCCGTTTCCGGGCCAACCCTAATTTAATTTTTCCGATCTCATCCTATTCTACTTGGTATCAGAGGGAACGAGAGAAAGCCGCGCCGACTCGCTCTTCCTCGCCTCCGCGTTCTTCCTCGCCTCCGCCTCCGCGTTCTTCCTCACCTCCGCCGCGCGCGTCGCTCCGCCTCCGCCTCCGCAGCCAGCGTCGCAGCCAGCGCCTCCGCCTCCGCGCGCGTCGCCTCTGCTCCCGCGGTCCGCCAGCGCCGCCGCTCCGCCCCCCCAGCTCTCATCTCCGCTACCCTCAGCCTTCTGGCGTAAACAGCGGCTGGGGGTGGTGTTTTGTCTCTCATGGGGGCTGCCGGGGGCGCCTCTCTTCCATCCTCGGGTGTGTTCCTCAGCTTTCAGATCTAGCCCACACTCGTAGGATGTCCTTCTCCTCTATTTGAGCTCCTTGTCCTCTTCTATGGACGATCTTTCCTCTGCGTCTCATTCCGGTGCTCTTCCCGGTTCCACGGCCCTCCGACCCGATACTTTGCACAGTCCCTCGGGTGATCCTCCTCGGAGTCATGGCCAGTCTTTGAAGATTACTACTGTTGCCTTGGATGGCACAAATTACCTGGAATGGTCTCGGGCGGGTCAACATGCGATCCGCAGCCACCAGTTATATGGCCTTATTGATGGTACTCTCGTTGAGCCATCTCGTATCGATCCCTCTTGGCGTAAATGGGATGCGGACAATTCGTTGGTCGTCTCGTGGCTTCTCCATTCCATGTCTCCTCAGGTGTACCGGAGTTATATGTTGTTGGACTCCGCTTACGACATTTGGACGCGGGCCCGCGATACTTACTCCCAGGCAGGTAGTTCGATGCAGATATATGAGCTCACTCGCCGTGTTCTGGAACTACGACAAGGAACTCAGCCCGTTGCTTCCTACTATTCTGAGTTTGAGCGCCTTTATCAGGAGTTGGACTTCTTCAGCACCTTTACTGCAGCTTGTACACCTGATGCTGTGGCTCTTCAGAAGGATAAAGACCGGTTCCGTGTTCATGTCTTTCTTATGGGCCTTAACATGGAGTTTGATGCTGTTCGCCTACATGTTCTCCATCGTGAGCCTCTTCCCTCCCTTCGGGAGGCCTTCAGCATGCTCCTCAGTGATGAGAACCGTCGCCGCACTCTCAGTCCTTCGACTGACCACTCTGCACTCGCTGGTTTCTCCCGCCGTCCCCCTCCTGTTTGCAGTCACTGTGGGAAAACGGGCCATATCAAAGATTCCTGCTTTCGCCTGCATCCGCACCTTGCACCTCCTGGTCGGGGTTCTGGTACTCGTGGTAGAGGTGGCTATCGTGGCGGTGGCCGATCTTCTGGTGACCGTCCTCAGTCTTCTGCTCACTCTACTGCGGTTCTGGGGGACACCACTGGTGGTTTGTCTGTTGCCGAGCTAGAGGCCTTCCGACACATGTTGCGCTCCCGCACTGACTCTGCTCCTGCTTCCTCTCACGCTGCTGTTGCCACTTCAGGCCTGTCTACTGCTCATGCCGTGTCTTCCACACCTTCCGAGTGGATTATCGACTCAGGTGCGACCGACCACATGACTGGCTCTGCCTCAGGTTTTACCTCATACTCTCCTCTTTCTGGTCGTGATAAGGTTATTGCTGCAAATGGCTCTCTCTCTGCCATTGCTGGTAAAGGGACGGTTCCATGTTCCCCTGACCTATCACTTTCCTCTGTTTTGCATGTCCCTTCTTTTCCTAGAAATTTACTCTCTATTAGTCACTTGACAACCTCTTTACACTGTTCTGTGACATTCTTTCCTGATGTTTGTATTTTTCAGGATCTGGCTACGAAGCGGACACTTGGCAGTGGTAGGAATGTTGGCGGCCTGTATTTGCTGAACCAGTCTTCTCCCCGTGCCCTATCCTCCACCAGATCTCCGACGCTTGATGATCTTCGACGATGGCATCAGCGCCTTGGCCACCCGTCTCCTTTATATCTTACTAAATTGTTTCATGTTTTTCATCAGTTATTTCAGTCTTTTTCATGTGATGCGTGTGAACAATCTAAACATGTTCGTCGCCGTTCTACTCATTTATCTGTTCCTAGTCTGTATCCATTTGATGTTATTCACTCTGATGTTTGGGGCCCATCCCGTGTTCTCTCTTTATCCGGCTATAAATGGTTTGTAACGTTTATTGATTGTTACTCCCGTACAACCTGGCTTTATATGCTTCACAAGAAAAGTGATGTCCTTTCTTGCTTCTTAAAATTTCATAAAATGGTGATCCAACAATTCGGTGGGAAAATCCGTGTGTTACGGAGTGATAATGGTGGAGAATACGATGATCGCGGTGTCTTTGGGGCCTATCTTGCGGACCATAGCATTATCCACCAAACTACATGTGTCCACACCTCTACTCAAAATGGGGTGGCCGAACGAAAAAATAGGCAGTTACTGGAGGTGGCTCGGTGTTTACTTCTTTCTATGCACCTTCCTAAATCCTACTGGGGGGATGCAGTTCTTACTGCCGCGCACCTCATTAACCGTCTTCCGTCTCGCGCTCTCTCCTTCGATACGCCCATCTCCTGTCTCGAAAAAAACATATTGTCCATACATCTCACCTTCCTCCTCGTATCTTTGGCTCCTTGTGCTTTGTTCATATCCATAGCCCGCATCGTGACAAACTTGATGCGCGGTCTATTCGGTGTGTTTTCGTGGGTTATTCCTCTACCACCAAAGGGTATCGATGTTATCACCCTCCAACACGTCGGTACTATTGTACTGTGGATGTCACCTTTCGTGAGGGGGAGTCGTACTTTGACTCTCGCCAGGGGGAGATGACTAGCATTGATGCCGAGCTGATCGACTCCCCGCTTCCTATTGTTGCTTATCCTACCATTCCTCCACCTGCTCTTATTCCTCCACCTGCTCCTATTCCTCCTCCGGCCCCCGTCCCTCTCACCTCCGCTCCTCCGATTCTACACACATACTCCCGTCGTCCTACGACCGTTGGGCAAGTACAAGCTGTCGATGCTCTACCAGTACCGGTGACTGTTTCTGACCCAGATCCTGAGGATGAACTCCATATTCCTCTTGCCCGTCTTATTGGTAAGAAAGGTAGTACTAAACATCTCATTGCCAACTACATTCATTATGATCACCTTTCTAAGGCACATCAAGCCTTTATTTCTTCACTTTCATCTATTGTTATCCCTAAGACATGGCAGGAGGCTGATCAGATACCTGAATGGAAAACGGCAATGGAAGAGGAACTGCGTGCCTTGGACAAGAATAAAACATGGAGGCTGGTGAGCCTTCCTCCAGGGAAGCAGACGGTCGGATCCCGTTGGGTCTTCACAGTTAAACAAAATCAAGATGGTGTAGTGGAGCGGTACAAAGCTCGTTTGGTGGCACAGGGATATACCCAGGCTCAGGGTATTGACTACCAGGAGACTTTTGCTCCTGTTGCAAAAATGAACTCTATCCGCGTGCTTTTCTCTATTGCCGCGAGACGAGGATGGGAACTACTTCAGCTTGATATCAAGAATGCCTTTCTGAATGGTGATTTGGAGGAGGAGGTATACATGGATATTCCACCGGGCTCTGTTATCAAAGGGTCCAAGGGAAAGGTGTGTCGTGTTCTAAAATCCCTATACGGCTTGAAGCAGTCTCCGAGAGCTTGGTTTGGTCGTTTCTACAAGTTCCTGCTTCAACTTGGATACACCCAAAGTCATGCTGACCACACTCTCTTTACTAAGAGAAAGGGTGACCAGGTTTCTATTCTCATTGTTTATGTGGACGACATCATCATTACCGGGGACTACTCGGAGGAGATTATTCACTTGAAGGAGCAACTGAGTAAAGAGTTTGAAGTTAAAGACCTAGGAAAGCTGAAATATTTCTTGGGAATTGAAGTGGCGAGGTCTCAACAAGGGATTTTCATCTCCCAAAGAAAGTATACTTTGGATCTTCTTGAAGAGACTGGGATGCTTGGGTGTGCTCCCGTGGACACACCTATTGAGGCTAATCACAAAATTGATGCAGATACTAGTGGAGAAAAGGTGGATGCCTCAAAATACCAACGTCTGGTTGGACGTCTCATATACTTATCCCATACTCGCCTTGACATTACTTATGCTGTGGGAGTCCTAAGTAGGTATATGCACTCTCCTTCTGTTCGTCATCAGCAGGCGGTCTTTAGAGTGCTCCGGTATCTCAAAAAGGCACCAGGTCGTGGGATCCTTTTCAAGAATGGCAAATCTTTAGAAGTTGAAGTGTTCACTGATGCGGATTGGGCTGGTAGCCTAGACGATAGAAAATCTACCACAGGGTACTGCACCTTTGTGGGAGGCAACCTCATTTCGTGGAGGAGCAAGAAACAGAATGTGATGGCTCGATCAAGTGCAGAGGCTGAGTATAGGGCAATGGCACAAGGTGTTTGTGAGGGGTTATGGTTGAGGACCCTCCTTCTGGATATTGGCCTTCAGCCGAACAATCCTATTATGATCTATTGTGACAACAAAGCGGCCATCAGTATTGCGCACAATCCAGTGCAACATGATAGAACCAAACATGTGGAGGTTGACAGACATTTCATTAAGGATCACCTTAACAAAGGGAACATTTGCACCCCTTTTGTGAACTCATTTGATCAACTTGCGGATGTCTTCACCAAGGGTTTATGCAGCGACACCTTCAATGACAACACAAACAAGTTGGGAATGATCAATATATATTCCCAACTTGAGGAGGAGAGTTAAATATTGTATCGTTTTTATTTACGTTTTATGTTTTTCCCATGTACCTATATATGCCCGTTTCCGGGCCAACCCTAATTTAATTTTTCCGATCTCATCCTATTCTACTAAATGAAGGAGAAATACATTTCATAAAATTGCTGTCAACAATCACATTTTTTTTTTATATAAAGAACTAGAGGTCAGCATCAACACTCTCGACTGTAACGCTGTCATGATATGAAAGAAATACAATAACAACATCTTATGCATATATTACGAATTAATAATCCATCACATTTATTGGTAAATAACATTTCAAGCAAGGGGCAGATATGTAATACCAACAACCATTAACTAAAATAAACTTAGCTCCGTTTGGGGGGGACTTATTTTCACCGGTCAAGCGATTACGACCACATGAATCAGACCTTAAACGGAGCCTTATTCATCATCACCCGCTTTCTTCTTCCTCCATCGTGCAATCTCCATTTCCCGGAACTCGGGGGTAGATTCCAGATCAGTCTTAAGTTTCTGCAGAGATTTGACAACACTTCCAAGATAATAACGCAGCAAATTGAGAAATTCATCCAAAAGTTGAGCCCCGTCGAAATTCTGCTCCAAATAGTAAGTAAGAGAGGACGTGATCAAGGTTTTTCCCACTCCGATGTCGTCGAGTTTAAATGAGACAAGATAGTGAGTGAATCCTAGATTCATATAGCCTCCCTCTATGCCCAAGAAGCTCAACAGATGTTTGGTTTCATCAAATTCCACAATCCTCTCTTTGAAGGGTTCCAAAACAGCAGGTGCAGCTTTTGTAATTATGTGCATACATAATTACAAAAGAGAATTGGATATAAGAAATTAAACATTGAACAGCATAATTGAGGATTAGATATAAGAAATTAAGATCCGATTCATGCGGTCATAACCGTTGCTTAACGAGCAGATAATCACCGGCGCCGGAAGGGACGAAGCTAACATATATGAGTGATCCGAGGCCAATTCCGTCTCCTTCAAGGATCCGTGTAGTTCTGTCAAAATAATGATTTGTTAATGATAAAAAGAAAATACATTTCATACAAAATATCCAAATAATTGTGATAAATCTGTTTCACTTATATTATAATAATATTCTGAATATAAAATCATGACATTTGAATCATTTTCAAAATGTTTGAAGAACTGAAGGCCACAATCAACAAAATAAATAATTAAAAAAATTACATTTTTAAACCCGAAAGCAATAAAATAAGGGTCGAAGAAATCAACTAGATATCATCATGAGGTCCCCATCAGCAAGAGCAGAGGGGGCAACAACAACGGGCACAATTACAAAATTAGCCCTGAGGCAGGCATCTTGAAGAAGCTTGACCTGCTGTGGGCCTCGAGGGCAAAAAGTCACCACAGCTCCTCCACTCCCTGTAAACTTAGCAGCAGCTCCTACACTTCTTGCCGTCTCAATCATCTGTATATTTAAAGAGCCAAGAACATCATCCCCAAACATTTTCCTGCCAAACAAAATTTAAAACTGAATAAATTTAAAAATATGAAAATAAAATTAGGCTGTATGATTTTAGAATAAGATGGGAGCAACTGAAGAATGGATGCTGAGCCAGATGGATCCGCTCTAACGTCAATGCAGAATTTGGATGCGGTGTTGAGAGCAAACCTCAGCCGCCATGAGATTTATATTACATGCAAAAGCCAACACGAGTTTCATGATATGGGACTATTCTCAGCACATTGTCCTGCACCTCAAGAGTTTGTGGACTCTAACGTGCGCACTTCCACTTTAATCGGATGATGTCAGAGTGACTTGTTGGGTCTGATATGCTCTCATACTATGTTAGTCTTAGGAACGAAGAGATTGAAAGCAACGAAGGAAAAAACAAGAAAGCAACTCAGAAAACACATCTTTAGGCAGACCTTTATATTTGACATATACATTCACCCGAAAATCAATTAATGCTACATGAATTTCAATGTTAGATTACTCTCAACACAAGTTAACATCTTTAGGCTGATGTTGTAGGCACCAAAGAAAACTTACTAACACACTTGACAGAAGCTTCCAATTTGAAATAGACATGGACCTTCCTCTGAAAGGTTATATATGAAGTTGAATTTCCATTATTTGACAAAAACTGGCAATTAACATAATATGAAGATATAATTGAAGAAACAATTCTTTTTAAAATTAAAAAAATCTGAATTTGACACAACCTTCTGTTGGCAAATGAACTTCAAATTTATAACAAAGTTTGGTTAAAACATTTAACATTATTATCTTCTCTTTCCTATAACATGCATGTGCCATGAATTCATTCACTTATAAAGCAATTAAAAGAAAGAGTTAAAAAGTAGTGTTTTTCTTAGAGAATGTGATCTTCTAAATGTGCTAATAGAGCAATGTTGGAGGCAAATTATCATTTTGCCCCTGAATCTACTCATATAGAAGTAGAACCGAAGTCAAAATGGTAAATTTTTACTGTTTCAGATAGTTCTGACCGCAGATCTCGAGTTAAAACGCATTTCTCATGTTCTACTAATATATCATGTCCCATCATTAGATTTTCAACCTTCTACATCCAAAATAAACATAAAAGCTGTTGGAAAAGCTCTATATTTAGGCCCATGTAGTTAGGCCCACTTGTATTTAGGTTTATCCCACATCTTGTATTTGGGATTTTCCTCTTCTCTCTCTTCCTATATATTTGTGTATTCTCCTCATGTATAGACACTTTTTCCATCAATAAAGCTTTTGGGATTTCCGGTTTCTACATGGTATCTGAGCCAGAAACCGGTTTTACTGGGCGGCTTGTTTCTTCGTTAACCGCTCCTTTGCGGTCTCCTTTTCGCCTCACTGTGTGGTTTCCCTATTTCTTACCACCGTCTCCTCGGTGTGCAGCTGGTGCTCCAACTGTGTTTCTCCCTTGTGTTCTTATATCTTTTTTTCTCCTAGCGGCGGTCTCTTCGTGTTCCCACTGCTCGAGGTCTCTCCTTGCTTGCCACTGGAGTAGATCTGCTCGCGGCCTCTTCTATCCGCACGCCCTCTTAGTGGCGTTGATCGCGTATCTATCCGCTAGCGGTCTCCGCGTGTTTATCCGCTCGCGGTCTGCTCTTCCCCACTCCTCTTGTCGCTGCTTGTCGCTCGAGAAGTTTCTTCTCCCGACCTCTCCTAATCGATGCTTGTCGCTGGAGTGTCTCCTAGGAAGCACCGGTATGGGTACGAGTATCGGGTACGATACGTACCCGGTGCGTCGGTACGACAAAATTTAAAAAACAAAGATACGGGTATGGCATGATACACGCTATAAAAAAAATTTATATATATATATCACAAGTGCAATAAATAGTTCTCAAAGCATCGAAACATCAAACATAAATCATAACTTGAAGTACAAGTCCACAAATCAATACAATATAACATGAAGTTTCAAACATTAAGCATTCGTAAACATTACAAAATTTAACATCTTATATGTTTAATAAAAAGAAAAAATTAAACTTAAGTCTACTCATCCATCTTTTTTTTCTTCTTCTTCATTGTTGGAGATCAACTTCATTGTTTGAGATCAACATCTTCAATCTTCGGTTAGTCTAGAGACAAGTTAGTTGTTTTATTAATAAGTTGCGTCGTATCAACACGTTCAGTACACATACTTGTAACAGAAACGTACCAGTGCCAAAAACATACTCGGTACAGATACACCACTTAATTGGACGTACCAATACTTCCTAGCATAAAACCAACTTTTGTTTACTCTAGCAAAACAGATTCCTATCACAATATACAGAAAGATGTGCTAAGTCCAAGTGTGTCCACATAGGTGTATCCATCGAGTATCTGGTACGTACCGGTACGGGTACGATGCCTTCGGGGAAGTATATGTGCTTCATAGAGTGTCTCTATTCGCGATTTCTTCTAGTCGCTGGAGTGGTGTCTGCTCGCGATTTCTTCTAGTCGCTGGAGTGGTTTCCTCTCGCTTCTTGTCGCATCTTGCCGGTCCTTGTCGCTGAACAGATCCTACCTGCGGCTTCTTCTCGCCGCAGCTATCCGCAGTGTTGTCCTCGCGATTTCTTCTTGTCGCTGCTTGTCGCTCCTACCCACGACTTCCTCTCACCGCAGCTAGCCGATGTGCTATCCGTTGCTCTCTGCAGTGTTGTCCGCTCTTGTCTAGTGTCGTCTACCTATATACAGTTAGCTTCATATAGTTTTTCGTTCATGGCTTCATCTGATTCGACAGCGGCTTCCTCTCTTCCTGAACAGGCCGCGACGGCTCCTCTTGAGCTTCGGGATGAGCTACGAATCACGACTATCTCTCTCTGGGGTAAAATAAACTTTGTCGAATGGGTTCACTCTGTTCGTCGTGTTCTGCAAACTAAAGATCTTCTCCATCACTTGACTCAGGTTCCCCCCCCCCCCCCCCACTGCTCATACTGAGGATTGGCTCCGTGATGATAATTGTGTCCAATCGTCGCTTCTCAACTCCCCGGACACTGAACCGTATCAGATGACCATGTATCATGAAATGGCTCATGCCATGTGGACAGATCTTCACTTCCTATATTCTGGAAAGGACAACCTTCAGCATCTGTTTGACATAATCATTGCTCTTCAGTCACTTGATCCCGGGGGCTCTGGTGATTTGACCTCCTTTGTTGCTCAGGCTAAAACTTTGGTGGAAGCATGGATACAACATCAACCTCCCACCACGGATTTGACTACGCAATGCATGCAGAAGGAAGCAGTTGGGATTGCTATGATGATGGCCCATGTTCCCTCATATCTTCACAGTGTTCGAGCTCATATCTTGTCTTCCGCTATTACTCTGTCCCTCTCGGACGTCTGCTCCATGCTTCTGAAAGTCACCCCCCCCCCCACACCAGAGGTTCCACCGCCCTCTCCGGGTCTCCTCCAACAGCCTGTGGCAACTTGTGCTCCTTTTGCTCGTGGTCCACCGACTCGTGGCGGTCGCCAGTCTTGAGGACGGGGTCATGGTGGTCGTTCCCTCTTCAAATGTTCTCACTGTGGCAGGGACGCTCATCTGGAGGGCACCTGCTACCGTAAGCATGGGTTGCCTCCCCACCTCACTGCTTCTGTTACTACCACTTCTCCGTCCACCGCCAGTGATGACATTGTCGCACTGCGTGCTCAACGAAGGAGTGGTTAGTCGATCTTTTGGGCCTGTGGCATCGATCTCCAACGAAGGTATATCCTGCCTCTCCCATAACTGTAACTGGATTGTGGACTCAGGTGTCACGCATCATATCTCTCCACAAAAGTAACCTCAATACTTGGATTCTGCTTATCCTAAGTTTATTACTGTGGCTAATGGTGACACAACCCCGGTTGTTGGTGCTGCTCATATGCCTCTTACTCATTCCCTCTCCTTGTCCTCGGTGCTTCATGTTTTGAGATCTCCATTCAACCTTCTTTCTGTTAGCCGTCTTACACAAGACCTTGATTGTTGTGTAACTTTCTCACGCTCTTCTTTTGTTGTGCAGGATCGACTAACGCAGAGTATACTTGGTAAATGGCGGTTGTCCAATGGGTTGTATCTCTTGGAGGTTCCACCTACCGCTCTTTCCACTATTTCTTCCACTGATTGGCATCATCGTATCAGTCATGCTCCTCTCCAGATTCTCAAGAAAGCTCTTCCCGGTGTTTTTCTTCAAAACTTTTCTTGTGAATCTTGTATCTTTGGTAAACAGCATCGTGTATCTTTTACTTCTCCATGTATCCGGAGTGGCGCTCCTTTATCTTTAGTTCATTCAGATATTTGGGGACCATATAAAATTCCTAGTGTGTTTGGCTATCGTTATTTCGTAACATTTATTGATGATTACTCACGTGTTACTTGACTATACTCACTTCGTGACCATGCAGAACTTTCGTCAATCTTCCGCACATTTGTTATCGAAACTCGCACTCAATTTTCGACAACTTTAAAAATTCTTCGCACTGACAACGCACGTGAATATACGAGTCAGACTTTCTCGCATATCTACGCCGAGTTTGGCATTATCCATCAGACTTCATGTGTGTATACCCCTCAATAGAATGACATCGCCGAACGAAAAAATCGACATCTTTTGGATGTTGCTCTTTCTCTACTGTTCCAAATACAGGTTCCTCCTATCTATTGGAATTTTGCAGTCTATGTTGTCTGCCACCTTATCAACCGCAAGCCCTCCTCCGTACTCCATTTCGAGGCTCCACCCAACCTCTTGTATCCTTCCAAGCCCCTCTTCTCTTTTACACCCCGCTTCTTTGGATGTACGTGTTATGTCCATAACCTTGCTCCACCACATGACAAACTAGCTCCCTGTGTTACTAAGATTATGTTTGTTGGCTACTCTCGCACCCAGAAAGGGTATGTTTGCTACTTCCTCACCACTGGGAAGGTAGTTGTTTCTGTTGATGTCACCTTTTGTGAAAATCAACCATTTCACCCCATTCCGACTGATCCTTTTTTGCCACCTCCTCCTCCTCGACACACAGTTCCTGTCACGTCTCCACTTCCCCCCTACTTCCTACCCCTCCACCAACAGTTCGGCCCAAACCACCTCTCATTCAAGTTTACACTCATCGTCCGCCTCCGTCTGATGCCCTACAGAACCTTCCCTTTACTAGTGTGCTCTCGCGGTCTGTTGATTCGGCATCTCCTTCTACAGCTCATCCCTTAGCGAACTTTGTCTCTCTACATCGCCTCTCTCCACCACTTCGTAACTTTGATCTTTCTCTCTCCTCTATTTCTATCCCTAACTCTTTACAGGAGGCTCTTCAACACTCGGGGTGGCGTGCTGCTATGGATGAGGAAATGACAGCTCTCTGGGCGAATCAGACTTTGGATCTTGTTTCTCTCCCTCCTGGACACAATTATGTTGGCTGTAAATGAATCTTTACAATCAAACATGTTGCAGATGGGACAATTGATCGTCTGAAAGTTCGTCTTGTGGCCCGGGGGTTTACTCAGCAATATGGCTTTGATTATGATGAAACGTTCTCCCCCATTGCCAAGTTAAACTCAGTTCGGGTTCTGCTCTCTTTAGTTGTCCATCGTCAGTGGCCCCTACATCAGCTTGACATCAAAAATGTTTTCTTCAATGGTGATCTTCTTAAAACAGTTTACATGCACCAACCGCCAGGGTTTGAGACCACGAGGGAGTCTCGTGTATGTTTTCTTCGGAAATCTATTTATGGTCTCAAACAGTCTCCCCGGGCGTGGTTCGAAAAGTTCAGCAAGGCGGTTTGTGAGATTGGCTTCCAACGGAGCTCGGTCGATTTCTCCCTCGTCACCCGTCACCGATCTACCGGGATTGTTATTCTCCTGGTATATGTAGATGACATTTTGCTCACTGGGGATGATTCAGCAAGGATACAACAAGTCAAACAGCACTTAAACTCTGTATTTCAAATCAAAGACTTGGGAAACCTCCGTTACTTTCTGAGCCTTGAGGTTGCAAGGCAACCTGATGGCCATGTTTTATCCCAAAGAAAGTTTTGCATTGATCTTCTGCAAGATGCTGGTCTCTCGGGGTGTAAACCTTCAGAAATCCCGATAGAGGTCAACCACAAGTTGTGTACTCATGGATCTGACTCTGATTCACTTCTTCCAAATCCAGATTACTATCGGCGCCTTGTAGGAAACTGATATATTTGACTGTTACGAGACCTGATATCTCTTTTGCGGTTGGAGTAGTCTGTCGATTTATGCATACTCCTCGGGTCTCTCATCTTGTGGCAGTCGAACGCATTCTAAGATACTTGAAGGCTGCTCCAGGACAAAGACTCGTGTATAAGTCATCCCCGTCTCTATCTCTTATTGCTTACTCTGATGCGGACTATGCGGGCTCACTTGACGATCGACGGTCCACTATTGATTTTTGCACATACTTTGGAGGAAATCTTATTACATGGCGCAGTAAGAAGCAGTCTGTTGTTGCTCGCTCATCTGCCGAAGCTGAGTATCGTGTTATGGCTGTTGTTGTTTCTGAACTTACCTGGCTTGAGAGTCTTCTTAGGAATTTGGGAGTTAAAGTACTCGTGACTACTCTATTCTGTGACAGTCAGACTGTTATTCATATTGTCAAGAACCCAGTGTTCCATGAGCAAACGAAATACATTGAAGTTGACTGTCACATTGTTCGTGAGAAGATTCAGATGAAAAAACTGGAATTGGAGCATGTGCCAGCTTCTGGGCAAGTTGCGGATATTCTGACAAAGGCGCTATCTCGACCATTATATCACCAGTTCCTATCCAAGCTTGGTGCCTACGACTTGTACACTCCAGCTTGCGGGGGAGTGTTGGAAAAGCCCTGTATTTAGGCCCATGTAGTTAGGCCCACTTGTATTTAGTTTTATCCCACATCTTGTATTTGGGATTCTCCTCTTCTCTCTCTTCCTATATATTTGTGTATTCTCCTCATGTATAGACACTTTCCATCAATAAAGCTTTTTGAATTTCCGATTTCTACAAAAGCAAATTAAAAATGCTCCATAAAGTACATTATCAAAAACTAACATCACTTTTTTACCTTCGAAGATCAAAATTACAATCCATTAATTTTGCAAGTTCTGACATGTTCCTTTCTTCCAAAGCTTTACGGCCATGTAAGGCTATTTTTGCAACTTCTTCCATAGACGATATTATAAATTTATCACCATCTAGCCACCTCTTGCGGACAGTTGAGTGCACCTACAGGAAGAAGTGCGGAATAATATGAATTTTTCTATAAATTTTTATGTAGATGAGTTTCCAAAGAAAACATAAAGCCAAGTAACCCCAATGCACCTTCAAATTACATCTTTTAAAGGTATGATATTGATCCTATTTTAGTCATTGTACACAAATCTGACAATCAGATTTATCATTTATGCATAAATCCCAAATTTTGAAATTAAAAAATATGAATCTTTACTTCTTTTTATAATGCTTCTGTGGCTTTTTCGGCCAACAGAAAGTGCGATGAGAAGGTTCACAAAAAAGAGATATTGTCAAGCAATGCATATCCGCGTTAGAAAGAATCAGTCCTTCGGAAAAATACAGGAAGATTTTTATAATAATGTGCCCACAAAGAAGGGGGCATAACATATCATATTATATTTTAGAACGGTAAAAGAATTACGCAAATTAGAAAAGAAAAATATAAGATCACTCGAGCAGTTAGTAAAGGAAATTTTTGCTTTCAAAAAAACAGTAAGGAAATTTTCATAATTTTCAAACACCAATCTAGAATTACGATTAAGAGTAAAGAGGCCTATTCTTCAACATCCATAGCATGCATTCAACTATCTCATCATATTTTGGGATAATGAACTTCCAAAAAACTGTTTAATATTTGTTAAACAAAAAGAAAAAGAGACAGAAATCCTAATCTACTGAAGAAAATGAAAGAATCTAGAAACCTTAGGCACTGTTTGGTACACCATTTTACTCTGATAGTGTTTTTGATTCACCTCACCGGAGAAATAGAAGTGTTTGAATAACTTCCATTTTGGAGCTCGGTGCAATGAGAAAGAACAAAGATTCCAATTTGAGCTTCATTTCTTACAAGAGCCCCATTTTTCACCGGAGCCGCGAGCACCCTGTCCCAATTGGATCCTAGGAATGCAAACGAGTCAAGCTTGGTAAAATTTCCAAACTCAAGCTCGACAAGCTCACATAAACAGGTTCAAGCTCAACACTAGTATATGGAGCTCGACCTTGACTCATAAGCCTGTGAGCTCGAGTCGAGCTTGAGTTACTCATGAGTTTTTCTGCTCATGAGTTGTATTATACATATATTAATTAAAAAAACAATATTAAAAAAAGCTCTCGAGTCGGCTGGCGAGCTCATGAGCAAGAATATATAAGCTCAAGCTCGTCGAGCACGAGCACGACGGACTAGAGCTTTAATCGAGTTTTTTTCGAGCCTGTTCGTCAAGCTCACGAGCGGCTCAACTCAATTTGCACCCCTAATGAGCATAAGGATTTGTTTGGCGTGGTGGCACAATGGACAAAACATACTTTCAGACTGCCACTATGAAAAGTGGCGACTAGGGAGCGGCCTAAAATGGCATGTTGACGACATTCTGAGACTCGGAATGAAGCTCCGCTAAATGGTCACGGTACCCAATTGTGTTTGGATCCAAACGTCGCTGCGCTCCTGTCGTCATGCCAGGCGTCACTGATTGATGTTGGAATAGGATGAGAGTGATGAAGTGGAGGTAGCACAAGCATTGGTATCTGGACACCCAGGGATTGCAACATGTTCCATGGTTTGGGATGTTTGCTCATTGAAGGAGTATGAATTGAGTTCTAAACTGAATCAAACAGTTCAATGCACCTCTGGTGCGATTAAAGTACAGACAATTTCATGTAGACTAGTATAAGAGACAAATAATTAGTATTAAAGCATGAAAGCAATTTGTAAATTTGCAGTGTTTGAGTAGAGGAGGTTTAACAACCAGTGCAGCATTCAGACAGAACTATGAAAAATGAGATTTTAAGCTGGCCCCAAATATTTGGACAAGCTATTGAAGACAAGATGACGCATGAAAGAAAATAATAATAGAAGTTCTCTAAACAAAGGATTGCAATCACAATAGAGAGAAAAGCACCTCCACTCTCCTCCCTGGCAACACATCAGTATGTAAACATAGAGGAAAAAGTGAATGTCCATGGTACATAAAATTTAAAACACCAATTTCGGCAATGTAAAATATCTCCACTACAGTCATAGCCAGTCGTGACTCCTCGGAAGCATAGTGGGAGAGATGTCCAGAGGCAAAGTTAGTGGAGGCTGAGATATTGTGGAGCCTTATCGTGGCTGCTTAAGCGGGGTATGCTTAGAAGAAGAGAGCTAGTAGAATCTCAAATTAACGACAAGGAGAGGCTCAAATTCTTGTCTACCTTATTCTTCCCCTAAGAGATCTTAAATAGACTTAGAATGTCTCTTGAAATTAATGGGTCTACTGACCACCCATATCAATGACTATAAATAAAAAGATTAATACTAAAAAAAAAAAGACAGACCATCACTCAAAAATAGAAGAAATAAAGTAAAAGTGCGCTAAAAGATAACCCGGTGAATGCCTATAACACCTACCTCTGCAACCACTTTAATTAAACAACAAAATAAAGGCTGATAGTCATGTATCTTAAGCCTTGTCAAATAGAAAAAGATGAATGGAAGGAACCCGGCCTTCAACTAGTATTAACAGAGTTCATAATAAACAAATAAACTAACAACAACAGTAAAGCCTTTATCCCACTAAACAAATAAACCACTCTAAGAAAAACAATACATTTTATATTCCTCTTGATCCATATTACAACTGCCCTAGACGTTGACAGCAGATGGCTTCACGGTACTAGAAAAAAATGAAATGTTCATAGGAACATATGGCATATATAAGCACCTATTAAAATAGAAATAATTGCTAAAACTTCCCCTGGAAGTTAGCATATTACAAGTTGCACCCCTCTTATTTTGAAATTACAAAAACCTCCCATGTTAGTTTACATTTCATAAGATCCACACACAAAAGTATCCCCTTGGAGTAAATCTACAGGGGGCTTCTTTTGTGCATGGATGTTATGAAATGTAAACTTGCAGGGGAGGTTTTTTGTAATTTGAAAAGTAAGAGGGGAGCAACCTGTAATTTTAGCAAACTTAGAGGCGAGGTCCTGGTAAATGGCCCATTAAAATATGTGTATTTTATAACCAAAAAAGATGGAAAAGATAACAGAACAACCAACCTTCCCAGAATCACTTGGATTTTCAGCATAAATGAGATGGAGAGGAGGAAGAAAGCTGACATCCATTGGAGTGTAGACACCATGCCCCAACGTATCCATATTTTTCTTGTCAAAATCCTGCAAAAAAATTTAACCAAATCATATGCATCACCATGTGATACAAGAAAGCAAATATTTGAGACAATATTTAACAAACAATAATAGTATACCATATAAACAAGACCTCCATAAACCTGTGCTACTCTATCCTGGAGACCAGCAACTATTCCAAGTTCCCTCTCTGCATTTAGAATGAGATCAGGCCTGATTTGGACTTTCACAAGATGTCTAACTTTGTAGAAGTCAAGGAGGCAGTTTAGAGCAGCACACACAATTGCGCTTGAACCTGAAAGTCCAGTCTGAAAGCCACAGGAGTAAGTGGTTCAGTCTCTATATTAAATTAATTTATGAGTATTAATACTCCAATATTAAAAAGATGCAAATCAGAGCTTGTTTGGATTGCAAGTGGTTTTCTTTTTCAAACCTTCATCTTGAGGAGTAAAATGATGTGTTAATGTGTTCATCCTTTGAATGTCTATACTATAATAACAGAAATAAAAAACTTGGGCTGACCATGATCCTGAAATAGTACTATCAAATGAATTTGACCCCTTCAATTTCAATCATCTAATCTAATGGAGCTCAGGGAATTTCTTAATATATAGAGCTAGCATAAAATCATATATATAGGGTTATTTACCGGGACCAACCCTTGAAATTTGCGTAATTATAACTTTCAAAATTACAATCATCTCCTCTCAATGTTTACATTGCATAACAGCCATGCACAAAAAGACCCCCCTCAAGATTTACTCCAATGGGCTACTTTTGTGCATGGATGTAATGAAATGTAAACACTGAAGGGAGGTTTTTGTAATTTTGAAAGTCAGAGGGGTGCAAGCTGTAATTATGCAAACTTCAATGGGAGGTCCCGGTAAATAACCCTATGTGTGTGTGTGTGTGTGTGTGTGTGTGTGTGTGTGTGTGTGTGTGTGTATTTGATCAACCGTGGTGTGCAGAGGCCATCAACCATCGCTAAAGTGACGGTAGGATAATGACGTGTAGTGTGTGGCGGCCATAGTGATCAACCATCGCTAAAGTGGCGGTAGGATAATGTCGCCGTCGCAACTGCGTAGAAGGAAACACTATACATATCCACTAGTAAGCTCAAGTGGAAGCAGTAACATAGGCTGCATGTGTGTTACTCTCTAGTTTCTTATGGCAAATGAGATGCTTCTAGGTATTACAGTTGATCAAGAGCAAAGTACATAAAAAGAAAGATGTGCCAAAAATTCTGGGATAGTATGAAATAAGGAAAAGGAATGTGAACATTTAAGCGTATTCAGTTAGCAACTATTTAAACTTGCTCCACTCTCACAAGAACAAAATATATACCATTCAAGATCTCCACCCAAAATAAAAGCTATCTTGTTGAGATAATTGTAAATAAAGGATATCATCCCCATAAATTACATGGGAGAAGATTTTTTTCTTGTATTATTTCATTTTCATATTTAGAGATTGAATTGGATTTCTATTGTATTTAAATCTAAATTCATTTTTGATCTATTTTCTACAAAAAGAGATCAAAAAGTTCATGTTCCAACGAATCACACGTAGAGATATTTTTGGGCCTAGTTCGCTCTGCTCTTCTCCTCTTAGTGAATAAAACGTAGATAGTTGTGAAATAGGCTTGCTCTACACTTCTCTTAGTGAATAAAGAGTAGATAGTTGCTCATCTATTGCACGATAATCATTTCTTTCCCAATATTTGCACTAGATTTTAACAAAATTGCTACATATGAAGGGATGAATTAACAAAAATATTATTTATCAGGCATAAGCAATAGTACATGAATGGAAGACACAATTAAGCTAGGCACAAAATATGCTTTCAATTTATCATGAATTGAAAGCGAAGTTAGCACAAAACCACCTGGCGTGGAATATTTGTTTCATAGGACAAAGTGAAATTTCCCTCCTTTAAAGCAATATTTTTCTCAGAGCAATATCTATAGAAAACGTTGCAGATTGCCATCAATAAGCGCACCCCGCCATAATATCCTTCATTTTGCAACCGGGTTGCCTGTAAGATAAACATAACACATCAATTAATATTACAGTATGAAATAAGAATTAAAATGTAATCACCTCGGCAACTAACAAACATTGTGTGAAGAAAAACACATCATACAACCAAGCCATAATGGTAGAAGTTGCTTAGAAAAATTAGCGCGGAACATGCCTCTGTAATCATCTACTACTGACATGTTCATAATGCGTTCGAACTGTCTCATGTATTCTAGAAAGAGAAAAAATTGTCTTAGTCATTCTAATACAATGTTGCATGCGCCGTGACACGAAAAACAAATTTATGTCTATTGGCGCCAGACTATGCCCAAACAAGCATAGGTAGGCGCATGTGGGTGTAAGCAGGAGTATGTGGGCATAGGCGAGCATAGGCCAGCGTAAGCCTATTTTCTATATCATGGTGCAGATTGCGTTCTATTAGGGAAAGTAAGTCAATATTTTCTCTTCTAGAAAACATCATTTACCTCATATCATAAAACTTGTCTGAGAACACAAACCTCAAAAATCTGCAAAAGTAATTACCTCAATTAAGTCAAGTTCGAAGAGTAATGAGAAGTGTTTAATGTTTAAATTGATGTTAGATAGCAAAAAAATAAAATTCAAGTAGCTTTCTCAATATTATACGAGACAAATGCTAATTTGCTTCTACGCAAAAACATACATTTCTTACTTAGACCTAAAATTTAAATCCAAGCAAGCATTTCTCATACATATCAAGTAAGAGAACAGTAAATGACTGGTTCTTGACAGCTGTTGTCTAGTTTAAAAATAAACAAAAAAACAAAGTTTAGAGACACTATAGTTTATCAAGATCATGTAAGAGCTCATTTGGTTCCTTGTTGACACACCAAGAACTTTTTAGTCTAGGCAAGCAAATTGAATTGAAAATAGACATCCAATTCTAATTTCATGGCCCCAATTAGGCCTCGAAGAAAGAACCTTGGTCCATTGAATTGAATTGAGGCTTCAGAATTAGAATTTGAGGCTCATTTCCAATGAAAATTAACATCAATTCTATTTTCAAGGCCTCAACTCCGTCCAAACAAACAAATCTTAAGATAATTTTAGGATGTTGTTATAAGCAAACCTTGGTTGGCTTCAAGTAAACTCAAAATCTGCTCAAAAGGTAATATTTTTCGTAATTTTAAAATACCTGATTCTGCTACAAACAAACCCACGCCCTATTTCATTTCTGTCACCATCCTATTCTCTCATTTCGCGACTCCCAGGAATCCTCTCTCCTGCTAACCTCCAACGGCATCCATCTCCGGCGACCGGCGTCTCATTCTACCATTATCTTTTCCGGCAAGACTGCTCGGGCTGCCGTTGAGCCTCCTACACATGTAGATGCCCATCTCCGGCGAGATTTAAGGGTTTTTTTTCCTTCCCAAAATCTCCGCTCAGCCTCTTACATCAGTTTCTTTTCCATCTCCGCTCAGATTTAAGGTAGATGCTCATCACCTCCAATAGAAGGTAGTTGTTCGTCTGCTTTAGGAAAGGGAGGGGAGGTCTCCTCGACTTTATCCCACCGATAAGCAACTAATAAGGTAACGAAATCCATCTTCTGAATGGATCTAGCACATACCTCTTCCTGCATTTTTTTTAGATTACATCGGATTTGTCAATGGTAATCATTTTGTGAGACTATGCATGAAAGAAGAAGTCCACTTCCGCGACTCTACACTCCTTGGAGTAGATATCACACACAAGTGACAAATTCATAAGAATGCATGATCAGCCTAAAGGAATGAAATGTAAGTGTCTGTTTTAATTTCTCAAATTTATTCATTCGTGTAAGATTGCTAATTAATTTGTATTTTTTTCTGCAGAATATGGTCTTACATATTTTGGGGTACTTGAAGTTAAATGCGAGAAGAAGATGAACAAATTTTGAGACACTAGAAGTGAAGAGTTTTGGGACATTTAATGGAATTTCGCGACACTTAAATTCATTTGTTAACAGCACCCGAATTTCTGCCAAATCAGATTTGCTTGTAACAGCACCCGAATTTTATTAAGGATTAATTGGGGTTTTTTATAAATGAAATGTGTTTTAAGAAAGATGGGTCATTTTATGAATGAAAAAATCTTTGCATCTAGGTGCAGTTTGCTAGTGTTCTTAGAAATTAATAATGACTACACCCGGCTAAATTCTCAAGCCCTATTATATTATAAAACAAAATTATTAATTTCAATCAACCAAATGAGCACTGAGAACAAAATGGTAAGTTGTCATGTCACAAGAATCACAGAAATTGAATCGCCGATCAACGGTTAATTAAGCAACAAGTTTGATTCACTGTCAGATCAAAGTGATCGACTCATGGTGGTGAGAAGGGAAGTACCAAATGATGCAGCGAGTCGAAGGAAACTAGGTCATGTTTAGGGTGCGGTCGGATAACGAGATCCTTGGACGGCTCCAGGCGAACAGAGGACCAGAAGTTGCCGAGAGAGAAGGAGATGGTGCGGCCAAAATATACGTCGCTAGGATTTCCCAGAAGACCCACGCGAGCGTACGCCCGGTGCTCGATACAGCCCGGCTTGCCATCGGCCTCCGCCGTCATCGCTGCCGCCTCCTACCACCGCCGTCGCCTAGCTTTGCTCCGTTTAGTCGGGGAGGAAGACTTCGAGGGAACGGTTAAAATCCAAGCCGGCAAATAGACCCAGCTTCGGAAAAAGTAGGAAAACGAAAAACCGATCAGACATAATTTTACCTAGTTTTCTATCTTTAAATACCTTTTTAAATAATATTTATTATTTTGTTTCGTTAATTTTAGGGTGCTGTTATGTTATTAGTAAACTCACTTTCGTTACTACCAAATTAGAAAAAAAACAGATTCAGTTATTTTTTACAAATTTTTATCCAAAAAATACTACTAGCAAATCAATCTTGTTTTTTTGCATTTTTTTTATTTTTGAATTCTGAGCCCCAAATATTTCTCATTTGAAAAAATGATCAACATAAAAGTTGTAGGTTTCATCGAGATCTACCACTTTTATGTTTACCATTTTTTAATTTGAAATCGTTTAGGCCTCCAATTTAAGCATGAGATTGAAGTGCAAAAAATGATTTTATCTAATTTAGTATAGTTAAGCTATGATTTGTAGGTAATTAAAATAGAAATTTATTGAATTGGCTTTAGTAAATGTTGATTTGACAACAGGCATGGGACTTAGCATATATCTCTTAACTATAAATGGGGGGGGCCACGCTGCAGTGCAGTGCATCAGACGATGGCGCAGAGATCTCAGCGTTGCGCCGCGATGCGTGCGTGCTTTGAGATGAGTGCGCTGAGAGTGCACGCATCTCAACGCACTCGCATCTCCGCACATCCGTCGGATCTATGCCGGAATATTTTATTGATATACGATCATATTTCAATCATCATAATTGTTTTCCATAAACCGAATATGTTAGCATTTAACAGGCAATAATTACAGGTGAGAGCAACGCACAAAAAAAGAATCTATATGCTTGAGCCGTTAATTTATTTAGGCTCTGTTTGGTACGATGACGGCGGTCATGAACTTGGGGGTTAAACCGTCATTTATTAACGCACACCCAAGGAACTTCATCCACTTTCATGTTTAAACAGATGAACTTTATTAGGCGGTCGTTAAAGAATAATGATTTAACCCATATCACCACCGTTTAAAGTCCGGTGAAAATAAATCCCCCCAAACAGAGCCTTAATCTTTCAAAATTTTCGGCATGAGATTGAAGTGCAAAAAGCTTGGAAAGAATTAGACGTCCACTCAAATCATTATTGAGAGAGATAATGAAAATTTTTAACTACAAAGTAATCACAACTGCCAATCTCTCACAATCAAAACCCTCGCAGGCCGTCGATAACCATTTTAGCAGCTCAAATTACTCGGCCACAAGCCACCATGACTAGGTTCAATATAAAAAAAATACTGTGCACATTACTCTCATCTAGAAATAGATGCAGGAGTAAATAATAGCCGTCAATTTTCCATAAAAATAGCATGATTGATCCAAATACTGATCAACTGTCAGTATTTAATACCGTATAAGCCATACAATATCAGATTAACGGTCAATATTTATTCTTGCACCTAAAAATAACCTAAATTTTTTTCGTTCAATATAATGCTTTTGGGGATGAGGGTCACTGTCAAAGAGATACCAGAAAATCCGGCACCTCATGACCCCAAATCCTGGGTGGGTGAGGAGGCACACAATCAAACAGAATTCCACAGATTTGCCGCGCAAGCCAATTCCGGCATGCGGTCACGACCACCTAATCCCGAATCCACACCGCAACAATTCCACGATAATGACGACGAGAGTCAATTACCAAAACGATGCATAATTTTCAGTACCTTAATCAAATCAAACGCCATAGTGATTTGAAGTTCACATAAAAATTACTGAACTAACAAAAAAACGCATAAAGTCACAACGTCCAAATCTTGACAAACAGTAGACATGTTTCAAGCAGCAAATGAGTTTGGTATCTTCATGCTCATGATTGGCTTAACTCAGACCAAAGTTTTGACGTTTGTCGCTCAGAGAATATTTGAGTTCCGGGGCGGACACCCCGTTGTCATTCAATCGCGCGGGGACTCGCTGCCTCTCGGCGAGCCATGATCGGCACCGTTCGCATCGTCCCTGGGGCTCGGGCTCCGTCCATTGGCCTCCGGGCTCGGGTACCTTTCGCCCGGCGGCGATCTCTCCTTTCCCGAGCTCGCGGGGCTCCGGCTTTCCCTCCTAGGACTCTGGCTGTACTCGGATCCTTCCCGCTCAGCCTCTCTTCGCTCCTCCTTGGCCGGTAGAGGGCTGGGGCTTCGGCTGGCGTAGGGCGAGGGGCTAAGCTTTTTTCCCTTTGGCGGCGCAGGGCTCCGGCTGTCGGCGGGACTCCTTGAGCGGCTGTCCCTCTTTGGCGCAGGAGATCGAGAGCGGCTGCAATTTCACAAACTATTTGGTTAAGAAAATGCAACTAAAACATAAAATAAGCAAGAAAGAAAGAGATTAACCCTAAAACAAAACATTTACTTGAACTTTTTATAGATGACAAAAACTAATGCTCTAAATCAATGATATAACAGTTTCAACTTCATTTTAGCTTAAACCACGTATTTTGATTGTCACCTATACTTGTGCTCATTTAGACAAATGTGGTTCAATTATACAAACGATTAATTATACATTGTCGGGAGTGCCCTCCAGGAGGCTTTTTTTTTTCCTGCATGTTATAACATATAAACTCACAGGGAGATTTATGATATTTCAAAAGATATATGGGCAGAATTTTTTATTTTGCAAATCAGTAAAGGACCCTTATATTATGTAAACACACGTTATTCTTTACACACACACGAGTGAGATTGCACGGGGGCTCAAATTTTTTTAATGTAAACAGTGAAGCTTTCAAATGTTTTTTTTAAGAATACATAAATCTCTATAGTTCATTATTTATTTCTTAAATTAGTAATATTATATGTATATATATATTTTTTTTGTTAGCGCCGCATGTGGTTGATTGCTTGTAATATGGCTGTGAGGTTGAGGGTTCGAATCCCCCTATTCAACTATTTTTTTCAATTTTTAAAAAAAATGTTGTGCGCCGAATGGTCCCACATCGCCCAGTGGAAATGGTTTTATTGATGTTTATAAAACCATAAACTTAAGTTTGAATAGGGGCAAAAGCAGGTGGGCTTTCTGTGCCGTGAATGGGCTATAACTTAGCTCAATTCTCGTGGACTTCCTGTTGAGGGAATTGGAATTTTTTCCTCCGTAATAGGGAACGGACAGTTGAGATTTATTTGAAGGCTCACCGTGTTACACCGCGCAATCGCAACGGCCGATGATAAATCTTTGTATATAATATAGATATATATAGAGAGAGAGAGAGCCATTTACCGGGACCTCCCCTCTAACTTAGCTAAATTACTGACACTGCCTCTTATTTTCGAAATTACAAAAACTTTCCCTAAAGTTTTCATTTCATTACAAAAACTCCCCTTAAGTTTTCATTTCATAACATTCATGCATAAAAACACTCCCCTCAGTGTACAGTGTTCAGGAGGTATTTTTCTTCATGGATGTAACGAAATGAAAAGCCTAGGAGAGATTTGTGTAATGAAAAGAAAACTTACGGGAAATTTTTTGTAATTTCGGAAGAGGGGTGCTCTCAATAATTATGCTAACTTATGTAAGAGGATTGGGTAATTATATATATATATATATATATATATATATATATATATATATATATATATACGAGCATCTTCGCACGGGCTACGCCCGTGCTCGATGCTCTCGGGCGGCCTTCGGCCACATCCAGACGGGCTTGGCCCGATTACTGCGGACGTGCTCGATGCATCAAGGCGGGCTGCGCCCGCATCATGGAGGGTTGCGCCCGCATCATCGAGGGTTGCGCCCGCATCATGGCGGGCTGCGCCCGCATCAAAGCGGATTGCGCCCACAATATATACATATGAGTACTCAAAATGACGGTAAAAAAACATAAATTAATATTACAATTTTTCTTTTGTAAAACAATGTACGTCTTGACTTTAAAAAATTTATTTCTCTCTCAATTCCTCCCCCTCTCTCCCTATTCCTCTCCCTTCCGCCCTCTCTTTCTTCCGTCATTTCCGTCTATTTTTCTCCCCTCTTCTCTCTCTTCCCCCTCTCTCCTACTCTTTCCAACCAATGATATTAGTTTTTGAGAAGATCTAATGACTTAAATTGAAAGGATGGTGTGTTTTCAAATATCTATATTGTTTTATATAAATAAGATATATATATATATACTATTTTAAAAAAAAATTGTGGATATGAAATTAGGTCGTATAAATGCGGGCATAAAACTAATCCTAGCCATCCATATCCCCAAAATGATGAGTCGTCAAAATCCTGACTCGGAGCCAACATCGCACTCCCTATTCACTACAACCGGCAATGTCGACTAGGAGATTGGTTTTCTCCTCCAAAATATGAATGATGCTACGCCTCCTCTCCCCTTCATCCGTTGTCGCCGGACGTCTCCTCTCCCCTTCATCCGTTGTCGCCGGACGTCTCCTCTCCCCTTCGTCCGTCATCGCCCCCTTCATCCGTCAGACGTATGGATATCCGTCTCTTCTATCTCATCGGCATCTCCTGCCCTTCGTCGCCCATGCTCAGTTCCTTCTCTGAAGAGCAACTACCATGGCTAGATCGCCTTCGCGGATCTAGGTCTGATGCCTCATCCTTTTACATGATCCAACATCAAACAGATCTCCTCTCTCTATATATTATCCATTGTTAGGTCATTTGTAGAATTGCTACGGTTTTCCCTCTACTGGAGGAAGAAGAAAACTTCTACCTGATTAAATTTTCCTTGAAATGTAAGAAATTTATTTGACTCGGAAGCAGCTATTTTCATTCATTTTGGAATCAGCTAAAGCACTCCTAAATTTCATCTTAATCAGAGGCAACAATTTTTTTAGTTTGTTGTATCTCCTATGGGCTATGATTATACAACTTCAAACTTTTGTTTGAAGGTTTGAGCCATAACTTAAAACTTTTGATTTTGATGGGCTTTTTGTAATTATTATAAATTATACTTATTAAGTTTCTCTCTTCGATCTTTTTATTTAAAGGTAAATGTTTGGCCTATTTATTCCATAATGACCTGGGAGTATATGAAGATGGATAGGAAAATTGGGAATCTATTTTTCCCTACCTATGATCTCTCCACTGAAAAACTTGGGCAGAATAACTTATTTCAATTTTTTGGGTGGCCTTATATACTTACCTGTTGGAAGACATATGTGAATGCACTATTAATGGCATTTTCAAACTCCATTTTTTTGGCACGATCTGCTTTCAACCAATTTCCATACCAAAGGTGTGCACATTTCATATTAGCCAACTTCATGTCATTTCTATTGGTATTGGTAATAGCACCTAAGGTACGCAAGTCCTCTTTAAGTTGACGTTCTGTTATTGCTTATTACCTTTATTTCTGGCATTTCTCTTATCGTCATTTAACATATGCATATAAGTTGTTTCTTCAATGCTTCTTATATCAAAACTATGTATCCAAGTAAAACCTCTGTTAATTGATTTTAGCATGTGCTTATTGCTCATCATGGGCGTTGGCTTTAAGTTCAACATAGTTCTTGTTTTTGATCATTTTCTTATGCATGTAAGTTGTTTATTTAATTGTTTATAAAGCCAAAACTATGCATTATATTTTTGATTTACTTGTAACATTTGGCATTTTCACTCTTGCTTTATCCAATGTTCGGTCCAACAATTTTCAATTTATGCACCACATGATGTGCGCAAAACTTCAACTAGGCTTAGCATCATTATATTTATTTAAGATACCTACTTAATGTTCTCCACTAAAATGAACAACTATAATTCATCTAAATTTACTTTCAGTATATAATAGGTTTAAGGATAAGTTTTGGAACTTCGAGGACTATCAGCCTTGGCATAATAAAGAAATGATAGGTGTGAGTTGTAATATGTTATTTTCAAGTCGCCTTAAGTCTTTTTTTGTATTCATCCCGGGTTGAGGTAATTTGGTCTTTTCCTTGTTTTAAGTTTTCCCTTGCTCAAATATATGTATGAGTAAGGGACCTTCTTGATAATCAATATAGCATTATTTCCTCTCCACTTGGTATCAGAGCAAGGAAAAAAATTCTCGAGCCCTACTCTCCAGGTCCCCCCCCCCCGACCGCTTCCGCGACTTCCCGCTCCGATCGATCCACCGTCGTTCCTCTTCTGCTTCAGCGACCTCTTCTGCTCGCGCTTCAAGGATGACGGGCGGCCTCCATGACATTGCTGGTTGCTGAGAGGAACGTCGCCGCCGTTCCACCATGAAGCAGTTTGCATGTTCCTCCGCATAGTTCGCGTCGAGTGACTCCGCTTCATTTCTCCTTCTGCTCGCATGTGTCGTCTCCTTTTCCAGATTGACTGTGTCGTCGTCTCGTGCCGCCGTCTTGCGTCAGATTCCCCTATTGATGGTTCTCCCGCCGTCCCGTGCGGCTGTCTTGCGCCAGGTCTTGATGTTTACTTGCTTCCTAATGATGCACTTTACCACTACTCCCTGTTACCGGCCGCTCCTCTGTTGATGCATTTTGTCGTTCTCTGCTTCCCGATGATGCTTCTGATGATGAGTTGATCCTTAGCTTGATCTTGTGCCAATATGGGTGATCCTGATTCTTCGGTATCCTCTCCGGGTGTGATCCAGCCTCAGATGGTTGAGCCTCAGCGGCCCCATGGCCACTCTAGATCCTAGAAAATTACCACGGTCCCCTTGGATGACACGAATTATCTTGAATGGTCTCGTCCTGCCAAACATGTCATCCGTAGCCAACAGATGTTTGGCTATATCAATGGGACGATTAAGGAGCCCCCTGTGACTGATGCTGAAAACTTTTGGATTTTGACAACTCTCTAGTTGTTTCCTGGTTCCTGCATTCGATGTCTCCTAAGGTCTATCGGAGCTATATGCAGATGGACTCAGCTTTTGAGATCTGAACTCGAGCTCGCAAAACATATTCTCATATTGACAGTTCCAACCAAGTTTATGAGCTCACACGCCGCATTTTGGAGCTACGCCAAGGATCGATGACTGTTTCATCATTCTTTTCGGAGTTTGAACGTCTGTATCAAAAACTGGACTACTTTGCATATTTCACTCCAGCGTGTACAGCTGATGTCGTCCAATTAAAGTAAAGGGAGGACTGCTTCCGCCTTCATGTCTACTTGATGGGATTGAATATGGAATTTGATATGCTTCGGACACATGTTCTCCACCGCTCTCCTCTTTCCTCTCTTCGTGAGGCGTTTAGTATGGTTCTGGGTGATGAAGACCGCCGCAAGACTCTCAGTGTTATGGCTCCTCTTGATCGCTCTGCCCTAACTAGTGTCAGACATGGTCTCATTCCTACTCCTGGATCTTCTGTGCCTATCTATGATTATTGTGGTCGAAGGGGACACTCTTGAGAGGCATATTTCAAACTTCATCCTCACCTTGCACCTTGTGGACATGGTCAGGGTCGGGGTCGTGGACCAGGCCGCGGGGGCCATAGACACAGCGGCTACCGTACTCATGATGCATCTTAGATAATGATGTCTATGATGAGTCCCAGTCTCTTGTTTCTTTCTCTCTTACAGCACACGAATTGGATGCTTTTTGAAGCCTGCTTCACACTCAGTCCGATCCGGTCACTGGAGGCTCTATTTCTCTTGCCACCATTGTTATGCCTAGTGCTCATGTTGTCACCACCTCACCTTCTGAATGGGTGTTTGACTCTGGTGTTACTCACCACATGACTGGGTCTTCCTCAAGTTTTCTCTCATATACTCTTTTGTCTGGTAAGGAGAAATTTATTTCTGCTAACGGATCGTTGTCCTCCATTGCGGGCAAAGGCAACATCTCTTGTTATCTGTCCATAATTATTCCCTTCGTTCTCCATGTTCCCTCCTTTCCACGCAATTTACTTTCCATCAGCAATATTACGAAATCTCTTAACTGCTTCGTAACCTTCTTTCCTAATTCTTGTGTTTTTCAGGAACTTGGTGCGAAGTGGAACATTGGCAGTGGTAGGTGCAGTGACGGCTTGTACTACCTGGACACTCATCCTCTCTCTCAGGCACTTTCCAGTTCCACGGTTACTGCGGAGGATGTGTGTTGCTGGCATCTGCATCTAGGACATCCTTCCTGTGTTTATCTGCAAAAATTATTTCTTGTTTTTTACCTTTTCTTCAGAACCTTTCTTGTGATGTATGCGATCGGTCTAAACATGTGCGACAGACTTTTTCACATCTTTCTTTCCCTAATAGCGTTCCCTTTGATGTTAAATATTCTGATGTTCGGGGGCCGTCCCTCGTTGTATCTTTAACTGATTTTTGATGGTTTGTAACTTTTATTGATTGTTTCTCGCATTCTACATGGGTTTATGTGTCGAAAAAGAAAAGTGAAGTTTTTCCTTGTTTACAAGTTTTTCATAAAATGGTGCAAACTCAATTTAATGTCTCTATCTGTGTTCTTCAAAGTGACAATGGGGGGAGTATGATGATTGTGGTTCCTTTGGCTCTTACCTCACCTCTCATAGTATCATCCACCAGAAAATTTGTGCTTACACCTCTACTCAGAACGGAGTGGTCGAACAGAAAAATCGGCACCTCCTCGAGGTTGCTCCCTGTCTCCCAAAACCTTATAGGGTGATGTGGCGCTTACAGCTGCTCACTTTATCAATCGTCTTCCTTCTCGTGTCATTTCCTTTACTACTCCTCTAGCTAGTCTCTCCACCTCTGGCGTGGTTCATACTTGTCATTTGTCACCCCGTGTCATTGGGTGTGTCTGTTTCGTGCATATGCACCAACCCCATCATGACAAACTTGACTCTTGGGCTCAACATTGTGTCTTCCTTGGTTATTCTTCCAAGACCACGGGATATCGTTGTTATCACCCCCCCCCCTCCCGAAGTATGTTCTATAACATGGATGTCACCTTACGTGAGGGTGAGTCCTACTTTTTGTCATCGGCTCATGTTTTTCGTCAGGGGGAGAGTAGTAGTGATACAGATGTTACTTCTGTCCCTCTTCCTCTTCTCCCGTCCATCTCCTCCATTCCTTCCCCTCATTCGACTCTGGTACCCAAAGCCCCTCCTATCCCGGTACCGGACTCCCACTACTACGATTTCTCTTTTTCCTCATGTACACCATCGTCGTTCAGACACACAGGCCACCACAGCTCCACCTCTACCAGTGCCGACTTCATACTCAGATTCTAATGATGTGGATCTGTATATTCCTTCTGCTTTGATAAAAAGGGTAAAGTTACTTGTACGCAACATCCAATTTTTAATCATGTGGTGTATCATCATCTTACTCTGATTCATCAGACTTTAGTTTCATCTCTTTCGCTAGTTGTTATTCCTAAGACATGGCAGGAAGCTTTGGAGATACCTGCTTGGACGCAAGCTATGCAAGATGAGATATCTGCCTTGGACAAAAAACACATGTGGGATATCTCCGCTCTCCCTTCAGGAAAGAAAGAAATAGGTTCCTGGGGGGTCTTCTCTGTTAAGTAGAACCAAGATGGCAAGGTGGAACGGTAAAAAGCGCGTATGGTCGCTCGATGATACACCCAGACTCAAGGAATTGATTATCATGAGACTTTTGCTCATGTAGCAAAGATGGAATCTATTCGAGTATTGTTATCATGTGTTGCTTGCCTGGATTGGGACCTCCATCAACTGGACGTGAAAAATGTGTTCCTCCATGGCAAGCTTGAGAAGGAGGGGCACATGAAATTTCCTTCTGGTTTTGTGAAGAAAGGAGCTGAAGGGCTTGTCTGCCGCCTAAGGAAATCCTTATATGGCCTGAAGACGGTCTGACGGATCCTGCAAAGGCGCTCGATCATGGTGTCAGAATAGCGGTGATCATACCGTTGAATGAGTGTCACGATACGAGTTGCCCAGGTGAGGCTGGAAAAGGACTGGCAAAGCAAGCGGAACCAATGGAGAGCGGACTATTCCATGTCGATAAGATCTGGGGAAACCTCCTGCGTCTGAGGAGTCTGGCGAATGTCAAAATACTGCTCGGCAAGGGAAATCCAACCGAGGGGATCAGTCCAGTTGAATGTGGGAATGACGAGATGTGGGAGTTGCGGAGGAGGCAATCCCGCCAAAGTGGGTTCATCATGGAACAATGTGCTGGAGGATCCCAAAACATATTGAAGGCAGAATATCGTGTCATGTCCCAAGGCATATGTGAGGGGTAATGGTTGCATATTGTGTTAAAGGATCTGTGTTTCTCTGCGACAACCTCTTTCTTCTTGCTCTGTGACAATAAGGTAGTCATTAATATTACTCATAATCCGATCCAACATGGCAGGACAAAGCATGTTGAAGTTGATCGGCACTTTACCAAAGATCACTTGGATAAAAAAACAGTTGTTACTCCGTTTGTTCATTCCATGGATCAGTTGGCCGATGTGTTTACCAAAAGCTTGGGATGTGGCGTGTTTACCGATGATATTCAAAAGCTTGGGATGACCGACATCTTCCATCCGACTTGAGGGGGAGAGTTGTAATATATTATTTTCAAGTTGCCTTAAGTCTTTTTTTGTATTCATCTCAGGTTGGGGTAGTTTGGTATTTTCCTTGTTTTAGGTTTTCCCTTACTCACGTATATGTATAAGGGACCTTCTTGATAATCAAATTAGCATTATTTCCTCTAAACTATATGGGAATAATGAACACGATGGACTCATGCTTTTTAGGCTTTTTGTCATCATGAATGTTTCGCTAACCTCGTCATAGGGGCGAAGCACCGTGACTGTTCAGACGACATAAGGCCGAAGCACCGACCCTTATTCCGCAGATCATTGTACTCTTGGTTCAAAAAGCGGTAAATGGGAAGATAGGACGGTTGTTGTGTGGGCCCATAATGGTTGAGCGAGGTAGAGGAGGTGAGGTGGTTGTGGAGGTTTAGACGGGGGAGAAAAATATAGTTGATAGAGAGGTTTGGAAGGAGGCGATGGGTGAGGAGAGTCCCGAAAAGTTGCCAGGAATTCAGCCTCCACAAGTGGGGAGAGGTCCATGGCTTGGTTGACGGTTGAGGTTGACGGTTGGAGGGTGTGGAGGTGTGCTCGGATATGGGGTTGAAAGTTGTGTATGAACTATGAAGTAGCCCAAGTAATGATCGGGAGGAAGACCTGAAAAATGGGTGACCAGCTCGATAAAGGCATCAATGTTCGAGTCAATGGAGACGGTCTGACGGATCCTGCAAAGGCGCTCGATCATGGTGTCAGAATAGCGGTGATCATACCGTTGAATGAGTGTCACGATAAGAGTTGTCCAGGTGAGGCTGGAAAAGGACTGGCGAAGCAAGCGGAACCAATGGAGAGCGGACTCTTCCATGTCGATAAGATATGGGGAAACCTCCTGCGTCTGAGTCTGGCGAATGTCAAAATACTGCTCGGCAAGGGAAATCCAATCAAGGGGATCAGTCCAGTTGAATGTGGGAATGACGAGATGTGGGGGTTGCGGAGGAGGCAATCCCGCCAAAGTGGGTTCATCATGGAACAATGTGCTGGAGGATCCCAAAACATATCAGTGTCAGGAGGGCCAAAATTGTGGACAGATTGCAAGTTGTGGAGCATAGCCATAATCGAAGTGAACTACTCGGCTTGGGTCTCGAGACGAGAGTTGATGGTAGTGAGGGCGTGTTCGAAAGCCTCCACGCAGGATTCCATCAATTGACGACCCTTTGGCATAAGAAGAAGAGGACACAAGAGTTGGAGGGTATAGATAGAGAGCAGGAGTCGGCTAGATTTGGCGGCGAGGAGAATTGGGAAGAAGAAAGTTGAGCGGTGCAGACGACGCAAGCGTCAGCTAGGTCTGGAACCGGTGGCGATGTCAAAGAAGAGTTGGATCTGGCGGTGTGCGGTATCGGGATCGGGGAGAGCGTGCAGTATTGGGATCTGATGGCGTGCGGGATCGGTATCGAGAGCGGCAGTCTGCGATTGACGAAGAGCTGGATCTGGCGGGTGATGGAATTAGGGAGGAAGATAACCTTCTGGATATGTTTTTGGTGGTTGATACAGACATCCCCAGTGTTAACAAGGTCGTTTGGATTTGTTGTTAAAGAGGGGGATCGAGAAGGAATCAGACGATCGTTGATTTGTTACGATGGACGAAATCGGGAAGGAAGTGAACGATCGCTGATTTATTGCTGTCGGTCAGGATCGAGAAGGAAGCAGAAGATCGTTGTGGAACGAACTGGACCTGGTGGAACAGTGTTGACGAAGAGAAGGTGGTTGAACGAAACCAGGCGGCGCATGTTAAGCAGGCAAGGAGACTAGGTTGGACCAATCTAACCAAATAGAAAATACTTGCAATAGATGCGATCAACTTCGATGCGATCACAAGGTATGCTCATGTCTAACTCTAGATAAGATTACATGCACGCGTAACAAGATTTCCTTATATTTCACCCATGTGGTGGGACCCTTCCCCAGACACTCGCTGAGAGGGGATGCTTTGTGAAACGGGCTGCCCTTTTCTTTTATATATGTATAGAAACCAAGGGAGTCTTAGCACACTGGTTGAGGTGTTGCCGAGTTACCTTGAGGTCACGGGTTCAAGTTCTGGAAGCAGCCTCTTGCAAAAATGCATGGTAAGCTTTGCCTACATTTCACCATTGTGGTGGGACACTTCCCCAGACCCTCGCCGCGCAGCCCTTTTTTATATTTGTATAGAAATGGAATCAACAAGTGAATCACGAAAAAAATTGTGCAAGCAATAAGAAGAAATAAATACACAACAACAAAACTCGTATAGTCCCCGATCATTGGGGGTATGGGCGGGGGAAGATTGAAAACAGACCTAACCATTGGCACTATGCACAAAGCGGCTTCTCTCAGAGGAGAAAGGCCTAACCTTTGACAATAAATACTCAAAGTGGCTGCTCACAGATACCACTGAAATAGTGGCCCCTTATACCATCATGTTTGTTGTGGAATCATGCCCTCAAATCAAAGACAAAGACATCAGAGAGGGCGGACTCAAGAATCCATTTTGATTTATGTGCACATAACCAAAAAAAATTAACAAAAGAGAAAGATGAAGGGGAAAAGTAAACAATATGAGTATGAAACACAAAATGTCCATTTTGCAAAAAGCATTTGTGCATGAGATTCCCCCGAGCCCATCTCCCCCAAGCCCCGACACGATAGGACACATGTCATTCGACATTCATATCAAATTTTGTGTATTGCCAAATATAGAATTTATTTGAAATAAATAAAAGATAAAATTAAATTCAATAATAATAAATTATAACAATTGCAAAAAAGAAGTTAAATTAGAAAGATAAATGTTTCACTAAAGATAAATGTCTGGAAATAGGCTCGAATAGATCAAGTGGTGGAGGGCTGTTTGGGGGTGATTCCACGGATGGGGCGCAGTGGTGGCAAAACTGGCGGGTGCAAGAAGCAAGTTTGGTTGTCGATGGGCTGGGAGAAGGGGGTAGCAGCAGTTGTAGAGGGTGGGGAGGACGGCAATGGTGGTTGTCGGGGTGGACGGAAGGGGCAATTGCAGCTAATAGGGATATGGGAGGGGCCGGCGACCGTGGGAGAAGGGAAAAAAACAGGGTTGTTGTTGGACAGCAACAGGGAGAAGGAACGGCTGTTGCTTAGAGAGGTATGGAGGGGCGATAGAGGGGTTAGAGGTGTTGGAGATACCATGGTGATCTAGAAGTGGTCAAACATGTAATCTCACTGTCAACGCGATATGAGCATGCAGGGTCGCACATAAGAGCATGTGGAGAAGTTGGAGGATTGACTGTGTTGGTAAAGGTTACCAATCACCATACAGAATGGGGTCAGGCAAATGTTGCCAAGGAGGTTCGTCAAAAATGATTCGTCGAGAATGATTCGTCGAGAATCGTTCGTCGAGGATGATTCGTCGAGAATGATTCGTCGTGAATCGTCGAGTATGGCTCGCCGGCTAAGGCAATTCGTCGAGAATCGAACTATTGGATTCTCGACGAAAGCTGATTCTCGACGATTCCGAAAGCTGATTCTCGACGATTCTGCAGCTGATTCTCGTCGATTCTGGATGTTGATTCTCAGCGAACCTGGAGCTGATTCTCGACGAATTTATCCAGAAACCCTATTTTGTGTGGTCTGCGGATAGCGATGTTCCTAGGTCTGTTTATACCTTTGGTATAAATTAGGACTTAGGTTTTTATGAGGCAAGAGAGAACTGCCCGACGGAAGTATTTTCCGCCCTAGCAGCAAGACCCGCCGATTCCCCGACGGAAGTGTTCCGCCGACGGAAGTGTTCCGCCGATCGCTCGCTCCGCCGGCCTCCTCTTCGACGACAGTCGCCGGTGCTGCTCTTCCTGGAGCGGACCTAGCAGTCCGTGGAAGTGCAAGGTGCAGTCGATCTCATTCCCGATCTTTCGTGCGACGAAGATCGGTGTTCTCCCGCTCGTGTGGATTTCTGCAGAGACGTAGACGCTATTCTACGTGGAACTCGCCGCTGACAAGGACTCATACATTGGAGCATCTTCGTTGAGTTGTGACTCAACGCCGCCAAGGTAATTTTACCTAGTTTTTCTTAACTTCTTGATTCAACATTCATGGCCCGATCCCAAATCTCTTTTGGGTTGTTCTTGATTTTACTATTTCCGCTGCGTGCACAACTGTTGTGCCACCTCATAGAGAAACCCAACAGTGGTATCAGAGGGAGGGTTGCGGCCATGATTGTTGTATTGGAAGTTAGGTTATTCCAGTATGTGTAAACCTAGGGATTTTGAAGTGTTCTAAATGTCTAGATTTAATCCTGGAACATCAATTGTTGATGGTTTTTCCAAGGAAAATTGGTGGGCCCATAACCCACAGGTTAGGGGCTCCGCCCCTTGGAACCCCGTCAGGAACGTCTGGGATTTCGTGGTAATTTATAATTATTAGAAATTGTTGTCTCCTTAGCAGTAACCGTCCCTCGAGTGGTAAATGAACCCGTGTATTGTTTTGGATTTTGAATCCAACAATGAGAGACGAGCTTGTCTACTGCTTTAAGTCGAGTTGCCTTTGCCTTTGTCCAATGCATGTAAATCTGAAGATTTGAAAGAGTCCGGATGTTCAGATTTAGCCTTTTCTTCTATCAAATGTTCATAGTACCTCGTTGTGCACATAAGGGATGCATGTGGATTTTAGAAAAATGTTTTTTTGTGGATGTGCACATTGACCAAATGTTGATCATGATTAATTGTTAACCTATAATCAAAAATTCCTTCATTTAATATTAAGTGTTCGAATGCCTTCCGATGGATGACACTCTTCCTGCCTCGATCGATGAAGTGTGGGCTTGCCAAAGCAAGGTGCATTAATCTATCATGGTAAGGGTGCAAGCGGATAATTGTGATATCCCACTATCGACATCGGGTCTAACTTAACTAGGTGACCTCAAAGGTTGAGTGCCTAGAGGCATAGGGTTGGCATGCACCATATGATGGATGCGAATAAGGAGTTATTCACCAACCATACAAGAATTACATGAGGATGCAATTGGCAAGCGTTGCCTACCTAAATAACCACATCGTGAGAGAAAAGCCAAAGCTGACTCATTGTGTTGGTGAAATACGGATCTTGTCCACTAAGAGAGTAGCTCGCATGAACTCTCCGAATTGATAGTGAGGGCTATCTTTTCGAATAAAAATAGTGGGAGTTTTAATTGAAGTCCAAATTAAAATAAATTGTGTTTTGAAATTTTGGTACTGATATTATTCTGCATGAATTCTTGTAAAATTCCATGGCAAGTGGTTCACACTCCACTCTGTCTCTGAGAGCCATCCTTGAGAAGGATAAGCTCAGTGGGACCAACTACATGGACTGGTACAGGAACCTGAGAACTGTTCTCAGGCAAGAGCGAAAGCTCAGGTCTTGGAAGAAGAAGCCCCCGAGGTGCCGACCGGAAACTCTTCCCGTGCTGATAAGGATACTTATAAGAAGTATACTGATGACGCCTTAGACGTCGAATGCTTTATGCTTGCCACCATGAACTCTGAGCTTCAGAAGCAACATGAGAACATGGGGTGCAAGGAGATTGACGAGCATCTCAAGAAAATGTTTCAAGGACAGGCTCGTCAAGAGAGGTTTGACGTCACAAAAGCGTTATTTCAGTGCAAGATGGGAGTTCGAGACTCAGTAGGGACTCACGTACTCAAGATGATTGGGTATATAGAGAACCTTGAAAGGCTGGGTTTTTCTCTAGGTCAAGAGTTGGCCACAGATCTGATCCTGCAATCGTTGTCGGACAGTTATGAGCAGTTTGTCTTAAACTACAACATGAATGAAATAGACAAGACACTGTCCGAGCTCCTAGGCATGTTAAGAACTGCCGAGATCAACATGAAGAAGGTCAAGCCTGCCAGCCTCATACTGATGGTGCATAAGGGCAAGGGCAAGGCCAAGGGCTCTAAGAAGACGAAGGTGGGACCTAAGTCACATCTTGAGCTCAAGTCTTCTGCACTGAAGAAAAAGAAAAGCACGATGAAGGAAGGGAAATGCCACCACTGTGGCAAGGCTGGTCATTAGAGGAGGAACTGTCCTTCTTAATATGAGGGACTGCAGAAAATGAAGGGAGGTATGACTTCCGCTTCAAATATTTACGTTATAGAGATAAACCTATCAGCTCATTCATCTTGGGTATTGGATACCGGATGTGGTTCTCACATTTGTACAAATGTGCAGGAACTGGAAAGGAGAAGATTACTGAGTAAAGGGGAGGTGTACCTGCGCGCCGGCAATGGAGCAAGAGTTGCTGCTGTAGCCGTAGAGGTTTACCGTCTTTCTTTGCCCAGTGGGCTTGTAATAGAACTAGATAATTGTTATTTCGTTCCGGCTTAACTAGAAACATTATATCCATTTCATGTTTGGACATGATTGAATTTTCTTTTATAATTAAGAACAACTGTTGTTCTATATTTAAGAATGATGTTTGTTATGTTGTAGCCCAATTGTTTAATGGTCTTTACGATTTGAACTTGGACCATCTGATCTATAATGTAGAAAATAATAAAAGACTAAGAACAAATGACTCAAACCCTACATATCCCTGGCATTGTCGTTTAGGCCATATAAACGAGAAGCGCATATCCAAGCTCCATAAAAATGGACTTTTAGACTCATTTGATTATTAATCATTTGAGCGATGCGAATCTTGTTTGTTAGGCAAGATGACTAAAGCCCCTTTCACTGGTTATACTGAGAGGGTTGAGGATCTCTTGGGTGTTATACATAGTGATGTATGCGAACTCATGAGCTCCATGGCTAGAGGTGGGTATTTCTACTTCGTTACATTTACTGATGATTTCAGTAGATACGGATATGTGTATCTTATGAAGTACAAATCCGAGACCTTTGAAAAGTTCAAAGAGTTCAAGAATGAAGTAGAAAACCATTTGGGTAAAAAGGTTAAAGCACTCCGATCTGATCGAGGTGGCGAATACCTGAGTCATGAGTTCCGTGATCGTCTGAAAGAGTGTGGTATTGTATCACAGCTCACTCCACCTAAAACACAACATAATGGTGTGTTTAAGAAGAGAAATCGTACTCTGTTAGACATGGTACGTTCGATGATGTCATGCAGACTTGCATGTTTCCTTTTGGGGTTTTGCTTTAGAGACTGCTGCAATGACACTGAATCGCGCTCCAACGAAAACGGTTCTGAAGACACTATATGAGATATGGACTGGGAAGCGTCCTAGTATGTCGTTCATTAAAATTTGGGGATGTGAGACATACGTGCGACGTCAAATGTCTGACAAGCTGGAACCCAAATCGGATAAATGTTATCTGGTGGGATATCCTAAGGAAACGAAAGGGTATTACTTTTACCTACCGTCCGAGGGCAAAGTGTTTGTCGCAAGGACTGACGTCTTCTTGGAGAGAGAATTCTTATCAAGAAAGACTGAAAAAGTAGAACTTGAAGAAGTTCAAGAACCACAAGTAGTGAATGAACCGGTATTGGATTCTGAGATAGGACTACAAGATGTTGTAGCTAGAGAACCTGCTCAAGAAACGCAAGTCCTACGTAGATCTGGTAGACCAAGATTTGAGCCTGAGAGATATGGATTTCTTGTGTCTCAAATAGGTAATGTGTTGCTTATGGATCATGATGATGAACCAGCAACCTACCAAGAGGCTATGAATGGACCAGACTCCGACAAATGGCTTGAGGCTATGAAATCCGAAATGGACTCCATGTACGCAAACCAAGTTTGGAACTTGGTGGAACCACCTGAAGGGGTACGACTCATAGGGTGCAAATGGGTCTTCAAAAAGAAGACCGACATGGATGGGAATGTACAGACATTCAAAGGGCGACTGGTGGCTAAGGGTTTCAAGCAAATTAATGGTATTGACTATGATGAAACCTTTTCCCCTGTTGCCATGGTAAAGTCCATAAGGATATTGTTTGTTATTGCTGCGTATTATGACTACGAGATCTGGCAGATGAATGTCAAAACGGCTTTCCTTAATGGAAACCTCCTTGAGGAAGTGTACATGACACAACCCGAGGGTTTTGTATCCCCAAATGAAGCCACTAAAATATGCAAGCTGAATAAGTCCAAGTCCATCTATGGACTGAAGCAGGCCTCTCGAAGTTGGAATCTTCGTTTTGATGAGAAAATCAAAGAGTTTGGTTTCATCAAGAATGAAGATGAGCTTTGTGTTTACAAGCGAATCAATGGGAGCATTGTTGTCTTCCTGATATTGTATGTAGATGACATACTGTTGATTGGGAATGGCATTTCTATCCTGAAAGTTGTTAAGAACAACCTAGGGAACTGCTTTTCTATGAAGGACTTGGCTGAAGCGACTTATATACTCGGTATTAAGATCTATAGAGATAGATCGAAGAAGTTGTTGGGTTTGACCCAGAGTACATACATCGAGAAGGTGTTGAAGCGGTTCAACATGCTTGAGTCCAAGAAAGGATTTTTACCCATGTCTCATGGTGTAAATCTCTCTAAGAACCAGTGTCCAAAATCTTCTGAAGATGAGGACCGCATGAAGTTGATTCCATATGCTTCGGCAATTGGATTAATCATGTATGCAATGTTATGTACTCGACCCGATGTCTCCTTTGCTTTAAGCATGACTAGCATGTATCAGTCAGACCCCGGTGAGTGTCACTGGATTGCAGTCAAGAATATCCTGAAATACTTGAGAAGGACAAAGGATGTGTTCTTGGTGTATGGTGGAGAGGAAGAGCTCGTTGTAAGTGATTACACGGATGCTAGCTTCCAAACTGATAGGGACGATTCAAAGTCTCAATCAGGGTTTGTGTTTTGCCTTAATGGTGGAGCTGTGAGCTGGAAGAGTTCCAAGCAAGAGACAGTTGCTGATTCTACAACAGAAGTCGAGTACATCGCTGCAGCTAACGCAGCGAAGGAGGCTGTATGGATTAGGAAATTCATCGGCGAGCTTGATGTAGTTCCTAGCATTGTTGGTCTCGTAGTTCTCTACTGTGATAACAATGGTGCAATTGCACAATCTAAGGAACCTAGATCTCATCAGCGCTCCAAGCACATACTTCGGCGGTTCCATCTTATTCGTGAGATTGTCGAACGAGGAGATGTGAACATTTGCAGAGTGCCGACTGAGGAGAATATTGCGGATCCACTGACAAAGCCTCTCGCGCAGAGAAAGCATGATGGTCATACTAGATCAATGGGTATACGATACCTAAATGATCAACTCTAGTGAGAGTCTTGTGAGTTGCGTGTAAACATATATTCTGTTGGCTATTTGTTATTTATTCATATGATGAATTGTGTACCAAAATTTTTCTTTTACAATTAATGGCAAGTTCTTTTATTATGATTTCTCTATGCGATAGTTAAATGTTAACATAATAAATACCCTTAGAATGTTCGCTTCCAATCATCATAGAAACCAAGGGTGATGATGATGCATTAAGACTAACACGTGCGTTGACTGATGACCAGTTCTCATGATATTGTGATATCAAGTCATCACGTGGGTACTTGTTAATGAACAAGTTGTACTGGACAGACCCAACCTGAGACTACTTTGTGGATTGTTATCTAAACGTGTCACGAGTAGGCCTCAATTGACAATGGTGTTGTGGTCATTTGACCTGATGTCACAACATTCATCAAGTGAGGAAGAGCGTGCTTTGATGCCATCTAAAGTCTTCCTTGAGAAAGGTTGATGATAAGGGTGGTTGTTGGGCACGTTACGAATCATTTGGGTGTTTGTGTGTGAGCAGATATGGGATTTGTCCTCCTATATGACAGGAGTTGCATCCATGGGCCCCTTGATGGAACTGGACTGAGAAATGCATGGCCATGCTTGGTTGAGTCAATATGTGATATTGGACTCACCATTCTCTGGAAGTCCGTTCTAGATCAAGAAACTTGGATTGAGCTATTATGAGGGTGACACGGTCCATGCCTCTAGTTCTTTCCGGATGTAATGGACAAAGGGACAAAGACAACGCTGGGACATTGTTCATAAAGGCTTATGAGTTATGAACTCTTATTGCTTGGGTAGCAATGATGCATTGCTAGATGCCGCTCATTGTTTGTGAGGTTTTGGTTTGATACTTTCAAGATCAAGTGGGAGACTGTTGGAGTTACCATGGTGATCTAAAAGTGGTCTAACATGTAATCTCACTACCAACGCGATATGAGCTTGCAGGGTCGCACATAAGAGCATGTGAAGAAGTTGGAGGATTGACTGTGTTGGTAAAGGTTACCAATCACCATACAAAATGGGGTCAGGCAAATGTTGTCAAGGAGGTTCGTCGAGAATGTTTCATCGAGAATCATTCGTCGAGGATGATTCGTCGAGAATCGTTCGTCGAGGATGATTCGTCGAGAATGATTCGTCGTGAATCGTCGAGTATGGCTCGCCGGCTAAGGCAATTCGTCGAGAATCAAACTATTGGATTCTCGACGAAAGCTGATTCTCGACGATTCTGCAGTTGATTCTCGTCGATTCTGGATGTTGATTCTCGGCAAACCTGGAGCTGATTCTCGACGAATTTATCCAGAAACCCTATTTTGTGTGGTCTGCGGATAGCGATGTTCCTAGGTCTGTTTATACCTTTGGTATAAATTAGGACTTAGGTTTTTATGAGGCAAGAGAGAACTGCCCGACGGAAGTATTTTCCGCTTTAGCAGCAAGAGCCCGCCGATTCCCCGACGGAAGTGTTCCGCCGACGGAAGTGTTCCGCCGATCGCTCGCTCCGCCGGCCTCCTCTCCGACGACAGTCGCCGGTGCAACTCTTCCTGGAGCGGACCTAGCAGTCCGTGGAAGTGCAAGGTGCAGTCGATCTCATTCCCGATCTTTCGTGCGACGAAGATCGGTGTTCTCCCGCTCGTGTGGATTTCTGCAGAGACGTAGACGCTATTCTACGTGGAACTCGCCGCTGACAAGGACTCATACATTGGAGCATCTTCGTTGAGTTGTGACTCAACGCCGCCAAGGTAATTTTACCTAGTTTTTCTTAACTTCTTGATTCAACATTCATGGCCCGATCCCAAATCTCTTTTGGGTTGTTCTTGATTTTACTATTTCCGCTGCGTGCACAACTGTTGTGCCGCCTCATAGAGAAACCCAACAATAGGTGGGGAAAAGACGGCTAGGGTTAGGTATTACCTTGGGGAGGAAGATAAGCACCTAGAAGTAGTCACATAGGGTTCCACAGAGTCGGCATCGTGGGATGATGGCGGGATTCCGGGATTCACAATCTCCAAGATCTACAATGAGCCTCCAAGCAGTCTCCATGCCTATTATTTATAAGAAAGCAAAATTAGGGCATGCGACATCAACGGTTATGATTAGCCGTGGATGCGAAGGGTACGATTACAATAAAAATAAATAAAAACAGCAAAGTAATATATGAAATTGACTGCAAGAGGCGAGCCGAACGCATCCGTGAGGTCGGATGGTTGACCCGGAGATGTTATATATGGCAGGTAGCCAATTGGCCCCGAACGGACCCAAAACTCATCGTCCGTCGCGGGTCCGCATTTTCGTTCTGTATCATTCTCTCCGATTTGAAAGAATTCATCTCCTGATGAATAGAGATTGAAATTCTCTCAATGCATGTAAGGTAAGACTCGATGAGGTCCACCAGGGGTTGTCCAAGTATCGTCGATGGTAAAGTATCCTCGTCGATGGTAAAGTATCCTCGTCGATGGTACTCATGTGTCTGACTGATTGGTGAGGCTCTGCATGCATGAGCCACGATATCAATAATGCACTCAAGAATCCGCTGATGTGTTGGAAGTCCAGGTGTGATCACTGGTACAGACGGTGAAGTCATAGGCGATTGATCAAAAGGCAGGTGGGGCTCAGAAGTAGACTGGGTGCAGGACCGAGGATGTGGAAATGTAGGCTCAAAAGTCTATGGGGGAGTAGGCTCAAAAGGTTGTGGAGGTGTAGGCTCAAGAAGATCTCCACGAAATGGGTCTACATGCTCGTGAGGCTTGTAGTACGGCATCAAATCCTCATCATTAAATATGGGACGGATACTCATGCTCGTCAGGATATCAAGATCAGAGATATTTGTTCTGATCCATCTCATAATTGTGTAGGGATCCATTCGCCTAATGTTCACACTTTTAGCAGGCAGCCCAAGGAGCCTCACAATGCAGGTTCTCACCATCACCTACTCACCTTCATGAATTACATGCCCTTGTCAATGAACAACTACATGTGATTTATAAGATTTATCACTAATATTGAACATTAGTCGGACCGACTCATGGCACGCATGCAGAAAATAAACAAATAACTCAACACATGCACCTGATGAAAAAAAACTAAACAGACTCATGCAAATGATGCATATGAAACACAACAGACACAACACGTTCTATATAGGGTAGTCTGACAATGACAAAGAAATACATAAAATGAGGTGGTTTATCAGGAGGTTCTCTCAGTGGAGTGTATAAAACTCATCCAGTGTGCGAGAAGTGTCCAGATGACAGTGTGAGAAATCAACACCCAAAGAGGAGCTCCTAAGATGTCAAATGCCTCTTGGGGATTGTGACGCATCAGGGAGCTCAGCGGGAGGTATGTATGAAAATTCATCGCGGATGCGACGATCACCTGAGTGGATACCAAAAACACCGACAATAGGATGTGACTCAGAAGTGTGTTGAGTGTCACTGGAAAAAAAAAAGAACTCATCTGGTAGGTCAGCGGGCGGTGTGTCCAAAAACTCATTAAGAGTGTGATGTGTCATAAGGTAGGTCCTCAAAATATCAGGAGTATGCTCAAGTGTACTCAAGGAAGATCATACATATGTAATGCTCCACTCGAGATCCATTCTCTGGGGCAAGACCAGAGATGATAATGAAAGAGACACAAATAATTCAAAACTCATAAACAAGTGGCTCGCCTGAATCTCACCCTCAACAGAATATGGCGGCACATCAGGAGGCTCAACAGGGGACTCGTCATTGAACTCGTCAATAAGTCATGATCCTCCAGATGAGTAACATCGTAAGGGGTGGTGTCCACAAAAATGGGTGAAATAGTCTCTACGAGATAAGCACAAAGCTCTTGATCCTTGGTTGTGATGTGGCTCGGGACAATGACAAGGGGAGAGCAGCATAGACCTACTCTCAAGAATGGGTCTATACATGTGGTATAAATAAATGAGATCATGGTAAAGGTGCTAACTAACTCAGGGCATGGCAGGAGAAGAGGTGTAGGTGAGGGACATATCGCTATTGAATCAATAGGTCATTCAGACTCACTCACAGTTGGGGTCACCGAGAATAATCGGAAATAAAAGATAGACCACTCACCAGATTAAGTCCCTCACTGGGGTGAGAGAAATCCATATCATGTATCATTTTGTCGTGTCAGACAAGACAATGGAAGGCATTGTGGTGACCTCGATATGGGAGGGACTCGTACTGCGGAGGTCAAGGTACGAATCTAATTGACCAGCTTTTGCGGATCTCAAGGATTGTTCATGATGAAGAGAAAGCAGATTTGTCTGCTCAAGAGACTTCAAGTTGTGATAAGCCAACACAGTAGGTATGTCAGATCGAAGTCCAGACCGAAATCGGGAAGTAGTCATAGATGGCTCCTCTCGGATATTACTCCTCACAACTAACACATCAAAACGATCCTTGTACTCAGCGACAGACATGAATCCTTACTGAAGGAAAAAAAATAGCTCGAGCAAGTGACTCTGATACGATGGAGGCAAATATCTCTAACACAGCATACGCTTCATATCCACCCAAGTAGTGATGTGATGAAGACGATCTCGCTCATGGGTCCTCTCAATGCTAGACCAATATGCACTCGTCTGATCTAGAAGTCTAAGTTTCGCAAACTTGATGCGCTGCTCACCGAATAACTCAAAATAGTCAAAATAATACTTAATATCCGCAAGTCAAAAACTGAAAGACTCGGAACTCGAAGAGCCGTCAAAAGAAGGGGAATCAGTACGAAACTATCACTCGAGATCCCTCTCAAAACGTCGATCCTCATAATAATTATCCCTAAGATAATCAAGTCGTGTTAAAGGATTAACACGATCCGCTCGCGTGAGAGAATATGAACGACAACAATCATCATATTGATCTCTAGCATAGTGGGATCGTTTCGGTGGATCAACAAGATCTTTGGATGTGGTGTGTTGCGATTGAGAATAATCATCGTAGTAACATGAGGATCTCTCTGACAAGGCTCTATGGGAGTAAGTGTAAGTGGACTTGGTATCTCCAAATAGATGAGAGGAATATTGGTGATACATAGTCATGGAGGAACTCATAGACTCTACAACTGTGTATTAAACGAGTGTTCGCAACCTCGCTTTGATCTCAATTGACGCAGGACGAACCTATAGGATGTGGACTTAACGATGCTCTAACCATACACTATGCAAAGCCCAACAAAAAAAATCAAAATCAGCAATATATAATTTAATCGCATGCACATGATTTTTAGCAATAGCAAAATAATTCAATATGGCCAAGCAAACTTAAGCTCTCCTCTGTGTGGAGGGACAAAGTAAGAGTGTGCACTGAATAATTCCTGCAAATCACAAAATAATCTAGAGAAAAATTCTACGACAATATTTATCACAACAAATACCAGATCATAATATAATATCCAAATGCTGAAAAATAAAAGTTCGTACAACAAAAAAACTCCCAAAAATACGAGGGTTGTCGAAGGCAATGGAGATCTTGAAGATGGAAACGCTTTGACGGCGATCCAATGTGGAACCGGAGGCAGTGAGAAAACGTAGACGGTTGGATTTGGCAGTGGGAAGCAGAATTGGGCTAGAAATGAGTAGATCTGACTATATGGAGGCGGATCCAGGTGACCGGAGGGTGGATCCGGTGATTTGGAGCGGATTCATGCTATGGGTAGCGGTCTGGGTAGACGAGGATGGCTGAATCTAGGCTGGACTGCCTAGATCTGGACAAATCTAGTGGTGGAGGGCTGTTTGGAGGTGGTTCCACGAATGGGGGCGGTGGCGGCAAAATTGGCGGCTGCAGGCAGCAGGTTTGTCTATCGAAGACTGGGAGAAGGGGGTAGCAACAGTTGCAGAGGGTGGGGAGGCCGATGGTAGTGGTTGTTGGGGTGAAGGGAAGGGATCGTGACAGCAAATAGGTATATGGGAGGGGCCGGTGGCTCTGGGAGAAGGGGAAAAAATAGGGTTGTTGTTGGACAGCAACAGGGAGGAGGAACGGTTGCTGTTTGGAGAGGTATGGAAGGGCGGTAGAGGGGTTAGAGGGGGAGAAAAGGAGGCTAGGATTAAGAATTACCATGGGGAGAATGATAAGCGTCTAGGAGTTGTCACCTAGAGTTCCACGAAGTCGGCACCGTGGGATGATCGCGGGATTCCGAGATTCACAATCTCCAAAATCTAAAATGAACCTCCAAGCAGACCCCATGTGGTGGAGACCAGCCCCAATCAGGTCGACGCAAAAGTGCTCGACGCCGCACCCGTCCGGACTTCTATCGACCCCGAGTTTTGAATATTTTATGTGTCAAGTTTTGCATTTTGTTATTTGCAACTTGTGTAATTTTGGCATTTTTTTGTTTTGTTTGGATATATATATATAAACCTATAAAAATATATACATAATTGATTTGCTAAACACACAATATAGTTCAGCTCTTCCCCAGTCGGCCCATTTAATCCTCCCCGATCAAAGCCGCATGGCCTTCTTCCTGGTTCATCCACTGTAAACCGTAATATTAGGGCTAGGCTTCAGCGGCACCTCCCCGCGATTTCTGCCTCGACTCCAACCCACGACCCAACAGAGCCTCCGAAGTCCGGACGACCCGCTCCTGCGCGTCGTCCGCCACGTCCAAGCCAACCGCCCGCCTCTAGCCCCACTCTGGCGGTTTCTGCTCCACATTCAAGCCCTGCCCTGGCCGCTCATTAAATTTATTTCATTTTCAGAACCCTATATACAGGGGATCCATATTATGTAATGGGTTGATGTTGATGAAAATTTGATTGTTGTGTTTTTGCTTCCCGTTGCTGCTGAGTCATGTAGTTAATTGTTGTTAATGTTAAGAGTTTCCTGTTGATATTGTTAGAGAGTTAGTGTGGAAGATGAACTGTGAGAAAATCGAAGTAGCTGTGTGGCTTTGCTCTCCGTTGATGTGTTCCATTTCAGTTGGGAAATTGGGTTTTGTTGATGCTTGTTGATTCCTGTTCGTAAAGATGAACAGTCCCGTCTAATGGTTGTGATATTTGCTGTTGTTTCCATTTTGTGAACCCGGACTACTAGTAGATAACATTTTCTATAAAGTACTCTTGTTGATTTTAATTCCGATTAGCGCCAGCAACTCTAATTGGGGTGGAGATGGCAGGTGGCAGTCGCCAAGTAGGTGGGTGCACTTGCTAGGTTAGTGCAAGGAGAGATAATGGTTGGGTTTGACTTGGTCGAGATGCTTGGGTTAATGGAGTGGGTAAATGAGTGAGCTGTTACATGGGGCTTAAATTCATTTTCCCGTTGAGTGGAGTGATTGAGATTTCGTGGAGCCACCTTGTGCGTGAGCAAGTGAAATTTCTCTTTGATGCCCGTGAGCTTTAGCGACCAACCTCGGAGCGGGAGATCGAAGGTGACGAGGAATTCCTCGTGGATCGCCATCGGCTTCGGTTGCGGAAAGACGACTCTTTACATGGGTAATTATTTTTCTCTTCCTTTGTGTGCGTCTAAATCTTCTCTTAGGTTATTAGATTCATTGTTGGATTTTCGCCTGGATTTTGTCAGCGAACGGGGTCGAAAACTCCAAACAGAAACGTATCTGGAGTTCGTGATTGTCGTTTTGCTACGACGAAGGGAAAAGAATGAAAGTTGCGAACCTTCATTCCCCGGAGTTTTAAATTGAACTGTTTTCAAGTGATTCATTTTTTCAAACGAACTAGTTTAATTTATGCTTAAATTTTATTTTAAAAATTGCTCTTCTAAAAAGTTTATGAGTTTACGTTCTAAATATTTGCAACATTAATTTAATCAACACATGTATTTAGGGTTTCCTAGAAAAGCCGACAGAAGCGCAAATCCTACGCCCGCTAGATTATACACACCTTTACCAGTGCTTAGTATTCCATGGGATAATGTTAGCATGAATTTTGTGCTTGGGTTGTCGCGCACTTTTAGGAAACACGATTCCATTCTTGTGGAGGCCAATCATTTTTCTAAAATAGCGTATTTCATCCCCTGCAACAAAACTGACGACACCTCACATTGCATGTAATTATTATAAAGAGGTTTTTGCGCATTGGGGGATACTTAAAACTATCGCTACCGATCAAGACGTCAAGTTCATCAGTTATTTCTGGAAGTCACTCTGGTGACAGTTAGGTATTAAACTTCTACTTTCGACCACCTATCATCCACAGACCGGAGATCAAATTGAGGTTGTGAATAAGAGTTTAGAAAATTTACTGCGTTGTTTGATAGGAGATCACCGGGAAAATTGGGATCAAATTCTTATGCATGCTCAATTGGCTTATAATAATTCGAAGAATAGATCCACGGGTTTATCTCCAAGGAGGTTATTCATGATCACAATGCACGAGTGTGGGTAGATTTAGCACCACTGCCACCCACTTTTAGGACTAGCCAGTTCGCACATGACTATGCATTGCATTTGTATGACTATTGATTTGCATAAAGAAATTGAGCGAACATTGCATAGTACTTCTGACTTATATGCAACACAAGCTAATAAGCATAAAAGAGCTACTAGTTTCAAAGTAGATGACTTGGTGTTCGGCTAAATCCGGAATGGTTACCTTCGGGTATCGTAAAAAAGTTAGCTGACCGTAGAACTGGAACCTTTCGAATAGTAAAGTGAATTGGACAAAATGCGTATGAACTTGAAATGTCTTCCATTCGATTCTTTAGATTTTCCCTTGTCTTCTCCTCCATTTGATGTTAGCATGTTTTATACCACGATTATCTACATGGATCTTTAGATTTTCTCTTATCTTCTCCTCCATTTGATTCTTCTGGGTTTATGAGTGTTAGTGAAGAGCCACATCCAGGACACTGATTCCCATTCAGTTACTGAAACATCACGTGTAGTTCTTCGGTTTTCTACTGAAAGTTTTCAGACAGAGCATGAGACACCAGATGATTCATCCATACCAGTTTCCAGAGCCGATGATAGACTTCCGCGACAGATTTTGGTTTCTGAGCAGATATTGGATGATGAGAAAGTGACCACGACTGATGGTAGTTTTCATAGATATTTGGTTCGTTGGCGTGATAGACAAGAGATCAAGACCAGCTGCATCTTGGCCGAAGAGTTACAGCGTATGAATGCTGATCTTTTAGAGCGCTATCGCTCGGAGCACTCACCAGAGATGAGTGATTTCGAGAAGAGGAGAGTTGGTGGAGACTAGCCCCGATCAGGTCAACACAAAAGTGTCCGACGCCGCACCCGTCCGGACCTCTATCGTCCTTGAGCTTTGCATATTTTATTTGTGTCAATTTTTGCATTTTGTTATTTGCAACTTTTGTAATTTTGGCTTTTTTTGTTTCGCTTAGGAATATACATATATATATAAACCCATAAATATAAATATATATATATATAATTGATTTGTTAAACACCCAATACGGTACGGCTCTTCCCCAGTCGGCACCATTTCATCCTCCCTGATCAAAGCCACATTGCCTTCTTCCCGGTTCATCCACCAAAAGCCGCAAGATTAGGGCTAGGCTCCAGCGGCGCCTCCCCGCGATTTCCGCCTCGACTCCAACCCACGACCCAGCAGAGCCTCCGGAGTCCGGAGGACCTGCTTCTGCGCGTCCTCTGCCACGTCCAAGCCAACCGCCCGCCTCTAGCCCCACTCCAGCGGTTGCAGCACCACATTCAAGCTCTGCCCTGGCCGCTCATGGAGGTTCCAGTTATTTTTGCTTCAGTATGCGTTAAATTTATTTCATTTTTACAACCCTATATAAAGGGGATCCATATTCTGTAATGGGTTGATGTTGATGAAGATTTGATTGTTGTGTTTTTGCTTCCCGTTGTTGATGAGTCCTGTAGTTGGTTGTTGTTAATGTTACGAGTTTCGTGTTGATAGTGTTAGAGAGTTAGTGTGGAAGATGAACTGTGCGAAAATCAAAGTAGCTGTGTGGCTTTGCTCTATGTTGATGTGTTCCATTTCAGTTGGGAAATTGGGTTTTATTTCTGCTTGTTGATTGCTGTTCGTAAAGATGAACAGTCCCGTCGAATGGTTGTGATATTTGCTGTTGTTTCCGTAGTAGTTGATAACATTTTCTATAAAGTACTGTTGATGTTTTTAACTCCGAATGGAGAACTATTGCTGAGGTGTTGATGATATTGATAAATGAGTGAGCTGTTGGTGTTATATGGTGGCTTGAATTCATTTTGCAGTTGAGTGGAGTGATTGAGATTTCGTGAAGCCACCTTGTGTGTGAGCGAGTGAAATTTCTCCTTGGTGTCTGTGAGCTTTAGCGGCCGACCTTGGAGCGGGAGAGATCGAAGGTGACGAGAAATTTCTCGCGGGATCGCCGTAGGCTTCGGTTGCAGAAAGACGACTCTTTCTGTGATGAATTGCTCTTGTCTTTCTTTGTGTGCGTCTAATTTTCTCTTAGGTTATTAGATTCATAGCTAGATTTTCGCCTGAAATTTGTCAGTGAACGCTACGTCAAAAACACTTTAACGGAAACATATCTAGAGTTCACGATTACCGTTTTGCTACGACAAAGGGAAAAGAACGAAAGTTGCGAACCTTTTTTCTCCGGATTTTTAAATTGAACTGTTTTCAAGTGATTCATTTTTTAAAACGAACTAGTTTATTTTAAGCTAAAATTTTATTTTAAAATTGCTCTTCTTCTAAAAAGTTTGTGTTTCCGCTCTAAATCTTTGCAACATTAATTTAATCAACGCATGCATTTAGGGTTTCCTAGAAAAGCCGATATGCGCGCAAATCCTACGCGCCGTCCCGCATCACCATGCCTCTTATTTATAAGAAAACAAAATTAGGGCACCTGACATCAACGGCTATGATTGTTCGTGGATGCGGAGGACCCGATTACAATAAAAATAATAAATAACAGTAAAGTAATATATGAAATTAAGTGCAAGTGGCGAGCCTAACGCATCTGTGAGGTCGGATCGTCGAGCCGGAGATGCTATATATGGCAGGTAGCCAATTGGCCCCGAACGGTCCCAAAACTCATCCTCCGTCGTGGGTCCGCGTCTCCATTCTGCATCAACTATACTCTTTAAAATGGCATTTTTATGATATACTTCAAACGGGTAAGTACATATCATAGAATTTTAACTTGTAGGCAAGGTCCCCCTAAGGATCTGCCTTCTGATGGGAGTATGATGCGGGGAAAGACCAACAACACGGGTACTCTAGAATGTTTGGAATGCAATTATATGTTCATGCAAGGAGAGACTAATTCAATTAGAACTAAATAATTAATCAAAATAAAACTATATTCAAAGCACAATTGTTCACAATTATTATTGATCAGGGAAGAACAAGTTATATTCAACAAAACAAGTGAGGCGCAAATACTTGAAAGCACACACAAAATAGTTCTTGCAAATCATTGGAATTCATAGTACTAAAAAATACAAGATTACATCCAACAAAACATGATCCAAATATGCAATAACAGAAGAACTAAGCTCCAAGCAACAACTTACCCGTGCAGGCAGTGGCTTGAAAAGGACATTAACAGAACTGCCTGTATCCACAAAAATGCAAGCTACGGCGTAGTCTCCCAGAACGGCCTTGATGACGACAGCATCATGAAATGGGTTGGTCACTTGGGGGAAGTCTTCTTCTTTGAATGTCACTACTCCACGAAGAGGTGGAGACAGCAATGTTGAGGCTACTTCTCTCCCTTGTAGCCGCATCATACTCCCCTTGCGGGATGATTCTACTCCCACTCCTCTGTGTACGCAATTTATATACCCCAGCGGGCCAACCACTTCAATTTTCTACACATTCTTCCTCCACACTTCCTCCTTGCTCGATGACGTTACACCTCATGGCATCAGCCCCTCTCCAACCTTCTCCTTCCCTTTCCAGGATGGGGCCTCGTTAGCCTTCTCTGCTTGCCTTTCAGCAAGTAAATACTCCAACTTCCCTTCCTTTAGCAGCATTTCTACCACATTGTGGAGGATTCGGCAATCCTCGGTATTGTGTCTCACATCGCGATGGAACTTGCAGTAAAGGCTCGGGGTTCTACTTTTGAATCCTTCCATCATGGGTCTCAGGGGCCTAAAGTCAGGTTGTCGCTGGAGAATTTCTACAAATTCTTCCATCGGTGCACCTATGTTAGTGTATTCCTGCGTCTCACTTCCCCCATTGCTCTGGGTAACAATGGCGGATTGTCATTGCTTCCTTGCTGTAACTGGGGACGCCCTGGCCTCATTTATTGGAAAGCTCTCGGGCCCCGATGACGAGAACCACTCCCCCGCGAGTTGGGGGGCTGATACTCCTGGCGGATAAAATTGCTTTTTTGAGGGAGAATAGGGGGTGGCCGGAAAGGATCTGCGGGAGCTTGCCCCCCGGGTCGAAGAGACTCGTGATGAAATCTTCATTGTTGAATTCTCCTTCAATGAATTGATTCAACCTCTCGATGAGCTCTGCATAAGCCTTTGGTTTCTTCTCACTAATCATGAACTTGAACAATCCAGGTCGGAGGCCATTGGTAAATGCAACTAGGTAGATTTGGGGGTCTACATAAGGAACTTCCATGATAAGACTCTGGAAGTGGTCGACATACTGTCTCAAAGTTTCCTTTGGTCCTTGTCGGATTTGGAATAAGGCGTCGACATTTGCCCTTTACCATTTGAAGGTGGCGAACCTTTGCAGAAAATCGATTCTCAGTTCTCTGAAAGAGGAGATAGAGTCGGGAGAGGCTGTGGAACCATTCCCTTGCCTTCCCATTGAAAGTAGTAGACAGCAACTTGCAACGCAGGCCCTTGGAGAGAGGCTGCAAAGATACAGTCGCGTCAAACGCTTGCAAGTGAGAGGAGGGATCCTCCTTCCCCGAGAAGCGGGGAAGCTGGGGCTCTTTGAAGCCGTAGGGGGCAGTTTCCCCGAAGATCCCGGTGACAAAAGGTAAGTAGACTTCCGCCCCGTTGACAGGTTCTAGGTCCTCAAAGTCCAAGACCCTTTTGAGGTGGTCCCAGGCAGCTTCCTTGAAAAACTGAAGGCGGGCGCGGACGCCCTCGTCATGAAGCGGCTGGAGCAGGGGCGGATTTATCGGTGATGGCAGCGGTAGATCTGTGGAGGTTGCGGGCTCTCCCAGGTGCTCGGCGGATTGAGCCTGCTACAGCCCTTAGGCAACTAGTTGATTGACTAGGCTGAAGAGGGTGTCGAACTCCGCTCTAGTAACTGGATGTGGGTCGCGATCCGACGACTGCCCTCCTGCCATTTGGGAGGATTCACTAGATGGTTGAGATCTAGAGGTTGCAAAGACGAGCACTCCGTAGAGGGCTCGTGTGTACAAAAGTGCTCCTTTGCTTGGGCGAACACTACCACTGTCCTCCGACTGCAGGGGTAATTTCACCAATCGCTTGAGTCCACGCTCACCACAACAAATTCTGTTGGAGCCAAAATTATCACCAACTCTCTGCGCGCTATCCCTGGATTGGGTGGCCGACAGAGGAGAGACGAGTCCGCACAAGATCGATTACTAGCCCTTGAGAGTCGAGTGGACGAGGCACGGAAAGAAAAAAGGGGAGGTGTCGTTGGCAGCGGCAAATGTCTCTCTTGCGCCGGGCTTTTGGATTATATCGGGAAAGGATTACAAGAGGGATGCAGATACTTGTGAGTATGTGCATGTACAAGGCTACAAGCAAAAGAATGAAAACTGAATGGACTTAGCGTCCGCAGCAACGGGGCAAGTTACGGGCTAAGTCTGCCCTCCCCGCTCGAGCACCCTCGGTCCCTATTTATACTTGAGGATAGGTTGTTCAGATGGTTTACGAAACGAGGGGCAATTAATGCCTCATTAAACACATAAATAATTGTGCGACCGCCCGAGGTACACGAAGAGTCAGGTGGCAGGGGTTGAGAGAAGAGACTGCACGTGACCGTGCAGTGCCACCTGAGATGATGCCGAGGAGAGTACGCGCGGGCTCCAAGTGTAAAGCTCGTCACGATCTCTTTGTTGGATCACTAAACTGCCTTCTGGGAAGTCGCCAGAAGAGTGTCCGCACCGAACACTGCAGTGCCCAAGCCACAGAATGAGGGGTGCCAGCGGGTATCCAGTGTGACCACCTGGAGAACGCCCGCGAGCCCGGGAATGATCGCCAGGAGAGTTGTTCCTGCTATTGTCTGATGATGTTCGCTGCGGTTGCAGTATTTTGGGTTAACAAATAAAATTATATGTGCATATATATATATATATATATATATATATATATATATATATATATATATATATATATTTACCACTATAAAAGAAGTATGAACTCAATGAGTTCAAAATCCTCACCGCCGTTGGATCATGGTTTGATAATTTATTAGCCGCCGGATCGTTTAATCATTAAAAAACTAAAAACTATAGGGGTCCTAAAGCTAGAGAGAGGGAGGGGGAGAGAGAGAAGGAGAGGGAGAGAGAGTGGCTGAGAGGGGGGCGGTAAATTGGAGAGAGAAAGAGAGGGAGAGAGAGAAAGAAAAAGAGAGGAGAGAGGGAGAGAGATTAATTATTCTAAATCAAAACGCACGTTTTTTTACAAAAAAAAAATTGCAATCGTGATTGATATTTTTCTGCGGTCATTTTGAGTGCTCATATGTACATGTTGCGGGCACGGCCGCCGGGGGCGGGCGAAGCCCGCTGTCAACGGGCGGGTACTGTTGTGTTTGGCCGTAGGGGCGGAGCCCCGTGTCGAGCACTCGCCGTGGGGGGCGGGCGAAGCCCGCCATCGCCGGGCGGGTACTGTGGCGCGTAGCCATTGGGCCGAAGGCCCGTGCCTCTCACTCGTGTGTGTGTGTGTGTATATATATATATATATATCTGTATATCTATATATATAATGCATGATAATTACAATGCACATAGAAATATTTGTGTTCTTTAATTGATTACTCCAATATTTCTACCTGTTGATCTCATGTTGCTTAACTTTACATTTGTATAAAGTGTTGACTGTGAAGAATGAGTTGTACCCTGAGACAATTAGAGGGTCAAGAAGGAGAGATGTAGTTACTGGTCACATTTTGGCTGGCGCACCTCTTTAAAGTACCGTGTACGCAAGTAAGCTAAAGGTGGGGTAGCAGTGTTCAAGCTAGTAAATAGATTTGCAGAGAATACTAGTCCACTATTGTATTATTTATGCAAGCATGCTTTAAAAACTTCAAACAAATCCTAAGACACGATGATTGATGTAATTAAGGTATTTGATATGTAATCTGCGAGATGCTATTGATTCAACATACTGCAACATTACAGAATGTTTTTTCATCTCTTTTCTTGAATACATGTTTTCTGCTTTACACAGTGTGTATTGGCGTTGGTCTTTTATAACCTTAAACTAAAACACCTCTCATTCACATTGTGGTCATGGAATTCTGACAGACCCGTGTCAAGGCAGCTGTAGATGCAAATAAAATTTAAGCTAAAATTAAGTACCTTTTATAAATATAATGAACAAATTGCCGAATCATACCTGTAGCTGCGACTTCGGCTATAACTTCGACTGCGGCTCCTACCACGATGTGGACTTGGAGAGCGAGAGTAACTTCGTCCACGCCTACAATATAGAAACAATTAATGCAAGATAACTAACTACAACTATTATCCAATTGAGTAATAAAATAAAAAATCAAACAAGAAAAGGTAGCATACTTTAGATCTTTAGGAGTGTTCTGACAGTTCCTTTCAATATGACCTCTTTCACCACAGCGATAGCACTTATTCTTCCAGTCCCCAGCTTTGCAGTCCCTAGCCCAGTGCCCATCAAGCCCACAATTGAAACAGCGTCCTGAACCAGGAGGAGCGCCCCTCCCAAGATATTCACGTGAACCTCCAGGACCACGTGGGCCCTACATACATGCCAAGTACATAAAATTTAAAAATTATTGCAGTGTTATACTTTAAATGTAACATTTAATTACACATCTTTGACTAATTGTGCAATTAACATCAACCGTCAAACTCTCATTCATGTTAGGAGAGGTTGTAAGGTTTTACAAGTTAATTGGAATAACAAAGCATGCTTGGCTGCTTATAATAGATCATATAGTAATTTGCTGTCTCTCAGAATATATAAGAGAGAGTATGCTATCGCTCTTGGCTAAAAAAGGGATAAGAAATGACAAATGGGATGCTATCATGCTATATACCCAAGTCCAGTATGATAACTTTGACAGTCTCTTTTAGGCACTTGAAATATTCAAATCCTTATAATGCATTTACTGCTCTTAGTGTTACGAACATAGTAGCTAAATAATCCTCTTTTCAACTACTCTTCCAAACAAGTAAGATGATGGGTCATCTAATAACAGAATGAACTTATCATCTCATTTTCCTCTTCACAGATTATCTGCTGAACGCCAACTGTATATTTCAATATCTTTTCTTTCCATTCCTAGTGCAACCTCTGTTGCGACAAGGGGCAGGCAGTCGACAAGCATGAGCCTTTCCCATCGTTGAACTGATCGCATGGACCAGAAATGCAAAGATGATTAATCCAGTATCAACAAAAAAAATAACAGCAAAACACCATGATTAATGACGTAAGATACATGTAAGTTCCAAGTGTTCCGTGAAAATACAGCACATAGTTTACAGATGAAGTCAAAAATAAATGCCTAAAAGCACCACTTACTACTCCACTTTAAAGTTTTAAATTGTGTTTGATTTAGAACTCTAGTATCTAGCTTACTATCCAACGATATAAATATAATTTCCTGATTCAGATTAAGACTTTGTTTGGGAGACCATTTTGTGGTGCAGCAGGCTCCATTCGTCACCGGAAATTCTGGTGTTGTTTGGGAGACAGTTCAAGCTCCATTGTTGCATTGTCTCAATTTGCCACTTAGGCTTCATTTGGGAGAGCGGTTGTGGATGTAAAAGGAGCTGTTGTAAATGCAAGTTTGTAAATGGAGCTATTGAAAACTGGTTGCTGGAAACGAAATCTGTTTGGGTAGACTGTGTTTGCAGAGCTGTTCAGAACAGAGAACCGCTTGGCAAGACAGGATGACATTTTATAAATTTTTTATATATATAATATTTTCTATTATATATTTTTTAATTATTTTTTTAATATATAAATATTAATACAATTATTTATTTATACTGTTAATTATTAATATAATTTTTTAATTATTTTTTAATCTATAAATATTAATGCTTATTTTTCTAATATATATATTTTTTTATTATTATTGAAAATAGTATGTATATTTTAATTATTTTTATTTTTATTAATATATATACTATTTATACTACATATCTAGGTATATTTAATTTTACTATTTACCGCCTCCTCCGCCCTTACAAACGCGCGCCTCCGCCTTGCCTTTCCCTTGCCTCCGCCTTGCCTTTCCCCTGCCTCCGCGCGCCTCCGCCGTTGGCGGCCTCCTCAAAGCCCGTCGGCATGGTCGCCGGACCCCGGTGAACCCGTTAGGAGTAGTCCGGCGGGAGCTATTGAAAACTGGTTGCTGGAAATGGAATTTGTTTGGGCAGACTGTGATTGCAGAGCTACAGAACAGAGAACTGTTTTATAATATATATACTGTTAATTATTGATATTATTTTTTAATTATTATCTAATCTATAAATATTACTACTTATTTTTCTAATATATATATATATATATATATTATTGAAAATAGTATATATATTTTAATTATTTTTATTTTTATTAATATATATACTGTTAATTATTAATATTATTTTTTATATAGTTTTTAATCTATAAATATTACTGTTTATTTTTCTAATATATATATATATATATATATATATATTATTGAAAATAGTATATATTTTTTAATTATTTTTATTAATATATATATACTGTTTATACTATATACCTAGGTATATTTAATTTTACTATTTACCGCTTCCTCCACCCAAACAAACACGTGCCTCCATCTTGCCTTCCCCCAGCCTCTGCACGCCTCCGTCGCCGCCGCCGGCCTCCTCGTAGCCCGCCGGCATGGTCGCCAGACCCCGACGAACCCGCCAGGGGTAGTCCGGCGGGGCTCCGACAGGGCCCCAGCCGCCGCCGGCCCTGATCGTTAGGCCCAAATTTGAGCTTCACGGTCAGGGCCGCCGCCGGCTGGGGCCCTGTCGGAGCCCCGCCGGACTACCCCTGGCGGGTTTGCCGATGTCCGGCAACCATGTCGGCGGGCTCCGGGTAGGCCGCCGGTGGCGGAGCTGATGGCGGCAACTCTATAAAAAAAAGATGGGGGCACGGTTGGGCGGCAGAGTGCAGGCACGGGAGGGCGGCACGTCCTGGAGAAACGCGGCGAACTGGAGGTTGCAAGCAAGGTTTTGTCCCGCAATTTCTTGAGCGTGGAGAAACGTCGGACGGCTGGAATTGCAGGCAGAAAAACAAATGTTAAAAGCCGCCCGCGTCACGTTTGTCTAAAACGCATCGGACGAAAACGCCGAACCAAATAAAGCCTTAAATTTCAGCCTCTTTTTGAACATGAGTATGGAGCTCCATTCTCCATTCCAAAAGAAGCTTCATTCCCACCGAGCCAGAGACTGAACACCACCGAATTCTCTAACAAAGCCTAGATTGATATAAATCTCTATGATCTATATAACAGAACCCATAAGTGATCTACAAAATGTTTGCACATGCAAGAAGATACATTCATACTAATTTAAAAAGAAAAACCTGAATAGGACTATCAAGTCCAAAATATTTATGTTGTTTAAAGATACCAGCGGTCATGCACAATACTTCGTGCGCAGTGTACTGGCTATAGTGCCCGAGAATTGCTCGAATGGGGCTGGATAACATTGCCATTGTACACTGCACATGAGGATGACTGTAGTCATGACCACTAATTCGTGTAAAAAAACATATTTGATCAATGGTTTCTAAAGTGAGACCCTAAACTGCAGCCATCTATTTACAAACACCATATGTTCTTTGCATCAACTTAGTCTTCTCCAAAAGGCATCACCAAGTGTAATATAAAGAATGTTGATGGCACATTATATATATTTTATACACTACCTAGAATTGTAAGATTAAAAAAATCACTTCTAAACACAATCATTGAAAAAATCAAAAAATATTAGACCTCAAAGTGATACATTTTTGAAATCTTGATAATGATTAGTATGATGTATTTTAGAAATAAAAATAGCAACGAAGTAAAAAAAAAATTTAACAAAAAACATAGCATCGAAAACAGAATTCGTCGCAGAATATAGCAGAATAGGCACTCAACTGAAACCATTTGGCATTCCTCTCATCTGTTTAGTAACAAATAACAGTAAAAAGATGATAAAACTCTTAATCATTGTTGACATCATCAACATAATTGGCCCTTCATCTCAATTACTACAGATTGGATTTATGAATCGTCGTTCTTCATTCAATCCTACTTAATGATGCGGAGCAGAGACGAGGACGAGTTTTGGGCCTCTTAGAGGCTGATTTGGCGACTTACAATGTATGGCGTGGCTGGATCGACGATTAGACTCCGCAGATGTGTCCGGATTCGGGTTGCGAATCGATTTTATATATTATTTTACTATGTTTGCATTTATTTTGATGTATTTGGGTAGTCTCACCTCCGGCCAATCATAGTCGTTGATGGGGGATGTCATAATCCTTGTTTTATTATAAATAGATGTGATAGGCATTGCAGAATTTGAAGAAGAAAATTCCCGAATTTCAATGATCCCTCCACGGTGCCGACTCTGTGGAACCCTAAGTAACGACTCCTAGGATTGTATCTCCCTCCCCAAGGTACCCCCTAACTCTAGGCTCCTTCTTCCCATCTGAATCCCCCAACCACAGCCCCTACATCCCCCAAAATCCAGCCTCCGAAGGCTGCCTAGAGAAAGTCAATTTCTTTTCGTTTTTACTGTTCAAATATTAAATGTACATTTCATTTACTATAATTTTTTCCTTCATCCTAAACCACCGCCTGTTTCCACCCTGCTTCCGTTTCGCCGCCCCCCTAAAGTCCGCCACCTTCAGATGTTGCCGATCATTCCCCTCTCCCCCTAAACCATCGCCTCCCCTCCCTTAAACCCTTGCAGCCACAGCCCCCCCCCCCTTCCCCCTTCTTACCCTAATTTTCCCTTGCCGACAGCCCCTTTATGTGGAACCACAAGCCTTGATCTCCCCCCCTTCCGGATTAGCCCAGATCTGGGATTTTTCAGCCCGGATACGACCGTTTATTGTCGGATCTACCCTTCCTCACTCGGATCTACCTCTACGTGGTCGGATCTATCCATTTCCGGTCTGCTTCCATCATCCATCGTCGAGGACACCCACCACCATCATTTTCACTCCGCCGGTTCCACCTTGGATCGTCGTACGCGAGTCTCCGGCTCCGGATTCTTCAACATATTTACATTGAATTGGACCTTACACTAGTTTGGATATCATGTATGGTAGTTGTTTGCTTTTAAATCATTATTGCGATTTACAGGATTTTATTCGCTGTGCTATCTTGCATTGGCCCTCCACACGGAGGAAAGCCTAAGTTTGTCTCGCCCTAATTAATTATTGTGCCTTGCTGTGAATTTATCTACATGGGATGATTTTAATTTATTATCCAATTGTGATATAACCGTCGGATTTGCATGACATGTAAGGTTAGGTCACCGTTTATCCGCCGTCTATAGATTCGTCCTGCGTCACTTAATATCATGCAACCCCCACAAAATGAATAATATATTAAACACCTAATTCTTCGGTAAAATTAAACAACTGAATCTCAAATAAGAAATGCAGGACATATAAAACTGCTCAAGTCACATGATAAAATTTTCAAGTAATTCAAGATACAAATTATAGTAATATCCAAATCCTTGCACTGGTTAAGAGAGGAAGGGCAATTACGAACGATACAAATTTGCAATAATATTCAGAATTATTAAATTTAAACATTGGTATCAGTATGATGGAATGTGTAATATCCCTATCTGCTACTCAAAGGTAACACTTACCCCTCTAGCAAATTCCACAATGAGCCGACCTCCATAAAATTCTCGCCCGTCTAGGTTATATCTTGCATCATCAGCATCTCGTGGATCACTAAACTCCTGGTGTAATTTGTAGACCGAAAAAATCAAGTATGATAAAATTATAGTTCATAGACAGGAGGCTTCCGAAAAACTCGAACCTTGTCCCAGTAAAAGGTAAATAACAATGATAAATAGAAAAAAAAAAGTTGAAGAGTTCAGATCAACATACAACGAAGGCGTAGTCATACTTCAGGTCCACATCCCGTACTCTGCGGAAACGGTTGCCACAAACAGTAAGGCCATCATCACTTAAGGGTATGATACTCGTTCCTCAGAAGATCAACTAAACACCACTTTGTGATTGTTGCCATTTCCATAAAAACATAATACTACAGAAAGAATCGCCTCCTACAATAGCCACCAATTCCACCATGGGCACCCTCCCACCGGGGACCTTCAGGTTGGGCATACACCAAACAACCTTCAACAAGATTATTAATGTTAAGATACAACGAACGCCTAGGGCTAAACCTTCTCACGAGATAAATTTAAGAAAAAAACACAGAAACCTGAAGTAGGTCACTGGCCTGTCAAAGGAATATATCCTAATAAGACTGGTGTTTCTTCCCATAACCCATTTACAAAAAAAAATTGTGATCCAGAAGCAGTAACACTGAAATGAGCTACAATGAAAATTTTCGGAGATCTTAAACAGTTGAAGAAAAAAACGAGAATGCACAAAAGCGGAAACAAGAGGAAAAAATGTCAGATATTTAAGTATTTTACTTTCACAGAGAATGTTTAGCCCCTAGACTTGGAAGTAAATGGAGATTTTGAAACTATAGGCAGTCTACCTATAAATGGCCAGGATGAGCTGGCATCTATCATCTTATTTTACATTTATGTGAGCAATTTACTTAAAATCTGAGAATAAAAAAGGAAAATTACTTGAAAAGTACTGACAACCGCATTAAAGTTTCAACAAGACAGCTACATGAGGAAAGCTAATCTCTGGAAGAGCGGGTAGTAATAATATGCAAAAGTTTAATACCTTCCATATCTACTGAAGAGATCTTCAAGGTCACGTGAGCGAATTCGTGAAGATAAACGCCCAACATATAATCGAGTGCTTGCACGATCGCTACCGTGGCGATCACTGTAACGTGGCATCTTTCCACTGCAACAATGCAGAAAATTCTGGAACTGACCAAGGCATAGAAAGGGGGTCACACAACTTCAAAAAAATTATTGATATTTGAAATGGACATATAGACAAGTTCGCACTAAATGAAGAGCAATCAGAAATAAAAAAGTTGAAGGGCCAGTACTCCTAAAAAAATTTTTAGGCTCCCATTTATAGAAGTAATAACATTTACAATTTACATTCTTCTGTAGATAATCATCAAAATAATTTGGTACCCTTAATGTTCACCGTACTCACTCTCCCCATTTGTAATGATCACAATCAGATATCATGCCTCTTTAGATAAACCCTTCTAGTACTAGATATACTACTGCAATGTTCATTCATATGAAGATGCAGTCACTAACAATCATAAAGAAACAAATACTACATATGGTGTGCAAAAAAATGTGCATAGCATAGGAAAAGGGGAAAAATTATAGCTACAACCTACAAGACAAGTTAAAAACTAAACAAACTCTTGAAGTAAGACAAAGGCCAATGACAATATAAATCCAAAAGGCACATGATCACTTCAATCGGGCACTGTAATTTTAGAACAAATGGACAAGGAATTACATATTAATGATAAAAAAAATAAAGGGAGAAAACTAGAAGGATTAGCAAATATAGCACTACCTTATGAAGCAGAGCTCATGCTATTTGATGGTGGAACTTAGCATATCACAGTGGTAAATTATTATGAATTAAAAAAGGACAGAATGTTACACAATCCATCCATTAAAAACAACGAAAGAATAACCTTCCTGCTATTTGAATAATAACTCAAATGATTAATGACAGATTTATAATATGCTAAGTTCAATACACAGTAAGGTGAAACGGCCAACAAGGCACTCACGCAGTAGAAAGGCATACATAAAAATGAAAATTTGATAATCAATGGGTTTTCATTAAGGGAAAGCTCAAAAAGGTTGAGACCAAGATGAAAATCTGATGTTGACAAATAAATGCTATTTAACTTTTGTTGATCTCGATTAAATTATTTTATTTTATTAAAAATATACTTGGTTCATAATTTTTACGTTGAAGACATAGTGGTGTATTTCCCATGATGTGTCCTACTTGGAATCATATCCATGTTAGATTAGCATAGGCTTGAGTATAAATATTTGGTCAGGTCTAGAAGAAGCTTTCACGTCTATATTTTTCCCATGAGTCATATGTCAGTGGGGTTGTTTTCTTTTTTAATATTTTATGCTTTTGTTGAATTAGTTTATTTCTTTTATTTCTTAGACAAAACATGGTTCATATTCTTTAAGCGGAAGAAGTAGTGATACATTTCCAAATATGTGACCTACTTAAGATCATACCCACGATAGATTAGCAAAGACTGAGTATTTGTATTCGGCCAAGCCTAGAAGTAGCCATCCAACCATATTTTATTTTTATGTGTCAGTCAAATGATAAGCAGGTTCGGTCTTTTTTTTGATTCAACTTTGTTTAATTTATCATATTCTATTGGGAAGAATTGGCTTATTTTAGTATATCTTGTGTTTGGTGGCATCTTGACAGGGAATATGGTTCACGGGCGGGCCGATACATATCGGAGCTCATTCAGATTTACACTGTTAAGAGGAGTTAGGATGGTCGTATGGATAATTCGAGACCATAGTCGCCTTCGGAGCGTCATGAGACATTTTCTATGCATTTTCAAATTTTTTTGTACATTATTTACACATCTTTTGTGTGTTGTGTCCGCAAAGCATAGTTGTTTGTTGCTTTTCAATAGCTTAAATATAGGATTTGGGGGTTCAATTTTCGGGATTGCAAAAAAAATACAAATTTATAGGCTCTTGCAATACCTCCGAGGTGCCGATTTTGCGGACCCTTGGCGATGAAGTCAAAGGTAAATAAAATTCCACATCATTCCACCAACCATAACTTTCTCCCACCACTCAATAACCACCAGGTAACTATCATAAACTACCTAAAATCATTTCTAACTACCACCATAACCACCAATTGTTATCCTAACCACTTAAAACCATCATTTTACAGACTAAAAATTTTGGTAATTGTCATCCATAGGCAATTTTTGCTTGCTATCCAGCCCCCTAGAATCCAAGTGGGTTGCTTGAAGTGGAGAGGCGGGCGTCAGGGATCTTATGTGATCGTAAAGTACCATTAAAACTTAAGAGCAAGTTCTACCGTACTGCGATTAGACAAGCCATGCTCTATGGTTTTGAGTATTGTGTACATGAGCAAAAAATGGGAGTTGCGGAGATGAGAATGTGATGCGGAGCAGAGACGAGAACTTGCAGTGGAAGACAAATTTTGGGTCCGTTCAGGGCTGATTGGTGACTTTCCATATATGACGTGACTGGATCGACGATCGGACTCTGCAAATGTGTCTGGATTCGCATTGCTAATCGATTTGATATATTACTTCATTATTTTGCATTGTATTTTGATGTATTTGAATGGTCCCACCTCCGGCCAATCATAGTCGTCGATGGTGGGATGTCATAATCCTCCTTTTATTATAAATAGATGGTTTGTGGGGTGATTTGAGGCATTGCAGAGTTTGGTGAATAGAATTCCCGGATACAAGCGATCCCTCCACGGTGCCGACTTCGTGGAACCCTAGGTGACGACTCCTAGGTGTGTATCTCCTCCCCCAAGGTTTGCCTTAACCCTAAGTCGTTTCCCCTCCCAAACTCCCTCCCACAGTCCTCTCAACAACCCCCAAATCCAGCCACAATGGCTGTCCAGAAATTCCACACTCCTATTGATGTCTACTATTCAAAAATAAAATTTCCTATTCCTACCTAAAGTTTCACCTCCCCTTTTAGCCGCCGTCCTCCCCCTGTTTGTTGTTGTATCCAGCCGCCCAGCCCCCACTTTACTCCACACCACGGAGCCTCCAGCCCCCACTTTACTCCACACCACGGAGCCTCCAGCCCCCACTTTACTCCACACCACGGAGCCTCCAGCCCCCACTTTACTCCACACCACGGAGCCTCCAGCCACCACTCCACAGGCCACCGCCCCCTCTCACCCAGACGTCGGTTGTGATCCCAACACCTCCCCTTCCGTGAATCCACTCCACACAGCCACCCCCTTCAAAAACCAGTCCAAGTCTGAAATTTCAGCCCGGATCCGATCTCAAATTATCGAATCTACCCTTCCGCACGGATCTATCCATACGTGGTCAAATCTATCCCTTTCCGGTCTGATCTCACCTTCCACAGTCGAGGACAGCCGCATACTCTATTTCCACGCATTTGGTTCCACCTCGGATCGTCGTACATGCATCTCCGGCTCCGGATTCCTCAGTGCCTTGGTCAGCCCACTACTTGGTGAGTTTTCGTTGTACTGGATTATTATTTTCAGCATATTTATATTGAACTGGATTTGTACTTGTTTGTATATATTGTATTGTGGTGGCTTGTTAGATACTTATCGTGATTTCACAAGATTTTTTCGTCGCGCGCTCTTACTTTGGCCCTCCACGCGGAGGAAAGCCTAAGCTTGTTTTTACCCGATATAATTATTGTCTTCCCATGAATTTTTCTGCGTGAGATGTTTTAATTTATTATCTAATTGTGGCTTAATTTGTCGGGCTTTGCAAAACATGTAGGATTAGGTCACCGCTTATCTCGCCACCTATAGATTCCTCCTACATCAAAATGCTTAGGTGGATGTGTGGACACATGAGACTAGATAGAATTAGGAATGAATGCATCAGGTATAAGACAGGAGTAGCACCAATTGCAGAGAAGATGCGAGAAGCTCGACTAAGATGGTTTGGACACGTACAAAGGAGACCATTAGAGGCACCTGCTAGGCGTTGTAAGAGTCTAGTCACTAGGCATGTTGATGCAGCCCGCGTCGCGTCGTTTTTATTATTTTTTTATCACACGTGTCTTTTATTATTGTAGCGCACAGTTTTGCGCATTTTTGGATTATTGCGTAGCGTTGAGTTGCATCGCGCGTGTTATAAGCGCTTGAGTATTGTATTTTGTATCGTGCATGTTGCTCGCGCAAGTTTTGGTTTGGCTCATTTGTGTGACCGGACAACGAGACCCTAAATGCATAGGTCTGGTAATTTAGGGGATAGATTAATTAGGGCATGCTTAGGCATTTAACTATTTTTTATTTAAATATTTAAATTATTGAATCAATCCATTTTAAATCTCCTACTTTTGTCTACTTGCGCTAGCCAATCCATTCAGCCTAGCCCACTTAACCCCCAAAAGGAAAAAAACCCTAACTCCACCCTATTTAAACAACTCTTTCCCATGTTAATACGTGGTTGGAAATGAAAACTTGAACAGGATACTTTCCTAGTTTGTTTTTTCTCCAGCGCTGCCAGAGCCCGCGACGAAGCCCCGACGTCGGCTTCCCCGTCCCTTTCTCCACCCCGTCCAGCACCGGTGCCGCCTCTGGATTCCTTCCCAAGGGCCAGCGAGCTCTCCTGTGAAGTTCCGAAGCCGATCGATCCTTCCACAGTTGTTTGTTGCTCAAGCCGTCATCGATTCCTTCCCAAGGGTCGGAGAGCTTCGTCTGCCTCCTATGTGGACGTCGGAGCTCCTTTAAGGCACCGACGCCATCTGCAGCACTGTCATCCGGCAGATCCAGCCAGTCGTCGGCATCCTCCCTGCTTCCAGTCGGCAGCAGCAGCCTTCCCAGCCGCCAATGCCACTCTCAGTCCACGACGACCCTTCCTCTGTCTTTCTTCAGCATTTCCTGCAGCATCGAGGCAGTCCTGAGCCAGTCCATAACCTCTGTGAAGTCTCGAGCACAATCGTTGCTACTTCGCCTGTGGTATACCTCTTGAACTCTACTCTCAGCAATCCTTAGTAGTTTATGTTCAAATTTCAAATGAATAGTTAATTATTGGAGCTTGCCCGGCTAATCTTCTCTCTTGATTATCTTTATTTTTATCATTATCCTGTGTGTCCGCTTTCGTATTTCTGTGCCTGTAGAATCATGTTTTGTGACGCTATCACGTTTGTGCAGTAGCCTTGCGTTTGCGAGCGACGCTTAGGTCGTTTTATCGGTTTAAAATAGCCCGCGAAAACCTTCGCGCCACATTTATTTCAAAAGATCGTTATTTATTATCTTTCGAAAACTACACCTCCACCTTGGTTTACATCAATTTGGTGTGGCTGTTGGGATATCTCACTCCTATTGTGGGATAGTCGAGTGTCGTTCGTTTTAGAAGTTTTAAGTTTTCAGAAAATTTAAAATTAATCGATGGACTCGAGAGTCGGACACATCGAGGGAAGTCTAGGAGACATGGGTAAACGTATGGAAGAACTCATGGTCGTTGTCACTACACTCACTGTCTCCGTGAGAGATACGAACCAGGCCATGTTAGGGTTACGCACTTCGGCCAACAACTTGGAAGCATAGTATCACTTAGGGGGGCCTCCTGCACAATCCCCTAGTCCTCATGCACGACCTCCTACACCACCACCAGAACCCCAACTAGCAAATCAAGATAATAGGAATCCACCTAGGTGGGATGCTGGTATTAAATTAGATGTTGGAGATTTTGAGGGAACACTAGAACCTGAGATGTGCCTTGATTGGTGCGAACGACTTGAGCGATTCCTCGGTTGGAAGCGCACACCTGCCCACCAGCAAGTGGAGTATGGTACATTGAAGTTGAAGGGCCCCGCACTCACATGGTCGGGGCAGGTCGAACGTATGTAATACACTATGGGGCAGCCACCTATTACCACCTGGGTTGAGTTCAAAACTCAACTCAAAAGGAGATACGTCCCCGCTGATTTCATGCAGACCTTGTATTGTAGGTATCACAACCTACGACAAGACAAGCAAACTATTGACGAGTACACGAATGAGTTCCTAGTCCTCCAATCACGCTTAGATCTGAAGGAGGAAGACCACATGGTTGTGGCCCGTTATTTCAATGGGCTACGATACGTTATACGAGACCAGTTAGAGCTTCACGATTCTCGGGACCTTGGAGAGATCTCCAACCGAGCACGTCAAGTGGAGGTCATCTAGAAGAGGACATCTGGTCAGAGGTCTACTAATAGACCCACTTCGAGCACCACCATTACTACACCCACATCTGTTACTACTGATTCCCCACCTCTTGTCATTACTTGGAGACCCAACTCTTCACCCTGGCCCTTCCCGGGGTAAGGAGCCCGTAAAAGCCTGACCCCACACTGGATGTTTCGATGCTTCAAGTGTATGGAGCCTGAGAACAAATCTTCCGAGTGTCCGCGACGCCAGTTCGTTGCAGTGATTGATTCCACCACCGGGGGTGAAACCGAGTATGGGGTCTTCCTTAGTGTCCCCCAGCCTGAGCCCCTGCCCGAGGCTGATAGCGTCGTCGAGGTCGAGGGCGAGCAAGCAGAGCACCTACTCTGTGTTCTTCACTCTAGTTTGGTACCTCTGGAGAGACCATTGAGCATGATCCTCGGAGAAAGAAAATTTTGCGCACTACCGCCCGTATTCAGGAGCATTTCTGTTCTATTATTATTGATAGCGACAGTATGAAAAACTACGTGTTTCAGTGTATGGTGGAAAAGTTAGGACTTGTGACGCGCCCCTTAGAGCAGTCGTACCACTTCGTCGGGGTTAGTAGTCCTTTGACTATTCTCATTACTCATCGTTGTCAGGTCAAGTTCTCTATCGGGGATGCTTATCGAGATTCGGTACTATGCGACATCACCCCCATCGATGTCCGTCACATACTTCTAGGACGACCATGGCAGTATGACTGACATGTCTTGCATGATGATGTGACGAACTCTGATTCTTTTGATCATCATGGGCGCAAGATTATTCTTGGGAAGAATGGTCCTTTTCCTAGAGCACCTGGGAGAACCTCACCAGCATCTACTTCGTCGTCCTTAGTCTCCACTACACCACTCTTATTTAGTGCTACGCTCCGGCCTGGGTCCTCGCTTTAGGAAGTGGTGTCTGATTCACGAGAGTCATCTATCATGGGTGTTATGGAAGCAACACCTTTTATTGACTTTGTATTCGACGAGCACGCGTTTAGTCCGCATCGCTCAATTTCAGCGAATTGGGCACCTAAGTGCGCCTAGGAGTGCCTCGGGTGCGTCTAAGATCATGTTTTGCCCATATCAAAAAAAAATTAAATACCTTGAAAGGCCCGGGCGGACTTTGGTGCGCGTGGGAGCCTGTAAGGCGCGCGCCTGGGGCATATTGCCCACCTCAGCCATGCTAAGGCGGGCAGGCTGCGCCTGGTGCTCCCAGCGCCTCAGGCGTGCGCGCCCGCGTGCCTTGACAACTATGTTCGTAGCCTCACCCATTTAAGTCCTTTCAGTTATTAAAACCGTAACAACCCGTATATAAAAAGAGCCAAAATAACAAATAATGGCATTTTTGTAAATTAGGGTATTAGAGTTTCCTTCTTATAACCCTAGCCAGTCGAGCCCCCCTCCCCGATTCATTTCAACCCGACGCCAGGTCTCGCCCGATTCCCACAAGCCGCGACTCTCCCGTCTCCCGCGACTCTCCTGTGCGCCGCATCGCCTGCATCCAGCCGCTCCCATGCCTACTGTCTCCGCCTCCTCTGCCTCCTGTCGTGGTTGTCCTCCCTTTCCTCCTCCTCCCCAAGCAGCGGCAGAGCTTCCCAGACCGACGACACCGTCGATCTCCTTCAAGGGCCAGTCGTTTCTCCTTCCTTTTCAAGGCAGCAACCCCGCTTCCTTCTTCTCCTCCTTCGATCAGCAAGGCATCCATCTTTTCCTCTCCTTCAGGGGCCAGCAGCCCTCCTTATTTCTTCTTGGCCGAGATTTCTGAAGAAGTACGCCTAGGGCATGGTTCCCTCTCCTCCTTGGGCTCGGATTTAGCTTCCGGGGGTAAGATCTCTCTTTTTAGATTTTTCTTCTACTTGCTTCGAGATTAATTGTCCTCAATTTGTGTTTACGTTGCGATTCTTAGTTTTTACCCCGTTATTATTATCTAACCGCTTTGTGCTTTTGATCTCCGGTGTTGCTCCTCGATTCATTTGGCGGGATCGCTAAGATTCCTCTCCAATTTAGGGAAACCCCAGGCCTAAGTGTCGTCAACTCTTTGTGTCTGCGTGGGAATCTCTTCTCCCCTCACCTTTGAGGGAGATAAATTTCTTAGCCGTTCTTGATTTAGATATGTATCGAATCATGCATGTGTTAACATAATGAATCTTACTTTGTCTCTTTCGTTGTTCATATAGAGGTCCGATTAGGGTTTCTAAATCCTACTTGTGTCGTTTAGCCACCTCCGTCAGATTCCGTCTCCTTCAGGCAAGTAGAGACATCTCTCTCTCTTGCAAGCATTATGTGTAATTTAACGCCTCTGTTCTTTGATTCATGACTGCATTTCGGTATATGTTGATCTGTTAACAGATTTGTATCCTAATTGTTTTGTCTGTTCTTACGATTCTTTGATTTCACCCTGCAACGTTTGGTTTGTCAATAAGTTTAGATCTTGAATACCCAGTCTGATAAGTTAATAATTTAGGTTATAATATGTTTGGAATTACTTGAATTTGTGATTATGAGCAAGTCTTAGATTGATATACACTTAGATGAAGGATTTTAGTTGGATATTTACTAGGGCGAATGATTTGATCTATTTTGATGAATAGTGAGAAGAATGATAGAATATTGAGCACGAGCAACAACTGTCATGATAATAATTGTAACGAATTCTGAAGAACAAATATATGTTTTGGTGTTTTTATATCATGCTCGTAGAGAACACATGTTTGCTTAGAAGATAATCGTATCTTGGAATGAATCAAACTAAATGAATATTAGGTGTCCTAGAAAATGAGGAAATGTAATCGTATCACTCGCAAATACTTGAACCCGCTAAATATATTGCTCCATATCCAGTCTAGTTCGTGTCATCGAATCTTGTGTCAACGAACCTTGTGTCATCGAATCTGTTGTCATCGAATCTGTTTTCCTAGGCCTGTTCTAAGAATTGAGCGAATGTTGCTTCGTAGCTCAATTTCTCTCTTGACGCGTTTATGAATTCTGATCCTGTACAACTGAATCGCTAAATTTGTATCAGGTCTTGATATTTTAGGAATCTCCTAAATCATGAATTTTTAAAATCACTAATGTTATAAGCAAATCCTTGAACTGTAGCGTCTAACTGGGCATCTGTCTGCCGTCATGGTTACGGCAAGCAGGATTATCTTTCTGACAAGACTTTCACGCAGATCTGATCGTGAACCATGTACGCCCGCTATAGCACCTACACCCTTCATCGATCACGGCTTACAACATATTACATGAATAATTTTAGACTATACTCCGGAGTAATATAATACACTAACTTGTTCTATTTAGCTCTTTTATTTGCTTGTCATGAATAGTTTTGCTTCATGAGAAACTGGTACACTCTTGCATTTCTGCTTCTATCACTATTTTGTATTTCTTCTTTGCTCAACCTGTTTATTTCAATGATCTGAGAATTTTTCTTTCTGTTTTGGAATTGTCTTAGCATTCGTGCAGTGCCTCCAGGTACTCAAGCCCGATCAGCTTTAAGTTTCAGGTTCTATATTTACATTTCTTTTACTGTCAAATAATTCGTTTATGTAATCATTGCAATCAGACATTTTCTCTGGTATCATGGACAACTGCTAGGCTATTTAAATACTTATGTACTAGAATTTGAAATTAATGCATGTGCACCCTCTGTTGAATCATAATTGCATGAAAACTGTATCAGTGCCCTATAAAACATGATTTTTATAAAATACATGTGCACTTAAAATTCTCACTGTTTTAAAATTCTAAAAGCTTCCGCATAACAAAAATCAAATTATTTTTCTCCAAATAAATTAATTTAAAACTATTTTCAGTATTCACTGCATCCACCTTAGCAGGCATGGTTTTCTTTCCGCTCATGCTTGTGGCATCACGGTCCGCCTGAAGCACACTCTGACTTTTGACGTGACAAAAAACCCCACCTTTAAAACACCTTTCAATTATAAAATCTCAATAACCATGACTTTTTGAAACCTCCCCCGCCCATAGTAATTATTTGGTTGTCAGCTTTTAATGTTTTGAAAAAATAGCCTTTCATATTTAACTCCAACCCCACCCACGTGAACGTTAGGCTGGAGAAAAGAAAACGACGGGACAATTGTAGTCTTCGTCGCTCTCCACTACCAGCGCCTCTGTCCAACGTCCAGTTAAGCTCCAGTACAGTTCCCAATCCACCGAACCTAGCCACGACCTGCTGTGGTTCATTCCGCAACTTCGGCGGCCTCCGACGAACCGAATCCAACCCTTCTCAGACGGGTCGTGCGGCCACTGCTCCGATCAGCACCACCGACCCATCCCAGCCCACTAGCTCCTTTCCATCGACCTTGGCAAACCCATCGTGAGTAGATCGGTTTCAGGCGAGCCTCCCGGCGATAATCCAGCCTCCGGCGAGTCCCTGTCGAACGCTCACCGACGTGTTCCTCCACCTGAGCCTCTTGTTACCCTAAACTCAGTTCCAGCCTCCCTCGGTTTCAGGAGTAGGTATAACTCTCACCGAGCTCAAGTCTTTCACACTGTTAGTATAATATTTATGCACGATAATATGTGGCCAGTTTAATTAGAGTTTGTTTGCTGGACATAATCCTACTCTTAATTGTCGTTAAATTCAAGCTCGTGCCTATTCTCTTTCTAGCTAGCATTTTGGATGAAATAATCATATCGTTGAATGCAAGCGAGTGTTGGACATGTTTGTGTGTTTGTAAAAGCTTGGACGATTAACGATTGTAAATGCTTGTGAAACCTCCGCTAGCGCCACTCAATTTAACTTGATCTCAAATTTTATCTTTTAAAATCAAATTTCAGATTTTGGAATGCTTCACCTTCTAATTGTCGCCCTTCCTTCATGAGAACAAGTCGATGGAGAGGGTGCGGGCGGCTCTGCGTTGTAAGTGGTGGTGGGTTCAAGAAGGGCGAGCACCTGTAGTTGCGCGTGGGATGAAGTTGTGAGCCTGGCATAGATGGGAGAGGGTTCACTAGCCTGTGTGTGGATGGTGTCGCAATAGGGCACCGCTGGATGGGTAAAGTATGGTCGACAATAGCGATCAGCGATGGCTGTACAAAGCTTTGGTTGGATGGCTGGGAGAGGATCCGCTGCAATAAGAAGTTGCCCGACATCGACGCAGAAAAACGAGGTTCACATAATGATGTTGGGATGTTGTTGGCCTCGTCGAAGAAGAAACAGAAGAGGACTAGGAAGCAGAGACGTGCAGGGGGGTTGGATGTGATACTTGCAGCGAAAGAGGAAATGCGGTAGGTGTCAGCTGCTCTTATGAAGAAAGGGCGACAGTGGGAAGGGAATGAAACAGTGTATCTGATACCAAATATGTTCCAGGCCTATTTTGCGGAGGTTGACGGAAGTGTATGGCAGTGGAGAGGGAGAAGCCATACAAGGGGATAATCCTAGTATGAGGGAGGAGTTGAGAAGGGATAAGCTAGAGAGAAGGAGAATTTTAGAGAAAGACGAAAATTGGTTTACTTTTTGATATGTTTGCTCATGCAATGATCGATCTATTTATAAACACATGATACTAACCCTAACAAATAAGGATAAGAATAATAAAGACAATACGACCAACTCAACTCGGCTCAACTCGATACAACTCAAACTCGACTCCATACATAAATACTATCAAACTAGATAACTGTCGGCGTGGGACCCCTAACTAGATACGGGCTAACTAGATAGTATATGGGGCTAACCCTATGATGAGGGAGGAATTGAGAAGAGAGAATTTAGAGGGAGGGATAACTTTAGAGAGAAAAATGAGAAATTGATTTACTTCCTTCATATCTTTGCTCATACAATGACCGGTCTATTTATAGACCCACAATACTAACCCAAACAAATAAGGATAATAATAATAAAGACAATACGACATGCTCAACTCCATACAACTCAGACTCGACTCAATATATGAGGACTTGACTCCTTATATAAATGTTATCTATTTAGATAACAGTCGGCATGGGACCCCCCTAAAACATTCATTAAAGTCTCATTAGGTTATAATCACCTCACGGCGTGCAGCTCATCTTACGTTGCACCTATTTTTGAATTAGTATTTAAAAGGCTATTAAATTGTAGTAACAATAATAGATGAAAAAACAAGAGAAATATAACAAATAACATTCATACAATTATACTGAGTATTAATGAAGCAATGTTTTTTTTTATTTGATGAACAAATTGGTTTACTTTTTTATATGTTCCCATACAATGATCGATCTATTTATAGACACACAATACTAACCCTAACTGTTAGAAATCCCGGTGGGCCCCTTGATATCGGGGAACATGAATCCAGATCCGGGTCGACTGCAGTCGGACGGCTGATATTGCATCCCCAACCAAATCTCCGCGGTTGATTAATCCCGGGCAGGTTGTTAGGTCAGGGCTCGATCCCTGGACCTCTTTATCAGGTTACTATCTCAAGTCCTGATACCCAACTGCACTGCAGGGATTAATCAACCGCGGAGATTTGGTTGGGGATGCAATATCAGCCGTCCGACTGCAGTCGACCCGGATCTGGATTCATGTTCCCCGATATCAAGGGGCCCACCGGGATTTCTAACAAAAGATCAGGTTACTATCACAAGTCCTGATACCCAACTGCACTGCAGTGCAGTTGGGTATCAGGACTTGAGATAGTAACCTGATAAAGAGGTCCAGGGATCGAGCCCTGGCCTAACAACCTGCCCGGGATTAATCAACCGCGGAGATTTGGTTGGGGATGCAATATCAGCAGTCCGACTGCAGTCGACCCGGATCTGGATTCATGTTCCCCGATATCAAGGGGCCCACCGGGATTTCTAACACTAACAAATAAGGATAAGAATAATAAAGACAATACGACCGACTTAACTCGGCTCAACTCGATACAACTCAAACTCGACTCCATACATAAATACTATCAAACTAGATAACTGACGGCGTGGAACCCCTAACTAGATACGGGCTAACTAGATAGTATACGGGGCTAACCCTAGAATGAGGGAGGAGTTGAGAGGAGAGAATCTAAAGGGAGGGATAACTTTAGAGAGAAAAACGAGGAATTAATTTACTTCCTTCATATCTTTGCTCATACAATGACCGGTCTATTTATAGACCCACAATACTAACTCTAATAAATAAGGATAATAATAATAAAGACAATACGACCGGTCAACTCGATACAACTAAGACTCAACTCAATATATAAGGACTCACTACTTACATAAATGCTATCTATTTAGATAACTTTCGGAATGGGACCACTAAAACATTCATTAAAGTCTCATTATAGTATAACCGTATAATCAACTCACGACCTGCAGCTCATCTTACGTTGCACCTATTTTTGAATTAGTATTTAAAAGGCTATTAAATTGTAGTAATAATAATAGATGGAAAAAACAAGAGAAAGATAACAAATAACATTCATACAATCATACCGAGTATTAATGAACCAATGTTTTTTTGTTTGAAAAAATTTCTAGATATAATTCTACCTTCCCTTTTTTGTCCGGATTTTATTTACCATTCAAAACTTGCACATGTACCCTCTAGTATGTAGTTTTCCGCCTATTTCATTGTAGCTGCCTACTTCATGTACATGTGTGCATTCTCCATTTTGGATGTCAACTTCCTATAAAGCTCATTGAAATCCTAAAATGCGGAGAACAAAAAAATTACGAGTTAAAAAATCCCAATCAGTTGTAACTTATTTCATGTAAGAAAACATTCTCCAATTGCATTATATTCTTCTATATGAATGCTTATTTCTCCGCCATCTTTCAAACATGCTTCACACCTACAAGTGTATCTTTCCTCTTGACCCCTTGTAGTCTCAATGAATGTCCAACATTGATAAGGTTGTTATGAGATTATTTATCATTGGTTTTGTGGAATTTCATCCCTTATTTGAAGATTTCTTGGTGTTGCTTTAGAATAATTGTTTGAAGAATTTTTTAGATTAAGGCCTTTAGATTTATTTTTGAGTCAGATTTGCATATGACGAGGCATAGAAACATTTTAGTATGTATTATTGGTGTTGAGTTTGTGATGTTTTTATCGCACATCGAATGTGTTTTATTACAGACTTTGTTGTTGTTATTTTTCTTAATTAGTTGTATTGGATTGGTTTGCACTTTACATTGATTTAGTTTCTATACTCAATGTCTTTAATAATACTTCACACTGATTCATGTAAATGTTTGCATTTTACTTAGTATCCAAGCCTTAGAGTGCAACTATAACTGCACCAAGTGGTACCATGGGCCATGGCATCTGAGTGCACAAAATAAATATGATTATGCAAGAAATCTTTCCTTTGTCTATTTTTTACTTGCACAAATGTTGTCTAAGAAATGAAATGAAGCTTTGCATTTAAGAATTAAGACTGCCAAATATATCATACTTACTGATAAGGACCTTACTACCTATGATAGTGGTCCAACAAAGGAAGAAAGAAAAGATATTCATCCATCTCTCGTTGCGTTTCATGTTAAACAAGCAAAAGATAATGAAAAGGTTTCATGTTAAAGGAAATTAGATCCCCTAATTATTTAGTCTGATGAAAGAGGAAATTAGAAGTAAAAGAGCTTGGTATGTTGAAACTTGATAGCATGTGGCTTACTCTTTGCATAGATGAGATTATTTTACAAAATTTTGAACAAATGGGAGAATTCTTTAACATAAAAATAACGGATAAACTATGTGCCATTTTAATTGAAAGAAAATTTGATGCCTACAGATATTATGTAGAATCTTTTTAATAAGTGCACTCTATCCCACATTTTTTGCGTATATTTACAAGAATTCCTCGAGAAGGGGAGCCTTGGCACACCAGTTGAGGTGTTGCCGTGTGACCTTGAGATCACGGGTTCGAGTCCTGGAAGAAGCCACTTGCAAAAAGGTATGGTAAGGTTTGCCAACATTTCACCTTTGTGGTGGGAGCCTTCCCCAGACCCTCATTGTGAGGGGATGCTTTGTGCACCGGGCTGCCCTTTTATTGACAATAATTCCTCATGAATCATGTATTTCAAAAAGGTTTCATTTAACTCTCATGAAAGGAGATGGGGAGTATATGTCAATTTTACTTGATTGTATAGTTTGGTCTTCTATCAGGTTCATTGCAAACAAGCTGAATTGACCTAATTTACTACTATTGACACAAGTCCCTCAATGGAAGAATGGATTCGTAGATACAGATTGACGCGTCCTCCTTCTCATTCAAATATGCATGATGTCATCATGCATCATGGAACTTTTATTTTTTATTATGCACTTGTTTATTGTTCTGTACTTCTTGCACGCACCTGTTTTTATTTAAAAATGTTTGGTTCGTCGGTTTGACCGCCCGATAAGACCCTGAATAAATAGGCCCGGTAATTTTGGTAGTTAAGACAGGAAAAGGTAAGCTTAAATTCTTTAAAAAAGACGCATAAGATTTAAGGAAGAAAAGATTTAAATTCAAAAGCCAAAAATGCATTCAGAAGAAATATTTGGAATTCTCAATCACCTAGCTAAATATATTTGGCAGAAAATACTTGCAAAAGTTTAGGAAATATATTGGGAAAAATATTTGGAAAGAGGAAAATTTCTCTACCTTTATATTAAAATCCCTAACGCCAAAAAGAGGGGCCAGAGATTTGCAGAGAACTAGAAATACAACTCGTTTTCTCTGTATTACTGGCAGAGCCCTCCTCCGCTCGTTTCCACCTCTGCACCAACATTCTGGCTTTGGAGAAACAACCAGGAAGAAATCGCCTCCACCGAAAGCCGTCCGCCAAGCGCTTACTGGGGTAGTTGCCTGCTGCCGTGCCCTGTTTGTGTTGACGCCTACGGGTGAAGACCGTCATCTGCCATCATAGTCCAACGCCGACCGCTGCCTGCTACGCCCATACCTTTCCATTGTTCACGACCCAGGCTTTCCAGCGCCCGACCTCCCGCTAGGTCGTTGCCGACTTCGTTGTTGCTTCCGGCGATCCTGCCCAACTGACATCGACATCGACAATTTCCTCTGTCAGTTGGTTGTTGCTCTACATTATGAAACTCATGATTGACGTCGACATCGGCTCAAATCTTTCGTCAATCAACGATTGATTCTCCTGTGCGCTGCTTGTGATTTGTGCGTGTGGTAGTACGGATCTCGCAACGATTCAATTCATTAGGTGTCACGAAATATTTCTCTAATAACGATTAATGATCTTGTGAAGCTCAACCGATTAGGAGTAATTTTGCGCGCAAAAGTCAATTTGGCCCGCTCGGCCTACAACAAATAATATTAATTTGTATAAAAATTATCTTATTTCAAAACCCTAGATTAGGTTTACATCACAGATGTTGATATGCCACATCAGGACTTAAGAAACCCCAAGGAAAAATCATCAACATCCAAATGCTAAAAATAAGAGATGAACAACGAAGACAAGAGTGCAATTATAGTAGTAAGAGAGGGAAATAAAATGTTTTAATTGTAGGAGGGCCGGAGGGGTGAGGGTCAAAAAACAATATTGAAGAATGAAGAATGTGGATACAACAACAACAAAATCCATATAGTCCCCAATCATTGGGGGTATGGGCGGGGGAAGATTGGAAACAGACCTAACCTTTGGCACTATGCACAAAGTGGCTTCTCTCAAAGGAGAAATACCTAGCCTTTGACAATAAATGCACAAAGTGGCTGCACACAGATACCACTGAAAGAGTAGCCCCCTATATTGTCAAGTTTGCTACGGAATCATGCCCTCAAATCAAAGCCAAATACATCAGAAAGGGCAGAACCAAGAATCCATTTTGATTTATGAGCACATAACAATATTGAAGAATGTGGATGATGGCAAAAATAAGAGATTTTCAATAGTAGATGAGAATGGAAATAATGGAATTTACGAAAAAGTTCAGATGTCATAAAAAAACCTTAATTACAAGAGTTAGCTAGCTCGGTGCCAAAATCCCAAACATAACTTAATCTGTAAATTAGTTGGCATTGTTAACAAGCTATGGAAATACAGGCCAGTTGACTTCATAAACAATCAATTGTGCCTACTACACATTAGTTGATTCAATTCAAACCCATGAATCTACAACCAATAAGCTTGTTATCGAGTAGTGTTAGAAAAGGTTCCAAATTAAAAATAATTGATATTCCAGCACTGTAAGACAAAAGGACGATGGATGCAACAACAAAGACGAGCATATTATGTAAAATCAAATCTTCCCTTCACATATTTAAGAACTTCTGCCTGATCACATCTGACACAATAATAATAGTCCCCCGACAAATTATCAACCATGATATCACATTTTGAAAACCAAAAAAAAACAAGGAAGGTTAATCCCTCGTGCATTATCAATTCTATACACTAAGACAAACACACCATGCTCCAACAATGATTTCAATTTCTTGGAGACTACCTCGCATCCCATGCTAAAATCAATACGCATCACATGATTGAAGAAATCATGAAACAATGAAGTGAATGTAACTTTTAGTGCTTAACTTAAACAAGAGGGTAAATACCAATCTACATCCCTTTTGTAGACTGGAGTGCAGTAAACAGTTAAGAGAAGATAACAACTTTGATAAGAAATCTGATCCATCCATGAAAATATGTAACTTGCAGATACCAATTCATAACTACAGGAAAAAATTTTATATTTTGGGCATCGATGTAATATCCCATTGCATTCAAACTTTTGAATGTGAAGAGTTCAAGATTTCTAACATAATTTGATATGAAATCAAAAGGAAGCAGTATCCAAATGTGAAATATCATGCAGAAAAAAAAACAAATAAACCCAACGAGAAACATTTTGACGACAAATCAATTTAAATCCATCGGGCAATCAATCGAAGGTGGCAGCAAGAAATTAAGCAAAACATATATAATATTTGGAAACAAGGTTATAAGTTGAATTTTTACTCCGCAAGTTAGAGAACGAAACAGCTTGCAAGCAGAACGGCGTGAAAGATCATTCAAATTTGGATGAGCAGAACGAAGGAATGTAAGGAACTATAGTCAACAATCAAACCCTAACTAAATCTCATGGAACGCATCGAATGGAAGGAGACGGCACCTGAGAATTTCGAAGAACAAAACCCTAGCTCTCCTCGAGTCTGCAGTCTGCGACAAAAATCCCCGCCCAACGCTTGCTGGGGGCTATATAGAAAAGTCTCACGGGCTGGACGGTCGTGATTTGATTTCATAATTGGACGGTTGCATCAATGAGTATGAGTAGGGTTCGCACGTATTGTGCTTATTATATTTCAAAGCGTAAATGTAAGGGTCCATTTTTTTTAGGTACGCATTTAAATAGATGTTCGTTTTCGCGGTGGGCCCATGTTTTAACAAAGCGAAGAAGTTAGGGTTTCTTCTCCGTCGTCGAGAAGTCGTGGCCTTTGAAACCGGTTGCGATCACCTCCTTTTGCTGCTTATCGAAGTAAATATACTCGAGAAAGGTTAGTCTGAAGCATCGTCTGCCGATTTCATGGCTATTTACCGAGTACTTGCCATTTCCTGTTTTTTTTCATCGAGCAAAACGGTTCTGAAATAATTGTTGGGTTTTATGTTGTAGCTAAAACAATTTTTTATGCAATACGATTGTATTGCATGTAGATATGGTCGTATTCTCATTGTATTGCAGTAAATACAATCGTATTGCAGTTTTATTTTTAGAAATTAGTGCCTTATCTGAATATACGTCCTTACTGGATCGTATTGTAGTAGTGATATGTTGTGTGGATTTTTTTTGTAGTGGTCATATGTTAAAGGCACAGCTTATTATCTATGTACAAGACACAATATAATCGTATTGTAGTAGTTAAATGTTGTGTTCATGGCTATTTTCCGAGTAGTTGCGATGTTCTTTTTTTTTTACCGAGCAAAATGACTCTGGAACTTATGTATTTCTATGTATTGTGTGGTTGTTTGTTGAGCTAAAACATTTTTTTGGATAATACGATTGTATTGCATGTAGATATGGTCATATTCCTATTGTATTGCAGTAAATACAGTCGTATTGCAGTTCTATTTCCAGAAATTAGTAGCATATTTGAAAATACGTCTTTACTAGGTCGTATTGTAGTAGTCATATGTTGTGTGGGTTTTTTTTGTAGTAATCATATATTAAAGGCACAGCTCTTGTATTATCTATGTATAACACACAATACAATCGTATTGTAGTAGTAATATGTTGTGTGCATTATTTTGTTTCTAAACAATTTCGGTTTTACAATACAGTTGTATAGTATGTAGATACCACGGTATTCCAATTGTATTAAATTTGTAATACAGTACAGTTATACACCTCTATTTATCCAAATATCTTTTGAATGATATGACAGATGACTGTATCAATAAGTTTACACTGTCGTTGTGTTGTCTCTTCTTTCAAATAAAAAGCAATATCATTACTAAGATCATTAAATGAAAACACGATGAAGGATTTGGAAGAAGCTGGGATTCTACCGTTGTTCTCTATTCCAAGTTTAAATCAAAATATTCCCCTAGTTGTAACTTTGTTTCGATCATACTCCAAGAGGAATAGGGCATTCCTTTTAGGAAGAGTTTATAAAAAAATTACTGTCAATGAGGTCGCATTGATGTTAGGTCTACCCAACAAAGGGTTGAAATTCACTTTTAATAGAACCCTCTGTCTATGTACGAGCAAAAGGATTTGGCGACAGAAATGTTGTGGCTTTCAGAGGTAGAGTGGACTGAAGAGTTAATGGGTCAAAGAGTTGAGGCTATAGTGAGGTTTGTTTTATGTAAACTTTTTTTTCCACTAAAGGTTATGAAAATACCAAAATGTTTACATACGTTCGGCGGTTTGGAGGATTTCAAAAAATACAACTGGCCCGAAGCAGTTCACTCATTTTTAGAGTCGCAATTCCGACAGTTAAGTATAGTTGCAACGAAGAATAAGTCAAACGAGAGTTTGGTCTACATCGAAGGTTGCTCGATCCTATTGGTGGTGAGAAAAATTTTAATCTAACATCTTACTTTATCTTCTAATTGAATGATTTAATGTGGAGTATCATATTTGCAGGTGTGGTTTTATAAGCACACTAAATTTCTAAATGTTGATGATGACTTGGCCAGGCCTCGCCTATGTCGATGGTCTCCTAAATTCAGCTTTTCCAATAAGTTTTGTTCAGAGATAAAATCAAATTTAAGTCTGCGCGGTCAGGTATGTTGTTTCTTGGTTTTTCATCTTTATGGTTACATTAAATTACAACATGAAGGAATATTTTTCGAACAGATCGCTAAAATTAATAGAACTATTGTACAGGTGAGAGAGGGTTTTGAGAACGTATTATCATCTGAGGATGATTTATTGGGAGATTTACATGTAGATGATAGTGATTTTGAAGAGTCCGATAAGGAGAAACATGAAATAGAGGATGAAGAAGAAGACAGTGTAGAAGAAATGAAACAGTATGCGAAGAGTAGAAAAGAAAAATATATATCAAAAAAAGAGAAAAATAAAAAGAAAAGCTTGAGCAAAAAAAAGACACTACACCATATCATGCATATGGTAGCGCTCAAAAACCGCTACTGTATATGAAAAAACCGCTACTGCAGACATACGGTAGCGGTTGCCCGTATGTTGCATCTGCCGCCGTGGTCGTAGGGTATGGTAGTGGTTACCCAATGTATTGTAACGTTTTTGAAACCGCTACCATAGTTACATTTATCGTAGCGGTTAGGGTTTTCAATGGTAGCTATTATTTTATTTTATAGCAACGGCTATTATACTCTATAGTAGCGTTTATTCTTGTATTTGACAACATTTATGATTTTCTATATATGATAGTGGTTATCCTCATATATAACAAAGGTTTTTATTATCAATAAAAATGATAATGATGATTAATAATAGCGGGTTTTAGCACTACGATTGCGCTTAGTATTTTGAATGGATGCGTTTTGATCTGATCTATTAATAATTCTTTTGAAAATTCATTTTTTAGCATCAAGACGATAAAAGTGCGCACTTAAGAATTAAACCATATCTAGGCATGATCCTGCTCAACCAACTGAACACAAATATTATTGTGCATATAGAACACAAATATTCTTACAAAAATTCTTACACATAGCACAAATATTTGCATATAGCACATATATTCTTACACAACACAAATATTTGCATATAGCACATATATTCTTACACAATTTCACATGTGCAGCAGAGACATTACATGTATCACAAATATTCTCATCATTTTATACACCACATAAACTAGAATCACTCATTCAACAAAGGTAAGGACAGTTGTGTATATAACAATATTGAAGCCAAGAATATATCTCATTAAAGCACTTGCTCTTATCCAAAACACATTTTGACTCATCAAATAATCCTCTTCCTTCCATAACTTGTACGCCTAATGTTTGGTTGCTTACGGTTGGATCAACCATCTGTTTACTCACACTTTGATCTGCAGCCAAAAAAACAAACTGCATCAACTTTTGCTCGATCTCGCCTAAGATATTTAAAATGGCATAGGAAAATGACGGGCACTTATTACCTCATTCTTCAGGTAAAATGCAGGGCACTAATTACCTCTTTCACAATGGTTCGTTGCATGTCAAGAGGAAGCTGAACAAAAACATCAAACTTTGTGCCTATTAAAATTGGAATTCTTGTATGAAAAATATAAAAATTTGCATTAAAAAGCTTAAGTTCGTAGAAGTAAATCTAAAAAAAACATAATCCACACTATTATACGTCATTCACTCCAGGCTAAAAAATTGCAACTCTTTTCTCCTAAACAGAACATGATCACTACAAAAATATGCAGTATTTCTAAGTTCAAAGTCAATCTCCTTATCTAACAAACAAAAGAACAGTAGCTAGGCAAAATATAACCTTCTTCCGTCTTGCAGCTAGCTAGGGAGGAGTCCTGGAAAGATTTCAAAGAGCTCGATCTAGGCGGCCACCCTAGCTTTGCTCTTCTGCCCCATTGGAGCAGCAACTTCCATAGAAACCAAATAATATGCGCGTCACTAATTGATATGCCTGTATAAAAAATGTTTAAGAACTTTTACCTCTAGTACATTATATTAATGATAGCATCAAAAGCAAAACAGATATCGAACTGAAATGGAAGATTGACTTGTACTCTTAGGACGCGCATATGTCGTGGGCGCGACATATGTCGTGGGCGCGACATATGTCGTGGGTGCGACATATGTCGTGGGTGATTTGTTCTTGGTGGCAAGTTAATTTCTGATGAATTATGCAGATTGTCTATACTTGTATGTGCATTTGGTGGAAATAATTGAACATCGGGATCTACCAACATGTTAGCTGACTCCACCATCTGATTTGGCAATATTTGAGGGAGCACAAAATCTGATTTGGCAATATTTGGTGACAAGCATTTCATTAGTATATAATGGTAGAGTAATAATTTTGTATAACCAAGTAGCTGTTCATGGTATTGAGATCTATCTAGCATGATTATTGAATGAATCACAGAAAGTGAATTATCACTTTATCAGGGATATGAATCTATCTTCGATTTATGTTCAAGCTTTGGTTATAAAACATGTACGTTCCATCTTTCGGAGTAATGTAGTTAGTGGTAATAAAACATGTATGTTCGATTTTAATCAAAATATGCTTTGTTTACAGTTTCTGTGTTAAGTCGCCTTTGTATAAATTGTTTGTCCATTTGACTTAAACATATATGAGAGAAATCATGTTTCCATCTTCTCTACACATTTCAATGCAAAAAAAAAAAATTGTAGTTCATGTAAAAATAATCTAAAGCCAAAAAATATATTAGATCACCAAATAAACAGCTACGTCGTTGGTCGTGAGCGACGACGTTGGTTGTGAGCGACGACGTTGACCGTGGGCGGACAAATAAACAGCTACGTATATAATTTAGCACTTCCAAATCTATATTTACCAATATGTATATAGGCTTAGTTTCGTTTTTAGTATATTTACCATTCTATATTAATTACCTATTGATGGTGGATTAAAGAAGACTTTATAAATTTGGGTTGAATGAAATCAAATGATGTTTTTATTTAACCCCAACTCCCAGATCAAATGATGTTTGATGGGCAGGATGCAAGAAATTGGGGAAGTGGAGAGGAATTTTACTCTGGGTGTGAACGGGGATGAGAAGTGGTTGTGAACAGGGATGAGAAGTCATTTTTAACTGCGCATAAAATGAAGAATTATGAGTAGTTTCTGTTGGAAGGGGGATTCAGCTTTTTGCACCGTAGGAAGATCTGGGGATTCAAGGGAGTGCATTTGTTACCCATGGACACTGCAATTTGGTAATGTTCTCTAGTTAACCTCATAGTTAAATGCTTGCAATTTTCAGCAGCTTGTCATTTGTCTAGAATTCAAATTGTAACTTATTATCTATTCCTCTTCCGCCCAAAAAAATGTTCACGCCATAAATTCAAATTGTAATTTGTCTATGTCTAAGTGTCCCTATCTAATATGCCTATAATTCAAATTGTAATTTATCTATTCCTCTATCGCCCAAAAAATTGTTCACGCCATAAAGGTGTTCTTGTTCGCTTTGGACGCTTGTTCATATGTTCACGTCATAAAAGTGTTTTTGTTCGCTTTGGACGCTTGTTCATATGTTCACGTCATAAATGTGTTTTTGTTCGCTTTGGACGCTTGTTCATATATAAGTCTCTCGTATCTAAACCATGGCTAAATTACACACGTGCACACATACATACACACATAATTATAGGTTGAACCCATCTATATATAAATCTTAAACTAAAAATTGCAAAGCAAGTTAAGACTCATTTATGCATTTCATCAAACATGTGGAAGACAAATAATTAAAGACTATTAACTGAATTTGAAGGACATTAACTCAACATAACTGGAATAAAATAAATCATCGATTTAGTGCACTGAGAATAAATTAGAAAAATACAATGCAACTTTATGTTAACCTTGGAAGAGTGACTGCGTTGGAAGATGTAGTTTGCATTGTTGAGCTTTAGAAAGAGTTTCAAAGGAGACTACTAACTTGCAAGTGAAGAAAGTCGTTGATCTTCGCTTGCCCAAGACGTTGAGCCGCAGTCAGAGGAAGCACCGAGCTGCAGCTTTTGAGTGCTGAACGAAAAGATTGGCTGCCGGAGGAAGTCTTGAGGCAGAGAAAACCTTTGATTTTTCAGTTCCGCGGCGGAGATTCACACAACAGATGATCGTGATTGGAGAGAAACCTTTGAAATCTTGGATTGGTGACATGGTGCGATCATAACGGTCCAGACGAAAATGAGGTGTCACAATCTAACAATCTCCACCTTGACGCCTCACGCGACAGACTCCACCTGCAACTGAATCCTCCCTTCGGCGAACTACCCCCTCTCCCTGGGGTCACCCAAATTAACATAAACCAATATGAGCCAAGTCAAGGCAGGGCTTGAACTTGACTCACGTCACTAGTTTGGTCAGCATGTCCGCAATGTTATCCTCCGTGGGCACCTTCAGTAACTGAATGTCTCCGCCAGCAACGAACTCCCTCAACTTGTGGTAGCGCACATCAATGTGTTTTGTCCTGGCATTATAGACCGGGTCTTTGGCCAGACAAATCGCACTCTGACTGTCACAGTGCAGCTTCACCGCTTCCTGAGAAATCCCGAGTTCTTTGGCGAGACCTTTGAGCCAGATAGCTTCCTTCGCAGCTTCCACTGCAGCAATGTACTCAGCCTCTATCGTAGATAAAGCCACAATATCCTGCAGAGTGGCTTTCCAACTGATGGGGCCCTCACCAGAAAGGAAGATGTACCCGGAGGTAGATCTTCTTCGGTCGAGGTCGCCCGCATAGTCAGAATCAACGTAGCCCTCTAGAACTCTAGAAACTCCGCTCTTCTTAAACAGCAAACCGACGTTTTTCGTTCCGTTCAGATATCTTAGAATCCACTTGACTACTTCCCAGTGTTGTCGTCCCGGATTCCCCATATATCTGCTGACTACGCTCACAGCCTGAGCGATATCTGGTCTCGTATAGATCATGGCGTACATCAAGCATCCTACCGCACTAGCGTACGGCACCCCGAGCATATTTTGTCATTCTCCCTCTGTGTCTGGACACTACTGTGACGATAATCTAAATTGTTGCCCGAGAGGGGTTGAAACAGGCTTAGATTCAATCATATTGAACTTCTCTAGAACCTTCTGAATATACCCTGTCTAAGAAAGCCAAAGCATGCCTTGCTTCCTATCTCGCTTGATTTCCATGCCAAGGATCTTCTGTGCTTGACCTAGATCCTTTATTTCAAACTCAGCTTGTAGTTTCTGCTTCAAAGACTGGATCTCTTGAGCTGACTTGCACGCAATCAGCATGTCGTCGACGTATAGCATCAGAATCAGAACGTCGTCGTTTGCCAGAAACTTGTAGTAGGCGCAGGTGTCGTACTGGCTCCTACTGAATCCTTGTGAAATCATGAAAGTATCAAATCTCTTGTTCCACATTCTTGGAGCCTGCTTTAGACCGTAGAGGGACCTTCTTAGTTTACACACCTTCTTCTCATCACCGGGTTGTACAAACCCTTCAGGCTGCAAGATGTAGATCTCCTCTTCCAAGTTGCCGTGAAGAAACGCCGTTTTCACGTCCATCTGCTCTAGCTCCATGTCGTTCATTGCCACCATCGCAAGAAGCACCCATATGGAGCAGTGTTTTACCACGGGTGAGAATATTTCATCAAAATCGACACCCTTCTTCTGCGCGAACCCCTTGGCAACGAATCTGGCCTTGTATCTCCACTGGTCTTTGCCGGATGTAGATTCCTTCTTCCTGAATATCCATTTGGAACTGATTGCCTTCGCCCCTTTGGGCAGACGAACCAAGTCCCAAGTCTGGTTTTTACGAAGGGACTCCATCTCTTCTTCCATGGCTGCTTTCCACTGAGAACTCTCTCTACTCTCTACAGCTTCTTTATAAGATACAGGATCTGTGGAGATCACCTGGAACGCGTACGCTACCGTGTCCTGTAGCCTGAGAGGCAGTCTGACCTCTCTCCTTGCCCTTTCTCTTGCAATAGAGTACGGCTCTGCTTCCGTAGGTTGCACAACATCAGAATTTTCTGGGTCAGAGGAATCACCGTGGTCGTCAGCTTGGTCGCTCCCTTCCAGCTCCACCTCTAGGGGTGTGACTGGATTCTTCTCCACCTCTTTGGACTGAGCCTCAGATTTCTTGAGCATAGAGGCCTCATCGAAGATCACATCGCGCCTGACCTCCACCTTCTTTGTGTCCGGGTTCCACAGTTTGAACCCCTTCGTGCCAGTCTTTCGTCCCAGATAGATGCACCGTTTGGACTTAGCATCCAGCTTCGTCTTCTCAGAGTCCTGTACAAGTGTGTACACAAGACAGCCAAAGATGTGGATGTCAGAATAGTCAATCGGCCTGCCTAACCAAACTTCCTGTGGCGATTTCAGATTCAGTGACATCGATGGGGATCGATTCACTAGATAGCATGCCGTATTAATGGCCTCGGCCTAGAAGGACCTTGGTAGGTCTGTGAATAACCGCATGCACCGAGCTCTTTCTAGCAACGTTCGATTCATCCTTTCTGCCACGCCATTCTGCTGCGGTGTACCAGGAATAGTAAGGTGTCGAGTGATGCTCTCCTGATTGCAGTATCCCTGGAACTCCGCTGAGGTGTACTCGCCACCGTTATCAGATCTCAGATATTTGACTCTTTTCCCGGTCTGCTTTTCCACTGTCGTCTTCCAGACTTTGAACTTCTCGAATACATCGGACTTGTGCTTGAGAAAGTAGATCCAGACTTTTCTTGAAAAATCGTCGATGAAAGTCACGAAGTATCTGGCCCCGCCAAGAGACGGCTCTGGGGCAGGCCCCCATACATCTGAGTGTATATATTCTAGTGTTTGTTTGCTCCGCTGCGTATATGTAACGAACTTCACTCTGTGCTGCTTCCCGAGAACGCAGGTCTCGCAGAAGTCTAACTTGCATGTCTTGACTCCTTTCAGTAGGCCCTTCTTGTGAAGCTCCAGCAGTCCTCTCTCGCTCATGTGGCCAAGTCTGGCATGCCACAGCAGAGAGGAATCCTCATCTGTCGTCTCAGAAACCGCCGCATCGCCGGCGATGGTAGTGCCGATCAGCTTGTAGAGAGTACCAGAGCGCTCTCCTTTCATGACCACCAGAGCGCCTTTCTTGACCTTCAGATATCCTCCTCGCCGGTGTATGAGCACCCAGCCGCCTCTAGAGTGCCTAGGGAAATTAGACTCTTCCTCAGATCGGGCACGTATCTTACATCAGTAAGGGTCCTGATTGTTCCGTCGAACATCTTAATTCTGATATTGCCGATCCCGAGCGTCTTGCACTCCGAGTCGTTTCCCATCAGAACGCGACCGCCGTCACATTGCCTGAAGCTAGTGAACCATTCTATGTTCGGGCACATGTGATACGAGCATCCCGTATCCATGATCCACATGTTGGTGGTATCCAGGGTGGAGTGTACATGGAGTACGTCAGCATCGCTCTCGGGGTCAGACGCCACAGCCGCCTGCTGTTGTTCCTGATTCTTTTCTTTCGCCTTTTTCTTCGGACAGGTGTTTTTCCAGTGCCCTTCTTCCTTGCAGTAGTGACACTGGTTCTTCTTGTCCCGAGACTTAGACCTAGCCCGATTGAATTTCTTCCCTCTGTCTCTCGATCTCCCTCTGACCGGTTCTTTGTTCTTCACGAACAAACCTTCGCTGGTGCTGGGGCCAGGTTTGCTCTGCATTTCATTTGATAGCAGCGTCGTCATCACCTCCTCCATTTTGAGCGTATCCTTTCCGTAGAGGATCGTGGTGACCAGATGGTCATAGGACTTCGGTAGAGAAGACAGTAGTAGAAGCGCCTGGTCTTCCTCTTCGACTTTTACTTCCATGCTCCGCAGCTGGGAGATCAACTTGTTGAACACATTCATGTGTTCTAGCAACTTGTTGCTCTCGGACATTCTTAAGCTGTATAACTGTCTCTTCACATAGAGCTTATTTGTGAGAGATTTCGACATATACAGCTCCTCCAATTTCTTCCATAGGTCTACGGTGGTATCAGCGTCGACCACGTTGTATATGACCTCGTCAGCGAGACTCAACTGGATTTTGCTGATGGCCTTCAGATCCAGTTCCTCCCATTCCTCGTCTTTCTTCACGCCGGACTTCTCCTTGCCGAGTAGCGCCTTGTGGAGTCCTTGCTGAACGAGAACCGCCTTGATCCGCTCCTGCCATAAGCCGAAATCGATCTTGCCTTCGTACTTGGAAATCTCGAATTTTGCCGCCATTGATTTGCTCATAGTGCTACTGAGTGATCAGAAAAATGTTCTCGGATCAGATCTTGAGAAGGTAGGGAGTGGACCTTGTCGTCACCTACCGTTGACCCAGATCTAGAACCAGAACGCCCAGACGATCACCCCCGCGGAACCTGGCTCTGATACCAATTGTTATGCAATCGGACCGAGTACCGCGGTAGCGCAACGGAATTGAATCGAGCAAAATCAATCGCGCAAAATAAAAAAAACAGAACGAGATTTCAAGCACACAGACGACAACAGGAATTTACGTGGTTCGGAGAGGAGCTCCTACATCCACGGGGAGAGCACGCCAACAAATATTCCAATATAATATGAGGAGTTACAGGAGTTGTTACAATGATAGCAGTAGACAAAAGTAACAAAATAATTAACTTTAATCCTCTTCACTGTTCACCCGCCTGTGAACCTTGGAGCCGCCGCCGCCGCAATAATAGGAACGAACCTGCCGCCGCTGGAGTGTCGCTCGACCTGAGCAACCAAATACGCGCACAGAACCTTGGCCGAAATTACCTCCAGACCGCCGCTGCTCCGCCGCTGCTCCGCCTCTGCGTGCTTGCTGCCACCGCCGTCGCTCCTCCCCTGTTCCTCTCTCGCTTTGCTCTCGGACGGTGGTGAAGAAGGGAATTCGGATGGATCTACTTAAACCATGGGATTGAGCCTCTTATATAGGCTGAAGATTCCCCTCTGAATAAGGAAGGAGGAGCCATTAGAGGGGGAGCCATTCATCATGTCATGCCGAATATGGGAAAGAGCCAGCCGGCCATAAATGGCTCTTTCCAAAACTTGAAGAAATGGGATCCTCAGAGATAATGAGTTTCCAAATTAACGATTAGCCTAGATTAGGAATAACCCCTCCCACGCATTGGTGACATGGCACGATCATAACAGTCCAGACAAAAATGAGGTGTCACAATCTAACAGTTCGCCGTTGTTGATTCCCGCACGAAGGAGGCAGGCTGCGATGCCTAGATAAGCGGGGAAGAGAGGTCGCGTGAGGATGGATCAGCTTTGGCAGGGATTGAAATAGACGGTTTTTTAATTCTGAGTTTTCATTCCGTATTTTAATTGCGTGTGAAACTTAATAATGAACGGGAATTTCTATATATATATAATATCATTTTTTTTGCGACGTCATTCTCTGACAAATTCTGGTGTGGTAGCATTTATAATACACAGTAGCGGTTGTAAACGCGACTTTAAAATTCTATTGGTTGCGTTTTTCTAACCGCGACAAAATAACTGATACTGTAGATATGATATGTAATAGTAGTGTTTATTTATGTATAGTTGCGGTTAGAAACGCTACTATAAATATTGTTTGGTAGCGTTTACTTAACCGCTACAAATTAAGCGCTATCATATGCATGATATAGTGTAGTGAGAGTTAAAGAAGGGTTTATTGAATGTAAAAGAGGGAAGGAAAAGGATGATGGACCAATCAAAATGTTTGAAGAAATTGTGAGACGAATGATCTCAGAAATAGAAACCGAGTCAAAAAAATGTCATGATATCGTGATGGAAGAACTGAAGGAACTACGTAAAGATATCAATGCAAGGATTGATAAATTGACTGCCACCACTCGGGAAGGTCTAACAAGTCCCCTGTCACATGCATATGAAGAACCAGAAGTCTCACAAAAATCTACTCCTACCGCATCTCATCACTCCTCACATAAGTCAGACGAAATGATTATAGCTGGTAACGAGGTAAAAGATCAAATATTTGATGCTTTGGTGGTTTGCGAGCCTTCTACACTTAATCAGAAACTAGAAAGGAGTTTGATAAAAACAATTAAAGAGCGTCATGATCGGAAACAGAAAAGTTATATTGAATCATCGTCCAATGTGGTGGCATTTTCAGGAATAAAAACACTAAACAAATCAAATCGTCTGATAATAGACCATATTATGGAAGAGTTCCCGAATAGGTTTTTCCATATTTAGATTATACCTTGTAAATTGCATCTTCTCTAAATTGTCTCTTTGCTCACTTTGTCTTGTTTATATGTAGAAATAGTTTGTTGATCGAAGCTGGTAATATTACTTTGTATCGATCCCACATTGATGATCTACTAGGAAATGGGTGGCTTAATGATGCCCACCTATATGCATACAACATAGTGTTAACAATACAAAAATCAAATCATCTATGGAAATTTAAGCAGTTCTTATACGTTCCCTCCAATCATGTCGTTAATGTCTTTTTTTCTTTACTCCTTGTATACAAAACTTCAAAATGTCATTAACATTATTATATAATCTCTGATTATCTTATGTAGAATATGAAGAAACACAAGAGAAATGTTGATGCACTAGTTAGTCACATCACAAGAAACTCATTGAACTATGCAGAGTTAATTCTAATTCCGGTACACCTCAGTAATCATTGGGGTTTGCTCGTTGGAAACATTGCGGAAGAATGTTGGCAATACTATGATTCCTTGTACCAGGATTCTAATTACAACAAGCTTAGAATTGTGGTATGTTTTTTGTCGATAGAAACTGTACTAATTAACAGTTATATTCATATCTTTTGGATTATGCAGATTAATTTTTTTGAAGAAGATTTATGTGAAATCCTTCCCGAGAGAATCCATGAGTGGTCATTATTCTGTGTTGATGACATTCCAAAACAAAATAGTCATGATGATTGTGGTGTTTTTGTTATTCTGTATATGAAAACAATTGTTGAGAAAAAGAAAATTGATTGGGAAAAGTGTCAATTTTGGGCAAAACAAATGCCGAAGTTAAGGGCTGAAATTGCAATTGACCTAATTAAAGCGTTTTCTGACAAAATTATGCGTAAGTATTGTTAACAACTTCTTAACCATTTGATATGCAGTATCTAATATTTTCATTTCAATAAATTCTTTGTTGGTAGATAAAGAGAACTACTTTGCACGAGTTAATGGTGGGAAACTTTGATGCTGTCAGTTGTTCAAGAGCACTTCTGCTATTTATATGGATAAATTCAATTGTTTAATTTTGTAAAATACAATTTCACACAAATTGCGTACATTGATGCCGATGGTCTCTATTACTGGTTTGATTAGTGTATCGGATTATGATATAATTTTGGTATGTACATATGTTATTTGGTACTCTTTAAAAATGTGTTTGAAACTGTGTAACAATTATACCTGGAGGTTTTTTGATTAGTTTGGTAGAGATGTACTAAAATTGGAGACGATACCTTTATATTACGGTTGTATTGTATGTATATACGACGGTATTCCATTTGTAATACAGTACAGTTACACGATTATAATTTCCGAAAATTAAAACCTCAATAACTTGTTAGTATTAAAAGAAGTTATGGAAATATTTACTGACAATACTACCGTTATACGATCAAATAAAGTGCAGATACAAGAGTTTTGAACTTATATTTAGGAAATCGTGTACCGCTATTTGGTACAGCTTTGATATATTATTGAAACCGTGTAACAATTTTATCTGGAACCTTTGTTTTATTTGGAAGAGGCTTCTGTTATAATTGGAGAAGATACATTCATAATACGGTTGTATACAATGTAGATACCATCGTATTTAGCTTTTACGTAAGCAGAAAAGACGAATTTGTTCACAACAACATCATATTATCAATGTTTAATACACAATACAGTCGTATTGTAGTAGGTCCATGTTTAACACACAATACAGTCGTATTGTATTGGCCCCATGTCGTGTGATAATTTTGTTGATTCTAAAACATTTTGATTATACAAAACGGTTGTATAGTATGTAGATACGACCTTATTCCAATTGTATTTCATCTGTAATACAGTACAGTTACACGCTTATAATTTTTCAAATTTAAAAATTCAAAGATTTGTTATTATTAAAACTTTTTATGGAAGTATTTACAGACAATACTAGCGTAATTCAATCGAATGAAGTGTACATACAAGAGTATTAAACTTATTTTCAAGAAAAACATATATAAATATTAAAATTTTAAAACTTAATAACCAATACTCTTTACAGATTCTTCACCATTTGAATACATCAGGAATACAAGAAAAATTCAATGGTTCATTGACAGAGAAATTATCATTTGTCGAGTTATCATCGTTCAAGTCAACATGTTCAATAGTGGGATTTGAAATTGTATTAGAAACAAACATGGAATTGCTATTCATGAAATTATGCTCGATTGGAGGCCCAAAAACATCGGTAGCAGAAGAACCTCTCGCTTTAACTGTATGCAACTTCTCTGTGTATCCAAAAAGAAAAGAAAGAAAAATTCAGATTAAACAATCATTTTAATGAATTATTCACAATTTAAAAAGATGTCACATTAAAACAAAATCAAGGTAATCATACTTTGTTTTTTGGAGCTCGATTCCCAATAACTCTTAAGTCGTGTCTTTGGTGCCCCCTTCGGTCGTATGGATGGTGGATCTTTCAAAACACCATAGTCCTTCTGCATGGATGAAAGAATTCTTTTTTTATTTTTCTTTTTTTCGTCGATCATATCTTCTATAACTTGACCCATGTCATTTGTTACTTTAACCATGTACTCATTTGCCACTTGATAATTTTCAATTCTTTGGCAAATATCATATGTCCACCGCATCATATTATTTCTGAAAATCATGGTCGACTGAATGCGGTTTGTGGATGTAGGAATTGTAATATTGTTACGCCTCTTAGATTGCATTGTAAATCTCTTTAATATGTAATTTGAATGATTTTTTTGTACATTACGGAAATTATAAACCCGTAGAACATGCTCGCACAAAAAACCCTTTATTTGAAAACCTCGACAAGAGCACTCAATGTCATTGCTCTTTGTGTCTATTGTTAGAATCCATTGCTTTTTAGGAGCACTAGTATCAGAAAGCTGAGTTTTGTATACAATCGTGTCTTGGTCGTACATTGAATCCTCTGATACCATCAAACAAAGTGTCCCTTCCATCAAAGCATGCTCGAATATAGAAAATAATTTTCTAGTGCATATCTTGGACATTTGTCTTAGTATATCATTGAGCTTTTGATTTTTACAGTATGTGTACCTTGTTTGCATTTGAAATCTTCCTCTTTTTCACTCCTTCGCCAACAATCAAACAATTTCTCAAAACCAAGAAAACATTCGGTCAATGAACTTGTAGGCTTCGAGCAACCATGAAGACTGTGATTTGCCGATTCACTACGTTGTGTGGATAAAATCCCGAGATCAAGTACATCCTTATTAAAAGCAGTGGACCATTTTTCTTTAACTTTGTGAAGCTCATTTAACCACCGATTCTCTTCCAATTTTTCCTTTGCTAATCATCTCACTCCAATACAACTCAAACTCTATTTGATTGTCACATTTACTCATGTAAGTATAAAATAAAGATCTAATGTGCTTGTCTCGATTAAAAGACGGTACCTTAAATGACGCTTTCTTGGAAATATGTCATTGGCATAAGCGATGACGAGTAGTCGGAAAAACTCTTTTAGTAGCAACTGTCATGGCTTTGTCTTGATCTGTGAAAATTGTGATCGGTCGCTTAGATCCTACAAACTTTAAGAAAGCCTCAAATACCCAACAGAAAAAGTCTATCGTCTCATGCTCTACAAATGCACATCCAACAAAAACATTCTGTCAATGGTGGTTTACTGCTATAAAAGGCGCCCATGCTAATAAAAGGCGCGCAGTTTGAACACTTTTTTTGTCATTAAAACTGGTGTTAAGTACCGTTGAGATGAGGGTACTGTCTTCTGAGGATGTTGGAAACTCGTTTCCCACAAACGACACCAAACTATTGCGACCAAACTCGACGCCCCCAGTCGGACCGGATTAACATGGACCGTCTTAGCCCACAAAGCGATCGAGCACATACACATGCAATGAGAGAGAGAGAGAGGGAGAGATTGTGCACACGATGTTTTTTACATGGAGAACCCCTAGCTGAATTAAAAAACATGTGACCGGGTCTGTGTCGATCAAATTCCACTATTTGCTTGCAGTTACAACTTTCACGGAGAATTGAGGGCAACATGTCGCTTCTCGTTACACTTTGGGTGAGAGAGAGAGAGAGAGAGTTGCAGACTCGTGGCAGGCAACAGGCTGTTCTGCGCGAGATTGTTTTTCGGGGAATTGTGGAAGAACGGGATGCGTGATGTTGTAAAAATATCCTTCTCGCTATACGTCTAACGTCGCAAACCTGAGCGGATTTCGGTGGAGAGGAGGTGGCTCGATGGTGGCTTGAAGGTGGCTTGAAGATAGCTTGAATGTGGCACGTAGGAGGAATCTGACAAAGCTCTGACCTGAGGAAGAAGAGAGTTGCAGAATGAAAAATTGAAAATGCGAGAAATGAGGAGCCATGAGGCTCCTTTAATTTTATAGCCTCTGGGAGGTGGTTACGGTGGTTATGCGACTATCCGCACACCGTACCCATCAACATAATTATTTTTAACATGATTAGGGGTGTGTATTTTAATCATTAAATTCGCTGTCCATAGACCAATATTTTAATAAAACAACCTCTCCCACTAACCATGATGGTTAGTGGGTGGTTACGTATAAAAAGTACGACGATCGATCACCCCAGAGCGATCGAATGGGGGAAGGGCCGCCACGCAAGGATGAACAACCCGCCGGCGACGTCCGCTAGCGATCAAAATTATGATAAACATTTTAGGTCATTATAACAAAATATCTACAATCACAGTCGCCTAGCTAACAATGGAAGACAATTGCATAAGAAACACTTAGTTAAAAGTGTATTCAAAATATTTATGGTCGTACATATGACCCGAAAAATGGATACAAAAGAGTTTGTATACGGAAGATAAACTAATTTAAGGAAGCATCAACAATGCTCACATTTATAAGCATTGTTACAAAAGTAATAACAACAGTCGTTGTCGGGATCAGCTCTAAGGTCAGAACACATCGAGCTCCGTCATACAATCTACAATCACAGTCGCCTAGCTACAATATAAATTCATCATCATAACACACACTTATTATGATAAACATTTTAGGTCAGTATAAATTCATCATCATAACACACACTTATTTAACAAAATATCTACAATCACAGTCGCCTAGCTAACAATGGAAGACAATTGCATAAGAAACACTTAGTTAAAAGTGTATTCAAAATATTTATGGTCGTACATATGACCCGAAAAATGGATACAAAAGAGTTTGTATACGGAAGATAAACTAATTTAAGGAAGCATCAACAATGCTCACATTTATAAGCATTGTTACAAAAGTAATAACAACAGTCGTTGTCGGGATCAGCTCTAAGGTCAGAACACATCGAGCTCCGTCATACAATCTGTCGGGTGCGACTCGATCCTAAAATGGATTCAATAAGCAAATTAGACAAAAGACAAATGATTCCTTCCTCACTCTCAAAACATCATATCTTTAACTATATTAAAAAAGCACTTTGGAATGATAGAATTAATCTTAGGCTCTATTTGTTTGGGCGTTTCACTGCTCCGTTTTGGGCAAACGCCACCGAAAGGAGGGTAAACAAATGAACCTCCGGTGGCGTTTGCTCAGTTTCCACCCGCCCGCCTTGAGAAACGCCCCCAAAAAACTTCGTTTGGAGCAGCCACCTCCCCCCTCCGATTCGGACACTCCATTTCCACCCGCCACCGCTGAACCAAATGAAGCCTTAGTCATTCAACATGTATCAAATTTTTGATCTCATTGATCAAATGAAGAGAGAGAGAGAAAAAGAGAACATAAATGGAGGAAAGAGGGAATCTTTATAGCCCTCTTATCCCTACATTTAGGGATAAGAGGGAGGGGGAGAGAAGAGTGAGCTGGAGTGCGAAAATAATTTTCTAGACAAAATTTTACCTTTTTTACAAAAGAAAAAGTTGAAATATTGATTCATATTTTTTTACGGTAATTTTAAGTACTCATATGTATATGTTAAGGGCGCAACGCGCTCGAATGCGGGCACAACGCGCTCGAATGCGGGCGCAACACGCTCGAATGCGGGCGCATCCTGCTCGATTACGAGCGCAACCCGCTAAAAATTAGCGAGCACGGACGAAGCTCGTTCGGAGCTGCTCGTATCCTTAAAAGAATGTAGGATATATTGAATGTAAGGGGAGTTGTATAGATGAAATACAATATGTATGAAAGTAAAATATTTAAATAATAAATTGTATAAAAAAAACTCTTTACTCCAGGTGGGTACATATGAATAAACAAATATGTGCACTACATGCTCTAACAAAATGTTATAACTTTGTGTCAATGTAGTTTGACCTTCATTTTAAGTGGGTAGTTAAGCTCGTCGGCATCATCCTCATGGCAAGATGGTAACAATGGGATGGTCGTCCTTATTTATAGGTTGATTTCACACTACAAATCCGAAGCGCTTCGTTTGTTTGGGCATTTTCGTCGTGCGTTTCCCGCAAACATCGCCCGGACAGCGGGCTACCAAATGGTCTCGACGGGCATTTTCCATGTCTCCTCCCGTAGCAAGGAGGAAAAGCCCCGGTCTTCCTCAGTTTCAATCCCCGCCTCTCCCTCTCCCTTTCGATCCCCGTTTCTCCACCCGCCGTCTCTGCCCGCCTCCGCCGCGCCAAATAAACCCCTAGTCTATGCTCATGTAGTCACCGCATTCTATGTATAGAACAAAAAATTATTATTAGAGCGTGCCTCAACAGTATGATAATACTCATGAACAGAACTTAAACTATGACAATCAAAGGAGTCTTATCTCTAGACCAAACGAGGAACAATAATTATGTCCGGAGCTCGGATGGTTGTCATTGGTCCAGGACCAATGAGAAGTCTGTAAAATTGTGGGGTCCATGCAGTTTATATTTGTGAAATATATTTTTGCGTGATGTCCTCATCATTTCCGACTTCTCATTAATTGTACCGGTCCTTGCTTCTCGTCCTCCCACTCCGGAGGGAAAAAATTTCCCCAAAAGAGATCAAGTTTCTCCTGCCAGTGCGACCCAACCTAGAGGATGATAGATCCGCCACAACAAACACGTATTAATTATACCAATACTCAAATGTTATGAATAATTTTGTCAGTTCGGCAACAAATGTTCAGTGAGGAAATCTAGGCACAACGGTTTTGTTTACATTCCACAAGTCTTCCATTTCGACAACAAATGTCCAGTGTGAATACTTTAGTATTAGTACAAAATTTATAATCATAATTACCCATATACATTACAACAAAGTTGTTATACCGTGACTTTTTTGTGCCTTTAACTATGATTTCTAAACATTGCGATAGTTTTTGCGACATTCATAAAAACATCACTGAAGTATTAAAGTTGCGAATGTCGCGATAGTTTTTGCGACGTTTATAAAAACATCACCAAAGTGTCACGATTGTGAATGTCGATGTACAACCCTATTCATCAAGAGTTAGCGGTCAACAATCAACACCCAACAGTCAGCGGTCAGCAAGCAACGCCAACACTAGAAGACCGGGTCAACAAGCAGTAGCGGACCGCAAGATGATCCTTTTGTATAGGCGAGCATCATATTCGCCAGGGTGAGCGACTACCCAGCAGCGCAGGTGAGCATTGAAGCCCCTACCGACCATGGGAGTACCAATCTGTAAGCAATGACGAGTATCAACAATACTCGCCTAGTTAGTGGCCACTAGTTATCAATACTCGTCGAGCAGTGCAGATAGTCGTCGGGTAGAACTCGCCAACACCTGAGTCAAGGCGCCGACAGGATGCAGATGGTGAGAGCATGACTAGGTCTCCTCGCTCGGAGACCCCCCTAGGTTTTGTCTATAAATAGGACACTAGGAGTACTAGGAATGACACTTTCGAAATCCCCCCATTTTGACATTATATTCTCTCTTTATGGTGCCTTCCTTGTAACTACCTAAACCATCTTTGATTGTGGAGGGGAAACTCTTCCAAGTTTTTGGGTACGTGGCGAGACCTCCCTGCAGCAGTGTCTGGGGTCCTCTAGTGTTTTTTTCTTACCCTGGTTTTATCCTCTGAGTCAGATCGCCAAATCGCTGGGTTGAGTAGCCTTAGGCTCCACTTAGATCCGAATATTTGGAGTCGAGATTTTATTGGCTTCAAGACTTTGGTGTGCTGAGCATGGAACGTAGTCGGAAGAGGGAAGTCCAACGAGGAAGTAGCACGGTGAACGAAAGTGAGTAGGAAGGAGTGGTGGGGGGGCTCGCAGTGTCCTAGCGAGTACCTTACTCGGGCCAAGTTCACCGCAGAGATCGGCGGGCTCGTGCTGCTTTTGGAGGAGACGGTGCGCTTGATGTTCGCTCCTCGCACGTAGGTCACAACAATGTCGCCTAGGCGTGAGACCCCATCTGAAGATATTGCACCGACAAGGAGGTCCGACAAGGAGCATGTGGTGGGGGGGGGCAAGAGCGACCAACGCAGTCGAGGTACTTTCCGGCGAGTAGTCAGGGGGTCAGGATTCAGGAAGGCGAGTATCATAGAAGGGTCTGGGATACTCGCGCAAGCGAGTTTGGAGCTCCTCGCCAACTCGCAAGTGGCCACTCGGTTGGAAGAAGCCTGTTCAGTGAGGAGGTGTTGTCGGGTCTAGTGTCTGAGGGTTCAGGGGTCCAATCCTGAATTACTACTCCGGGAGGGATGCCCCGATCAGACATCTACAGTGGTTCGAGGACATTGTGCCGATCCGGACTATGACAGATGCCTTCAAGTGCAGGTTCTTCGCCATCACCTTCGAGAGAAAAGCTCGGGACTGGTTCCACCAATTGCCCGCTAATTCAGTGAACTGCTTCGAGGATTTGTGCAGAGGGATGGTAGTAAGGTTCGCTACATCGAAGAAGAGGAAGAAGGAGGCAGTGAACCTTTTCCATCTAACATAGGGACATCGGGAGACGATAGGTCATTACATTGATCACTTATATGAGGAGGTCTTGGGTATCCAGGAGGTGGATTGCAATACGTTAATGCTAGCCCTGACTTTTGGGATAAATCAGGGACTCTTCAGCTTAGAGGTCATCACGGATTCCCCGGAGACGTACGAGGAACTCAACGAAAGGGCTAACAAGTTCATCCAAGGAGAGACGGCCAACCTCTGTTTCCTGGCTAGATTTGACCAGGCAAATAGAGATGAGAAGGATGAGGAAGAAGACAGAAGGACACCAAAAAGTAAGCTGAGGAATGGCAAAAGAAGTGAGAAGTGAAGAAGCGAGAGGAAAGAAGGGAGTATCCGAGGAAGAGAGAGGAGCGTCAGAGGCCGTAGGAGAGGAGGCCCGCCGAGGCTCCGAGAGAAAAGAAGGTTCCAATACCCCGTGAATCAGCCGTCGTGGAGGACGACTGGAAGGAGTAATTCTCTGGGTAGGAGAGATGATCAGTATCATCCAAGAGGGCGTCAGGGAAGAGGAGATCGGAGGGAAGTAACGGCAGTGGCTAGACTAGAAAATAGATTCTAGAGGAGGAATCAAAGGATGATGAACATGCTCGCAGAAGAGCCCTTATACTGTGAGCTCCAACAAGTCAAGTGGCATGGAACCATGACGTGCCCAGACTTTTTAGTGGCCATGAGGAGAGCAGGAGAAGGAGCAAGGGAAGAAGTGATCCAGGAGCAGAGAGGTCAGGAGGACCAGGGAAGGAAACAAGGCCTAGACTGCCAGAGGAATGAAGATAGAGTTGACCAAGGGGCCCGTGGAGGGGTCATCGAAGGAGGAGGTAGATGGGTCAGAGCGATCCATGGAGGAGCGGGAGTAGAGGGCTCCCACAAGGTAACACTCCACACCATCTATAGAAGGGGTGTCACCTCAACCTTGCAGGCACCCCAGTGGCTAGAGGAGATCACATTCTCGAAAAAGTACCTTTTAGACAATGAGAATATCTTCCATGACGCGCTTGTCATCCAGGCGGTGATCGAAAAGTATACCGTAGAGCGGATCCTCATCAACAATGGCAGCTCTATGAACGTCATCTTTAAGAAGACATTTGACAGTTTGGAGGTAGAGGTGGCAAGGATGATCCCATCGGATGGTCCTCTCTTCGGCTTCTCTAGGGAGAGGAAAGAGGTGGAAGGAGTGGAGCAACTGGTTACTTTGGGAGGAACAACGATCAAGTAACGGTTCGTCATTGTGGATGCGCAAAGTGGGTACTCTACCATCTTCGGGAGGCCACTTGTAAGACCCCCCCCCCCCAAAAAAAAAACCTTTGCCTGGGTCGAGCCGGAGGGGATCTTACTTGCCCACGACGTCCACCTAGTGCTCCTTAAGTGTGTCAACCAATACTATTAAGCACTAGTTTGCTGCCTTGCTCGGCTTGAATCACAACATTCACATTACAGAGTTTAGCAGAAACATTAACATGAAGAAATAACAAATATATATATCAATATACATTTAATAGAAAATGCGAAAGGTCGTAGCCACTGTTTATACATGAAGCCCGTATGCTATAATAGTACTACAACTAGCAACTCTTCTCTCTCTCAACTCTGTTTGTTAGTACTCACGTCTCGAAACTATAGAGACGACGGGGGTGCCTATGTTCGGGTAGTCCTATCAGCTGGCGTATCGTCCTGCAACAGCTGGTCACTACGGTTCTCTATCTCCTGTGAATGATTATTAAAATAACTGTTAATCACAGAGCTAAGTGAAAACAAATATCGTCCTCGGATCCATATCCTGGGGACGAGCTCACGCGCCCAACAAAAGTAGATAGTCGAAACATGAGAGGGTGTACAACATTTTATGAATAAGCTAGGTGTTGAAACTGAAAACTCCGTCTCGATGGAGTTCACCCTTGGGGAAGGAGTGATCGCGCACCAACTTCTCTCCTGCAAGAAAAACAACAAGGAAAAATAACAAGAGACTGTACCAAGGGCCCGACACGGAGGACCCACCACACACCCACAAGATCACTGAACGTTTCCCCTCCTTAGCCAAATGTCGGGCTAAGGTACCTCAGAAAGTGTTAGAAGTCTGGGAGACAGGTAAGTATGCCCTTCTAAGGTACCCCTTGGGTCCTATTTATAGATTTCTGAAAATGGTCTGCAAATAGCCAACCTCCGCTGTTCTAAATAGCTATGTGCAGCCCAACTGGGTCTACCAACAACGTAACTCCGCTGTTCTAACTGGCTATGGGCAGGCCAGCGGGGGCAAAATGGTAAAAACACCTCACAGATCACTGGGCGAGTAGCCCTCAATAAACCCTACTCGGCAAGGGCGGCGAGTGCTCGATGGAGCAAGCACTCACCGCCTATCTTCAGCCTTGGGCGAGTACGGGCCCGGCCTACCCTACTCGCACGCCGCAGGCTTGTTGAATGGTTCGAATTTGACGAGCGACTCAGAGCTCGACGAATAGCCCAGAGCTCGACGAACAGCCCAGAGCTCGACGGACTGGACTTGGCGAGTACGAGCTCGTCTCCCAAAGGTATCTCACCTCGCATGGGCAAGTCGGAGACCGCAGAGCTCTCCCCCCTGCCGAGCTCGGCCAGGGACTCGGACTGTCTGACTTGACCATTCTGGCTCCTGCTGACTCATTCACCGGATACGAGGTTGTACACAATCTCCGCTCTTTGCGAGGTTGGCACAAGCTTGGAAAGAAACATCTAACCCCACGAGATTCGGCGAGTGTGGCAGGAGTCAGGGAATCTTTCGGCGGGGTCCACGAGCGGCTATAAATATGCGTCTGCGTACCTGGGTGACCTTTGTCACTCCCCTTCGCTCTGAATTTGTCGAGATTCCTTTTCCCAAGGAGCTTCAAGAGAGGCTTGCGAAGGCTCGCGAGGTCTCATCTGCCCGCGTCGCTAGTCTAACCTCCATTCCCCTTAACATCCCGCGGAGCGTCCCGGCCGAGTCCAATTCAGCCAAGAGGGCGAAGCCAGATACAGAGGCGTCCGAATGCGCCTACCATGACTTAAAAATGACCCTGGAGCCTGAGACGGGCTCCTCTACCCTGCCTGCCCCTGGGAAGGAGGGGAATTCATTGACCTCTGCGCTGACCAGGACTGCTGGGATGGGGCGGCAAGGACACCTCTCTACGGGCCGATACTCTTCCCGCCGACCCGCAATTCATGGCTCCGGAGACTCGCCAACGGGACCCGCCCCCGCCCTTCGGGACTCTGGGGTTGAGCTCGCAAAGACCAGACTCGCCGGCCCGTGTTCCCTCTTCTCAGCTTGCCGAGACTTCGAGGGATGGTGCCGGAATTATCCCAGTGCCAGGCTTCAACCTTATTCCACCCCGAATACAGCCTCCGGGTTGCGGTAAAAATCTGAAGATGCCCCCACCTCGCCTCTCCTTTGAGGCGCTAAGCTCTTCAGGCGAGTCATCATTTATAGGTTCTCATCCGTAGTTCCCCGGGTGTACTCCCCCTTTACACTATTGTTCAACTATTTTTGCAGCTTTCTGCAGTCAGCGGCGGCCGACGAATCCTTGGAGCGAGCTCGCTACTCGTCTCTTCCTTCCCCGAAGACCCTTGAGTCCTTCCTGGATGCCGAGCTGGGGAGCCCCGAGCTGATGAAGCGAGGAATCAAGGTCCTTAAAAAGATGACACTCGAGCTCCACCGGTTGCAGGAGGACAACGGCGTGCTTCAGTGGGAGTGCGCGTGGCTAGTAGGCGAGGTGAGGGAGGACCCGGCGGGCGAGGTGACGTCCCTTACACCGTTGCTGGAGGAGCTGGACGAGAATCTCCTAACTGTCCAGGGGTGCTTGAGGCGGATCCGCGAGCTTCGTAATTTGCGCCGACCTGCAGGGGAGGAGACGCGAGGCCGGGGTAGGTAGAGAAAAACCCCCTGCTGGGCCTACCGAAACTCGCCTCCTTTTCCCCTCAGCTCGCGCACGCGCTAAAATTGCTGCTTTGTTTGCATTTAATTTCACTAGACAATATCCCTCTTGGGTCTGTAATAACTTAGAAATATTTTCAGATTTTATTGCTTGTTGTTCGAATATAATATTCTTGCTTAGCACATGATGAGACAGGTCTTGGAAGTCGGCAAGCTGGGTTAAGCGAGCTGGGTTAGGCGAGCTGGACCGATCGGTCAGCTCGACCCTTGACCCCTTTTTCCTTCACCTACCCTGACTTACTGCTTTTATTGCTTCTGTACTTTCCTCATCTGCTCGTCTCCTTCCTGCCTGCACTCGCTCTCTACACCTTCCGCGAGTATGGGGAAGACCAACCCTGACTCTGATGGTTGCTCTAAGTGCGCTCAGCACTTCACCGACTATTTTTTCTTTGAGGGGAACACGATGGAGGAGGAGTTCGTCGTGTTCACTGGCGAGTTCAAGCCCCCTGGCTTCGAGGCGCGCCGACCAAGGGAGGGTGAGGCCATCAACACTTTCTACTCCGAGGAGCTCGCCTTCCCCATATCGCATTTCGAGATGGGGTTGCGCCTTCCGCTCTGGCCGGAGATCGGCCAGATCCTCAAATACTTTGGTGTGGTGCCCGCGCAGCTGAACCCGAACTCCATTGCCATGAAGGTGGCGTTCATGAGTTTCCTCCGCCGGGAGCAAATCGAGTTCAACCTGGCAGTGTTCAGGATACTCTTCACCTACAAGGCGTCTCCCGATGACATCACCTTCTTCGGGGGTTCCTTTATCAAGGTTTGCGAGATTGCGAACAAACACCACAACTGGATGACCAAGATCGTCTTTCTCAAGGGCGATCTCGGCAACATCCCCTACTCGCCGCAACAAAAAGGCGAGGAGGTATACCGACCCCCCACCGTCTCCGACAACGATACCGAGCTCCACAAATTTTTCCTCCACAAGGACTTTGAGGTCGCCTTCCTCCGAAGGGGCCTCGACTCGCTCCTCCCCGTCCTTCCCGGCGAAGGTATGTCTTTCAACTCTCCTCCTTGCCAGATCTCGCCAAATCCATCGGAATTTTTACTAAGTTATTTCTGCTGAGGAGCGGCTGATTCCCGAGAACCCGCCTTTTGCGGATTCGGGACTACTCGCCGACCCACTCGCCCGCGAGAAGGTGACTGCAGCCGCCTGCCGAGACGAGCCGTCATCTTCTAAGCCATCTAGCAAGAAGCAGGCTGATCCCGCGGGGTCCAGATCGCCTCGTCACCATCCACCGTAGAAGAAGCTGAAGGAGGTGGTGGTTTCTCGAGCGAAGCAATAACAACAACCCAAGTACATGAGCTCGCTCGAGACCTCCCCGAACGGATCGTCGGGGAGCCCGCTGAAGGAGACAACGAGCAAAGAGCAGGAGGGAGGCTAGCCCTGTGCTACTGCAGTCAAGAAGGCCCCAGCCCATGAGTCGGGCCCGTCGAAGGGTCATCCCCTCTTCGTCCTTGGGGGGAGGTGGAAGGACTCGGCCGGCTAGCTCGTGGTTCAGGGAGACGAGTCAGCCCACCGGGTATCCGTCTCCACCCTCCAATCCTCCTGGGCTGACCGCAAGCCCTCCTCAAGTCAAGCTTATGCGCTCGGCTTCGGCCTCTACGGGTGCGAGAATGTCGCGGCCTACAAGCACATGACCCTGCGCCAACTCGGCCACAAGGGCCTGCAGGCCCATATGCGGGCACTGGAGCTCCACCACATGGTGGTTCGTCGCGGCTTCAACCTCAGCCACCTCCTGAAGAAGGCGGAGCAGAAGCGCGACCTGGCCCAGGACAAGGTCGTTGACCTTGAGAGGAGGCTCGACATTGCCGAGGACTTGCTCGCCAAGGGCACCGGCGGACTGGTGAGCACTGGTCACCCCTTCCTTTTTTCACTTAGGATTTTTAGCTTCAGATTCACTTACCTATTCTTGCCTCAGGATGTCGAGGCCGCTAGGGAGCTGCGGACTCGCGCTGCCGGGCTGGAGGAAGAGAATAATCAGCTCCGTGCTCGCTCCACCGAGCAGGAGACTCGCATCGCCAATCTAGAGGCTCACGCCGCTGAGCAGGAGGCTCGCATCGCTGAGCTGGAAGGGAGGAACGCGAATCTGAGCGAGGGGAATAAGGGGCTTCATAGCGAAATCGACCGCCAGGCTGAAGCCTACCTCCCTCCAGGTGGCAGCAAGCCCCCCTTCCCATACAAGAGCCCGAGGATCTTTGGCGAGGCTGAGGTCGTTGAAAAGCTGCGGGTCAACTCAATCAAATCCGCCGAATGCACCCTGCAAATTATGAAGGATATGCAGGTGCTAGTGGAGGGCTGCGAGGAGGTCACAGTTCGAGACCTTATGCCGAGTCTGTTCCCGCCCACGCCGCCGAGCGAGAAGGAAGACAACTTCGACTTGTTCTTCGGCAAGGACTTCAAGGACCATCCTTCTGGCGGAGCAGATGAAGATCGCCAATCCGGGAGAGGAGACGAGAGCTGACCTTCCCCTCCTCTCTTTTTTCTTCCTTGTAACTCCCTCTCCCCTCTTTTGTAACCTCGCCTAGGCGAGCTCTCCTTTTGTAATCATTTTATACTGAATGGAGAATGAATTTTTTCTATCTCATTTGCTTTGAATTTTCCTTCTGCGATGCACTCGGCCGCGAGCCCTCCCCTTTGTTAGATCTCGCTAGGACAGAATTTGCCACTAGAGCGCATGTCTAGGATTCGTACTCGCGAGCAAATTCTGAGAGCTCGCCCCTCCCCGGGTTAACCAGGAATGGACCACTTGCTGAGCTGGGTTCGTAACCACCCAGCTCGCGAGCGAGTTGTCCCTTCTCTTGCTGATGCTGAGTCGTCAAAACTGTCCAAATATTTCACAAGTAAAACTGAAGGGGGGTGGGGGTGGGGTGGGGTGGAGTGCCTTGTTGGAGCTCGTCTTCCTCAACAGGAGGACCGATCGGGGCTCGTCTTCTCTCTGCCGAGCTGGGCCTATGAGTTCAAGCTCGCCTATAAGGACCTTCTCCCCCTACACCCTTAGGAAAGCAATCTTCCTAAAAAAATTCCAAGAGAGGGCGGGACCCCCTCGAGTGAGATCCAACCCTTCCATCTATGTGAGAGCCTGGCAATGGGATCTGCTCGGGATCTGGGGCAGACTCCCTCGAGTGACATCCAGCCCTACCAGCTAGGTGAGAGTCTGACAGCGGGATCTGATCGGGGTCTGGGGCAGACTCCCTCGAGTGATATCCAGCCATGCCAGCTAGGTGAGAGCCTGACAGCGGGATCTGCTTGGCTCCCAATCCGGGTCTCCCTGTCGCTTGAGGGCAAAAGGCCCTCATATGTCTTGGCTGATGACATAAGAAGCAGTTCCCTGCGAAGGGAACATCTCGTCGGGCCACTAGTGGGGGCTGCGGTGCTGGAGCTGGTCTAATGTCTGGCTGTGCAGCTGGGGGTGCTGGTGGGCGCCTATAAGGCTGCTTGCGGCGTCGCTGCCTGCGCTCTCTATCTTGTCTGTGGGGAGCGACTCCTCCGTCTCTCCTTTGGTCTCGAGGAAGCTCTTCCTGACCTCTGCGCCGCTGAGCCACCGTCTGCTGGTCCAACTCTAAAGCTGCTGCATGGGTGGCTATGGTGTGGAAGGTGGCCTGAGAGCATAATCAGGGTCCGCCTCAGGTCGTCTCGTAGTCCTCGGTAGAACCGAGAGGCTCTATCCCTGTCAGAGGCAGCTAGGTTCCCATCGAAGCGTTCCAGATGTATGAATTCTCTCTCATACTCTGCCATAGTGCGGTTTCCCTGTCGGATGAGCAGGAACCTCTCTTGTAGCGCGGCTCGGTCTGCATCTGTGATAAAGAACTCTAGTAGAGCTATGGAGAACTCTCCCCAAAGGATCGTGCTCATCGGCCGATCTTAAAAGGTAGAGTGACTAGTCGCTCTCCACCAATCCCTCACATATTCCTCCAAGAGGGTCACCACCAAAGAGACTGCTGCTACAGCTGGGCACATCATCCCTACTAACAGCTCCTCCACTCGCTCCACCCACTCCTCTACCTGAATGGCCGTCTATGTACCCCTGAACGGGGGAGGCCTCAGTCCTCGAAAAATCGTCAGCAGATCGGTGGGTGCGGTCATCTCTCGTGGTGGCTGTGCAAGGGCATCACGGAAAGTCGCTAGTATAACCGCTAGTGTCTGCCCCATATCTGTCTCGGCAAACGGTACGGCCGCGGGAGCAACCGGGTCTGGTGGTGGGGTAGCTGGAACATATCCTCTAGACGAGGATCCCCCGTTACTGTCCTCCGGTATTTGGAGAAGTTATAGGAAAGAGTGTTAGTATTTTGCAAAAGTAGTGGAAATTTGCAAAAACGACAGACAAAGCGGAAACAACGGTGTATGAGCATACTATCGTAGAGTCTAGAATCCCTAAGCCTCTACACTAAGGTCCACCAGGCTTCCGCTGCAAGGTTCGTCCCGAACCTAAAACGAAGCGAGGGACGAAGGGATCCTGAGACTGCTCCACGAGGAAGAATCGTGATCGCTCTGATCCATTTGTAGTACCCCCCCCCCCCCAACCTTTTGCCCGGGTCGGGCCGAAGGGGGTACTACTGGGCCAAGACGCCCACCCAGTGCTCATAGGGGAAACGATCCACCCTGTCCAAGCACTAGATGGCCACCTTGGTTGGCTCGAATCATAACATTCACAATCCATCAGAATATAGCGGAATCATTAACAGGAAACCATTGTAGATTTATATATCACATATCAAAATCACAGCGGTTCTAGGGTCGAAGCCTAAGTACTTATATAAGCCCGTGAGCTATACATGTGCTACATATAATCCTCATATACTCTCTCTCTACACTGCTCGGCGGAACTCACATCTCTAAACTTTGGGGACGGCGGGGGCGCATCTGCTCGAGTAAACCTAGCTGCTGGCGTAATCTCCTACGGCAGCGGGTCACTACAGTGCTCCACCTCCTGTGAATGGTTAATCAAATAACCGTTAGTCACGGAGCTAAGTGGAAACAAATCTCCTCCCTGGATCCACATCTTGGGGACGAGCACCCACCCACCCAACAGAAGTAAATAGACGAAGCACGAGAGGGTTAGCACAATATTCCATATATGAATAGCTAGGAGCAAATATAAAAGAGTGCAGTATAACCGGAAAAAGCAGCAATAGTATAACACGGTTATAACCATGCTCTACCAGCTCATCAGCATAACAGGTTTTCATACCCTGAATTCTATCGCAGGCATTCACAGCCGCGCACACACCGCAGGCATTCATAGCCGCGCACACAAACCCTATGTCGACATAGTTTGGACCGCTTCTGTTCCAGCAGGGTAGCGAGCCCCGCGGGCCTCACCGATATGGCCGTCGGTGACAGTGGCCAGTCCTGCCACTTCTGGGGGTGATCGTACCGCACAACCCCAGGCCCTAACGTACAACCTGGTGTACTCTTGGATGTGAGCAACATCCAGCGAATCATTTTGGCTGACCAGCGGAGGAAAACCCGACGGGGAATAAAACGGCCGGTCACCCGTGGTACCCATCTCCCTGTCGCCTTGAGTCGTCAACCTTCCCGCACCGGTACGAACGGTCTGCGGAAGGTACTAGCCCGCCACTATTCCACCACAAGCAATTTACAAACAATCAATCAACGGCAAACATAATACACACCGGGTCTACGTCGGCCTGCCCTACTAGGCTTAAACTTCGGGCGGCGGTGCTTAGCTCTACTTTCGTCAAGGAGCGTGGGAGCGCATTATTTAGGGCTAGACCTGGAGGAATACCTCAACTCCGGTTATCCCTAACTAAGGCTCAACCTTTATAACGACTACTCGTCAGAGCAGGACCCGGGATTATAATAGTAAATTGCAATGAAGACAAATGTGGTGTTTATGTTGCTTATTTAAAGTGCTTGAAAGAAACGTGACCAGTACGAAACTGGAGTAGCACTGAATTAAAAGTACTTGACTAGTACGAGACTGGAGTATAACTGAATTAAAAGTACTTGACCAGTACGAGACTGGAGTAGAACTGAATTAAAAGTACTTGACCAGTACGAGACTGGAGTAGAACTGAATTAAAAGTACTTGACCAGTACGAGACTGGAGTAGAACTGAATTAAAAGTACTTGACCAGTACGAGACTGGAGTAGAACTGAATTAAAAGTACTTGACCAGTACGAGACTGGAGTAGAACTGAATTAAAAGTACTTGACCAGTACGAGACTGGAGTAGAACTGAATTAAAAGTACTTGACCAATACGAGACTGGAGTAGAACTGAATTAAAAGTACTTGAATTGAAAAGAATAAGGGAACAGGACCAGTGCAAGACTGAAATAATCATAAAGAAAATGGTTAGTAGTCCAATCACTCTATCCAGGAGACTTCAGTCTCATCTCGGTTCTCAGGAGGCACATTCAGTTCTATTTCAGTTCTTAATAAGGCTTCATTGGATTACACTCATTATTAAGATCCGATTATGATTTGGTTGCGCCTTATTAATCACGGCTTAATCGGATCAGGGACTTATCAGGAGTTACACCCTCATTATTTATCAAGAATAATTCACAACTCGATGCTCGTACTCTCACTTTCCGAGCGTGTCTAGATTACCCGAGAGTCGAGGCGCTCGACGGTTTCACAAAGTCCCGGAACACGGAGCTTGGTCACTTGCCTCAGCCACTCTCGTCTACATGATAATTTGAATTTATTATTCAAATTAGACAGGATAGTCGCGCGCTCCAATTTTCATTTTCGAAGAAAACGAGCGTGATAATTTCTGAGCGCGACCCTAGGCTTCCTAATTTTTGGAAAAATATCAAAACTTATCCCCATAATTCAAAATTTTGATAAAACCCTTAAAAGAGCCTAAAATGAGCCTAGTAATTTTTTTGTAGTTTTCCAAAATATTCTGGGCCTTTAATTTGGCCAAAAAAAAATTATTTGGGCTTTAAAAATACCAAATCAACTCCAAAAAATTCTCAAATTTTTTTGTGGAGACTGTCCTCATCAAGGGGAACAATTTTTATGTTCAACACTTTTTCATAAGGGCCATCTTTTAGCCTCTGAAAAATAAAATCCATTATAATAATATAATATTATAATATATATATTATTATAATATAATTTTTTATATATACATATATATATAATGAAATCCCTGTACATCTTCTCCCCTCCCCCGCGCTGTGCATTTCCTGGAGCCCTTACGGGGCTCCTCCGCCGTCGGCCGGCCACCGGCCGGCCGTGGCTCCACCACCGGCCAACCCGCCGGTGGTGGGCGATCCCTCCGGCGGTGGTCCGGGGGCCTGCCGCCGCCGGCCATCGCCGGAGCCATTTTTTTTTTAAACGGGAGGGGAGGGGGGTGATGGCGGCGGTGCTCCAGCCGCCGGGAGCGCCATGCAAGACGTCCAAAATGGAGAAGGGGGAGGGAGAAAGCTTCTACCTGGGTTTGGCGGGCTTGGGAGGGGTCGGCTTGGTCGGACATGGCTCAAGGTGGTTGTGGAGGGGGAGGAGCTCCTTGGCTTGCCTTTTTCCGGCCACCATGGCTCCGACAGAGGGGGGGAGAAGGGGGAGTTTCTCACTGAGCTGTGAGGATAGTAAGGGGAGGGGGAGCCTTTATATAAGCTTGGGAGAGGGAGGGCTTCTCCTTTTTGGCAATGTGGGATTAATCCCTCCTTAGGGAGGGATTAATCACCACCCTCCAGCTGTCATTGGACAGCTGGAGGTGCCACATATTCCCCATATGGGGAATAAGGGGAAGCCCCATGGGCTTGGGCCTCCATGGTGAAGAAAGAGAGGGGAAAGAGGAGAGAATGGGGTTTGTGGGCCTCCATTAACTTAGGGACTAGGGAGGCTTGCTGGTTGGGGGCCCAAGAAGAGTGAGGGGAGGGGGGTATGGGTCATCCTTCTTTGGAGAGGAGGAGGGCTCCTCATTTGGAGAAAAATCCAAAGTGGATTTTTAGGAGGGTTTGACCAAGTCAACCCTAGGGTGGGTCCCCCTTGCTGGTCAAAGTCAATGTGGGTCCAAGTCATCGGGGTCGGGTCAAGGTTCGGGTATCGTGTCATAATTGGTGTACGCACGCTTTTCGGTGCACGACTAGCCTCGATTTGACCGCGAGTTGACCAATTATCGTCAAAATTGACCGGGATGACTTCCATTGACTTCGTATTGACCACACGAGTCCAATGCCACTGACTGGGGTTAAATCAGAGTCCGTTTGGCGAAAGTCCAAAATCTGCGCACTGCAGCGCGTTAAAATGGTCGAACTGTGTAAAATTGCCGTTAGACCTCAGATCGTGACGTGACGAGCTCCGATGCGTTTATGTAGACTATACGAGACCACGTGAACTGATAAAACTTGATTCGAAGTTCTTCTGGCTTGATATCCAAAATCTCGCTTTCATTGCGTTTTACGAGGAATGGTCACATCCACTATATGATCTCGGGGTCCAACTGAACGACTTCTGATGCGCTCGTATTGACTATACGAGGCAACAAGAACTGGCAGAACTCAATTCGGAGTTCTCTAACTCGATTTCCTGCCTAGGGTTGCCTCCTACCGGGTCACGGGTAGAGAGGCTCGGGTCACTTTTATTGGGCCCACTAGGGCTCTGGTGGCCCAATAAAAGTCGGGATGTTACACAGGGCGCGGTGATGCTCCTGAGGCGTTGAGCCGACTGTAGTTGGAGGGGAGCAAACAACTGGAACTTACTACACTTCCTTGCGAACTCTGCGGTGTTATGGCTCAGGGTCGGCCAGAAGTACCCTTGCCTGATGATTCTTCCTTCCAGGGTCCTACCCCCAGAATGGCTCCCACACTCTTCGAAGTGGACTTCCTCCAAGATCCTCGAGACCTCCCTCTCAGCCACGCAATGCGCCAAGATTCCTGAGAGGGTCTTCCGGTATGGCTGCCCGTCTCGTACGAAGTAGTATGTTGACTTGTACTTGAATTTCTTCTTGTCCATCCCCTCCGGATACTCCCTTATGGAAAGGAAGGCTGTGAATGGGTCCATCCACGAGGGGTGTTGCTCCACTTCCATCAACTCTCCCTCCTCGATGGAAGGGCGGAACAGGTCGGTGATGGTACCCCCCACCCGGGGACCATGCTTTGTCAGTTGATCTACCTGCTCGTTCTCCTCCCTGGGCACGTGTCGAATGGAGAAAGTCTGGAACGTGCCGATGACCCCCTTCACCTTTGCCAAGTACAGCTGCAGAGTTGGCTCCCTTGCCTCAAACTCCCCGTTGATCTGGGAAGCCACCACCATGGAGTCAGTGAGGACCTCCACGTCATGCACTCCCAGCTCCCTAGCCAGGCAGAGCCTTACAATCACTGCTTCGTACTCGGCCTGGTTATTGGTGATAGGAAAGTACACCACCACCGTTTGCTCGATCCTCGTCCCTTGAGGGTTCTCTAAGATTACTCCCACCCCCAGGGAATGTCTCCCCGAAGCGCAATCCACCATCACCTTCCAAGGAACGGGGCGAGTGACTTCTGCCTCCGCCACCTCGACCACATAGTCAGTCAGGAAGTCGGGCATGGCTTGGGCCTTGATCAAGAGGCGGGGGACGAAGGAGATATCGAACTCGCTCAGCTCCACCGACCACTTCGCCAATCTGCCTGAATGCTCCACCCCCTCGAAGATGTTGCGGAGGGGGTGGTCAGTCACCACTTGGACGAGTGTGCCTGGAAGTAAGGCCGGAGCCTCCGAGCCGAGATGACTAGAGCGAAGGCCAACTTTTCCAAGATGAGATAGCGAAGCTCGACCTTCCTCAACACCCGACTTACATAATATATGGGGAGTTGTTTCTTCCCCTCTTCTCGAACCAGGACGGAGCTCAGAGCCTCTGCTCCGACCCTTAGATACAGAGATAGGTCTTCCCCCTCCTTTGGCCCCTGGAGCAGGGGGGCCTTAGTCAACTGCTTCTTTTGGGCTCGGAATGCCTCCTCGCATTCCAAAGTCCACTCGAACTTCTGGCCTCCCCTCAAAGTCTTGAAGAAGGGAGAGCACTTCTCTCCAGACCGGAAGAGGAACCTGCTCAACCCTGCCAGCTTCCCCGCCAACCTCTGCACTTCTTTAGCATTCCGAGGTGAACCCAACTCCATGATTGCTCGGACCTTGTCAAGATTGGGCTCCACCCCCGCGGGGGTGAGAAGGTGGCCTAGGAACTTGCCCCTGCTCGCCCCGAAGACACACTTCAGGGGGGTCAACCTCACCTTATACTTGCGTAGGGTGGCGAAGGTTTCCTCCAAATCCTGGAGGTGAGAGTTAACATCTCGACTCTTGATCATGAGGTCATCAACATACACTTCAAAGTTCCTCCCCCTTTCCTCCCGGAAGACCCTGTCCATCATCTTCTTATATGTTGCACCTGCGGTCTTTTGCCCAAAGGGCATCATTTTATAACAGTAGCACCCATCCCTAGTGATGAAAGAGACATCTTTGACGTCAGGGGGTGCATCCTGATCTGGTGATAACCTGAAAATGCATCTAGAAAACTCATTACAGGGAAACAGACGGCTGAATCAACCAGTGCGTCGATCCGAGGCAAGGGATAACAATCCTTGGGACATGATTCATTAAGTAAAGAAAAGTCAACATACATACGCCACCTGCCGTCTCCTTTTTTAACCATAATTACATTGGAGACCCAGTCTGGGTATTGGATTTCGAATACAAAGCCGGCCTTGAGAAGCTTGGCTACCTCCTCCTTGATCGGCTCGACCAACCTGTCTGTCATGGATCTCTTCTTTTGTTGGACGGGGCAAGCTTCTGGGTCTAGGTTGAGGCGATAGCAGGCCACGTCGGCATAGATCCCTGGCATCTCCGCGGCGCTCCAGGCAAAGATGTCCACGTTCTTCTTGATGCACTCCAGCATCTTGCCCTTAGCTTCCGGGGTTAGCCCCCCGCTGACGCGAACCTTCTCCACTTTACCTCCCAGTGTGAGAACCTCCATCTCCACCACCTCTTATGTTGCTTCTAGACGGGACTGATCCCCCATTCTTCAACATCCTCCCCTTCGGGGGCAAGGACTTCCTCTCCAGCCTCCTCCACGACCATTGTCTCGGCCGACTCCTGAACTTCTTCCGCCACTTCCACCTGGGTGCGGCTCTCCTCCAAATCCATCTCCTTCCCGTCGGCCTCCTGCTCCGCCTCCTCCATCCTCCACCCCATCTCCTCAGCCCCCTCCTGCCAAGAGATGGAGTTCACTGCCGTGATGTAGCACTCCCTCGCTACCTTGGGATCTCCCCGGACCCGGATCTGGACCCCTTCGACGTTGAACTTCAGGCACTGGTGAAAGGATGAGGGGACGCAGAGGAAGGTGCTGATGAGGGGCCTCCCAAAGATGACGTTGTAGCTACTGGGGGCGTCCACAATGACGAACCTGCAGGTACGAGACTGCCCCCCCAGAGGGACATGGAGTCCCACTCCTCCTTCGACTTCCTTCCTCTCCCCTGAGAAGCCAAACAGGGGCCCATCTGAGGCCAACACCCTCCTGGCCTCCACCTTCATCGCATCGAACGCCTTCTTGAAGATGACGTTGACCGAGCTCCCGTTGTCGATGAGGATCCTGGAGACGGTGAAATCTTCGATGGTCGTCTGGATGACCAACGCATCGCAAAAGGGATCCTCATGACCCGACATATCCTTGACTGAGAAGGTGATTCTCTCTTCCGGGGGTGGGGTCTGGGATATGGAGTCGACGCTCCTGCGGTACATGGTGTGGAGACTTGCCTTTCGGGAAGCCTCGACTCCCCCCCCCATGGATCACTCTGATCCCTTCCCGGGTCCTCACATCTGCCCGATCTTCACACCTGTCCTCCTCTGCCCGAGGCAGGAACTCCTCGATCCGCACTTCATGGCGGTCTTGCTGCTGTTGCTGCTCCCTGTTTCCTCTCATCTTGAGGAATTCCGGGCACGTGGCTATGGCGTGCCCTTCCTCCTGATGGAATTCATAGTAGGACAGCTCCACCCTAACCTCCCTTCTTCTCCTCTGCGTTGCTCTTCTCCTCTCCCCCGTGGCTATTGCCATAGCCTGCTCCTTGTCGGGGAGAGGTGGCCTCCGACCTTGCCTCCCGCCTGGAGGATAGAACTGGCCCTGGCCTCCCTAGCGGTTATCCCCACCGTGATGACCTCTCCTCGACCCTTGATCTTGCCACTCTGACCTCCAACCTAGCCGATGGTTCGGCTCCTGATGCCCCCACCTGGGCTGCTGCTGCTGCTCCCTTAGCCGGGGCTCAGCTCTCCTCTCCTCCTGACCTCTGCCCCCTCTAGGCCTTTCCTCCTCCGTTGCCTACCTGACTAACTTCCGGGCAAACTCTGGGTTCGACGCCTCCCCGTCGACCTCTCTTGCCGCCCTCTCCATCAACTCCTCGTAGGAGAGGGGTGGCACCCTTTTCAGCTCCAGTCGAAAGAAACCTTGTTGCAGCTAGCCCTAGGGTGAAGACCATCATCAGGGTATGCCCCGACATCTCTTGGACTTGGGTGACCTCCTCCTAGAAGCGATCAGCGTAGCTCCCTAGGGTCTCGTTCACTCCCTGCTTGATGTGGAACAGGGACTCCGACTCCTTCCTTCTCTTAGAAGTGGTGAACCTCAGCATGAACCCCCGACACAGGTCCTCGAAGTAGTAGATGGAATTGGCCGGCAACTGGTGGAACCACTCTCTCGCCTTCTCCTTGAGGGTGATGGCGAAGAGTCTGCACTTGAATCCATCCGACATCTGTAGAATCGAGACCATATCCTCAAACCACTAGACGTGCTGAACCTCTCGGGCTCCCTGAACCCCTCCGGAACCGGAGCAGAAGAAACCAACTCGCTCAAGGGGCTGCCTCCCCCTACCGGGCGAGCTGGGGGATCTCGCACCCCCATCTCGCCGAACCTGCCGCTGCTTGCCGAGTCGGGGAAGAGCACTCGCCCGGGGAGCTCGCCGCCTCTCCCTTCCTCGACGACTTCCTTCCCAGCTCACCTGCCGGGAGCGTCCTCGCCAAGGGCTGGAGCCACGAGAACAGGGACTGTTGGAGTCGAGCACTCGGCACGCGCGCCGAGTGCGAATCTGACCAAGCCGAGTACTTCCTGCCTGAAGTGCTCAAACATCCCCATTGTGGTGAGAGGGGGAGGGGGTGGCGAGTCGGACCTGTCCGATCCTTGCCTTTCTCCTATCATTGAGCTCGCTGAAGATTTTCTGTGCTGACCACTATCTACACTCACCGCACCAAAATATTGAAATCTAAAACTCGGTCTCGATGGAGTTCACTCTTGGGGAAGGGGTGATCGCACACCTACTTCTCTCCTACAAGAAAAACAACAAGGAAAAAGAATAAGGGACTGGACCAAGGGCCCGACGCGGAGGACCCACCACACACCCGCAAGATCACTGAGCGCTTCCCCTCCTTAGCTAAATGCCGGGCTAAGGTACCTCAAAAAGCACTAGAAAACTGAGAGACAGGTAAGCATGCCCTTCTGAGGTACCCCTTGGGTCCTATTTATAGATTTCTGAAAACGGCCTGTAAATAGCTAACTTCCGCTGTTCTAAACAGCTATGTGCAGCCCAACTGGGTCTGCCAACAGTGTAACTCCGCTGTTCTAACTGGATATGGGCAGGCCAGCGGGGGTAAAATGGTAAAAACACCTCACAGATCACTGGGCGAGTAGCCCTCAACAAACCCTACTCGACAAGGGCGGCGAGTGCTCGATGGAGCAGGCACTCGCCGCCTATCTTCGGCCTTGGGCGAGTACGGGCCCGACTTACCCTACTCGCACGGCTCAGGCTTGTTGAATGGTTTGAATTCGGCGAGCGACTCAGAGCTCGACGAACTGGACTTGGCGAGCTGGGCTTGGCGAGTACGAGCTCGCCTCCCAAAGGTATCTCACCCTGCCTAGGCAAGTCGGAGACTGCCGAGCTCTCCCCCTTGCCGAGCTCGGCCAGGGACTCGGACTGCCTGACTTGACCATTCTGGCTCATGCTGACCCATTCACTGGATACGGGGTTATACACTAGGAGCAACCAAAAAGAGATGCATCATAGTATAACTGGACTAGCAGCAGCAATATACGTCAGTTATAATTTAGGCTTCACTAGCACAATAGTACAACAGGTATTTACAACCCGTGCAAATATCGCAGACATTCACCGCCGCGTACACATCACAGGCATTCACAGCCACGTACACATCGCAAGCATTCACAATTGTGTACACATCGCAAACATTCACAACTGCGTACACATTGCAGGCATTCACAACTGCGTACACATCGCATGCATTCACATCAGCGCACAATACCCTATGTCGACATAGTATGGAATGCTTCTTTTCAAGCAGGATAGCGAGCCCTGCGGGCCTCACCGATGTGGCCATCGGTGATAGTGGTCAGTCCTGCCACTTCTGGGGGTGGTCGTACTGCACAACCCAAGCTCTAACGTATAACCCCGTGTACTCTTAGATGTGAACGACATCCGGCGATTCAATATTTTGGCCGACAAGCGGAGGGAATCCAACGGGAAAAACATAACCGTCGGTCACTTGTGGTACTCATCTCACTGTCGCCTTGAGTCGTCGAACTTCCTGCACCGGCACGAACGGTCTGCGGAAGTGACTGGCCTACCACGGTTTACCGCAAGCAATTTACAAGCAAACAAATAAAAACATTTTTGTTAACATACACCAGGTCTACAGCGGATTACCCTACTATGCTTTTAAATAATTCGGGCAAACGACACTTGGCTCGACTTTCGACAAGGAGCGTGAGAACACTTTATTTGGGGCTAACTTAGGAGGAACATTTCAATTCCTGTTATCCCCAACTAAGGCTCGACCTATCAAATCACTTCCCGTCAGGACAGGAACCCGTGCTTAAAATAGTAAATTGCTGAAACAAAAGTGCGGTAATAAAAACTGTTGTTAGTATAAGCTGCAGAATTGAAATGCTATAAAGAAATAGGACCAGTATGACACTGAAGTAGTACTGAAATGAAAGTAAGTACTAAAAGGAACTTGACCAATACGAGACTGGAATATGACTTAAAAGAAATGAACTGAACTGAAAGAAAATAACCAGGACCAATACGAGACTGGAATAATACTTAAAGAAATGAACTGAAAGTAAATATCTAGGACCAGTACGAGACTGGAGTACTACAAAGAAAGTACTAAACTGAAATAAATAAATGAACTGGACCAATACGAGACTGGAATACAACATAAAGAAAATAGTTTGTAGTCCAATCACTCTATTCAGGAGACTTCAGTTCCATCTCCGTTCTCAAAAGGCATGTTTAGTTCCATCTCCGTTCTCAGGAGGCATGTTCAGTTCTATCTCCGTTCTCAGGAGATTTTGTTCAGTTCCATCTCTGTTCTCAGGAGATTTAGTTCAGTTCCATCTCCGTTCTCAAGAGGTTTAGTTCAGTTCTATCTCCGTTCTCAGAATGTTTAGTTCAGTTCCATCTTCGTTCTCAGGAGGTTTAGTTCAGTTCCATCTTCATTCTCAGGAGGTTTCTTTGGGTTTCACCCATTATCAAGATCCAATAACAATTCAGTTTCGCCGATTTTAATCACGTCTTAATCGGATCAAGGGAAACTTATTATGCATGAGTTATATTTTGATTATTTATCCAAGAATAAATATCAACTCGACTGTTTGCGTCATATCGAATCCGAGAATCTCGTTAGAGGACACATTCTTCCTCGAAATTCAACCTCGAAAATCGTTTACAACACAAGAGGGAAATTCTTTACATGAAACGAGGTTGGAGATTATATTACTCGAAGTTCGTACTTCATCTTCCGAGTTCATCCGAAATGCCCATGAGTTATTTTAAGAACGAGGCGCTCGGTGGTTTCGCAAAAACCTCGAAATACTTGGAGCTGGAAAATCCTGCCTCGATAACTCTCGCCGATTAATCAATTGAACTTATTATTCAATATATAAGGTGGTCGCGCGCTTCGATTTTTATTTTCGAAGAATTTGAGCACATAAATTCCCGAGTGCGACCCAAGGCTCCAAGAAATTGAAATCTTTAATTTTTATTCCAAGGTTTCCAAATTTTAATACAACTTTTAAAAGAGCCTAAAAAGATTCTAGTAATTTTTCCAAAATTTTCTGAGCAATTTTGGGCCTCCAAATTTGCTAAATAATTCTTATTTAGGCTTTTAAAAATACGAAATCAATTACAAAAATTTCCAAATTTTTTTTGTAGTTTTCCCTCGTCAAGGAAAACAATTTTCATGTTCAAAACTTTTTCTCTAAGAGCATATATTTTTTTATAGAAAATATTCAAGACTCTGATTATCAATGGTCTGCATATAGCAGATCAAACTAATCCTGCGGCCAGGATTGCTCCAGACAGGGAAAATGCCAGTGCTTTCTCCACAACGAATTAGCCGCGAATCCGCTGTGGTTGGCACAAAAGAGGAGGCAAGGGGGGAAACGATAATATCACCGTCGGTGACGAAGGTGGTGGCCCTCTGCCACCACCGACCGGCCATTGTTGGGAGCCGGTGCCGCCCCCGATCGGCTCGTCGGGGGCCGGCGAGTCTCTGGGGGGTTGTCCGGCGGCCTTCCGCCGGCCACCGCCTGAAATCAACAACCCGAGAGCAGGGTGGCAGTGGCTCTGCTCCCAGCGCCACCCTGCCTCTCCGGTGTATAACCCGGCCACGAAACCACCCCCGACCGACACACCTGGGGTTACACTACTCTCCGGTGGTGCTCCGGCGGCCCGGCGCCGCCGCCCGGCGCCGCAAAACAGACACAAAGAAAACTCTGTCTTCGGGTGCCGTAGGAGTGGCGAATTCCAGCGGCACCTCAGCCTTCCACCGCCGTGTACGGTTGTCCCTGGTGGTTTAGCCCTTCCCCAGTGCCACCACCGACATTGGGCAAGGCTAAAACACCCGCGTCCACCACCCGACTTAAAGCTTGGCTCGGGTGGTGCCAGCGGCGCTCCGACCGCTGAGAGGCGCATGCATAACGTCACAAAGATAAGGAAGGGAGAGGGGAGAAGCATCCACCTAGTCTGGGGGAGCTTGGGAGCCCCCGACCGAGTTGCCATTAGAGGTGGTGGGAAGCTTGGCTCGGGTTGGCTTTTCCCGGCGAGGTAGGGCTCCCGTGAGGGCTCCCTGGGTTTGTTTGGGTTGGATAGGAAGAAAGTTGGGGGGGGCATGGCCTTTTATAGGCTTGGGAAGGGTGGCCACCCCTCCCATTCCCAACGTGGGACTAACCCGAGAGAGAGAGAGAAGGAGCTCCTCTCTTCAATTGGCTACGGCCAGGTGGCAACATTAGAGGGGGGGGGGAGTACATCCAGATGTCACATCAAGGAGAGAAGAAGAATGGGATGGGCTTGGGCCTTGGTTCTTTAAAAATAAAAGAGGAGGGGGAGGAGGAAATTGGGCCTACCTTGGCCCATGACTCATCTCCCTTTAGACTTGCTGGTTGGTGGCCCAAGGATAGAGGGTGATAAGACCCTACTAGCAATGAAGAGGGGGGAATGCTCGCCTATTTTAGAAAAAAATGACTTTTAGGAGGGTTTGACCAAATGCTGGTCAAAGTCAAAGTAGGTCCAAGACATCGGGAGTTGGGTCAAAGTTGGGGTGTCGTGTCAGAATTTGTGTGTGCACGCTTTTCAGTGCACAATTATGCTTGATTTGACCATAGATTGACCACCTGTCACAGAAATTGATTAGAATGAACTCAGTTGACTTCGTATTGACCATATGAATCCAATGCCACTGACCGGAGTCGAATCAGAATTCGTTTGCTCAGTATTCAAAATTTGCGCGTCGCGACGCGTTAAATGGTCAAAATGCTTATATTCGTCGTTAGACTTCGGTTCGCGACGCAACGAGTTCTGATGCGTTCACATTGACTATACGAGGTCATAGGAACTGACAAAACTTAAATCGGGATTCTCTAGGTCAATATTCAAAAATCTCATTCTCGCGACGTTCTACGAGGAACGGTCATATCCACCATATGACCTCGGAGTTCAATAGAACGAGTTCCAACACACTCGTATTGACTATACGAGATCACATGAACTGATAGAACTCAAATCAGAGTTCTTTAGCTCCATATCCCTGTCTAGGGTTACCTCCTACCTTGGTATGGGTCATGGGTAGAGGTTCATGTCACTTTTTTTGGGCCCATTAGGGTTCTCGTGGCCCAATAAAAGTCGGGATGTTACAATCCAATAAAAATAAAAGGATTTTCGTCCCCGAAAATTTGCTTAAAGTAGGGAGAAAAGTAACATACCCGGGTAAAGAGCTCTGAGTGCTTTTCTCGGACGAGTGGTTCAGGTTCCCATGTATACTCGTCTCATCCGCAATTCAACCACAAAATCTTGACCATCAGAATGGTCTTATTGCGCAGATTCTTTACTTTATAATTTACTTTTCTGACCGGTTCAAGCTAGACGGATCTATCGGACAACAGTTGTACTGGCAGTATAGGAAGGTGCTATTCTGATTGTCGGAAGACTTGTCTCAAGGATGAGACATGAAACACATCATGAATATTTCCCAATTCCGGGGTAGGGCTAATCGATAAGCAACTGTGCCAACATGCTCTACACCTGATAGGGGCCCAAATAGCGGGGATCTGGTTTCTTTTTCTTCCTCAACTAGGAGACACCATGCATGAGCTTAATTTTCAAAAATACCATTTATCCCACGCTAAACTCTACCAGTTGGTGCCAGACTCCACCGGTTGGTGTCAGACATCATATTATTTGGTTTGTCGGCTCTGTGCTTCCCGCATTTGCTCCTAGATTAGCTGTATCGCTGCCGTAGTATCATCAATATAAGCCACTCATAAGGCTTTCAGGTCCTCATCTTGAGCTCAAGTCAATGGAGTTTGGCAATGCCTTTCATACAAAGTCTCGTACAGTGTCATCTTAATGTTGGCCTGATAGCTGTTATTATAAGAAAACCTGACTAAAGCTAACAGCTGTTCCCACGGCTCGCTGTGCTCTACTATGCATAGTCGGAGTAGATCTTCCATCGTCCGGTTCGTCCCTTCCGTCTGCCCATCTGTCTGAGGGTGGAAAGTGGTGCTAAAGGCCAACTTGGTCCCCAAGTATGCCTGCACCCTCCTCCACTCCTTGGATGTGAAACGTCCATCACAATGGACTTCGACACTCCGTGGAACCGGACCACTTGCTCTATGAACACTCTGGCAAGAACGTCAACTCCATTACCAAGTCGGTTTGGAACGAACCACGCTACCTTGGTAAGTCGATCCACGACGACCCATATAGAGTCGTTTCCAGCATAGGATCGAGGTAATCCCATTACAAAGTCCATTACAAAGTCCACTACAAAGTCCATTATAAAGTCCATATGAAAATAATTCATGCGCTCATGGTAATCCTGAAGTATTTCTCTTCAAGTGCGAGCATTCATGAACTAACATAAAGTGCATTCTTTTTCTACTAATTCTTCTTCCTCTTGATGAATCCGGGAGCTTGTAATGAAACTTTTCATATTACATTTGAGTACAACACACCTAAGTAATCAATGCTTATCTTAATACAATTTTCGCCAAATGATCTTCTAATATTTGAAATTTGAAATTTTATCATTTGGTCGAAAGTCATTCGTATTGTTGTCAATTTACCAATTGAAACCTCCATATTTTTCAAATGACTATGACCTACCTCCACGCGATTAGGGCATGAATTACCCGAAGGTAATAGCTTATCAATCCATGGTAACATAAACCTGTCTATTCCTCCAAGTTTAATCTTCCAGCATAAGCATACACTTCTAAATGAGCTTTCTCATGATAGTGGACGCCACAAATAACTTCAACTCGTCACTCATCTAAATTGGCCACCTTCTTTCCTTTAAGTGCAGATAAACAACCACATCTCTTGGATGTAGTTTTGCGAACAACTTTCTTAACCCATTTTTTGTTTTGATTTTCTTTATAGTCTCCACTTTTTTCATAACCCAACAAAACAGTAGGTTTAGAACATCCAACAAGCTTATCAGACGCCATAATAGTAACAACAAAACGAAGACTTCTACCAATAGAACGAGCCCAATCCATCAATTTTTCTTTTGAATGAAAAACATTTTTTTGTCTCAAAATGAATGTTTATATCAGCCCCAACCTTTAATTTTTTTTCATCATTGAAAATTTTCGAATATTTAAGAAAACAATACACAAATGCCAAAACCAATTAAACGCAACTCATCAAAAAACATACCGAAAGGTAAAAAAGGAACGATCTTCATGCCAATTATGATTAAACATGCATTTTCCCAAAATTTGAAACCATCAAACATCTTGACAATTCAAGAAACAAAATCTATTTATCGCATTAATTCTAGTAAAAAATCATTAATGGAATAATAAAAAAATGAATTTAGGAGGTGAAGCATGAATGATGAAATATACCAAATAAGGATTGTAGGTGGGGCTTTTGAGGGGTGCCAGAGAAGAGGGTGGTCGGGTTGCAGAGGGTGCCGACGGTGAGGGTGGTCGGGCTTGCAGAGGGTGCCAAAATTCTAGCGACGAAACAAGGGCTTGGAGGCTGGAGCGGGCGCCGATGAGGGAGAGTAGGCGGGACTCGACGACCGGCGAAGGGGCGGTCACGGGCACCGACGAAGGAGTTTCCGCGATGGGAAGGCGCAACCACGCGGGCTAATAGCTGGAGTGGGAGAGTTTTGAGGAGAAAAAACACCTTAAATACTGTGCAGATAGCCGATATTGAAGTGCAGATAACAATCACCTAAATAAAAGGAAAAAAAGATGGGTGCATATCTCGCGCCTTCCTTTAGGTGTTCGCGCGAGTCGGGCCGTACGATCGGCGTTCCAATGGTACACCAAATAATATCATATTTACATTTAAAAAAAGAAAAAACAAAGAAAAACAAACATATTGTGAACCATCCGATCGCCGATCGTACGCCCAAGATTCGCACGAGCACCTAAAAGAAGGCACGAGATTCACACCCAATTTTTTTTTCAAATAAAAGATGGTGTTAAAGGTACATTAAGGCTTTGTTTGGCAAAAAGTTTTGAGAGCGGCACACCACGAATTACTCTTATCACCCGTCAAACAAGAATTTTAGGGCCAAAAGTGTGAAAATCCACCGTCGTGAAACGCTTATTTTCTGCATTTTGGAGTCGTGAATTTTTTTCACGGCTCCTGAATCGCAATGAGGCGTGATTTCCTCTCGCAATGGAAATCCTTCCCGATTCTGCTCCCAGTTCACTGTTCACCGGCGATAGGCTATCTCCGACCGTTCTTCTCCGACGATAGACCACCGCCGACCATCTATCTCCGGCGACAGTGCTCCCTCTACACGCCGGCGAGCCTTCTCTGGCGATAGATCACACATCGGCGAGCCTTCTCCGGCGATAGACCACCGCTGACCTCTCTCCGGCGTTTAAGATCAATAACAGATGAAATCATATTGTTTTACGTCCAGTTTTTTCAGATGAGATCAATATTTTTTTCCGTCCCGATTTTCCAATTTCTCACCACTCGTCTCACTATTTTTCTAGGTTATATGGTTGTAGTCCTCTTTATCATACTATAATGCTAATGAATGCTCATTTTATCAACTCCTAGATATATGTTTATGAGTTGAAATTGAATTCGATAACAAAACATGAAATTCACATCCGACAGCTGTTTTGCCAAACATTTAACAGTTTCTCTGTTTGAAAAAATACTGCAACATCTATTTTTCTTAACAAAATGAATTTTTGGTACTTATCACCCTCTAATAAGAGGTGGTTGGCACATTGCACCCCCACTTTTAATCTTTGGCACTTTGCACCCTTTAAAGTCCCTTTTTTTTCACATTGCACCCTTAGTTATTAAATCTAATATTTTATTTGATTTTTTTAAAAAAATTGATTATTGTTGAGGGCAATTTGAGTTTTTCCAAATAACCTAAACCTAAAACCACTGAACCCCCCGTATTCCTTCTTCCCGGTTCGGGAAAAGCAGTCGCCATTCTCCTTCTCCTTCTCCGACGCGATTCCAACTCCACGGCGTGGTTGCCTCCTCTTCTCCGGCGATTCATCGCAGAGATTCTTCCAACTCCACGGCGTGGTTGCCTCCTCTTCTCCGGCGATTCATCGCAGAGGTTCTTCCAACTCCACGGCCTTGGTTGTCTCCTCTTCTCCGGCGATTCATCGCAGAGGTTCTTTACTCCACGGCTTCGGTTGCCTCCTCTTCTCCGACGATTCATCGCAGAGGTTCTTATAACTCCACGGCTTCGGTTGCCTCCTCTTCTCCGGCGATTCATCGCATAGTTCTTCCAACTCCACGGCCTCGGTTGCATCCCCTTCTCCGGTGATTCATCACAGAGTTCTTCCAACTCTGGTAAAAAAAATTTAGTCCATCGATTTTGGAAAATGTGCAGAAACAAAACTCTAATCAGGGCTTTTTTTCTACCATTTCCGCAGTCCACGGAGGTGTATTGTTGCTGCTGTGATTTCTCCTGTGCCTCCCGCGATCTCGCCGCTGCAACCTTTCTTCATCCTGTGGCTGCACATTGATATTGGAAGGTATAAAAACTACAAGTTATTTCATTAGTCCAGTAGTTTAGCATCTTGGATTTCCTGCAAATTTTTTTAGGTTGTGAAGTTGTTCACTTTGTGAATTTTTTAGGTTGTTCTGTTGTCACATTGCATAATTTAATTAAGGATGGTTTGGATTATGAGAGATCAAGAATCACGGGAAAGAGCACTTTACATGCCATATGAAGCTTCGTTGTTTACTGTTAGAATGCACCATTCCGGGTCATTTTTTGGTTCAAGCAGAAAGTCGTATATGCCTGATTTAGTACATGTGTTTGACTACTGTGATTATAATGAGTTAATCTTGACTGATTTGCATGCAATGTCTACATTGGTTGGGCACTTGGGCTGGGTTAGATTTTACTGTAACTTAAGCGGCCCGCAAGATTGCACTAATATGATTTTGCTTGATACTGATGAAGAAGTTAAAAATCTGATTAGGCATATCGACCGTGATAGAGTAGTGAATGTTTATGTTGAAACTGTTGATGTTCATCCTCAAAGTAACTTCGATCCGGTGGTAGAAAATATACTTGAGGTTGATGATAGAAGTGAATCTTTTAGCAACGAAGAGAACACAAATGAGAATGAATCTAGTTTTAGTGATGACTTCATAGATGATGATTTTGAGCAAGATGATATGGAGTATGACGAAAATATTGATGAAGCTATTGAGTGGGTTGGATTGAAGGAACCAAGTGAATCACGTAGAAGTGAACAAAATCAAATGGAGCATTACAAGGCTAAATGTCCACTCATCGCTAACTCCGATAAAAAAAAATCATCAAGTTATCAAATTTATCAAGGAAATGCTAACGAATCACATTTTGATTTTGAAGTTGGATTGTGTTTCACTACAGCTGAGGAGTTTAGAGAAGCTGTTAGGACATATTCTAACATGCAAGGAAAGGCAATCAAATTTACCAAGAATTGTAGTGATAAAATTCAGGTAACTTGTGATTGTGGTTGGCAAATGTACGCCTCCTTCATATCAAAAAGTGATCATACTTTTCAAGTGAAGACCATCAAAGGTGAACACACATGTTTTAGGACTGCAACCTCTAAACATTGTACTTCTGATTACCTTGCAAAGAAATATCAACACCATCTTAGAAGCAACCCTGAGTGGCCGGTGACTTCGATGCAAGAAATGATGCAAATGGATAATAGAACATCTCTTTTTATTTGGAGCAAGAAATCATGGCATAGAGTTGGAGCAATATGCTAGTTTATGCGACTACTGCGAAGAAATCCGGCGAACCAATCCTAACACAACTGTCAAAGTACAATGTAAACAAAGTTTGAGATTAGAGGCATGTATTTTTAAGCGGTTATATATATGTTGGGGTGCTTTGAAGGTTGGTTTTCTTGGAGGATGTCGACCCATTATAGGTTTAGATGAGACACACTTAAAGACCACAAATGGTGGAGTTTTACTATGTGCTGTTGGTGTTGACGGGAACAACGGTATTTATCCAATAGCATATGTCATGGTTAGAAAGGAAAATGGAAAATCATGGGAATGGTTTATTGGTCTTTTGATACGAGATTTGAATATTGTTAATAACTATGCTTGGACAATCATGTCTGATAAGCAAAAAGGTTTGATACGTGCTGTACAAGAATTATTACCTAATGCTGAGCATAGGTTTTGTCTTAGACACATGTATAGTAATTTTAAGCAATTACATAAAGGTTTACACCTTAAAAATTTATTGTGGAAGGCTGTATCGGCTAGTAGAATGGTAGATTTTAACAATGAAATGGAGAAATTGAGGGCATATAATATAGATGCATATAATTGGGTAAGGGCAAGAGAACATAAAAATTGGGCAAGATCACATTTCAGTACATGGCCAAAGTGTGATATGCTACTCAACAATTTATGTGAATGTTTCAACAATGTAATCTTAAAAGCAAGAGGCAAACCCATCATAACAATGCTTGAGATCATAAGAGTGATTATGATGAGGAGATTATATACACAAAGAGATAAAATGTTTAAGGTTAGTGGAGACATTTGTCCTAATATCCAAAAAATTCTTGAAACCAACAAAAGAGGTGTTCATGATTACATTTTGGAATGGAATGGCAACGACAAATTTGAGGTAAAAGGGTGGGCCGAGGATAAATGGATTGTTGAATTAACTTCCCAAAGTTGCAGTTGTAATAAGTGGGATCTCACTGGAATACCATGTGTGCACGCCATATCATGTATATTCTACAAAAGGGAAAAGGTTGAAGACTATGTAGATTATTGGTACAAAAAAAGCACATACTTGAAAGCATATGAACATCTGCTGAATCCTATTAAGGGGCAAAGGGAGTGGCCACGTGCAAATCAAAATATTGTGGTACCATGGGCTGTTAAAAAAAAACTGGAAGACCTTCATTGCAAGCTAGAAGGAAAGACACAGATGAGATGACTAGTCATAAATATGGTTTGAAAAGATCAAGTAGCAAATATGCATGCTCTAATTGTGGAGTGACGGGACATAACAAGAAAAGTTGCAACCAAGCATCAAATAATGTTGAGCCAATACAACCAACAACATCAACTTTTCGATCGAAATTATCGGTATGTCAAAAATCAATTATTAGTTAAAAGTTTTGATGTTAAAACCTCTTGAAGATTAACAATAGTTTGCTACATTTATAAATATAGGTGAAGATGAAGAACACAACGACAAACTATAGTGCAACTCAAGAATCAGTATATGTGTCATTTAATCAAGGTGAGATTTTTTCCAACAAGTAATTTACCTTTTCTTAAATGTCATGTATCAAATAAATTGTGTTTTTTTGGGATGAATATGCATGCTACATTTATTTACTCATAATAAATTGTATTTTTATTTAGCAGGTGAGGACGATGTTTGGGATGGCACCGCATGAGAAGTGAAGAGTTTCAACACTTCGAGATTATTTTGAAATTATGTGCCTATTTTGTGTAATGATATTGTCTTATGAACAATAAAAGTATTACTTTACGCCGAACTTGATTTTAACGTTGCTTCTATGCAGTTAACGAAGCACATGTGTTGAGAATTGGGAACATCATTGCTTTCATGTCTTATTACAATACAAGTATTTCAAAAATTGGACTATTTTTCTATACTATATATTTGTATATATATATCTATCACTAATATCTGCAAAATTTTATAAAATCGGCATCGGGGAAGTCCCTTTATTTATTTAAGCGCTAAAACATCGAACAAGTGGAGATAAATTCACACAATGTTGTTTTATAAAATAATTTTATATAAAAAACCCATTACAATATTTGTTTTTGAATCTTCAAAATGGTGGAACGTGCGTTTTGACAAATATATTGGGTGAAAAATCAATTTTTTGGTCTATAGATAGTATTTCGGGAGAGAATAGCTAGTTGAAACTAAGCTACAACAATTAAACAAGTTAGGTCTGCAATTAGTAATGAATAGAATGATTTAAAAAAAGGAACAAAATAGATGTGTAATTAGTAATGAATGGAATGATTAAAATTAAAGATCAAAATACCCCTCCTGGATTAAATTTTCGGATTGAAAAATGAATTTTTATTTATTTATTGATATGAGGGTGCAAAGTGTCAAACATAATTGATTTCGAGGGTGCAAAGTGCCAAAGATTAAAAGTGGGGGTGCAATGTGCCAAACACCTCTTATTAGAGGGTGGTAAGTGCCAAAAACTCAACTCTCACACTGGCACAACTCTTCAAAACAGTTTCGTGTATACAAATTTCGTGTACTTCAATTACTTCTCTGGTTGCTGCACCCGCCCCAAACAGAGCCTAAATACAAATTTCGTGGGACTTTTGGCACTTTGCCAAACCCCCCTAATTGGGGGGTGCAAAGTGCCAAACCCCCCTAATTTCGTGTGAAGGTGATACATGATTTTCCCCCGTCGCATTGGCAACTCGTCGTCGCCCCCAATCCCGTCTCCCTCTACAAAGATTTATCTAGGGCATCGTCGGGGAAGCTCCGTAACTCGATCATCGCGGTTTCCTTCTCCCCTCTCGACCTCGCCCGCCCGCGAAGGTTCCTAATCCGTATCCCCGAGGAAACTCTCCGGCGAAGTTTCCAATCCGAAGCCTCCTTTTTCCTAATCCCCGAGGAATATTGCCGGCGAAGATCTGCTTGCTCCGCTCGCTCTGTTAGCCTCCGTCGAAAGGATCCCAAGCCGGAGCTCTGTTCGCCTCTCTCCAAAGGAGCGTACCTCAAGTTTCTACGCCCTAACCCTATTCGCAACTGCCTCGAATTTGTTCCTCCCGGCTTTCAACCACTAAAATGCTTCCTTCTTCCTCCATTTGGAGCGCCGCTTCCTCTTCGGTAATATTGTTTTTTTTCATGCTCTTTCATTCAGATAATTGCTTAGGGATTGCACAGTGTGTGACTGGATCCATTGATTTATTAATTATTCCATGAGTGTTAATAGATTGGAGATGGATTATACTGATTGCATTAATCATTGAGTTCCACTTCTCTCTTAAACTCCCACTTCATCATGGAGTTCCTATTTACAGTGATTGATATATTTGTTTATATATTCAACTATGTTTTGATGATAGAAGTAGAAAAAATGGTCTGTTGTATTTTGGCTCAACGTTTCATGGTCTATTAGATACAATTGAGTTGATTTGCACTTTTGAGAGCTTAAGTACGATTTATTGGTTTGTTTTTCCCATTGGAGAGAGATTCTTGATTGTCTACCACATCAGCTTATATGTGCCCATCTACAACCCTTATGTTGTTTTTGCTAATGCATTTATTTCATCTTCCATAACCTCTTTGCTAACACATTTTTCCCCTTTTCCATAGCCCGTTTCCAATTCTTCCATAGCCTATTTTTGGACATAAATGGAATTTAGGATGGTGGTGAAGTTACTGTGCCGAGGATAACCTGTGAAAGTATACCAATTGTGAATTGGGATGAGTTATTTTCTATTGTTTTTATGAACTTTTCTAAGCATTTTTGTAGGCTAGGTAATGCGAAATTTTCTTCTTAAACAATCTGAGGGGACAAAGAGCTAAAGATACATGGGTTTGAATCAAGATCTTGAATTTGCTTAAGATTCGCTACCGGCGACTTCATCTATTTCCTGAGATTTTAGAAGAAACGTTTGATGTTGTTGATTTTAAAATGTTTAAAATTGTAAATACTTATATATCTTCTTGCAAGAACGATTCTCAGAGCATAACCCATCTCCTATCTATTTCCCCAAGTGAAATCGCAAGCAAAAAAAAAAATGCTAAAAGATAGTCTCATAATCAATTCTCTTATATAACCGTATAGATATATCTATAAATGATAATAGATGGCATGAGGAGCAATCAAAAATCTCATATTGTGACGGTATAAATTTATTTTAATTATTTATTATTTGACTTATTTAATTTTGACAATTCTTGGTAATAAATGAAACATGTATGAGTGGCAAAATAAAAAGAGTGGACAAGATGACGATAAAATGGAGTTTACTTTATACTTTATCTATATATGTACTATTTGCATATCTATCTGTATACTATGTGTTGTGTGTGTGTATTAGAGAAAAGCATACTTTGGCGAAATATTGTTCTTTCCAATTTTATGCTTATTTGTTATAAATTTTCCAATGTTTATAAATTAACTTATATTGTATGCTTTTATTTAATTCTAAAAAGTGTGTTCCATCCACTTTCTTTATGTTGAGTTTTATATTTAGCGTGACAAAATTTTATGGGGACAACTCTTAGAGGACTATCATATTAAAGGCATTTGGAGCCGTTTATGTCTCTTGGTATTAAATAAGAGAATTGTTAAAGGCACCACAATTTTGGCTATTCACGCATTTTTATTAACCGCAAACTACAGTTTTTGAAAATTTCTACCTGCATACAAATTTTAACCTCAAACCAAATTTGTTAACCTCAAACCAATTTTGTTAACCTTAAATCAATTTTGTTAACGTCAAATCAATTTTGTTAACGTCAAATCAATTTTGTTAACGTCAAATCAAATTTGTTAACGTCAAATCAATTTTGTTAACCTCCTATTAATTTTGTTAACAACAAAGCAAACAAAATACTTGGCTTAATATGTGGATTCCTAACCAACAAATCAATGGAATCACACAAAAAATTATTGTTAGAATTAACAATAGCTCAACTTTATGCATCGCAAAATAAATCATATAAACAAATTGAAAATATTCTACAAATAAATGAAATAAAAGATTCATCATTAAATTCCCTCTCTTCAAATATTTGTGCAAAGTGATAGTGTTGTGTGAGTTTAGGTTAGAAACATTGGAGAGTGTTGAGAGAGGCCCAAGGTAGAGATGATGTATTTACCTCTGATCTAGTGAAAGAACCTTTATGTCCCAAAACGGGAGTGATAAGAGTTATCTCATTTGTCAATTTTGACAATGAATTCATTCGTTGGTCAAGTTATCTATGCTTATAAAGGTGGTCAAAAGTTCTACTGGATCTATAAAGTTGAAATTCAATGATGATCTTGACTTGATCGAGTGTTTCATGAGGAAAATGAATTAATATAAAAACATGCAACAGTGGAGGCAGATCCAAATCTTAGAAGTAAATAAATCGACATATATATCTTGTGAAACACTGCATCAAGATTAACCACATAAAAGGAGAAGACATCCAGTGAAGGCTCGGGTGTACCAAGGATGCTATTGTGGTAGCTCCTACGAGGCTATGACACAATGTGACCTAGGATGTTATTGTGGTGGCACTAGAAGCTGAAATTGACACAATTACATAGCATTAAACATCATAACATTGACATCCAGTTAAGACTCACATCATATGTTTTTGTTGAAGATTTTATGGGAAAATATGGGTTGCGATTTTGAAAAATAAATAGGTCATTTTCGCATGTTTTTAGGATTGAACAATCAGGAGAAAATATGAGTCAGGAGCACAGTAAGAGTGCCAGAAATTCCATAGCAGAGGAACTTATAGAGAGGATAATTTTTGCGTAGCATGCAGTATATGTATACAATTGATCATGCTAAGAATACCACCACATGATTGGATTGAATAGAAGATGCGATCATATTAATATGATTCTAAGTTAAATACATAGAAACTTGAGAGTACATTTTGGAGGCGTCGAGGGCGCGGCCGGATTGGAGGGCGGCATGTAGTGTCAAACGCAAGAAATTTTCTTTGCGCGAGCGGATTACAAATATATTCAAAAAATGTATTAAACAAATATTGAAAAATGTCTTATATGTTTTTTACATTATGTTCACATTTTTAATGAATGTTTTGTACAATGTCCATATATACACACACGCGCGCACGCACGCGCGAGTGATGGGCACGGGGCTCCGCCCCTATGACCAATCACGATAGTATCCCAATCACGACAATGCACGTGGTGGGCCCCAATTCCCCGCATGACAGTACTTCGGCCATGACATTTCGTTAGCATGACGACACACCCGCTGCTCGCAAACCCCCGAACGCTATACTCCGCCCGTCGCTCGTTTTTTCCTTGTGTATGAGGGTTTGCGAGTGTCGGTGAAAGCACATTTTTATTGTAGGTAAGAGATTTTGCCTATATGATAACACATATTTTAAAATTTTAAAAATACTTAAATTAAAGAGATTGAATTTTTTGTAACAAAGAGGGGTAAAACCGGAAAGTTCAATGTTTAACCAAAGGGTGTTTTTCACTTTTAATATAGTATAGATATATACATTTTTAATGATTCTTTTTTTCATGTTCTTTCATTCAGATAATTGTTTAGGAATTGCACCGTCTGTGAAGAGAGCCATTGATTTATTATTTATTAATAATTCCATGATTGCTAACAAATAGGAGATGAGTTATACTGATTTAATTCTTCACGGAGTTTTAATTTCTGTCTTAAACTCCCATCTTTTCATCATGGAGTTCCCATTTATAGTGATTACCAGAATTGTTTACATATTCATGATTTGATGATAGAAGTAAAAAATGGTCTGTTGTCTTTTGGCTTAAAGTGCATTTCATAAACTTGAGTTGATTTACTCTTACAAGAGCTTAAGTATGATTTATTGGTTCATTTTCTCTTACAAGAGCTTAAGTATGATTTATTGGTTCATTTTGTTATTGGAGAGAGAGGTTCTTCATTGTCTATGACATCAGCTTATATGTGCTGCTTCTACAACCCATATGTTGTTTTCTCTTTGTTAACACATTTATTTCCTCCTCCATAGCCTCTTTGCTAGCACATTTATTTCCCTTTCCATAACCTGTTTCCATTTCTTCCCGAGACTGTTTTTGAACATAAATGAAATTTAGGATGACGGCGAAGTTTCTGTCCTGAGAACATATGATTGTATAGAAATTGTGAATTGGGATGAACTATTTTATGTTGTTTTTACGAGCTTTTCTGAACATTATTTATATGTTAGGTAATACTAAATTTTTCTTAAACAACCAGAGGGGACAAAGAGTCAAAGATACATGGATTTGGATCAAGCTTATTGAATTTCTTCAGACTTGCTACTGACGACTTCATCTATATTCTGAGAGCTTAGAACCAGAGTTTTGATGGTGTTAATTTAAAAATGTTGAAAAAATGTCGGAAACTAGAAATACTTATACTTCTTTGAGCAAGTGTGGTTCTCAGAGTACCATCTCCTATTTATTTCCTTTTCCATTGTATCTTCGCTAACACATTTATAGCCTATTTCGAATTCTTTCATATCATGTTTTTTTGAACATAAATGGAATTTAGGAAAGATAAACCAATGCATATCTCTGGCCACGAGGATCTTGATAGTGCTGGAAATTTGAAATGCTATTGGCAAGAACGAAAACTAGAAAAATATTATTATTATATTAAATACGAGTGACAATGTACGAGGGGCTCCTACTGCGGCTATGTTAGTATCCTGGTCACGACAATATCTCCGCCGCTTACCATCCCAGTGGATAGTGTATGGCTGCGACCATACCTGGCTTCCGCCTGATTCCACATAGAGTATGTAGGCGGCTTGCGATTTTGGATGTTAAGCGAAGAACGAGTGTTGTTTGTGACACATACTTTATGCGGGGCGTCAAGGGAAATGCAAGTATGGTCGCAATTATACATTTTCCAATGGGGTTGTATGCTGGGAAGTACAGTCACAGCCGGGTACTTCGTGACCGCATAAGGCGTTGATGCAGCCAACTTTGCATCTTCACATTTTTCTTTTTCTTTTGCGCATGCTTTTCGAGCATGTTTTTTTGTATTTCCACGTTATGTTATTAACGCTTTTGTGTTTTGTATCATGCATATATTGTTACGACTTGCCGTTGTGATCGTCTAGTAAGGCCTTGAATGAATAATCCGTCAAATTAAATAATATGATAATACAGGAAGCATAAAAAATACTAAAAATGAGATATTCTAAATAATAGTGCCTTAAAAAACAAAAAAAAATGAGATTTTAGTTTACATTTTTGTAATTAAATTATTGGGAGAATTATCCTTGGAATCCCATAATTTTATACCAATGAAAGCTATTGATTAAACCAAAATCTCTATTTCCATTAAATGCCTAATTAAAATTCCTTAATTCCCTCCCTTATTAAAGGTGTCATTTAAAGTCCCTAAAACCTATTCTATAAAATCAGCCCCCTCTCCCTGTTTTCCATAGCCAGAAAAAGAAATCAAGCAGATTCGTCTCTCTACCTTGATAGTTAATAGGGTAGAAGACTATATCACCTAGAGGGGGGGTGTGTGAATATGTTATATGTCTATCCTCTTAAGTTAGAATGCTGTGTTAGTCCTAATCAATCAAACACAGGAAGCACTCAGACAATTTATAGTGGTTCCCCAAGGTCTGGGTGCATCCACTCTCCCTCCCACCTTTCTAACAGTCTGTTAGACAAGACCAACTTCTCCAAACTCAGCTCAAAAAGCGTACAACACAGATCCCTCAGGATCTCTCAGGTTTTCTCCAAACCCTACCTCAGGCAACAACGCTGCACTCAGAGTAAAGCTTTACTCCTACAACTCAGTGACCCTTCTGGTCACCTACCTCAACCCTATCAAGTGGGCGTATAACTCAGGCACTCATCCTTACACTCAGACACACAGGCCCTACTCTCAGGCTCACAGGCCCTACACTCAGACACACATGCCCTACAAACTCAGGCACACATGCCCTACAAACTCAGAACAAGAATGTTCTTGCAAAGATAGTGAGTTTTGATTATAATAGACGACAATAAAAGATGTACACCTTCAACTTTGGTTTTCTGTTGAGTTTGAGCAGCAGAAGACTGTCCTGGAGCAGGGCAGGAGGTTTGATCTTCAACTTTAGCCCTAACTCCACCTTGATCTTCCGTCTTCAGTAGAAGGAAGAAGATCAACCTCTGAGCCCAGATGGACTCAACTTGTTCTCCTTAGATCAGATCCGGGAACAACTTTTGGAAGCATAAAGCTTTAGTTCTTTTTCAGCACTTCCAGTTCTCTGCAGCCACTTTAGCACTTCACAGCACTTAGCAACAACTCTTGCAATGATCCAGCACCATCATCATTTTTCTTGACCTAGAATATACTTTTTATATGCAACATCAATCTGCAACGACTCTTCAGTTGATTTGACATCACATGGCCGAGAATGGGTAAGACTATCCTGCTTTATTAGCTTTCTGCCAAAAATGGATCGCGCCAAGTCAACGACTAGTTTTGAATTTTTCTTAGCGGTTGGGCTGAGACAGGCTTCTGTCTCAGCAGTTGGGCTGAGACAAGCTTCTGTCTCAGCAGTTGGGCTGAGACAGGCTTCTGTCTCAGCGGTTGGGCTGAGACAGGATTTTGTCTCAGCGGTTGGGCTGAGACAGGCTTCTGTCTCAGCGGCAGATTAACTGCGTCTCAGTGGTTCCGCTGAGACCAGTCTGCTTTCTCAGCAGGGCTGAAATAGGCAGTTGTCTTAGCGGCAGATGGCTGCGTCTCAATGGTTCCGTTGAGACCAGACAGTCTTCTCAACGGATTTTCTCAGAAGAACTGAGACGATGACAACCACTTCCAGTGATGTTCTAATCATGTTTAGAACAACTTAAACCTGTAAATAATTAAAGTAGAAGGTTTATCAAATACACTATGCACTTAGCATTGTTGGTGATGCATCTTCAAATCTAAGGAACATTGAATGGCAATATTCCCAACATACCTGATACCATCTGACTGAGTGTTTCCTCACTCCCCTCGCCGTTCTCGCTACCAACCGAGCTCCAGTCTTTCTCGCTGCCGTTTGAAGCCTCGTTGGATGTCGGTGCCATCCCCGACACCTCTCACGGGCTCCGACGATCCCGCCTCCATCTCTCCTGTCACTTTCAGTTCCACCTGCCGCTGCGGAGCATGAAGGCTCTTTCCCCTCGCCAACAACCACATTTTAGCCGTTCTCAACCTTTGCCCGAGCATCTGCAACCTCCAGCCAGCCAACCTGATACTTTATCACCCTTCTGGTTTGATTTTAGATCCGTCCTCTTTCTACCCATGTTAGATTCCAACCCGAGAGCCTTCCCATAACTCTGCCCGACCCCCATTAAGAAAAATCCTAAATACCGGCCTTCATTTCTAACCCACCATGGCTTCTATGGGCTTAGGGTATCCTTCACACAACCTCTCTTGTTAGAATACTTTTATGCTTATTTATTTGTTCTAAAAATTCAAAACTTGCCTTTAATTATCATTATGTCTATTTGTCATCAATTTATAAATTATGTGATGTTCATTTCTTTCTTTGACACATCTATTTATTGTTGAATGTTAGTTCACTTGCGCGGGCCAAAATAAGCCCGAAGTTAATTATCTCAAATTATTTACTCATCAAGGTGAACATATACTCCTCAATTTAATTAAATCTTAATGATCAATATTTATTAAAGAATACTAAGCATATTTGGATCTTGGTTTACATAAGATGTGTCAAAAGAGAGTATGCGCAAAGCCCCATAAAGTAGGCCTAGTTAGAGCCCATTAAGAACTTTGTATTTAGTCCCACATCATAAAAAGGAGTTTTTTTGCTCCACTCCATCTTCTTGTATAAATGTACAAATAGTTGTAGCTTGAATGCAATTGATTATAAGAAATTAATAAAATATTATTTTTTCCTCTGTTTTTGTGTTCTTCTACATGATATCAGATGCAGGTTCTTTTTTTAAACACAAAAAAGAATATTTCGCCGCACCACTCTAGTCGCGCGGTCTCCTCCCCCGTGATCGCTCCTCTGTCTTCCTCAACTCAATTCCATCTGCTTCAAGGCTTCACTCTGATTCCTATTACTTTTATAGGCATTGCACACTTCCGCACTCCCCTGGGACCCACTGTTTCTCTTTCTGTCGGTCTCTTGAGACTGTCGAGCACTTCCTTGCTCAGTTATTGTGAATATTGCGTCGCTACCAGTCTCGCCCGCCTGTTCTCTGCCTCCCTAGCTGCCACCTACTAGCCGCCCGATGCATTCTCTGGTCCCATTCATTGCTCGACTTCTCTAGCCGCATCTCTGTGGCAGTATCTTGCGTCTTTTACCTGCAGGCAGCTTGCCACGTTCTCAGCCGAAAGCTTCTGGCCGCCTCTTTAGCCGCAAGCTTTTGTCCGCTTCCTTAGCCGCAAACTTTTGGCCGCCTCCTTAGCCACAAGCTTCTATCCGCCTCCTTAGTTGCAAACATTTGGTTGCCTGGCGTGTCTTCTGGCCCATCTTCTGGCATTTCTGTCGCAAACTCCCCTCTGCTTGCAGATTGCTTGCCACGACTTCTCTGGCCACATCCCGTGGCCTCTCTGGCCGCACACCTTCACCACTACTTCTCTGACCGCATTGTGCGACCTCTTTGGCCGCACACCTTTGCAACTACCTTCTAGCCGCTTGGTGTATCCTCTAGCCGCTCCCTCCCGCTACCTCCGATGGTTTTGATTGATTCCCCATCTCTTCTTGCCCGTGCAACGGTCCCTTCTCCCGACGTTTGTGACGAACTCCGAATCACCACTATCTCCCTCAATGGGAAGAACTTTGTTGAATGGGGACACTCCGTCCGCCGTGTTCTTCAAATTAATGGCCTTCTTTATCATCTCTCGAAGGCTACTCCTATCAAGCCCACAGAGAAATGGCTTCGTGATGATGGTTATGTCCAAACTTGGATCCTCATCTCTATGGAGAGTGAACCATATTGTATGGCCATGTATCATGAGATGACCAAGACAATGTGGGATGAACTTCACTCTCTCTACTCCGGCAAGGACAATTTTCAACATTTGTTTAACATCATCACGAATCTCCGAAGTCTTGACTCCGAGGTGGACGGTGACTTAACCTCTTTCGTTGCGCGGTCCTAAAATCTTGAGGAGGTCTGCATTCAACATTAGTCTCCAACTGCCGATCTCGCTGCCCAACATGCTCAAAAAAAAGTTGTTGGCATTGTCACGATGATGGCTTATGTTCCACCTTATCTCCACAATGTCCGGGTTCAAATCCCTTCTTCCTCCACCATTCCTTCTCTATAAGATGCGTGCTTCATTCTCTTAAAAGTCACTCCGCCCCTAGATGCTCCTGGGCCTCCCTCTTCGACTCTTCTCCAGCACTCTTCTCCAGCTAACCCCGCTCCTTCTACTCATGGAGCTCGCACAAGCTATCCGCGTAGGAGTCACAATAGTAGGCATTGTCCCAAGTGTTCTCACTGTGGCCGAGATGGTCATTTTGAGGCAACATGCTATCGTAAGCATGGTATGTTCCCTCAACCACATGCCTCCATTGCGGTTGACACTCCTTCCACCACTCGTATCGACATTGACTCCTTGCGTACCCAACTACAATATCTTTAAAGGTTAATCAGTAGATCTCGCTCTGTCGCGTCTAACTCCAATGAATTTATCATCTGTTACTCTCACAGTTCAACTTGCATTATGGACTCTAGTGCTACACACCATATTACTCCGCAGAAGCCACCTCAGTACTTGAACTCTGCACATCCCAAGTTCATCATAGTGGCTAATGGTGACACCACTCCTGTCTCTGGTTATGTCGATGTGTCTCTCATCTCATCTATTTGTCTTCACTCGGTTTTTCATGTTCTGAGCTTCCTTTCAATCTATTTCCTATTAGCCGTCTTACTCAAGACTTTGATTGTTCTGTAACCTTCTCTTCATCTTCTTTTATTGTGCAGGATCGATGGACACAAAATATCTTTGGTAGAGGGAGATTGTCCAACAGGCTCTACACTCTCGACGTCTCTCCCACAGTTCTCTCCTCTGCTTTTTTTATTGAGTGGCACCGACGTCTTGGGCATGCTCCTCTCCCAATACTCAAGAAAGCTCTTTCCGATCTCTCCCTCACTGATTTCATTTGTGAGTCATGTATCTTTGATAAATAACATCGCTCCTCTTTTCACACTCATTGTACCAGGAGTCGTGCTCCTTTTGTTTTAGTTCTTTCTGATATTTGGTAACCTTATAGAATTGCTAGTGTTTCTAGTTATCGCAATTTTTTTTACTTTTATTAATGATTATTCTCGCATGATCTAGTTATATTTACTTCGTGATCGCTCTAAACTACCTCACGTCATTCGTGCTTTTATTACTGAAACTTGTACACAATTTTTGAGTTCAATCAAAGCTTTTTCAGACCGATAATGCTTAAGAATATACAAGTAATGCTTTTCAAATTTTTTCTGTTGAGTTCGGTATCATACATTAAACTTCTTGTGCTCACACTTCTCAACAAAATACGGTGGCTGAGCGCAAGAATTGTCATCTTCTCAAGGTTGCTTGCTCTCTCATGTTTCAAATGCAGGTTCTGAAGTTGTATTGATATTTCGTGGATTCTTCCGCCTGTTATCTCATCAATCGCATGCCCTCACCTGTTCTCAACTTTGCGACTCCCTTTAGCCTTTTTTTCCATCCACACCGCCCTTTCCCGTACTGCCTCGCGTCTTCGGATGCGCCTGCTATGCCCACTGCCTTGGCCCATTCACAGACAAGCTTTCTCCTCGAGCTACTAAATATATGTTTGTTGGATATTCTCACACTCAGATGTGTTATGCATGTTATTGCCCTATAGATCGCAAGGTGGTTACGTCTGTGAATGTGACATTCCTCGAAGACCAGCCTTTTCACTCGTTACCTCCGACTCCAACACCTCCTTTACTCCCGCGCCCTGCCATTCCTGTTAACTCTCCTTTTTCTTTTCTACCCCACAAACACCAAACCGTCCAAACCACCTCTTATGCGTGTCTACTCTCGGCGTCCTCGTACAGATGCTCTACAAATGTTACCTTCTACTGATGATGCTCCACGACTTGTTGATCTAGCACACCAGCTTCTACTGCTCACCCTTTATCAAATTACATCTCATTGCATTCCCTGTCTTCGACACTCAGCTAAATCACAACTTCTTTGTCGTCCGTTTCCATTCCTACTTCTTTGTAGGAGGCTCTTCATCCAGGATGACAGACAACTATGAATGAAGAAATGACTGCTCTCTGGGCCAATCACACTTGGAAACTTGTTCCTCTTCCTCCAAATCATACTTATGTTGGATGTAGGCGAGTCTTCACCATTAAGCATGGACTTGATGGGACGGTTGAACATCTCAAATCTCGTCTGGTGGTTTGCGATTTTACTCAGCAACATGGTCTTGACTGCAACGAGACCTTCTCACCCGTTGCAAACTTGAATACAGTTCGTGTATTGATCTCTCTGGCTATTCATCGACAATGACAGTTACATCAATTAGATGTAAAAATTCCTTTTTAAATGACGATCTCATTGAGACTGTCTACATGTACCAACCTCCCAATTTTGAGACCACGGGGGAGTCTTTTGTATGCCACCTCAAAAAATTTCTTAATGGTCACAAATAGTCTCCTCGAGCATGGTTTGATAAATTCAGTCAGGTTGTTCATGATATTGACTTCACACGGAGCTTTGCCGACTCCTTATTTACTCGACATCGCCTGACAGGAACAATCATACTCGTAGTTTATGCTGAGGATATTCTGATTACTGGTGATGGATGATCTCATATGCATACACATAATCAAAAAGCACTTGTCTTCTTCCAACAGAAGTGTTGTCTTCTTCATTATGCTGTTTACTTTGGATGCAATCTCGCTGACACCATCATGAATATCAATCATAAACTGTGTGCTCACTCTTCTAGCTCTGATTTTCTCCTTCCAAACCCAGGATACTATAGTCGTCTTGTTGGGAAATTGATTTATCTTACAGTTATAAGACCTGACATATCCTTTGCCGCTTGGGTTGTCAATCTGTTTATGCATGCCCCACGAATCTCTCACCTCTAGGCAGTTGAGCACATCCTCAGATATCTGAAGACTGATCCTGGCAAGGGCTCGTATACAAGCCCTCCTCTTTTTCTTTATCTCTAATAGCTTATTTTGATGCTGATTATGTCGGTTCTCTAGATGATTGTCGCTCCACAAGTGGATATTGCATGTACTTTGGTAGACACCTTGTAACTTGGCGAAGCAAGAAGCAATTCGTAGTTGCACGTTCATCTGCCGAAGCTGAGCATTGTTCGGTGACATCCGTCGTATCTGAGCTTACGTGGTTGAAAAGCCTTCTAAAAGATATGAGTGTCAAACTCTCTTCTCCAGTCACTCTATTTTGTGTCAGTCAAGCTGCTATTCATATTGCCAAGAATCTCGTTTTTCATGAACGTACTAAGCACATCGAAGTCTATTGTCACTTTATTCGAGAAATTCAACTGAAGAAAATAGAATTAAAACATGCTCCTACTGCTGGGCAAATTGTTAACATCCTTACGAAAGCCTTATCTTGTCCTCTGTACTATCAGTTTTTATCCAAGCTTGGTTCCTACAATTTGTATGCTTCGGCTTGCGGGGGAGTTTCATAAGAGAGTATATTCAAAAGCCCATAAAGCAGGACCCGTTAGAGCTTATTAACAGCTTTGTATTTAGTCCCATACCTTAGAAAAGAGTTTTTGCTCCACTCTATCTTCCTATATAAATGTACAAATACTTGTAGCTTGAATGTAATTAAGTACGAGTAATTAATAAAATATGAAATATTCCTCTATTTTTCATGTTCTTCTGCAAGATGCACTATAAGTAGCATTGTTGATATCTTTGAACATAGTTAAGAGCTGATTTGATTACAAAAGATATAGATAAATCAGCAAAAACACGAGCTAGACCAGAAAGTGGTTGGCTCGAAACTGCTATAATGGAGGATCGATGTCGTTGGTCCAACAAGCGTTATTGATTGATGTCGTTAAGCAAGCGTCGATGATCGATCTTGGTATTAGTGGTAAAGGAAGATCAACAGTAGCGGAATGTCGACAGTAGTGGTAACGAACATGCGACTTTCTAACAAGCTTCGTCGATCGGCAGGAGCTGAGGAAGATCAATAGTTAACAGAGGATCTGAATGTTGGCGGATCCAGATGAGCGATAGAGATTGATCACGATTGGTGTAATCGAATTTCAAATAGACACGTCGAAGATCTTGGCATTGTCAAGTATTATGAGATAGGTTTTGTTTTTTTCAGTGGGCAAGAGATGTGATGATAAATTGCCCTGACACTATGTAATGCAAAATAATGGAGAAAATCTAGTAGGTTGTGTATCGACCCAGATAACTCAATAGGGGTGTGAGCGACTTGGTTCTTACGTGCATTTGCTCAAAACCCTTATGAACTACCGTGTTCACACAACTCTCACTATTTATGGCTAACTTGCAGGAGCCTCTTGCACTAGAAACATCTGTGTAGAAGGTGTTGTGCTTTATTTCGTCCGTATGCTTGGTGTGCACGAGGTGCCTAATCACGCTCATCTTAAGTGTCCTTTTAGCGTCACTCTCCCAACATTCCCCGGCGGTGTCTGTAATCTCTTCTTCGCCCGTCTTTTCAGCTCCTCACTAGGCTTGACCTCCTTAGTGAGCAGGTTTCATGTGGGGCATTGCGCCACCACATGACCTCTGCTAGAACATCTGCAACATTTGATGCCCCTTGGCTTAGGAGCGCTAGGGGAGACTGCTTTGCCTGTTGTTTGCAAGGGCATGTGGAGGCGCAATAGTAGCGATCGGGGCCTGGGTGGGCCTAAAGGTCAAGTTGTCCGACCATGTAATGATCTGTCTTGGACCCGACGAGTGAAAATTTAGTCCACTTCTTTAGGCGACGTGAGATCAACTTCCTGCATATATTCAATTGCATGCCGATTCGAAAGCAGGATGCGGCGGAGATGGTCTCCTTAACTACGTCACTCCTCACTATGAGCTCGACAATGTGAGCTATGTAATTGGCCACAGAGAGTACCCTGATGCAGGACATACAACTCAAGGAGCTGGTCCTTATATGAGGCGGGAAGATATTTATTCTTCAACTATTGCTTTATGTCAGGCCATCGGGTGATGGGGTCATAACCGTCTCTGCCCATCGACCTTTCTATACTCATTCGAAAGATCTTCCCTTGCCCATGCAACTTCATCATGGAGAACCTAACACACCATGTGTCACTCATATCGTACCACTCGAAGTAATGACCCATTTCAGATAACCAATTACTAAAGGCCTTTGGGTCTAGGCGACCATGAAAGGAGAGAGCATCAATGTGGATGCGCCGAGTAATGTCATCCTCGGGAGGTAGGCTGCCTTTGCGGGCTCCTGATACTCAGGATAGTAGTCCTCCCGATTGTAGCCTTGACGAGTGAGTGAGGGCTCTCTACTATCCGACTTGCAATAGTCTTTTTGTTCATAATTGCGGCAAGAGGGAGGAGGCCTATAGTCTCTTTGAACCTGCGGTGGAAGGAGGGGTCCATGATGGTGAAGGGGATGTATAATATACATGGGACCCTGACGATGCTCTGGGGTATGTTTGGGGTTCCACCTTATAAGAGGGTTGGGATCCCGATGAGGAGAATCTCTATTAAGCTGCCCTGGATGGTGTGGGGGACCTTTAGGGTGTTATTTTGGGTGAGGGGAGTGTTGGTGTCCCCATCGGGGATATCACCATGGGCGGTTACGGTATCCCTCAGGTTTTCTAGGTTCTCGAGCCGAACATTCATCTTATTGGCTTCATAGCCAAACTCCACAAACTGGTTTCCTAATGCATCAAATCGATCTATCATAAGCTATTGGAACTCTGCGAATGATATTCCCGAATTCGAGCTAGTCTCCTGTTCGTTTATAATGTTGGTGACAGACGTAGATGACATAAAAAACCTACCACTAGGTAACATAAAATTGTTCCAAATCTTGGGCTCTGATACCAAATCTGATGCAGTATAGGTTGTGAAGGTGAACTGTAAGCAATGCAAACAATCAAATGTAAATAATAATGATAAATAAAACCACACAATTAATCATAAAGCGATATTACATATTTTAGAAACGGCAATTGAGTTAAGCTTTTCCTCTAGAAGGATCATAAGCAAATACATTAAAGCAAATAAATCCCGCAAGTAGTGATTAATTCTTGAGCGAACAAGATAACAAAACAAGACATTTAAAAACATATGACTTATGAGTCCATTTCCGTACATCAATAGAGAGAAGAAAACAATCGTACAAGAAACATTCACGAAAAGAGGGCCGTATGCAATGAAGTCGGTGATGGTAGAGGTGGCGGTGGTTGTCCCGGATGACAAGGGTGGCTGTTGAATGGTTACAGGGGGGATGGACGGGTTTTTGGGTGCTGTCGTGAGTGGCGATGGATGTTTGTGGTGGATGGCTAGAGAAGCGCCTACAAAGCTTGAACTGTCCTGGTTGGGTCTCAGTTAGGGGAAACATGACAGTGGGGGTGGCGGCTGGGTTGAGAGGACTGTGATGACGACATGTAATGGGGATTTGGAGAAGAGGGAGGCCGACGACTAGTTTGTGGGGAAACATTAGCAAGGATGACTATAGTGGAGTTGGTGGTTGAAAGAGGAGGATTTGGCGGCCGTTTGGGAAGAGCTGAGGGTTCCGTTGTCTGGGATGCTGTTGGCGGGTGAGGGCTGCCTTAGGGCTTTGTGGAGTCAGCACCATGAACGATTGTCGGATTTTAGGAGAAGTCTTTTCCAAAACCTGCAATCCCTGAAATCAGCCCACTATTTCTCATATTTATAACAAGCAGCCGTGCACTGAGTTGCCCTGTGCCCTGGCGCGACAGTACATTTGTCGTCATTCCTTAAAGTTTTTTGTCCCGCAGAGTGCAAAACTTAGGGTTTGTTAGGCACGTCGTTTTGGCCGGCCGTTTGGGGCAAACGCCGCCGGACGGTGGGTAAACAAACACCCTCCGACGGTGTTTGTTCCGGCTGGACCCGCTGCGCCATGAGAAACGAGGCAAAAAGCCCCGTTTCGAACCCCCGGTCATGCCCTCAGGTTTGAAAGCTCCGGCTAGAGCAGTCTTTTCCGCCCGCCACCGCCGCGCCAAAGGAACCCTTAATAAAAATAGAAGGGATAAACAAATATATTTTAAAATTAAAAAAACATAAATTAATTTCAGTTGCTAGAAGGTATAAAACTTGAAATAAAAAAAAATCCAAAATTGGAAACATGAATGTTTACAAAAGAGGGTTTTCACTTATAGAATAGTATAGATGAAACTACTTAGGGCATCCATTGTGGATGGCATTGTTTGACCATGTATAATAAATGTTTGATCTCCTTACGTAATGTATCGAAGAAATAAAGTAAACACAAAAATGCCCAAATGGGGCTCCAGATGGAGCCGCGGACTCGGATTATCTAAATGATCGTCCGATTAGTGCTTCCCGTGCAAGTAGATGCGTGCAAGCCTCATTGGGTGACAGCCCGCTCTAGAAGTGTGATCTCCATCATATGACACTTGAATTCTTTGACACCTTTTTTCCACTGCGGGGATAGTTTTGGTAGTAAAATGAGGTTAACAAATATAATTTTTTACATGAAAGAAACCTTGATGCACCATATTTATCTTCCGAGAAGTGAACGAAAATTTGAAAACAGAGCAATATAATAGAATATCTAAGCCTTGAGATTATGCTATATTAGTTCATTTCTCATAACTGATTATTCCAATTTGATAACAAACATCAGATTATCCTAGGACATCCAGCCCTCTTCAAATAGTAGCCTATGCAAATCTATTTATGGCCTAAGACATTGTCCTAGAGCATGGTTCAACAAATTCAGTTACGTGGTTTAAGATTTTGGTTATACTCAGAGCTCGACTGACTTTTATCTTTTCACAAATGATCCCCACGAGGCCATCATGATTCTTCTAGTTTATGTTGATGACACAATCACAAACGATGATTTTGATTGACGTATCTATTATCATGAAACACTTGAACACTAACTTTTATGCAAAGATTGTGCGGTCTTCAGTATTTTCTTGGCATTGAGGTAGTCCGTTGCCTTGGACTCATATTATACCAACGAATACTACAAGATGCAAGATCCTTAAGGTGCAAATCAACTGAAACACCTATGAATGCAAATCTCAAATTCCTCGCTCAAGAGTGCATTTGACCCCTCTATACCTAATCCCGAGTATTATTGTCGAATGTCAACTGATTGACAAACTTATCTATTCGGTGGTAATTTGGCCCGACATCTCTTTTGTTGCCGGGATGGTAAATCGGTACATACATGCTCCTCAGATGTCCCATCTTCAAATGGTTGACCGAATCCTTAAGTATCTGAAAAATGCTTCTAGTCATGGGCTTGTGTATAGGGGGGCCTCATCGTCCCTCTCGTTGATTACCTATTTTGATGTTGATTATGTGTGCTCCATCGATGCTGTCTACAAGCGGGTTCTACACCTATTTTGGGGGTAATCTGATCACTTGGAGGGGCTAGAAACAATATGTTGTGGCCTGCTCATTTATCGAGGCTTAGTATTGGTCGATAGTCTATATGGTTTCCGAGGTTACATGGTTGGAAAGTCTTCTTATTGAGCTTGTTGTATCATTCTCTACTTCCGTGGTTCTCTACTGTGATAGTAAAGTTGCTATTCATATAGCTCTGAATCTCGTCTTTCATGAGCACACTAAGCATATTAAAGTGAATTGCCACTTCATTAGGGAATATGTCAAGTTTTGCAAAATTGATTTTCATATGTTTCTGCTGCCTTTTAAATCTCATATATTTTTGCCAAGACCTTGCCGTGACTACTCTACTTCAGTTTATCTCCAAGCTTGGAGCCTACAATATGTATATACTCTAACTTGCAGGGGAGTATCAATATACGTTATTTTGTACATATAAACTCGTAATGTAAAAGCACATTTTAGTGACTTAGCAGTGCTTTTGTTTCTCTTGCATATACATTAGTCCCATGTTACCTAATAAGATTTTGTTTCTCATTCAAATTAAATAAGTGTACATGCACTTCTTGTATTTGATATATATGAAGAAATCAGATTGTTGGAACTTTCTTTCTCTTTAATAAGGTGTGTAAATAATTACTTTTAATTGTGATAACAAAGATGCATGATTACCTGAAGGCAGTAGCTTGAGCAAGGAGTGCAGTCTTATCTTCTGCATTTAGCCAGTTTCTTGCTTTCCTATCAATGCTCTCTGATTTGTTTTGTTTTCTGCTAAGTCTCAATCATATTTGGCATTGCTTTGAATTATCTAGTGTGGTTACTCGAGGTTACATTTTAACAAAATCTATTCAGCTGATAATAATGCCTTTACTACATGGTCCTTTTTTGCAAGAAAGTGTCCTATTATTGTGTTGTACTCTGTTGATATCATGACACTTCTTGCCACCTTTTATCAGAATCATTCCGTTGAGGAAGGTAGTCAAGGGCATGCACCTGTAATTACAGGTCATTATTCTTGGCCTGCTTCAGCTGGTCAAGTGGCAGTCTCCTGGAATTATGGGGCAAATAATGGTCCTCTTGAAAATGCAACATCTTCAAGTTCGGGTGACCATTATGATCCACTGAGGGACTCAACTGGTTCTGAAGGCGCTCATTTTCCAACAAATTCCATGTCCCAAACATCCGCTTCATCTAATCTGTCTGCAACAAATGGAAATCCAGCTTATGCTGGTTATGCACAATACCCAAATTCTACCTATTCTTATGGGTATGGAAACATGCAATACCAAAGTAACTATTACAGTCCACAGCAAGCAAACTATACTTCCTATCAACAAGCAGGTGCAAGTCAGAATTCAGGTGCTTCTTATCAGCCTCATAGCTCATTTCAGAATACAGGCTCTTATGCAACTCCTACAAGTTATTCTGGCACTTATTTTGCTAGTGATCATCAGACGGCGGCAGGATGCCCTACCAGTGGCTATGTTAACCAGACAAACTATTGGAATGACGGAAGTGGTGGCGGTTATCCTCTTCAATATGCAAACTATCCATCGTCAGATACAAATTCGGCCCCGTCAACAAGCAATACAACAACTAATTCATATTCTTATCAGCCGGAGTGTAATCAGTGGCCAATAAATTATGGTACATCTGTATCAAATGTTAATTGCACTCCTGGACCAGGAAGCATGGTGTCTAGCACTGTTCCAACAGCTACATATCCCACTCAGAGTGCGAATGGTAGTTACTCGTATGCAAGCAGCCAACCACCACCTCCAGGCACTACATCATGGAGGGGCGACTTGGGCTTGCCCAATTTGCCTTCCTCACAGGTTTGTTCTTGTATAAAGTGTTTTTCTTACAAACAAGCCCTTCGACAGCTGATGTATTTTATTGAAAACTTTTTTGTAGAGCTAAAATAGTTTGGAGGGTGTTTTTGAAACTTCGTAATCTAATCTTGCTTAAAATGGTGATCTGTTTTTTTTTTAATTTTCCTTCTCTTTCATAAAATAAAATAAAATATAGTACTCTGTACATTCTAAAATCTGACCTTGTTACTTATCACATTTTCCGTATTTGAAATGTAAAGTTCCAATGGCTTTCGTGAATCATTGATTATCATTATTTTTAATGGAACTATTGACTTGAGCACGAATTGCTATGATACATGTACTTATTTGTGGATTGACCATAAAAATCAAACAAAATTTTTTGAAACTTCATGTTCCACTGCATGATTAAGACCAGTAATAATCTTAGGAAAAAAACTTTATCTTTGGATACATTAATTTAATACCTTTGACAACCATGTTTATTGCGCTTCTATGACAGGCACAAAATGCTGTAGCTTGTTATCCTAGTAGTAGTTGGGAGGAGAAGGCTCCGACGGTGCAAAATTATAATCTCAATCAGATACCTTCAGATTTACAGAAGCCTTTGGATTTGAAGCTTCCCTTGTTTGAAAATCATGATGCAAATGGAAAAACTACATGTTCTTATGATCCAACTTCTAGTTTGCAGGTTTTTCCTTCTGGTCAGGTTTCTCAAATTCCCCAACAGCCTTTGCAAGCTATCTCAGCAATGGATGCATCTCGGGTAAGCAAAATGCAGATTCCAACAAATCCGAGAATTTCTTCAAGTTTGGCGGTGGGCGTGCCAAAAGTTGACAAGGAAGGTTCAACAACTAATACTGCAACTAAACCAGCTTACCTCAGCGTTCAAGTTCCAAAGCTTAACAATCAGTTGTCCTCTAGTGATGATACTGATGCAGTTGTTAAGGTAATCATGCCCTGTCATTCTCCTTGATCCAATAATCAAGGATGTTGATAGTTGAGAAAGTTTTTGCATATTTTTTTTTAAATCTTATTAATATGGGACCATGTTATGGGGTTCTGATTGGGACCGGGTGCACGGTCATGAGAGGGAGAATTATTAGAGTGGATCTTCGCGACCTTCCCTTGACCTAGCCTTCATAGTGGTGAGGGGTGCATGATCATGAGAGGGAGAATTCTTAGAGAGGATCCTTGTGACCTTCCCTTGACATAGAGAGGATCCTTGTGACCTTCCCTTGACCTAGCCTTTGTAGCGGTGAGGATAGTTGAGGGAGCCTGTGGATGACAAGAAGAAGGAATTCTTGCTCAACCCAAACCCTAACTTATTGTGGAGGAGAGGAGGAAAACTTAGAGGAGATATGGGGATTAACTCTTGCTTCCATACAATATCCCCTTGCTTTATATAGTGAGTGGGGAAATATTCCAAAATATTACTGCTCCTCACCCGAACTACTTATATTTGAGCTAATGTGATAATGCGAAAACACGAAAATACTTCGAGACATAAAAACTCTTGAATTCATGACTCTGCGTTGTCATCACCTTTGCGGACCCATAACATCACCTTACCCTCATGGATCAAGCTTGTTCTCAATCTTGAGTGGAAGAGGATTTGAGTCTCTAGCCATCCTCACATACCCGTTATATGAGGGACTGCCAATTTCTATTCAAAAGAGATGCTTACACTTGTGTCCTGTTGTATATGACCCATCGCGGTGGAAACAAAGCCCTTGGATGCACCGTGTTACTAGTTCCACTCGTGACAGTAACTTGAAGACTAGGGTGTTGGTGGAATCCTTGCCCTTGGTCGCGACTGAGAAAATATTGGGAGTGATAAGAAGGGGCGTGCTTCCGATGATTTTCATTGTTTCTGCTACGGCGTCCGCCTTACGGGCTGCCCATGTGGAGACATTTCTCATAGATACATCCCAGGCTCATCGTACTGCTGAGGTTACGCAGTGCTTCAAATTCAACACCGAGACATGGTCGACCATGCAAGTTGATAATGAATATAGACACATGATGTTCTTGCAATACAATAAAGATACATGCCAATAGTATTTGAAAGCTCTCCAAATGATTGTTCCTGGACCGTTTGAGGGAGACGTGTCCCACGATGGTCCATTTTTCTTTCCCTATAAATATATTATGAGGCTCCATCCAAGAATGTCTCCCGGGAGTCCAAATCCTCGTAAAAGATTAAAAATGCTTACTGTGAGGATTGAGTGGGCTTACGGTTTCACATTGAGTAGCTTACACGTGCTCATCGAGCAACATACAGGCACGTCCGACGACTCTTGGCGGTTTCAGAGCTTACGACCAAGGGGAATCGAGCGGCTTACGAGCTGCACGTCAAGCGGGTAACTGTGTCAATCCCATGGGGTGGAATGATACCAATTTGATCCAATTCTCCTACCACATGGTCACGATGAGGTGTTCACAACATGTGAGCTAGGGCAGGGGGTTCACTTTTGGCTTCAAAAATAGGAAAATCCAATTTCACGTAATGTGGAATGTCGTCTGTCTCTGACTAGTTTTCGTGGGTTTTAGAGTGCACGAGGTACTGCGTCCTGCCCTGATTAGAGCTCATCACGAATTTGTGTACAAGCTGAGATGACAGACATATGCCATCAATGCATGCGGTCGGGGCCCGAATGCAACAACATTAGCGGCTTTTTACTAGGCATGATATGGACCCCTGATTGGGATCTTGTTTGGGTCCTACTGAGCATGAAGTCATAGAGGGGATTGGAGTCCCCTTCTTTGAATCCCGGGGACCAATGTCAACAACAAAGAGGAGGGAGAGGGAGGTCACTGAGAGGAGCCTTGCTTGGAAGAGGCCGACAGATCGTTTAATGGGAGGAAGAAAGGCATTGCATGTCCTTACGATCTCTTAAGGCCTCTGTTGGGACGAGGGAGAAGAGAGAGAGAGAGTGAGAGAGAGAAAAACAATTTTTTTTATTAATAATCCTTCTATTCTTTTTGAACCCTTCACACATCAATAGGGTGAGAACCCAAAAATTAGGTTAAAATATCCAAATTGCCCCTCACAAGGCTTAACAAATGTGAGTTGAAATAAACACGAAGAAATACTAGAAGTAATAAAAGTATCAAAGATGATGCAATCAGAGTGTGCTCAGTCCTCGCATGCCCTCACACACTGTACTCTATCGTGGATCCGTAACATATCCTTTGTTGTTTAGATCAAGCTTGTCCTCAAGCTTTCATTTAGCTGCGGCGGCGGGTGCACCAAGACTGCTGTCGGAGGTGGCCCAATGAATTCCTTCAACTGGGAAACATGAAGGACGTCGGGAATCCGGGCCTTGGTTGGAAGTTGGAGGCAGCAGACCACAACACCAATTCACCGTAGCATCTCAAATAACCCATTGTACTTGGGCCTAATTTTAGATAGGGACCCCTGACGACAGATATATATTGATACGATCGACACTTTAGCCACCCCCACTCTATAACGATCAAATACACAATATTAGAAGTATTGTCCGTTTTGGTTCATCTCAGCCCAAACTGAGCTAAACTGCATGATTTTGTCATTTTCCATAGGTGTCCTATGAGTACATCCCAGGAGGTCACTCATTTCAGAATTATTCCCCCGGACACGCTTAACTATGGATTTTCCAACACAACTATACCAGTTGTGCCGAAAAAGCACCTTTGATATTTAAGGTTCAAACTATTATTTAATCCCATTAACTTTTTCTCTAATTTAAATTTGAGATTCGATTTATTCATGTATTTCCTTTCACTTAGAAATCTACCATTCTAGAAGCCTGCCAGAAGCTGCTACACCGCTCCCAATGACACTCCTCGCTCTTATCGGACCACCCTCGTGAGATATATTGCAGTCCCATCTGCTTCCACATGATTCATCCCCGACCCGCATATTGTGCTGCAGGAGGTTTGACTATGATACAATTTGCAACGACCCGACACAATATCACAAGTGTTGTCTGCTTTGGTTCATTTTAGCCCATACTGAGCTAAACAAGATTTTGCTCTTTTTCATAGGTGTCCTACGAGACTTACCTAGAGGTCTCTCATCCTAGGACTGCTCTCATCCGAGCAAATGGTGGAGTTGTGATAGAATATGATGGTAATAAGATTCCGTTTAAGAATTATAATAGCGTATTACCTCGCTCCAGAGATGCATATTATTTGTCAAGTATATTGTTAAATGTGATTGTTCTTCTTGGTTTTTTTTTCATATGTAAACAATTAAGTGTCATTGGTAATATCAGTTGGGGGCATTCCCTTCTGCTTTTATCAATTTATATTTGGTTTAGGCTGATTTTTGTGTGCTTCCTGAACTATTGTTGTCAGCAGGGAGCATTCCCCCCTTCAGTCCGCTCTTATGCTGAGAGGTGTTTTTCTCGGTGCAAGGATGATTCTCAGAGGGATGCCAACAAAATTATACTGTCAGAGGTAAGAACTATTTGGATTATTATTAGCAATTTTATTCATGGATTCATATGAGATCTGGCTAATGCGTTCTGCAGACACCGAGACCGACTTCATTAATGTGTCTCGGATAAAATATATGTACATTGTTGATATTAATTTAAAGTAAAAAGTTACGGTAAATAATGTCATTAGGCTTTAAATAAGCATATAAATATCACACTGCATTTTATTATATTTTATTATGACAAAAATCCTTTGTACCATTTTCCTGAGGTTGCTGATATTAAAATGGGGATAATTTTGTATATAAGCATTATTCATAGAATTTTAAGGGTAACAGGATGATAAATGATGTACAAACAGTATTTTTGTAACGTAGAGGGTGGAAATTCTTTTAAATATGATATTTTTGGAGGAGAACTAGAGATGTAGCAAGAGTCGAATGCTGAGGGAATAACTTCTTTATTTTATTCTTTAAAATATGATTACATGTATGCACACTTAATATTGGAAAAGAAATTTGGATAAACTATTTCTTAAGAATAGAAAAATGAAGTTGATAATGCTGGATAAATAATATTTTGCTTGAACAATGGTTTGAAAAGAAAAGGGACTAGTCTGTAATTGATAGGTTTACTAGATTTGTAAAGATTACAACTAGATATCTTTCAAAAGGAATAAGATGCCAAACTGACTTCAATCACTTTGATCTTTGCAGCATATGAACTAAAAGCTTCAAGTAGAAAATATGATTATGACTCAGCAAGGAAAACCAAGGACATTGCTTTTAAAGTACATGATAGTGAATCAGTGATGTTAACTGAGAAGAAGATCAGGAGGATATGCCTATTTTCAATAGGAGATTCAAAATTATGGTCTAGGAAAAAAGAAATGTTTATTATTATGTAACTATACAAAGGTCAAAATTATAAACCATAAAAAATCAACATATGGGAGAGGGTAATTGAAATAACATTAGAAAACTCTGTTGATATCAAATAATCAAGAAGGTTTTATGCTAGAAATTTCATCTGCAAAATTAATTGCATCATCATATGTTTTTTGTTAATCTTGGTAAGGCATATTTTGAGTATTAAGAAAATTGATTTGTTGCCAATTAAATTAGAAAAAAGGGGTGTCAATTTTTTTATCTAAATAATTCATTAGTATCCGGAGACGAAATACCATGTGACTTATCACAAATGATATGTTTTAGGTGAAAATAATATATTTATTTAGTTTTGTTGTTGTCTAATTCGATGCTCCGGTCGGACCGGAATAACCTGGACCGCCTTAGCTCTCAGAGCGGTCGAACGCGCACACAGTCAATGAGATAGAAAGATCGTACACGAAGTTTTTACGTGGAAAAATCCCTCAATTGGGTAAAAAACCACATGACTGTGTCCGTGCTAGTCAAAGTCCACTATTTGCTTGCGGTTACAGCTTTCACGGAGAATTGAGGGCGATGAGCCGCTCGTTGTTACACTTTGGAGGTGAGAGAGAGAGAGTTAATGTCTCTCGACGGACAATAGGCAGCTCCGCGCGAGACTGTTTGCGGGGGAATTGTGGACGAACGGGGTGCCTTTTATTGCAAGGATCTTCCCCTCGCTGCTCGTCGGGGACTTAGGGGGATTTTGGCGATGTGGCGACGACGTGCCGACGACTTGCAGGCTGCTTGGAGAAGACTTGAAGATTGCTTGAAGATGGACTGAAGATGGCTCAAAAATGGCTTGAAGATGGCTCAAAGATGACTTGAAGATGGCTCGTAGGAAGAATTCGGCAGAGCTCTGGTCTGAGGAAGGAGAAAGCTGAGAAGGAAAAAGGTGAGAAATGAGGAGGCCTGAGAGTCTTTTTACCGCATCCAGAAGGTTGTTATTATAGTTATGAGGTTATCCGCACATCGTAACCACCCAAATTAATATTTTAATTATGGGTTTGGATTGTATAATTCCGACTATATGCATGCCGTCATTACGTCCATGATGCCCCCACTAATGGCGGAAGTTACGTGGCGGTTTCTCCCGGGAACGTACAGTTGCGATCATGCCGAGCCGATCAGACGACGGAGGAGGGGGGTGATGCCGTGACCGACGGGGAGACGCCAACCCCAACGAGGGCGGCGGTTGGCTCTTGCGTCGGTTGCCGCCCGCCACCAAGGCGCCGACCGGTCACGAGGATGGCCCCACCGGCTTTGAGCCCGGTGGGGTGGTCGCGCCGTGCGGCCGCAAAGGTGCGGCCTAGGCCTGCAAACGAGTCGAGCTCGAGTCGAGCTCATCAAAATTAGCCGGCTCGAGCTCGAGCTCGAGCTATTTTTTTTGAGCTCGAGCTCGAGCTCGACGAGCTCGTTTTCAGCGGCTCGAGCTCGAGTTTGTCTGGATTGGATCAAGCTCGATTTGAGCTCGATGAGCTCGACGGCTCGACTCGAGCTTGTCGGGCTCGACTCGAGCTCGACTCGAATTATATAAAATATTTTGACTTCTTTTTCGTGTCTTGTATGAGCTTCTAGGCTTAGGCTATGTTTTGTTTTTTACTTAAATTAAGTTAGACCATCAGTTCTTTGTATATCGTAATAATTATTATGAACAAAACTAATACAAAACACATGTTATGCAAACAAGTTAAATTCATAGCCTGGAAGTAATTCCAGAATAAGTGAAGTTTCCTCCACCATATTCTCATTCTTCCTCCACAAAGACAGTTGAGCTGCTTGTCTGCTCGATCCATTTCTCAATATCAGAGCAGTCACTGGGAGTCATTCACCCTGAAATAATCAAGACAGTTAGGAGAAAACATTGAGGATCAATTATTTACTGTTAGGAGTTTCTCATTTCTCAATATGCTCTCCTGCTTCCGTTTCTTGTTTGCTGTTGGGAATGATATGTGGGCTGGTGGGATTAATTTCTACATGATATTAAATACAGTAGAAAAGCAACAACAATTAAAGAAAAAAGTTCAAATGATATAAAACCTTACTTGGTTGGTTGCAGGTGTGTGTGTTTGTGTGGTGTGTGTGGGAGAGCTAAGAGTATGTTCTGTTGGACAGAAATAAGGCTTCGGAACAGAAATCAAAACATACTTAAAGTTACAACATTTCAACTTGTAGAACACAATAAAAACCCAACATTCCATATTGAGGGCTGAAAATAGATCCTTAGTTGATCCATTTATTTCATTATCCTTTCAACGTGTCATCATCAATCGGAAGAAGAACTTGCACCGCTTTCTTCTCGTTCTACAATTCAAAATGTAGATTATTAAAAATCAGATTGAGAGATGTACTTTTTTTATTTAAAAAAATCATAATCATGTAAATTTACCTTGGTCTTCTTTTTAACTCCGAAACATTTTCTCACCCAATCACCTCCACACATCAAAACTTGAACTGTATCCGTCTTTAACGATGCACGATATTTATCAATGACTCTACTACCGGCACTAAATGTAGCTTCTGAAGCAACTGAGGTAATAGGTATTGCTAAAATATCTTTTGCCAATGTTGATAATATTTTATACTTTAGAGCATGAACTCTCCACCATTCCAAAACATCAAAAAATTTTTCACCTCTGCTTAGATCTTTTTCAATCATGTAACAATTTTCTTCAAGGTATATGTCAAGTTCGGATTTTTGTGGCTGAATGGATTCCACTAATTTCACATAATCAAAATACTCAGACCAATCAGATTGAGTTTGAACATGTCTATTAGAGTGTGTACTTCCTTTAATTTCTCCACTCACCTCACCTTCAACCATATGGTTTTCCACATACTCTGCATAAAGTTTTTGCAAGGTGACCTTAACAAGGTTAATTTCTAACTCGGCTCTTTTGACAGAATATAATTTAGGAAAAAAAGAACTCAAGCGCTCGCATTTTGCACCGTGGATCCAAAACTGCTGCAACAGACATTAACAAATTAGAAGCACCCCAATATTTGTCGAACTTTAGTTTCATTTTCTCAACCATGTTATGAATAAAAAAATCATTGTCCAATGATTTTTTATCTAACAAAACCTTTACTCTACTAACCTCATTAATAAATAAATTTGAGGTTGGATACTCACTTCCAGAGATAATGTGTGTCGCAGTCCAAAAAACCTCCAACACCGAGCATACTTTCTCAATTTTGACCCAATCATCCTCAGATGGGCAACTATCATAATGTGGATCTCGCTCGGCAAACCTGGGAAATACATCTTTGAATTTACATGCAGCTGCCAACATCTCATACGTAGAGTTCCACCTTGTCCGGCAATCATCAACTAGCTTTCTTTCTGGTAGATTTAACTGCTTAACAATCTCAGAAAATATTTTAAGTCTGGCATCCGATCTTCGAATATACTCAACATTATCACGAATAACATTAACAATGTCTTTAATTTCTGAGATACCGTCTTGCGCTATGAGATTTAGAATATGTGCACAACATCTAACATGGAACAATTTTCCATCACAAAGTAATTTTTTTGTGCTTCTAATATAAATCTTCAAATTCTCTATGGCTGCATCATTAGCAGATGCATTATCAACAGATATTGTTTGAATCTTACTTTCAATATCCCAATCTTTCAAACACCGCCATATAGCATCTGCAATTTCAAGTCCTCGTCGAGGGGGTGGAATGTGAACATAATTGAGGACACGTTTTTGTAGCTTCCAATTCTGATCAATCCAATGACCAGTTATTACCATATATTCGATCCTTTGATTTTTTGATTTCCAACAATCTGTAGTGAGGCTAACTTTAGTCACAATTTTCAACAATGTTTTCAACTTTTTTTTCTCCATCTCGTACACATTCACACAATAAGTGGTCGCTGTTGTCCGCGAAATGCTCTTCCACTCTGATATTCCCCGTCTTTGCATCAAATTGAAACCTTCTTCCTCCACAATAGAGAACGGGTGCTCATGCATCAAAATCCAGTTAGCAATGAATTCTTTCATGACTTCCATATCAACTTTCCCATCTTGTAATGCAGGGAAAGAAGAGGGATCATCAGTAGATGACACAAACCCAAGTTGTGTTTGGGTATGTGATTATCTCTCCTTCTCAGCCTTTGCTTTACGATGTGCAACACAATTCTGGAGATGCCTGTGAAATTGAGTTGTCGGAGTAGTTTTGGATTTGGCGAAACTCTTTTTACAATGATTGCAGGAAATCCTTACTAGGCCATCTTTATCTTTGTCTTCCGTAAATTCTAACCAAATCGAAGACTTCTTCAACCTTTTTGCCTTTTGTAGGTCCTCATTATCGTCCTTAATTTCAGTACTTGTCTCAAGAGTATCATTACTAGCTTTGTTTTCCACTTCATTCACAATTGAATCCATATCACCAATTACCCTTTCGATTGTTTCCTCATTATTCTGCATAATCGGACTAGTAGAATCACCGACAGAGTCCATATCTACAAAAATTTAGAAACAGCTGAACATTATAGCTACAATAAAAAAAGAAAATAAGATGGAAGAAATGAGCCAGAAGGGATCTGATCATACGTAGATGCTAGGGAGAAAAATAAAAAAATTGATTCCAGAGGTAATAAGTCTGTACAAATGAGAGTCTGTACAAATTGTTTTAAATTATGGAGTTAATGACCATCAATTCATTACTGCACATTACATCCAAAGCAGTATAGCCATGCATCTTTCGGTTGGAAAATGATCAAACATGACTCCAGAGGTAATAAGTCCCATAATTCTTATACATCTATGAAAACTGGTATGTCAAAAAAAGATTGTTTTTTATTTAGAAAAGTCTGGATTGTGATATACTTAGCAGGAAAAATAGCAAGGTCACCCACAAACAGTTGCATCAAAAAATTAATAACAAGGTTAATAAATAAGCAAAATCATCTTGTTCTCGTGATTCTTATCTTCTTCCCAAACCATCCATCAAATATATGGTGTAAAATTCAGTTTTGGCAAATTAGTAGTGGAAACTCATAACACATATTTATTGATGCATATACAGGGACAGAAAAGCAGAAAAATAAAAGCAAACAAACAAGTATATCACATTATCACTAACCTAAAATGAACAGGAAGATGAAATAGAACAATCGGCGGCGGAAATAAAACCTAAAAAAAACTGATCAAAAAAACCTAAAAAAAAACAATCCAAATGAAGAGGAAGATGAAATAGAACAAACGGCAGTAGAAATCAAAGGATTATTTGAGGAAGAAATGTAGAATGTAGCCAACTAGCCATCAACAATGGCGCGCGAAGTCACGAGTCACATACCTAAGGGCTTGTCCGCTTGTGAGTAGACGAGCGACAAAGAGAAGAGACGGCGTCGCGGCGTTGCGCTGGTGACTGGCGAGGAGCAACGGAGTAGAGGAGACGACGACGAGACGAGGAGCGGCGGAAACTTGGAATTTGGAAACCCTAAATCAGCGTGGAAAAAAGGAGAAGAAAAAATCGGGACCGAGATATTTTGTGGGAGGCTGGACCGCTGGAAATGGAATGATGATATTTAGGTTTTAGAATTTAGATATTAAAGGTAATAACTAATAACCGTAATATTATATAGTACTTATATATTATTTACAAATAATGAATTAATAGTATAATATAATATTTGATTTTAAAAAAAGCTCGCGAGCTCGTGAACAAGATTAACCAGGCTCGAGCTCGGCTCCAAAGCAGGCTCGAGCTCGTCGAGCTCGAGCTCGAGTTCGAAATGCTCGAGCTCGAGCTCGAGTTTTTTTCGAGCCGGCTCATCAAGCTCTCGAGCCGGCTCAACTCAACTTGCACCCCTAGTGCGGCCTGCCCGCCGGCCGGGAGCCGGATCGGCTCAGGCCGTCCGGCCGGCGGGAAGGAGAGGGAGCGAGGCCGACGGTTTAGCCGGCCCCGACGGGATCGCCGCGCACGATCATGTGTGCGCATCTCGCGCGGCGGTCGAATCCATGATCCCACTAACGTCATGGGGCTCATGGAGAGAGGGGGCTAGGCGCACACCAATTTTACTATAGAAGGAACTCCATTCTTATCATTTGCCCCCCAAAATCCTCGGTGTCAGAAGCTGGAATGGGTGAAGAACGAGGATTTCTTTCCTTGAAAACTTTTTGGCAACAGTGACGATTATGGCGAACGGAGAAAGGACAGAGAAAGAAGAAGGCGGCGCCCTGCAAACTCAGGTAAAACGTTAGAACGGGCGGAAAACGACGGGGGCCAGTGCCAGGATGCTCACCCGGAGGCGGGCGCGGTCAGACTCGCGCGTGCATTTGTATGTGGGGGCGGTTATGCCCGTGCGCGCACCTAGACGTGTGCGCGTGCGCGACCTCGGGTGCGCGCGCCTGGGCGCCCGCGCACCAGGGCACACCCGCGCAACTGGGCGCATGAGCACCTGGGCGTGGGCGCACCAGGATGCGTGCGCACGGCCTTGGGCGCACGCGCACGGCCTCACGTGCGTGAGCTTTGCTCTTGAGGCACTCGTGTGCACTTGCGCGGGTGCGTATGTTCTTGATGCGCGAGGCTTTTGCGCATGCTTTCGTGATTGTGCGAAATCTTCAGGAGTGAGTAGGCTCTCGTCGGGAAGTGCGACCTGACCCGACAGATAATTTTGTGATTAAATATCCACCTTTTCTTTAATTTGTATTTCAGGTTTCAAAGCGTTCCGCGATACCTATTCGTCTGCGTTCATCGCTCACCGATGAGCAGATTGTGATCTGGAGGAAGAGATACAGATTACCTGCCGATCTTGAGGTGAGGATACTGCATGCAGAAGAAAGGGTCCAAAATCCTCCAAGAGTCTGGTTGACGGTTTGTGAGATCACTTTGAGATCGGGCTTCCGATTTCCACCGTGCGAGAAGGTGATCGACATTCTAAAGTTCTACGGTGTTCCGATGTCACAATTTACTCCGCTTGGGATGATGCGCCTTATGAGATTGGTTGCCTTCTTTAGAGAGCATGACTCAAGATTTTCCTTGGACTGCTTTAGAGATTAGTGCGACGTTCGCGTTGACGGTGGCAGTCACATTGAAATTTTCAGCAATAAAAGCTGGCTTGACTTCGAGGCCCGTACGGGCCGTCGTCATGTGAATACTTTTGTTTGACTACGTCAAGAATTCCTGGAGCTTATTTGAGCTCTGGAATTCCTTGCCCAATCGTTGCCGACGTCGGAGAGGGCAAGGGCGGGACTTTACACCGATATTGGGATTCTCAGATTCTCAGGAGTTGGCGAACCGTTTGTTCAACATTTCTTTGTTCGTTGAAGAGAAGCGTCTGTCCTAGTGTGGCCTTTCAGCTGAGGCCGAGCGTGCCGTGCCTTTAGCTCGCAAAAGTAAGCTTGCTTTGAAGAGTAATGGTGATGCAAATGTGGGGTTGCCAACTTCGCCCAGTCGAAGAGAGGACCTGATCGGGGGGCCCCGTGTGATGAGCCTATTGTAGCTGATTCAGATGTTGAGGTGATAGAGGCGTCTGCCCCCCAAGTTCCTCGTACCGAGACTTCTGCCCCCGGAGTGTCTTTATCTTTGAAGACAATGAGTGATGTTGTAAGTGATTTGTTCATCCTTCTCTGAATGAATCTATTGATATTAACCCTTTGTTTGCTGTCTGCAAATCGAGGCTCAAGCACATATTGCACTCACGTGGAATGATCATTATGTGAGTTTGAAAGACAGATATTTGACTCTCCAAGAGAAGCTTCGAGCAACGGAGGCTTCAGTTGCAGCCTCCAGAGAGGAATTAGATCGAGAAGTATCCCGATTTCGGCGGATCGGATCAAAGCTTAAGTCTGAGGCGGAGGAAGCCTGAGCACTATTGCAGACAGAGAAGTTGATGACGGGGAAGATTGTGCAGACTTTGAAGACTGCTCAAGAGGAGAGCTCTAAATTGCGAGTGAAGTTGAGGCTTCCGAGGCGGAGATAACACGTCTTTTTCAGAATAGCGGGTACTTAAGATAAAAGAACTTGGCCTTGAGGAGTACAGAGATTCCTTGGATTTCTTGCGCGATCGTGAATTGCTTGCCGAGGTGGTTCGCGAGGATGTTTTGACCCGAGAGGTCGAGCCTCAGATGAAGGATGTTCACGAGGTTGTGCTTAGACGCGAGGTATCAAAAGCTTTTCGCCTAGTAGTCAAGCGTCTGAAGTGCGACGTCTTCATCCTTAGTTTTGACGATATCTCTGATGACGAGGGGAGTGATCCCTGAGCTCATTGAGGCTGGCGAGTAGTGGCTTATACTTTTATCTTTGTATGCTTCATACACATTTGCTTCTGCTTTTGTTATGTCTGGTGCATGTTTGTTATCAACCCTTGGTGATTTTATGTAGCGTATTTGCAGCTTTACTTGATATGATGTCATTGTTCTTGTTCGTTTATCTTTTATGGCATGAGTCCTGGTAACTAGCGGAATGTATGCTTGTAGTAGTGTTGGAGAGTACATTAACTCAATCCAAGGGTCGAAGAATATAAGTATTCTTTCCGATTGCGGGGCCGAACCTGACCAAGAGAGGATTGCCGGAGAATGTAAGTATTCGATCCGAGTGTCGGAGAAGACAAGTATTCAATCCGACGGCGGGGCCGAGCCTGGACAAGAGAAGATTGCCGGAGAATGTAAGTATTCGATCTGGGTGTCGGAGAATGTAAGTATTCGATCCGACGGCGCGTCCGCGAGGGGGGGGGGGGGAAGCCCTGATGATGACGGGGTGTTGGCCTGCAGTAATGACAGAGAATGTAAATATTCAATCCAACCGCCAGAGAATGTAAATATTCGATTTGGTTGCGCGATCTAGCCTGGCTATGAGCCGATTGTCAGAGAATGTAAGTATTCGATCCGGAGGTGCGACCACGAGGGGGACAGGCCCTAGCGATGGCGGGGTGTTGACCTGCAGTAACGGAGGAGAATGTAAGCATTCAATCCAACCGCCGGAGAATGTAAATATTCGATCCGGTTGCGCGACCTAGCCTGGCTATGAGCCGATTGCCGGATAATGTAAGTATTCAATCCGGAGATTCGATCGTGAGGGGGGAGACCCTTGCGATGGAGGGACGTTGGTATGCAATAATGACAGAGAATGTAAGTATTCAATCCAACCGCCGGAGAATGTAAATATTCGATCTGGTTGCTCAACCTAGCCTGACTATGAGCCGATTGCCGGAGAGTGTAAGTATTCGATCCGGAGGTGTGACCGCTAGGGGGGCAGTCCCTGGCGATTGCGGGGCGTTGACCTGCAGTAACGACGGAGAATGTAAGTATTCAATTGAACCGCCAGAGAATGTAAATATTCGATCCGGTTGCGTGACCTAGCCTGGCTATGAGCCGATTGCCGGAGAATGTAAGTATTCGATCCGGAGGTGCGACCGCGAGGGGGACATGCCCTTGCGATGACGGGGTGTTGGCCTGCAGTAACGGCTGAGAATGTAAGTATTCAATCCAACCATAGGAGAATGTAAATATTCGATCTGGTTGTGCGACCTAGCCTGGCTATGAGCCGATTGCCGGAGAATGTAAGTATTCGATCCGGAGGTGCGACCGCGAGGGGGGCAGGCCCTTGCGATGGCGAGGCGTTTGACCTGCTGTAACGGCAGAGAATATAAGTATTTAATCCAACCGTCGGAGAATTTAAATATTCGATCCGGTTGCACGAGCTAGCCTGACCATGAGCCGATTGCCGAAGAATGTAAGTATTCGATCCGGAGGTGCGACCGCGAGGGGGCAGGCCCTTGCGATGGCGGGGCGTTGACCCGCAGTAACGGCGGATAATGTAAGTATTCAATCCAACCGCCGAAGAATGTAAATATTCGATCCGGTTGCGCGACCTAGCCTGAGTGCGAGCTGCTTGGTGAAGAAAGTAAGTATTCGATCCGGGGAGTGACCTAGCCTGCCCGAAGAAGTGGCTTCCAGAGAATGTAAAGATTCGATCTGGAAGTGTCTGAACCTGGTCGGAAATGGCTCACCGGAGAATGTAAGGATTCGATCCGGGGAGTGACCTAGCCTGGCCGAAGAAGTGGTTTCCAGAGAATGTAAATATTCGATCTGAAAGTGTCCGAGCCTGATCGGAAATGGCTCACCGGAGAATGTAAGTATTCGATCCGGGGAGTGACCTAGCCTGGCCGAAGAAGTGGTTTCCAGAGAATGTAAAGATTCGATCTGGAAGTGTTCGAGCCTGGTTGGAAATGGCTCACCGAAGAATGTAAGTATTTGATTCGGGGAGTGACTTAGCCTGCCGAAGAAGTCTCGAAGCGAGAATAATGGAGACATAATGAAATGTGATCAAATCAAAGATAGTCTGCGCGAGTTATGGCTCGCGACTTTTACGTCATTTAGTGTTCATGGTAGAAAATTGTAATAAAAGGACAATAATACATGTATATAGAAAAACATAATTAAGGCGGAGTCTTGATCTTGGCTGGCGCGGAGCCTTGTTCTCTTATTGAGAGCTTCCAAGTTGTATGGCGACTTTGCTGCGTGGGTTGATATCTTCGGCTTTAAATGTGACTGCTAATTTCGGCTGAGCCTGCTTTAGGTGACTGAGATACTGTAGAGTAAGTTTCATGTTGCGGAGAGTGGATAAAAACAGTACATCGATTGAACTCCCATTATCTATTAGAATTCTTTTAATGTTAAAGCAGGGATCTCCTATCCCTGCTTTGATGACAAGGGGGTCTTGATGAGGAATCTGCACTCCTTGGAGGTTCTCGTCTCCAAAGGAGATGATGGAATCTAGGTAGAGAGGAGTGGGGGCCCGAGTACCCGACAATGGTTTCGATGTTGCCTACCATTTGCCTTGCGCCAGGAGCTCCCTGCGGCGCGTTCTGCTGGTCTCTTCCTTGACGCTGTGCTTGCTGGCCTTGTGCTTGTCCCCGTAAAAATCTTCAAAGGATCTCTTGACGGACAAGGCGCTCGATATCATTATTCAGCCTTGAACACTCCTCGGTAGTGTGACCGATTGTGCGGTGAAACTCACAGTACTTTGTTTGGTCAGCTTTGGGGTTTGGGGGCAGTATCCTTCGTCGTTGGAATACTGGATCCTCCTGAATTGCGTGCATCATGTTAGTACGAGTTGTATTTAGTGGAGTGTATTCTCGAGGCGGACGCTGACCCCCATTCCTTGGCGGGTCATGTTGAGGGATTCTGAACAGTTCTACGATTGACAACAAACTGTACGGCTAATTCTGCAAAAGTGAAAATGGTTCCTTTCCGGAGGGAGTGAAACCAGGTGCGTGCCTGACCCTTCAAAGTGGCTGGGAAAACCCAGCATGACAACTGATCCGGGGCACTGAAAATCCTCATTATGGTGAGGAAATGATTGACATGTTCAAGCAGATCCTCTGTTCCGTCGAACATCTCAATGTTGGGGAGCTTAAAGCCATGCAGGATTGGATGTGCTAGAACCTGGGGGGCGAGGGTAGAGCCCTGATGGAGAGGGCGGCGTGCGAGGACGTCACGTCGCCCAAGCTATCTGTATTCTTGGGCAACCGCCTCACGAATCTCTTCACGAGTGAGACTTTCTTCCAGTGGCACGCATAATATCTTTTCCGGAGATGCTGGGCGGTTGCCTCCAACGCCCCGATGAGCAGGGTGTGCGGAACTGTCGGCATCAGAAAAGTCTTCAGATTCAATTTCCCCATGAGGGACTTGCGGAGGTTCTTGAGTCGGAGGCGGGGGGTTAGCCGGTACCGGAGGCTGAGGAGGAGCCGGTGGAGCAGCAATATTCTGGAGGAGGCCGGACATCTCGTCCTGACGCTCCTCCATATGCTGCATGCACCCTTCCAAGGCGGTTGTGGTTGGGAGAGCGACCTCCCCTCCGAGAGTTGCATTGATAAGTGAGTGAGAGGGAGCTGACTCAACGCGTCCTCCAGTGGGCGATCCGTTGGTGGTTCAGGTGCCCCTTTTGGCCATGGGAGCGAGTCGTGAGTACCGCTGTGTAAAGGGTACTATCTTCTGTTGATGCTGGGAACTCGATTCCCGCAGACGACGCCAAACTGTTGCGGTCTAACTCGATGCCCCGGTCGGATCGGAATAGCCTGGACCGCCTTAGCTCTCGGAGCGGTCGAGCGCGCACACATTCAATGAGATAGAGAGATCGCACACACTAAGTTTTTACGTGGAAAAACCCCTCAACTGGGTAAAAAACCACGTGACCTGGTCTGTCCCTATTAAAGTCCACTATTTGCTTGCGGTTACAACTTTCACGGATAATCGGGGGCGACAAGCCGCTCCTCGTTACACTTTGGAGATGAGAGAGAAAGAGTTTATGGCTCCCGCCAGACAACAGGCAGCTCCGCACGAGACTATTTGCGGGGGAATTGTGGACAAACAGGGTTCTTTTTGTTGCAAGGATCTTCCCCTTGCTGCTCGTCGGGGACTTGGGCGGATTTTGGTATGTGGCGACGGCGTGCCGACGACTTGCGGGCTGAGATGACCTGAAGATGACTTGAAGATGACTCGAAGATGGCTCGAAAATGGCTTGAAGATGGCTCGTAGGAAGAATCCGACAGAGCTCTGACCTGAGGAAGGAGAGAGCTGAGGAGGAAAAAAGTGAGAAATGAGGAGGCCTGAGGCCTTTTTATAGCCTCTAGGAGGTCGTTACGGTGGTTATGCAGCTATCCGCACATCGTAACCACCCAAATTAATATTTTAATTATGGGTTTGGATTGTATAATTCCCGCTATATGCAGACCTTCATTACGTCCATGATGCCCCCCACGAACAGCGGAAGTTACGTGGGCGGTTTCTCCCGGGAACGTACGTTCGCGATCACGCTGAGCCGATCAGACGACGGAGGAGGGGGGCGATGCCGCGACCGACGGGAGATAAGCCAACCCTGGCGAGGGCGGCGGTTGGCTCTTGCGTCGGCCGCCGCAAAGGCGTCGGCCGCCGCAAAGGCGTCGGCCGCCGCAAAGGCGTCGGTCGGCCACGGGGAATGGCAGGCCGGAGCCCGCTGGACCGGGGGCCGACGCCGGTCTGTTGCGGGGGGGGGGGGGGGGGCGCACGACCCGTGTCAAATGCGGCCTCGGCCGACACCTTGCCGAGCACACCGGCCCACGCGCCCGGTCGGTGGGCTGGCGCTTGACCGGAGGCCACCACGACCTCCCTGTGGCTACAACCAGCGCGGGAGGGGGCCGCCCCCACCGACTTTGAGCCTGGTGGGGTGGCTGCACCGTGCGGCTTCAAAGATGCGGCCGCAAGGCGCGGCTTGCCTGCCGTTCGGGAGCCGGATCGGCTCGGGCCGTCCGTCCGGTGGGATGGAGAGGGAGCGAGGCCGACGGTTTAGCCGGCCCCAGCGGGATCATCACGGGCGATCGTGTTTGCGGATCTCGTGTGGCGGTCGAATTCATGATCCCACTAACACCATGAGGCTCATGGAGAGAGGGGGCCATGCGCACACCAATTTTACTCTAAAAGGAACTCCATTCCTATCAAATTTTATAGATCTTCTTTGTTCTTTCTTAAAATATGTTTTTGGGTCGGGTATGATACAAATTGAATGAAAGATTGCACTATAAATGAATACAAACTCGTGAGGTATGGTTGCGCCAAGCTCTTGAGTTGGGTTCACTCTCTAAGTATGAGTTTACAAACTTCCCAAGATGACCTAAGACCCATCTACACTCCCATATAGGGCGAGAACCCTCTAATATTTAAATTACCAAAGTGCCTTGTTAAAAGACAAATTGCATAAAGATATACCACTAATTTATCAACAATATTAATAAGCGGTTAATGGAGAGACGATTCCAAGTCTTCAATAGTTGCGGGGAGGGTTGTTCAACAGTGCATAATTGTTTCATTAGTCCTCTTCAAAATCGACATTGCCCGAAAGGCCGAGTTCTTGTGGGTCCATCCTCGAGGTTAAGAGTCAAAATCAGTGAGGGTGATACCTTTGTCTTTTGCACTGATCAGCATGCACGTGTTTTTCTGTGGCCATTTGTGTGTGTGTGCCAGTGAAGCTGTTTGTAGCAAAAATAGAGGCCCCGACGACGTAGGTCCATGTAATCTTAGTGATAAACATTAGGGTGGTGTGCTCGAATTTTAGTGGTGGTACTGCAGGGGAGGTGTAGCTACCAACAATACATGTGGCTGTGGGGTTTCATGTTGATTGATGTAGGTGTTATGCGGGGAGACCTGTAAGGTACTAGGGAATATAGGTGTGGCAGTTTACGAGATTGGTAGATGGTATAGTAGCACGGGAAAGGGTGTCAAACTCTTCTTCAACAAAAGCGCCTGCCCCATTGCTTTAGGAGGAGTTTCAGGATTGAACATGCAAATGCATGCTCGGAGATTTGGTTCTAATTCAATGATGAAATAGCCCAAAATAGTGCTTTGCTGAGAGTCCCCGAACATTTGTGTCTACTTTGATGAAGTTGTTTATGCAGTTGGTGATTGACTCCACTTGGCGTACTTTCCCCGGTTGCTTGAAGGCATTGCATGCTTGCCGGATATCACATTGACGAACAAGATTCTCTTTTAATGGATCTTATGTTAAGGATCAGTGGTTTGACGGGTCCACTGAAGTTAATGTAGAGCTGATCCCTCCATGTATTTGGTGGATAAAGGGATCTTTTGACTCTCTGGAGTGCTCTACAATTTGAAAATTGATTGGCAGGAGCAATCCACCCAAGGGGATCGGTCGCATCAAATAGTGGAATGTCGACGCATCGACAATGGGAGGGTTGAGCACCGACAATGGGTTCATCGTGAAAGTGTTGTTAGGAGGCATGCTGACGGTAAGTGTTTTAAACGACGCATGTTGCAACAATGGCGGGTTCGACGATAGGAGGGTGTGGATCTCTCACCTAACGATCTGTAAGTCAGGCGAGGAGGTCTCGCCATGATCCATGCGACTTGGCCGGGCGGTTACCGTGGGAGCTATGTCGTTTTCACAAATTATCATTAAGCAGGTGATGGGCATTAATCCGAGGAATGTTGGTAGGCGACAGTAGCTATTGCATTCGAGAACCTACCTGCTTGCCGCTATTCTAGTAGCCGCAATTGCTGAAAACAACAATCACACATTGCCCTAAATCTCGTATGCCACACTTCTCTTCTAGTTGCTTCGCCGGTTAGCGGTCCTGAGTTTCGTGCCATATGTCCTCCATCCATTCCCCCCACTAACGCCTTGCTTTGTCCACCACAGAATGGCTCCGAAGTATCTCTAACTTCTTTTGTCCGCTCTAGATTTGACACGACACGCCTGCTCCCGATTTCACTGAAGTTCACGATCCATGACCTGATCCCTCTCCAATTCTTGATTCTGCTTCAGCTTTCGTTCTCGATCAAACACACGATCTCACTCCAGTGCTCTGTTACATGATCTATCTCCAGCTTCTGCTCTAGTTCCTGAGACCACCCGCCCAATGAATCTATTTCCTGCTCCAGTCGTCGATCCTGCATAACCTGTCACCACCCGCTCCTTTTTGTGCATGTTATTCCGACCACTTTTTCCAACCATCTCAATACTATCGAGCATCATATTACGGCGAGTCGCACAACCCATGTGTACCTACAATGATCTTCTCAATTTCCCTACAATGCTAAACCATTTCTCCCATTATTGCCAGAGTGCCTTGCACTCAGAATCGAGTTTTTTAGCCCCCAATCTCCGCTTCCACCACCTCCGACACCCCCAAGCACTTTCGAGACCATGGATGAAGGCGGTCTTACTTTTGCGCAGATCATGAAGACCATGCAAAAGTTGATTGTCGTTCAAGCTCAACAACAAACCTCCTTTGCTACGTGGAGTGCCCACTTTGATGCATGCATCTATAACCCTAGGCATCATACCAGCTCGCGATGAGTTCCAATCAAAGCGAGCCTAAGTTCTTCATGCACTCCTATACCTACGAGCATTGGTCTGTGGGAAACAACATTCCCCATTACATGAAACTGGATTTTCTCACATTTATGGCATGGGCGACCCCCTGGCCCGACTCACACAATGTGAGCAGTTCCCTAATCAACTCACTTTGTTGGAGGATTAGATATTGATGTAGACCGTATTCTCAAGTCAATTATAAATCAATAAACTAAGTTATTTTAAAAAATGTAATGTAAGAGAGAATATCTCGGGTAATTATAAGCAATGATCGATCTCAGACTCGCATGCACACATAAATGATAACATTTGAGCGTAATTAACAACATTAAATAACTTTCCACAAGTACGTGAACAAAAGGCGAACAAGGGCGTTTTAAATTAATGACAAAGAGGTTCAATATTATTTAAGGCAAACGACGCTCTGAATTTTAAAAGATCAAATAAATAATTAAGCATGTATATTTGACTAATTAGAATTGAGCTGGAATGGTTGGGAAATATACTTCCTACCCACAAGCAGACAAAAGGAGAACCCTCATGAAAAGGCTATACCGGAGGAATTTAGAACAGGAGCTTCAACAGAAAAACAGGAGGGGGCCTCAACCTTTCAGGGAGGGAACAAGTCTGTACTGGAACAGGAGGGACTCAAACTCTAGATTCGTCACCGGAGAGGGGCTGGGAGATGCTTGCTGGAGTCGACCAACCCTCAAGTAGGCAGCGGGTCAAGGTTCTTCAGCGGTGGAATCCCTACTTGTGGCTTCTAGTTGTAAGATTAGGTCGGTGCTCTCTGCAATGAAGGACAACAAAGATTGGATCTCCAGACTCGTAGACGACGATTTGTGAAATAGGCGCTAGAGGGTGGCTCGATTGGGAGGAGTAGAGGCGTCAGCGACCCACTATCTGGCGGGACTGCTAAAAATAGGAAAAAGGTTTCCCTATTCTTAGTTTTGTCCTCGCTGGCAGGGAAGGAGGGTGATGTTTGCTTCTATTGCTAGGACAATTTTTAATAGGTAATATTAGTGGCGTTGGTTTTAATGGGAAAGAGAATTTCTCTCATGTCATTAATATTAATTTTTATAAAAAGGATTTTAGTATAAGGAAATAATTTTGTAGGAAATGATATTTTCATAAAGACTCCAATTTATGAAATATTCATGTTAATTTTTATCGTTTTGGTCGATGAGACGCCCGAGGGTGTAAACGCGAAACTTGAATCTTGACGAGACACTTTAAGAAGGGTTTTAGGTTGAGCATGTCAAAAACGGAGTATATGTAGCTTAAATTTGGCAGTGCAAGCAGTATGGATTACTTCATTTTTAAGTTGAGTGATCAAGATATTTCCTGCAGTGAGTGCTTTAAATATCTTGGATCGATAGTTCAAAAAGATGTAGGTGTTGATAAAGATGTGATACATAGAATCCAAGCAGGTTGTTTGAAGTGGAGAGACATGTCAGAGATCTTATGTGATCGTTAAGTACGAAGCTTAAAAGCAAGTTTTACCTTACTACAATTTGACCCAACTTTAAGAAATGGAAGTTGTGGAGATGATAATGCTTAGGTGGATGTGTGGACACACGAGATTGGATAAAATTAGGAATGAATGTATCAGGGATAGAACATGAGTGACACCAATTGCAAAGAAAATGCGAGAAGCTAAACTAAGATGGTTTGGACACGTACACAAGAGACCATTAGAGGCACCTGTTAGGCATTGTGAGAGTTTAATAATCAGGCATGTTAAACGGGGGAGGGGTAGACCAATGAAGACTTGGAATTAGACTATAAGAAAAGGCATGATGTATATAGGCATTAGTGAGATTATGGCTAAAGATAGGGCACAATGGCGCCAAATGATCCATATAGCCGACCCCATTATAGTGGGATAAAGACTTGAGTGTTGTTGTAAACTTTTTTACATCTTCAGGCTTGATCTGAATCCTTATCTATTGAGGCCCCATCGTGGCCTGATGGACCGTCATACTGTTGAATTGCAGTCATGATGAGGCAATTTAGAAATACTTTGTTTAAGACTGCCAGGAGTTGGTTTAGTGGAGTTGCAAAGGAATTTCTTCTAGAATGCGCATGTATTTTACGTACTATATATTGGTCAAGTTTTTACTGAAAATTTCCTCTATTTTTGCAATATTCTGGGGGTTAGTTTTTGTAGTATATGCTTTGAAGATTCGTAAATTTGAAACTTCAGTTATAATATTTTAATATTTAGTGCTTTCAAGTACTAATTGTTTTATTAGCTCCTTTGTTTTACATAAAGTTGGATAAAAAAATAAATTGTCACTTTTCATCCTATAGATACGGGGATGCTTTCTTTGTTATTGTAATTATTTTGATGTTTTTATTCAGATCATTGCAAAGGCAAAAGATGATAGCTCACTTTGGACAAAGAATTGGGATATGGAGCCTCTTTTCCCCTTACCAAACTCTAATTCAAATGCAGCTGATCGGAAGTACATATTCCATTTTACTGGATTTATCTGGTTCTTATGTGGATTCCATATCTCCGGCCTTGAATTTTATTTTGCTTTGTGTACTTGTCCTTCTTGTTTAATATTCTATTCCACCATTTGTGTTCAAGAAAAAAAGGTCCTAGATACTGAAATAAAAAACGTTTTTTACACTAACTTAAAGTCTTAAACTATTAATTCTCTACTTCACATGCCTGGTGGTAAAAAGTAGTTTAAATGGGGCGAGTTGAATTTGAGCTGTATCCAGATTGTACTTGGCTAATTAATCAAGCTCACTTGATTCAATGAACTCGACCTAGCTTGTGAGCAGACTCATACTTTTACGAAAAAATGAAGTTGAATATTAACCAAGGTTCAATTGTTTTTTTGAAACTAGTAAGAATGAGATTTGCTAAAATCAACTATTTGGTTGGAGATAGATAGATGCTAACATTAAACACACTCAAAATACCTTGATTTCATTTTTTAACTATAAAATGAGAGAACAAAATCTGTATTATGATTTCTAAACCAAATGAGCCGTTAGAGTTGTGCCTGTAAAATTATGAGAACAATGGAATATTGGAGAGAATGAGAAGTTACAAGAAGAAAAGACAGATTAGGTTATGAGTTTTCTTTTAAGAACTTTGTAAAACTTTTTCATTCTAACATTTCTTGAATAGTTCTTTTATGGTTTTTGTTATTAAATCACCGGCTCAGCAGTTGACGAGACAAGTTGGGTTTACTCAAGAATTACTTTTTTGCTTGTTGAGCTCAACTCATGTGCCACTATAGAGCTAAGCTCAAGCTTTAGTTGAAACTTCCCTTTTTCAACTTGCTTCCGTAGATTTGAAAATATTTTGCATGGGCTCTTGATTGTTTCTTTTTATGATCTAAATATGTTGAAATATTAGGTCTTTTGAATAGTTGCATACTTGCATGTATTTTGCATGTATTTTGCATGAGCGTAATCATCATACTTGACTTTCTTACATAGTTACATGAACTCTTTTCAATGAGCATAATTATCATCCTTGACTCTCTTACATGAACTATTTTCAATGAGCTTTATGGAATATTTACCATTGGTTCTTTATAGGTTTTGCTTTTGTCAAAGTAAATCCCTTTTAAGATTCCCAAGCTATATTATTTTTGTGTGACTTTGTTTGCATGAGCTAATATGCAAAAATAATATTACAGTTTTATCATTATGCACCCTTCAAGGAGACCTACTTCCATTGTTTTAAATGTCCTCCGACATGTCCGACATGTCTCTCGAGATGCCATTTTTATGGGCAAAACGATATTTTTTTTCTAAAAAAAGTAGATTGTCTTTTTATAAAATATAGGCCGACATGTCCGATTTTTTCCGATATATCGGCCGACACGACTTTTAAATATATCGTCCGCTATTTTATTTTATGTTATATTAACATACTAGCAGTATATGTTTAAATCACATATATTTATTATATTATGTATGTTTAAATCAATTAGACTTATTGTTTTGATTTTTTTAACGTTTTATTCTTACAATTAATTTTGTATAATTGTTTCACAAAATTTTAATTTCTTATTACAAAAAATGAAAATATTTAATATATTTATTAGTTAATTGTTTGCATGTCTTTAATATAAATTTATTAGTTTAAAAAGACTTATGATCAATCAAGAATTTTTAACTTTTTAATCTTCTTGATTTGCACTAAACTTATTGTCATCAAATAAAATTATTGTATATTATTAAATATATTTTATATTGTTTTATTTTGTATTTGTTAATAATATTTTATTCGATTTTATTTCGTAATATAAATGACTCATTTTTTATCTATTTGTTATTTTATTTTTTAATTTTTATAACATATAATTTTAGTTAGTATACATAAAAATAAAAATTTTATTTATAAGACATGAAATGATACTTTAAAATATCCCCGACATGTCTCCGACTTCCGTCATCCGACATTTGCTAACTCATTCTGATATGTCGTCGACATCTGATATTTACAACATTGCCAATTTCTAGTCAAATTTTTGGGTTGTTTTTGCACCTCTTCCTCCTTTACCATTCAGGGATCATTTATGGGCCTTTCCTGGTGATTTTGGTTGTTTCCCAACGATGAAACCTCAATTCCTTACCTTCTTCGTAGCCCCCATCAAAAGGATGCTTTACACATAAATGTATTGTCGACTACTATGCCTAACGTATTTCAGGGGGACCAACTAGATCTGGGTTTTAGGGGCATTTCTTATTTAAACACATCTCATCCACTGAATATAATTGTCGTGCAATATCGATTTTTGTGTTTACAATTTTTTTTCTTTAAAAAATCTGACGCAACAATGGACGCTAGGACGAAGGTGGAGGTGATTGCAAATCAATTTTTGGACAAGCGAGACAAACACAAAGGCGACAAGATGTATATTGGAGACAAATGACTTGACATATTTTGGAACACTTGAATGGGCTTGCTGTTTATTTTATTTCTCCCCCTCCCTTTCTTTTATTATTTGCTGGGCTGTGGTAATTTTCCCTTCTTTGTGGGGGTGTTTTTGAACTTTTACTTTTGTTTAAACCCTATGTATGGGGGTTCCTGTAAGGGAAAATCACTTTTTGGTAGCATTTTCTAAATTTTTAGCTCAGGCGTTAGCTTTGCCTCTTCCCGCTCCTCCCGTCGACGCCGAGCCATTGCGCTCCCTGCGTCAGGTGGTATCAGAGGGACCAACACTCCTACTGCAATGTTCGGTGGGAGCAATTATCTCCTTGCGCAGACCGAAGATGTTGATGCTTACGAGCCCAGATGGATGCTCAAGAGTCCGCGGTCTGCACCTTGGCAGACAACCTCAATCTGCGTTTCTGACGGGTGGAACGCCGCATTGATGATTTGATCAGACGTTTGGATGCCTTGGGAGTAGATGACGACTCTAGTGGAAACGAGGGCCGACGCAACCCTCGTGTCCCGCTCATGCACAACGACACAGATACGCTCGTTGTTCTCTCCCCTCGCTGTCGACCCATCCCTACGGCCGCACTGCGCAGTCGGCAGTTGGCCTCCGACAACTCCGATGTCAAAGACGCCCCTTGCTCCTAGGTGTGGATCGAAACTCGGGCCGGTAGATATCCTCCCCCTAACAACTTCGGCTTCGGTGACGCGACTAATTTTCGATTAAAAATGGATATCCTGTTTTTTAATCGCAACTTGGGTATTGAGGAGTTGTTGGATTGGTTAGCAGATATTGATCGTTTCTTTGAGTACATGGAAATCCCTCTGGCAAAACAATAATTAAGTCTCAGGCAGAGGAGATTAAAATTCTCAATCCCTTCTAATCTCTAAGTGGAGAAAAGACACTAGCGTTGACTAAAAGAAACTTTAAGTTGTTTGAGCTCAAGAAAAATCTTGATGCAATCTAAACTTCTGAATCAAAAAGACAACCATTAAGGCTCAGGAAGATAAGCTTCTTGTGGAAAGGAAGCTTGTGGGAAGCTTTTAAAAGCCTCCGACTGTCCTCCCCATAATAGACACCTTCTTCGCTCTATAAGAGGATTAGATTATAACAAAGAAAATAACAGGGGAAATTCCCCAAATCACAAGACTGTATTTCAAAAAAGTGGTTATGCCTTCAAATACATATGATCTTAATTTTCATATGAACATCTGTCTAATGAGTGCTCTACTAGTGGAACAAAGCCACACAATTCTAGAATTAAAACAGACATTGGAATGAATGCTGTTAAGGCACCCCATGGGGAGATCCATATGAAAAATCCTTGACGTTTTGTATTTTGCTCTACAACACCATCAACCAAAGGCAAGGAAAAGGTCATTCCTCAAAGACCTACTCCTTGGGGGAAAGGTTATAGAATCTCCATATTATGAAGGCAAACAATTTGCCCGTACCTGGTACAGGATGAAGCAACTTATCCACCGCAATTTTTTACCTCCCAACTACGAACAAATACTATTCCAGCAATACCAACGCTGCCATCAGGGGACACGATCTGTCCATAACTATACGGTGGAGTTCATGCACCTAGCCGAGCGGAATTATTTACGGGAGAGGAAAACAGGTTGCCTGTTACTTGGGCGACTTGAAGGCCCTGGTGCGGGATAAAATTGGTGTTCACATGGTGCACAACTTGAACGAAGCTAAAAATTTGGCAATCAAAGCTGAGGTCATGTTGCAGGATATCGACGTCCTTCAGGTAATGCCTCCTTCTCGCGGCCCTATGCTGATCGCCCAAAACCTGCCCAGGAATGGAATATCTTTTACGATCGAAAAGAAGAGCAACGAACCTGCAAGAAAGTTATGGACGCTAAGGAGGGATCGAAAGCACCGGTGAATCCTTATGCCAAACCCCATATGGGTAAGTGTTTTTGATGTGGATAGCCGGGCCACCGTTCCAATGAATGCCCTGGCCGCAAATCTATCACCATAATCGAGGATCTGCTGCGAACTTGATGGTGAGGACATTGCCGACAATGAGTCGGTGGAGGAGGTTGAACCAAATTGCATGTTGTGCAAATTGCAGCTCACACCCATGGTGTCAGATGATAGCTAATGAACGAAGTTGTTTCGCACCCGTTGTGCCATTAACGGTCGCGTGTTTACCGTGATCATCGATAGTGTTAGCTGCGAAAATATCATTGATTGGGCAGCGACACAATCACTACAATTACCACTGGAGTAGCACCGTCATCCATAGTCAATTGGTTGGATCAAAGCTGTGGAAAAAATACAGGTAATAGAATTTTGCAAAGTTCCTTTTTCTATTGTCCAATATCACGGTGAGGCTTACTTTGATGTTGTTGACATGAATGCTTGTCATTTGCTTTTTGGGCTGCCTTGGCAATTCGACGTCGACGCACACCTTCGGGCCGAGACAATGTCTGTCGGTTGGAGAAACGAGGCTTCAAGTTTACCCTCTTGCCATTGAAGGCGGGTTCCCATTCGAGAACTCCTACCGTGGAGGGTCGCTCCTTCCTCACTGTCACCCGGTCCGAGAAGGAGATGGAGAATGTTGTCTGCGATAGCCAGCTCACGACATCTCCACCAGCACGGTCCGGCCATTATTGGAGGAATTTCACACTCTTATGCCGGCTGAACTACCCGACGGGTTGCCCAATTTGCGAAATTCAACACCACATTGATCTCATTCTGGGGGCTAGCTTGTCGAACCTTCCCCACTACCGCATGAGTCCAAAGAAGAATGCGATCTTACAGGAAAAGGTGCAAGAGTTATTGCGGAAGAGGCACATAGGGAAAGTATGAGTCTTTGTGCGGTTCCTGCTTTGTTAACACCGAAGATGGATAACAACTACAAAATGTGTGTGGATAGATGAGTCATCAACAAAATCACAATCAGATAGAAATTTCCTATCCCTCGATTAGAGGATATGCTGGATCAGCTATGTAGAGCCAAGTTCTTCACTAAGCTCGACCTGCAAAGTGGGTATCACCAAATAAGACTACGCCTTGGGGATGAATGAAAGAAGTCGCTTTCAAGACATCGAGCGGTATGTACGAGTGGTTGGTCATGCCATTCGACCTTTCCAACGCTCAAAGTACGTTTATGTGACTTATGACTCATGCCTTGAAACAATTTTTTGATAAGTTTGTTGTGGTGTACTTCGACGATATGCTCATCTATAGCGCCTCGAAAGCCGAGCATTTGCAAGCTGTTTTCACTACACTCCAGGAGCATAAGTTGTATGTCAACTTGGACAAGTGACGCTTTATGACCTCACGCTTGTTATTCCTTGGCTTCGTCGTTAGTGAGACAGAATTCATGTGGATGTCGACAAGATTCGAGTGATCCAAGATTGGCCGACCCCCACCACTGTTCCAACGTTGCAGAGCTTTTTGGGTTTGGCTTGTTTTTACTGGCGTTTCATTCGACATTTCAGTAGCATAGCATCTCCTATCACGGAATGCCTTAAGCAAGGTAAATTTCAATAATCTGATGCGACTACCGCCAGCTTATCTTTGCTCGAGGAGAAGCTGTGTTCTTCCCCGGTTCTTGCCTTGCCCAATTTCTCTAAGCTTTTTGAAGTGGTATGTGTTTCCAATGTCATTGGAATCGGCGCCATGCTCTCACAAGAAAAGAATCCTGTTGATTTTGTTAGAGAAAAATTGAGCGATAGACGACGAAGCTGGAGCACTTATGATAAGGAATTCTACTCAGTCGTGCACGCCTTGAAAACTTGGGAGCATTATCTAGTGGGACATGAATTTGTTCTGTATTTGAACTGTGATGCCTTGAAACACTTGCACAACCAAGCCCGTATTAGTAAAGATATGCATGCCCGCTGTACTTAGTTTCTACAGAAATTCCCATTCAAATAGCGACACAAATCCGTTGACCACAACCAAGTAGCAGACGCCTTAAGTCGGCGGGACACCTTATTGATCACCTTGCACAGTGAGATAGTGGGGTTTGATTGCCCGAAGAGTTGTAGGTTGGTGACGAGGACTTCCACGCCATTTGGGATCAGTGTTGCCGCCGACAACTTTGTGCTGATTTTCACATTCAAGAGGGATTCTTGCTTAGAGGCAACCAATTGTGCATTCCCCATTCCTCCCTTCTGGAAAAGATAATTTGCGATTTGCACGACGATGGTCTTGCTGGCCATTTGGACCGAGATAAAACAATTGCGGCGGTGGCAAATTGGTTCTATTGGCCCCATTTGTGATGTGATGTCACTCAGAATGTCCAGCGATGCTATGTTTGCTAGACGGTCAAGGGCCAATCGCAAAACACCAGTCTCTACTTGCAGTTACAAGTGCCTCATGACATTTGGGAGGATGTGTCGATGGATTTCATTATCGGTTTACCTCGCACTCAGCGTGTGGTTGATAATTTTTTCGTGGTTGTTGACCGATTTTCCAAAATGGGGCACTTTATCCCATGCCGCAAAGTTGATGATGCCTAACACATTACCAAATTGTATTTCAAAGAGGTTGTGTGCCTGCATGAAGTACCAAAATCGGTCACCTCGGCCATAGATAACAAGTTCCTCAACTACTTTTGGCATACTCTTTGGCACCAATTTGACTCTAAATTGAATAATAGCAGCACAACTCATCCCCAAACGGATGGGAAGACAGAGGCCACAAATCAAAGTTTGGGTAACCTCATTCGCAGCATTTGCATGGATAAACCGAAGCAATAGGACTCAGCCATGGCACAGGCTGAATTTGCATACAACAGTGCCGTCCGCTGTGCCGTCCACCGGACGATCGTTGCAACACCCTTCTCCGTGGTGTATTGCAAAGCACCTGCTCATGCCGTAGATTTGTTGGTATTACCCACAGGCGATGAGAACAGCTTGGCGTTGCAGCATCTGACTAGCAATTGGCATGATAAAACAACCACAATTCGTAACCGAATTGAGCAAGCTAATGAGGTGGGCGACCAAGTGATGATCTTCCTCCGCAGAGAATGATTTCCAGCAGGGAAATACAATAAACTCCAGTCCAAATAGTATGGTCCATTCCCCATCGAGAAGAAATCAACGATAATGCCTTGTCGTTGGCCTCCCTAACAATATGGGTATCTCGAAAATTTTTAATGTTGCCGACATTTTTCCTTTCTTCCCAGATGGTGCGCCCCTATATGCGGACAACTCAGGGTCGAGTTTCTCTCGGGCAAAAGAGAATGACGCAGCAGCGGACGCTAGGACGAAAGTGGAGGTGATTGCGATTCAGTTTTTGGACAAGCGGGACAAACGCAAAGGCGGCAAGAAGTATTTTAACAACAAGCGACCCTGACATATTTTGGAAAGCTTGAAGTTCTGATGGGCTTGCTGTTTATTTTATTTCTCCCCCTCCCTTTCTTTTCTTATTTGCTGGGCTTTGGTAATTTTCCCTTCTTTGTGGGGGTGTTTTGGAACTTTTACTTTTGTCTAAACCCTTTGTATGGGGCTGCTGTAAGCCTGTAAGGGAAAAGCACTTCTTGGTAAGAATTTTCGAAGTTTCCAGCTCAGGCGTTAGCTTCACCTCTTCCTGCTTCTCCCGTCGACGCCGCGCCATTGCATCAAAATCAGAATATTGTTGATAATGCAACTTATTTTTTTTACTGGAACTCAACGTAAAGATCATCATAAATAAAATACTCCCTCATCACACTCGCATGTACACATCCGTGCACGTGTGTGCATCAGTGCATGCAGGTGCACACAACACACATTTATGTATATATATTAAACATATGTATGAGGATAGTGCTAGTTCCTATGTCTGGGTGATATTGCGAGCTCGAGGGATTCAAATTTAGATGGAAATTGCTTCTAAAGCGCTGCTAAATGGAAACGAAGACTCAATGATATTAATATCATCTCCTGGGAGTGCAGTTGCGGATCAACAAAGGTAGTGACACTTATAAGTGCAGTAATGGTGAATGTATCAGCGCTTTGTCTAATGAGGGTTTCAATAGTGATGGACACATGAACAGGTTAGATTTTTAGGCAAATTCACCATCTCTATCATTTTGGGGATGACATGACACCCTCTTTGATATGATATCGTCAGATCGAGAATGGTTTAGTTCCTCGACCACTACTAACATCCAAGTTATGAGGAATGCAATGAATGTGGTGGAGGTTTGATCATGCGATCCTTCTCATCATCGTGAGAGGGATGGCGACCCAACTGTGGTTGAGAAGGGACCCAATTGGAACACCATGGATGAGAGGGAGGTTTGACCTCTTTCAGGTAGTGGTACAAGTGATTAAGGCATGTGGAGACTAAATTCCTAAAAACTAAAGGTCTGGGTGTTGTGAGTGGTTCGTAGGCTTGTTTGTTATGAGAGGGTTTTTGCCCCATAATTTACAATCTTGCATTGATAAGGAGGATTTCAAATTTCATCTACTTATACAGGTGGATGAAGTTCGTACTCCAGATATTACAGTGGATGGCATTGATGCAACAGAGGTGATGTGGAAGAATGCTTTGGTGTCGTTTGTTGTTGGGACTACACATTTTTTTCTCATATATAATCTTTTGTGATGCATACTTGGAGATTGGGCTAGGAGGCTGTTTTTTCCCCTATTGAGAGAGCACTTTTTGTTCGAATTTTGTTAGATTTTTTAGAATGTTGATGGAGATCATAGTACACGGGCGGGCCAACCTATATTAGGGCCCGTTCGAGTTTACACTCATAGAAGGGGCAGTTAAAATCGTCATATGGGCGATTCGAGTCAGTAGTCGCATTTAGAGTGTCATTTATGTGTGTGTTGTATCTACCAATTATAGTCTTTCGTTGTCTTTCTACAGCCTATATATAGGATTTGGGAGCTCATTTTCGGAGATCGTAGAATATGCACTGATTATTTGAGTTCTTGTGATCATTCCACGCTGTCGATTCCGTGGGGTGCTGGGTACTGAATCCGGGAGGCTTTTTTCTTTCATTTGGGCATCCGACCTCTACCATCATCCTTCTAGCTGTTGACCATTACCCATCCCCCCTAATACCTCCTACCAGTTCCTTCGATTATGCAGGAAAATTACTGATTGTGAGCCTATACTTTTAGAGCCACCCACGTTTACTGGTAGTGGTAGTTACCGCTCTTCCCTAATCTCATCTTAATTTCTGGTTCGAGAACTTGCCAAACGTGACGATTGACTCGCTAACTCCCCACCCCACCACACACACACACACACACACAAAAGGAAGCAATCAACCAATAGAGCCACCCACGTTTAGCCACCCACGTTTACTGGTAGTGGTAGTTACCGCTCTTCCCTAATCTCATCTTAATTTATGGTTGGAGAACTTGCCAACGTGACGATTGACTCGCCACCCCCCCCCCCCCTTAATCTGTGTTTCCAGCACGCAAACTGCAGTCATTCTGCTGTTTGAGCCATCAATTTGCAGAGCTGTCCTCCCTATTTGGCGTTAATTACTTATGTAAATTCTTAGTTAGAAGTTCTACTTGGCGTTGAATATTGTGTTTGAGAACATATTATTTGAGATTAAAATTTTGTATAAGTTCGCTTAATACTTTGTTCTACTTGAAGGGCATATTTGCCGAGTGTTTAATTACCATTCCTTTATTTTAATCTTAATTGGATCTTGTTTAATTTATGTCAAATTTTAATCATGCATGTTCATAATTTCTTCTTGTAATTTCAAAATTATTGCAATTGAATGTTGGACTATTTTATGCGCATCATATCAATCCAGATTCCTTTGCATCGATACACTTGCATACATTCACTAGTCTCTACTAGGGCATAATCAGTCTGCTATCTTCACCTTATCTCGCATCAGATGTTCTCTTGTTAGATTTGGTTGTTTGGCAGTGGCAAGCTGTTGGGATCCAATGTTCACTTTTGGAAGAGATTGCTTGCGGCCATTCCGACTTGGAATCAATTTATTAAGCTTCCTATTGGGCTATGGAATTGTAATTTGAAAATGTGCAAGTGCCATTAGATTACAATTTGCATACATATAATTTACCTAGGAAGAGATTGCATATGGCGCGTTCGTTGAGATTGATGCATTGCAGTTCCTTTTAGACAAAACCTAGATTTGGTGGTTGGGCGGCTTTATGATGCAAGAACCGATTGTGTGTAAATGATTCTCACCATCTTTAACAAATTTTCTCGTTCTTTTGGCCATCTTGAAGTCAAATGTTTGGATTTATCTTGGGAAGCAACTACTTAAAAGGCTTTGTCGAGGTCTTTCAAGAGGAGTCGTAGATAGCAGGTTATAGTATTTCCAATAGATGTCATATTATACGGGTAGAATAATCCACCATTGGTAACTAATTTTTGATCATCCTATTGATCATCATGATGCCTCGTTTTGTTGCGAGATTAGTATTTACTAAGTTGTGAAAATGAATTGAATCCCTAAGGGTCCGTTCGTTTCGATGGAATTGGGGCTTTGAAATTGGCATTCAATTGTCAATTCCAATTGTGACTGTTCGGCCGCCATAATATTACATTGGAATTGGAATTCATTTCAATTCGCATGAGAATTGATTATAGAAGAAACACAGCTCCCTAAATTCTTACCTCACGAGGTCTTCATTCGTGATTCCCACCCCTACCAGTGCGTCCCCGACTCTCTCAAAAATATATCAACGCAACTTATGTTGTTCGCCCAGGACTGCATTTTTCGCCAAAGAGAGAAATTTTCGACATGGCGCACATTTTTCTGCCCGGGATCACATTTCTAGCACAGGCGCGCATTTTTCGCCCGAGCCCGCATTTTTCGACCGGGCGCACATTTTTTGGCCCGGATGACCATTTTTTGCCCCGACGCGCATTTTTCGCCCAGCTGCGCATTTTTCTCCACTGCGAAAATGTGCGTCCAGGCGCGCATTTTTCGCCTGGACACAAATTTTCGCCCATGAACGAATTTTTCGCCCGAGCACGAATATTTTGCCATGACGTGATTTTTTCCCCTCGGACGCTGCTTTTTCACCCGGACGCGAATTTTTTGCCCGGGCGCAAATTTTTCGTCTGGATGCGATATTACTCGCCTTGACGCCCATTTTTCGCTCAGGCATGATTTTTTCGCCCGGGCGCGAATTTTTTTTCTCAGTCACATGTTTTTTGCCCGGGCGCGCATTTTTCACCCGAGATCGCATTTTTCGGTCGGGGGCGCATTTTTCGGCCGGGGGCGTATTTTTCAGTCGGGTTGTATTTTTTGTCTGGGAGCGTATTTTTCGTCTGGAAGCGAATTTTTCGCCCGGGAGCGCATTTTTCGCGCGGACGTGAATTTTTTGACCCGACGCGCATTTTTCGACCCGTGCGCGTACTTTTCGCCTGGGCGCGAATATTTCTCCTGACTGCAAATTTTTCGCCCGCCCGCAAATTTTTCGCCCGCCCGCGAATTTTTCTCCCGACCGCTAATTTTTCTCCCGACCGCTAATTTTTCTCCCACACGCGAATTTTTCGGCTGGATGCGCTTTTATTCGCCCGAGCGCTAATTTTTTTGCCCGGGCGCGCATTTTTCGCCCATGAGCGCATTTTCAATCGGGCGAGCATTTTTGCTTTGGCGCGCATTTTCGCTCGGGCGTGCAATTTTCCCCCGGGCCCGAATTTTTTGCCCGGTCGTGAATTTTTTGCCCGGGAGCTAATATTTCCGGGCGCGAATATTTCTCCTGTGCACAAATTTTTTGCTCGGGCATGAATTTTTCACCCTGTCCCGAATTTTTCGCCCGACCGCGCATTTTTCACCCGGGTGCGCATTTATCGACCGACGAAAAATGCACGTCCGGGCAAAAAAATGCGCGGTCAGGCGAAACCTGCGCGCCATGCGAAAATGCGCTCCCGGGCAAAAAATGTGCATCCGGGCGAAAAAAATATGCACTCGGGCAAAAAAATGCGCGCACGGGTGAAAAACGCGCGCTCGGACTGAAAAATTCTAATATTGAGTGGAACAGTGAAATTAATAATTCCAATTCCCATGATAGAATTCCTGCATTTAGCCGAACGACAGAATTGGAAATGACTTCAATTCCAATTTCTGCGGGAATTGGAATTGAAGTCAATTCCAATTCCTGCATTTCAATTCCTGCGAAACGAACGGAGCCTAAATGGAATTGGAGGGAATATGTTATGAGCCTTAGAATGTTGTCGGAGGTGGGGATGATGGCGGAGATACAATGAAGCTTTGACCACGGCTGCCTAAGCGGGGCTTGTTCGTTGGAGGAGAGAGTTTCCAAAACCTCACACAAGAAAGAATAGGAAAAACATATTGATTTCATTCCTCCCATAAACAAGACCACAAGGGTCCCTTAAATAGATACATACAGGGGCATTATTGTAATTTTATCTGACACATTAATAATAAAGCGAGTATCATGCAACTCGATAATAAAAATATAATAAAGATAACACTGCCATAATAACGCGACCATTACATAACGCGACCATAACTTCTTTCCCACTGTCCAAAAAGAGCTTGACCTGAAGCTCAAGAAAGGCCCTAGGTGGAGCTACTTCATCTGATGCCCTCGTCATCAGATTCCTCGACATGCAGGTAAAAAAGCCTGGTGCATCTGTGTCCGCGAGTGAACTGCTCGTCGCAGTTAAAATATAGTCCCTAGTCGCGTTGTTGCAACATCTCGCCTCGAGATAATCGGCGGACCGGTCGGGCTGTTGGGCCCTTGATACGGCCTTGTTGAACGATGTTGGTGATAGGCGGGTAGGCTTCTTGTGCTAGCTGGAGGCGACGATCGCATAGCCAGGCCAGACTCATAACAATCACTATGTTTGGAGGGACCTAAAATTCGACATCCAGTCGCAGACAACCGCGAAGCCTAGCTGTGAAAATGTCAACCTGCATATTCGGGGCAAGTGTGACATGCGCCAGAAGAAGTTGAAATTATTCCAGGTACTCGTCCACAAACCCCGTTTATTGTAGAGATGTGAGTTTGCCAAGGGGGTTGTTGTGGATAGGAGGTCCGAAACGTAGGTTGTAGAGCCGCTTGAACTCATCCCAAATCAGATTCGGCCGGTCGGTGAGGAGACATGAAACCCACAAAAGAGCGGAGTCGAGCATGTGGAAGGATTCTAGATGCAGTCGGTCTGCTACCGGAGTTTGCTGGTGGCCGAAGAATTGCTCCACTTGGTGAGCTAGCCCAAAGGATCACTTTTCCCATTATAGGTTGGAAAGTCCAACCTGGTGTAGCGTGGCACAATGACAGCGTCAGAGTGCGCGAGGGCTGGTGGCGGTGGCTCGTGGACGGTCAGTGGCGGCGGTGCGGGACAGATAATTGACGGTGTCTGACTTCTTCTTGTTTGATCATGTGTGGGGGTGGTAGAAAGATCATTGATGCGCTTGGAGAGTGCAGTAATGGCCTCCTGATGACGGGCCACGAGGGCAGCTTGCTCTGTCATGACAGCCTGCATTATGTACATAATCTGACTCAGTTGGTCAGACGAGTCACCCATAGTGCGAGACGAAGAGTGAGAGGAGGAGCGGGTGACAGGGCAGTCAGATTGCGTCGTGTCAGATGGTTGGGAGTGGCTACGAGAGCCACGGTGGCGTCCAATGTTGGCACAAATAATTTTGCACCATATGAGAAGTGGCGTGAGAAAGACATGCCGAGGGTTTTAAATTAAAAATATGGCAGCTGGTTTGAGAAGGGGGTGGGGTAGGAAGGCGGCCCATTGTTAATAGATTAATAAATCAGGTATGGAAGAGGATTTTTTTTGCGGGGCTCGAGGCAAGGAAACAACAACATGAGAAATAAATTACCCGAGAAGGCTGTCGATAGAACTGCAGGTGCTGGGCTCGAGGAAGCAGTCATGATAGAAGGCTGTCGGCTCGTTGGGAGAGGGAGGCTGCGTGACGGGCGACAAAAGAGCAGGGGAAGGTCATCTGCGGCTTTGACAAAGGTAGGAGCAGGGTCGGTCGTCGATCCACGTGGAAAAACTGCTTCGATTTTGGACGAGGATGCCAACTGGTGTATGGGAGCAGAGCGAGGAGAGGCGTTCTTGCTGGAATTTGTGGGTTACGGTTTGTATTGCTGGGAGTCGCGTGGACCAACGATGGAGTCGACGGATAGTGGAGCTGAGACGATCGTCTTCGACTTCGACCATGAGAATAGCGGATTTTGGCGAGAAAGAGGCGCGACTGAAGTTGTGTTCGATGCTGGCACCGTGAAAATGAGTAGATCTCGTCGGAGATGAAGTAGACAACGGTGGAAATGACGACATGGGCTGGACTGAGAAAAAAAGGAAGGCTCGGGGTTGATGGAAATCGAGGGATGGTGTGCCGATGAGGTCCAACGACACTGACACCAGATGTTATGAGCCTTAGAATGTTGCCGGAGGACTGACCGGAGGTGGGGATGATGATGCAGATACAATGAAGCCTTAACCACGACTGGCTAAGCGGGCTAAGCGGGGCTTGCTCGTTGGTGGAGAGCTTCCAAGACCTCACACCAGAGAGAGTAGGAAAAACAGATTGATTTCATTCCTCCTATAAACAGGACTCCAAGGGTCCCTTAAATAGATACATACAAGGGAAGTACTGTAATTTTACCCGACGCACTAATAATAAAACGAACATCATACAACTCAATAGTAGAAATATAATAAAGATAATGCTGCCATAATAACACAACCATAACATAACGCGATCATAATAGAATATTATCTAGCTTAAGTAACAATTTAGACCTCATAATATTAGGGACATCTTTTTGGAGCAAGTGATAAATTTTTTGTTAGGAACTCTATAGTCGAATGACCTCTGTGTGAGAGTAATTTTTGGATGAATAGTCTTCTAGGAAGTATTAGTAGAACATTTCAGGAAAATTATAAAACCACAATGTTCAACTTGATCTGTGTTGAGCTGAACTAAAGTGAACAATACCTTTGATATAAGTTCAGTCATTACAAATGATATTATAGCCAAACCTCTTGTAGTACAATGTATGCTTTGGGGATGAATCAAATAGAAGTTGGTTGGTTTGTAACATATTGAAATCCAATGAGAGCGGAGAGTGTTTTGGGGGCAATGAAGCCTTAGCAAGGTAGATCCTGGCAGATTTCTGAGTGAAAGAAGGTGAGAAATGATCTGAATCCACATAGGAATTTGAGGGAAAAAATGTCCGGCTCGCATAGTACTTCCGACCTCATAACATCAAAGATACTTTTTCAATATAAATTGTGATGTTCTGTTGGAATTTCCATAGTTAGGTGAGATCTAAGTGGGAGTAATTACTGGTTGAATGACCTTTTAAGTACTCTAGTCATTTTAGGAAAATGATTAAACTGCGTGGTTCATCTTCGTATGAGTTGGCTCAAATTAGACTATATATCCTATATTGTTGGTTGGGTTGTTACATATTGATTTGTAAGTTGTTTTAGAAGTAAAGCACTTTTTTTCTGTGTGGAAATGATGTAACATCCATGCCAAATTGCCAATGGATAGCACTGATGTAGTAGTGTATATTTTACCATTTTGTTTAAAACTTTTATTTTGTTGAGCTTATTTTATCATTTTTATCCTTAATTGTATTTGTTACCGTTTCTTGTTATTCAGAAAATTGGTCAATAACATATTTGATAAAAAGATTTCTCATCACAGCATTTTAAGAAGTACAGTTCTGTCTACGCCAAAGTTTCCAGGCAGGCGCACTAAAAGTCGGTGGGAGCCTGTTGCAGAGGAAAGAATGGATATAAAAGTTGCACAAGTCAATCCTGATTCAACAAAAAATGTTAGCTGGGCTGAAAGATTGGTTAGTTTTTTGTTCTATTTGGGATTTACATATGATATTTTGCATGATCAGAATTGCAACTCCTTGAATATAGTTATTTCTTTTTTAAAACTTCTCTGGTTCTAAGTTTAACATTCATATATTTATTATTTCTTTTCACACCTATGATATACTATGTTCATTTGAGGATTAGAACGCTCTTTTGATTCGTACATGTTGACTGATTTGAATTTCCTGCTTGTTTCTTTTTAGGCTGGGGGCCGCATACATGAGAATGAATGGAATAGCATGAAGCTTCCTTTGCCTCAACCTCCTCCGTTAAACAAAACGCCTCAGAGGCCGCTAAAAAAGTCACGCTTTTCTGATATATCAAACATAACTGAGAATGGCAATTCTTCAAGTGAGAGTGACAAGGAACAAGAGTTAACTAAACATTATTCCAGTGCAATTGCACTGGAAAATTCACCGGAAGAAAAGAAAAGGCGTGAACATCGATCCAAGAGATTTGAGAATGGACAAGAGAGGCGGACTGATGGGAAACAATTCAAGCCAAGAGCCGCTGGAGTTGGAAATATACTAAGAAAAGCCAGCGCCATGCTACTTGCCAAAAGTTACGATGATCAATGCAGTCGAGCAGTTGAAGATATCAATTGGAATGCGCTTACAGTTAAAGGAACCAGCCAAGAAGTAGAGAAGCGCTATCTACGTCTTACATCTGCTCCTGATCCTGCAACTGTAATTTTTTAAAAATAATTTAATGTTCATATAAGCATAGTTATAACATTTGGTTCCAATTTAGAGGCTTAATCACAGAGATTGTCAATGTTAAGAAGATTATATTTACATCAGAGATTCCCAATCATGCAGGTAAGACCTGAAGAAATTTTAGAGAAAGCTCTGTATATGGTTCAGACATCACAGAAGAATTATCTGTACAAATGCGATCAACTTAAGTCCATACGTCAAGATTTAACTGTGCAAAGGATACAAAATGAGTTAACTGTCAAGGTTTTATTATAATCTGATCCATTAGAAATTCAATTATTTGCCCTGCGAGACTCACATCTCCAATCTGTTTTGTTTTTAATGCAGTTTTAGTTCTCTATTTTATGGTGTGTTGCGGAGCTGCAGTTTTGTTATTTCTGAAATTTCAATGGATGAATCTTTATTTTCCATTTCTTTTTATTAGGTGTATGAAACCCATGGGCGGTTGGCTTTAGAAGCCGGTGATTTGCCAGAGTTTAATCAGGTTCGTTATTATTGCTGGTTCTATATCATTGGGCCTGCTAAATTTCTTGGGAGTTAAAAATTTTGACTGCTTGATTTTTATTCCATTGACAAAACTATATAGGTGTTTCCGGATTACCCCTTTTAGTTGTCTATTCAATATTATAGTGCTAATGACTTTTTGTATTCTATGATTGAGTATCGTAAGAATTGATTTGATGCTATACTAGTTAGTGGTTAATGCAGAAATAGAGTGATCAAAGATTATGTATTGTATCTGTTGGAGAAATTAGCATTTTGTATTATTAGAGTTTATGTTTATTAGTGGTTGATGTAATCCCATCTATATATGGGACCCCTATGGATGAAATAATCAATTCATTTTTCGCTCTCACGTCTTTTCCAACATGGTATCAGAGCCTAGGGTTCGCACGTACGCTCGCTAGCCGCTTCCGCCGTTCGTTGTTTCCATGTCCTCCGTTCTCGTCGCCGAGCCGTCTCTGCTTCTGCTCCCCTCCCTCGCCGCTTCCTCTCATCAACTGGCGCCTCCTTCCTCTAAGGGCACTACCGCCTCCCCTCCCGCTCTCTCTTCCGTGCTCTCTCCCGTCCTCTAGGGGCGCCAGTCTCATGGGTTCTTGATTCCATTGTTTCCGACGTTCCTTCTCCTTTTTTCCGTCATTCCTTTGCCTTCTATTGAGCATGTGGGTTCTTCCCCTCATTCTATGAGGGCTACCCTTCTCTTCTGACATTTGTTGTGATCTTTCGTGTGTGCCCTCGATTTCTATTCTGGGTCTTCTATGATGAGGAGTGACTCCTCTACAAATGTCTTCTGGTGGAGCGGCTCCTCCTATTTCGGCCTGCGTTGGATCTTGCCATGTAAATCCGGAACATGACACTCCTCAAATCACTATTATGAAATAGGATGACTCCAACTACCTCCATTGGGCACGCTCTATCATTCTTTCCCTCAAAAGTCGCCAGTTGTTTGGTTATGTTAGTGACACGACGAAAACACCTTCTATTTCTTCTCTTGAGTGACCTCAGTGGGAGTATGAGAACTCCCTGATGATGTTTTGGCTGCTTAACTCTATGATGCAACCCATCGCTCAGAATTATCTATTCTTGGATACTGCAACGGGTATCTGGAATCGCACATAGACCACCTACTCATGCCGTGGAAATGCAACTCCGATCTACCAACTTTGATGCAGGATATTCCTCCTGCGACAGGGTGATCGACCCCCATTTGTTTACTACTTGGAGTTCGCCCAACTCTATCAGGAGTATGATTATTTGGATTTTCTGACCTCCGTGTCTCCATAAAATGAGGTGTTGGTGAGAGCAAGGGAAGAAAGGAATCACATCTTCGAATTTCTTCACAGCTTACATCAGGTTTTTGACTCGATTAACATTCAGATCCTTGGGCGCTCTCCTTTTCCTTCTTTACCAGAGGTGTACAACCTTGTCTGACAAGAATTTGACCGTCGACTGACTCCCCTTCCCGACTCTGCCACTTAGGGATCTGCTCTTGTCACTCTTTCTCACCATGGGGTTCGTTCTTTTCGTGACACTAGATCGAAGCCACCGGAGAAAGATCGCCTTGTCTGTGATTATTGTTGGAAGTCCCGCCTGACCAGAGATATTTGCTTCAAGCTCCATGGTTTCCCTTCTCCTAGAGGCGGCCTTGCACCTCATGGTGGCCGTGGTCCTGGTCGCTCCTAGCATCGATCTAGTGTCACTCTCTGGATTCCATCGCGGCACCCCCCGCTCTTTCAGCTGAAGAAATTATGTCTTTCCGTCGGTTGATGCATGACTCTCTTGTTGAGCATTCCAGTTCATCCTCCTCTTCCTATGCCACCTAGGGACCTGCAGGTGCTCATTTTTCTTCCTCAACAGTGGATCTTTGATTCCGGAACCACTGATCACATGACTGGATCAACCACAGGTTTTGTGTCCTACACCCCTCTGTCTGGCAGAAACAAATTGAACATTGTTGATGGACCACTCTCTTTCATTGCTGGGAAAATATCCATTTCATGCTCCTCTCTTACACTCTCCTTTGTCCTTCATGGTCCTTCTTTCACCCGAAGTCTTCTGTGCGGCTACCTCATAGGAGTCCCTTGAGAGAGATTCTTCAATTATAATCTGTAGTCATTCACGTAGGGCACTTTGGAGTAAACCATAAGTATGCATGCATATATACTTTAATAATGGTATTCTAGCCCACTATTAGACAGAAGCTAGGAGGTTCGTGCTTTTTGGCAACATCACATGAAATTACATAACTGACAATAGTTTCCCCTGATGCAAGGATCTGAGCATGACTTAGCACTTAGGCTTTATGGGTCATTTAAAAAAAATCAAAAATGAAAATCAGATTATTTCAAGGATCTTAGATATAACACTGGGGAGACCCAAGAGACCTCTGTCTTCTCTTATAATTGTCCATTTGTTGAGCTTGTCTCCCACTCCTACCACTTTTCTTTTCTTTTGCGATATTTTATCTAACCACTGCAATCCTTCTGCCAACTACACGTACTTCTCTTTCTCATTGATGCTTCTTCTCAGCTCCATCTTCCTTCTCCAGCACCCGCTGCCTTTGACCTCCTCTGCACCTATCCAGTTTGGGCTTTATGGGTCATTTAAAACAAAAACAAAAATGAAAATCAGATTATTTCATGGATCTTAGATATAACACCGGGGAGACCCAAGAGACCTCTGTCTTCTCTTATAATTGCCCATTTGTCGAGCTTGTCTCCCACTCCTACCTCTTTTTTTTTCTTTTGCGATATTTTATCTAGCCACTGCAACCCTTCTGCCAACTACACATACTTTTCTTTCTCATTGATGCATCTTCTCAGCTCCATCTTCCTTCTCCAGCACCTGCTGCCTTTGACCTCCTCTGCACCTATCCAGTTTGGGCTACCTTCTCCCCCTTTCTCTCCTTGATTTTTCATTTCTATATGCGCTAGTATCATCCCTTAATTTATCCACCCACTTTCCCAGCACTTCTATCCTTCTCATTGTTGTTAGCTACACATCTATTTACTCGTCGATCTGACCTAGAAGAACTCATCTTATAGGCGAGTGTTTTGAAGTTGTTCTCTCAAGTGGATAATGTCAATGATATGTTCGTTGATGGATGTGAGAAAATTAATATAATTTTCTTATGATTAGGTTGAAATGGATTATATGCAGCCCTCTGCTATTGCTTTAACTCTTCTAGGCTAGGAAGCACCGGTACTACGGGTACGAGTACCGGGTACAGTACGTATCCGACACGTCGCTACTCCAAAATTTTAAAACTAAGGATACGGGTACGGTGGGATACATTTATTAAATATATTTATATATATGTGTGTATATCTCGCATCAATTTTTGAAATCAGCAACGAAATAATATGAAACAATCTGTTTCTGAAATCAACAAATCAACAATTAAAATGAAATAATTTGTTTTGTTTATGAAATCAACAAACAATGAATTTGCAAATTAGCAAATAACAGACAACAATCTTATTCTATTTCTGAAAATATCAAATCAACAAATAATGAATTTGCAAATCAACAAATAATAAAAAACATTATGTGATGGCGATCGACGACCCACGCGCGTCTATTCCAGTAGGAGGCGGTGATCGGCGACCCTTTTGGGTAATCCGAGTCCTCTGATGCCCCCGGAGGGTCGTCCCAAGTCAGATTGATATATTATTTCAGTTATTTTTTTGTTGTATTTGGCCCCCGATCGGCCCAAACATTATTAGCCGTCCGATCGGGATGCTCTAATTTATTTTCCCCCCTCTCCATATAAATACTAGTGTGTGTGACTTGATTAGGATCAGAGTTGCTTGTGGCAACCGAACGGTTTAATTCCTCAGTGGACTCCGAGGGCGCTCACCCCCGCAGCTTCTGTGCGCCGTCTTGACACCCGCAGCAGCCCCATCTTCCCTCTCCGACACCCGTAGCAGCCATCTCTTCCCTGACCCCCCCATCCAGTTTCCCGTCTCTTCCCGGTGGATATTCTGGCCCACCAGCACCCGCAACCCACCTCTTGCCCGTTCCGCCTCCCCCTACAAGCACTCCGACCACCAGATCCGCCACACCACCACCGATCTACCACTATATCCCCCCCACAACCCGCCTCAGTCCCGCCAAATCTTCCCGTACCCCTTCCCTGCCCACATCCGGCCACCCAAAGCCCCTTCTCCACTCCAGCTTTCAGATCTAACCCCCACACGCCCTCCTGCAGCCATCCCGAGATGCCACAGACGTGTCAAGGCCGACAACATCAACCCCCCATTCCTAATCTCGCCACCACACACACTAGCAAATTGAGGTATGGTTGTTTTATTTTCTGCGTTGTTTGCTCCGGTAATAAACTATTGCTCAGATTTAATTTTCATAAGAATTTGTTATTTTATTTGTGGTGTAATTTGCAGAGCGCATTTGGCGCACTTGAACAGATTCGCGCCTCATCTCGTTGGTTTTTTATAACTATTCTTTACTCTTCATAGCTTGTTATACGATTGTGCGATTGGTTGTTTAGATGCCTTATAAATTTTAAATACTAGTTTGATGATTTTGATATGGACGGTTATCTTATGTTCACACATGCACTGCATTTAGTTCGCATCCTCATTTAGTCTTCATTTTCATTTAGTGAAATTTTTGTCCGTCTACCACTGCATCATTTGGTATCAGATCCAGGTTAGAGGCGCGTTTTATGCTACGTAGTGGTAGGTTGTTTCGAACCCCAATGTATGATCAGAACGTCACCCACAATCAGGCCGCCAGTTCGAATTCGGACATGACAGCCGCAAAGTTTTAGTGTTTAGTCCTCGAACAATTTGCCACCATTAAAAATGACATCGCTAGGGTCAACACTAAAGTCGACTAGTTAGGAGCCCTTAAAGGTTCAGCCTTAGCACTGTATTATGAGGAGCCCCTGAAAGACCCACGGGACGCTCCACCTCTACTTGATCGGGGAGTTAGAGAGCTACCACATCGGGACCCTGCTCCTCGAAGAGGGACTCCCGATCCTGTGTATGATTATCGTCGTGACCCCACTCCGATGGGTAACCCCCGTCCTCCTTATGAGCCACGATTGCCACCGGCCCATAGTGGTTGGGACCCCCTGCACGGCGCGAGTACGATCTGGAGGAGCCCTACGATTATTATCCACCACCCCGCCGGGAAAACACCCCGGTTGAGGACGACCTAATTCGGCGCCTTCGTATTGATGCGCCAACCTTCGATGGTCACCTAGACCCTAAGGCTTTTAGTGGCTGGTTCCTGGATATGGATCACTTTTTTGATTGGTACGAAATGAACGATGAATGACGAGTTCAGTTCGCCAAGATGAAATTATTGGGCCAGACGAAGATGTTTTGGATTAGCGTGAAGATCGTTGGAGAGAGATGAATACTATCCCGTCATCCGTTGGGTTGAAATGAAACAGCGATTGAGGGATAAATACCTCCCTGCGTCCTATCGAGATCAGCTTCTTGAGCAACTCTATGCGTTGCGACAAGGATCACTTTTCGTTGTCGAGTACATGACACAATTCGACAAGTTGGTAGTGAGGAGCGCCATCCTGGAGGAACCTACCGTGACGCTTCCAGATTTAGAGCTGGACTTAAGACTGAGATACAAAGAAAGCTTATTCCACACCGCCTTGAGACGGTCGAGCAGATGTTCCAACTCACACTAGAGTATGAGAACTACCTGCTCCTCGCAGGACCGAGGCAGACTACACATCGATCTGACGCCCCTCCCCACATTCCAGCAGATGTTAAGGGCAAAGCTATTGTCCCGGGAGCACCTAGACCTGTGCCTGACAAGTGTTATCAGTGCTCGGGAAGGGGCAACATTGCTGCTAAGTGTCCTACAAGGAACTTGCTGATTGGGGACGAGGGCGAGACAAGTACTGAATTAGACGACATGATGGTAAACGAGATTACTGCTGGGGTTGAGGATGGTTGGGAGAGCGACGCTGAGAGATCTTTAGAGTTGGGAGTCATCCGTCGCCTCCTGCAAATCCCGCGTGTCGAGGAGGATTGGCGCCACACCTCGATCTTTTACACATATTTTCAGAGTGCAGGCGGCCCCTGCTAACTCGCCATCAATAGTGGCAGCTGTGTGAATATCGTGGCGAAGAGAGGCTTAGAGAGGATGCAGTTTTCTGCCGAGCCTCATCCACATCCTTATCACATCCTCTGGGTGGACCAGCCATCCATTTAGGTTACGCAAAGGTGTCTTGTGTCGATCCTCTTAGCATCCGTTGAGGATAAGGTTTGGTGCGACGTCATCTCGATGGACGTTGCACATGTTCTTCTGGGTCGTCCCCGGCTATACGATTGCGACGCCACGTGTTATGGCCATTCCAACACGCGTGTATTTTTTGATAAGGGACGAAAGATCACCCTTACTCCGACCCAGCCCCGAGATCCCCCCTCCCCCCCGGGCCAGGTCGAGTCGTCCATTAGTGTCGGATCAGCCAGGCCTCTGTGCATTCTGAGGAAGGGTGATTTCCCACGCGAGAGCTTAGATTCGGGAGTTATGTTTGTGGTGGCCGCTACCATGACCTCTGACGCCTCCATAGACATGAACAGTGTGGATCTAGATGTTCGACGCCTGCTGTGTGAATATTCAGATATTATGTCGGAGGAGCTCCCTGAGGAGCTTCCTCCCTTGAGGGACATCCAACACGCCATCGACTTAGTCCCGAGTGCATCTTTGCCCAACTTGCCTCATTATCAGTTGAAATCGACGGAGCATACCGAGCTGAAGCGGCAGATCGATGGTCTTCTTCAGAAGAACTTTATTCGGGAGAGTTTGAGCTTGTGTGCCGCCCCTTCCCTTCTTACCTCAAAAAAGGATGGGAGTTGGTGCATGTGTATCGACTGTCGTGCCATCAATAAGATCACAGCGAAGTATCGTTTTCCTATTCCCCGCCTCGACGACCTCCTCGACGCGATGTCTAGTGCCCAAATCTTTTCGAAGATCGGCCTACGGAACGGGTACCATCATATTAGGGTCAGGGAAGGGGACAAGTGGACGACGACCTTCAAGATTAAGGATGGCTTGTATGAGTGGTTGGTTGTGCCGTTCGGCTTGTCGAACGCGCTTAGTACGTTTATGAGATTGATGACGCAGATTCTACGACCCTACATGGGCAAGTTCTTAGTGGTCTTCTTCGACGATATCCTGGTTTATCGTCATAACCGCGCTGAGCACTTTGGCCACATTCATTTGGTATTCGACCTCCTACGAAAGGAGCATCTGTATGTCAATTTGAAGAAGTGCTCGTTCCTGATTACTTTCGTGCATTTCCTAGGATATATCATCTCGAAGTCCGGTATCTCGGTTGACCCAGATAAGATCAACTCTATTTGTGAGTGGCCCATCCCGTCTACTATCCATGAGGCCCAGAGCTTCTGCGTACTCGCCACCTTTTATAGCAGGTTTGTTCGCGGGTTCAGCTCGATTTAGGCCCCCATTACGAGCTGCCTCTGCATGGGGGATTTCGCCTGGACAGCTGTGACCACCAGAGATTTTGAGGAAATTAAGGAGACGCTATCGACTGCTCCTGTATTGCGCCTTTCGGATTTTTCCAAGTCTTTCGAGGTAGCGTGTGATGCGTCTGGAGTGGGTATCGGTGGAGTACTTAGCCAGGAGGGTCATCCAGTTGCTTACTTCAGTGAGAAGCCTAATGATGCCCGACAGATGTACTCCAATTATGATCGAGAGTTTTACGCAGTCGTACAAGCACTCCGATACTGACGTCACTATCTCCTACACAAAGAGTTTGTCCTGTACTTTGATCATCAAGTGTTCCGATATCTGGACTCGCAGAAGAAGTTAGGTCACCGCCACGCAAAATGGGTGGAGTTCATGCAGGAGTATCACTATGTTCTCAAGCACCGAGCTGGTGTTGAGAACAAGCCGACTGATGCGTTGAATCGCCGGGTCATTCTCCACATCATAAGTGCGCACGTAGATGGATTTGAGCGTATCCGACACGACTATCCCGAGTACTCAGATTTTAGCGACATTTACTCTGTCTTATTGGGGGATCCTCCCAAACCCCATGAGGGCATCATCATTTCGGATGACTATCTATTTCACGGTTCTCGCCTTTGCGTGCCATATACGTCCCTTCGGGACTTCCTCATCTGGGAACTGCACGCGGGCGCGGTTGCAAGGCACTTTGGGTGGGACAAGGCAATTACATTAGTTGAGGACCACTTCTTCTGGCCTGGCCTGAAGAGAGACGTTACCCGGGTCGTTCGACATTGTCGTATCTGTCAGACGACGAAGGGATCCTGACAATCCACGGGTCTATACACTCTGTTCCCTATTCCCCATAGACCATTGACAGATATTAGCTTGGATTTTGTACTCAGGCTTCCCCGAATGCTACGAAAGTTTGATTCGATCTTCGTTGTCGTGGATCGCTTTTCGAAGATGGTCCACTTTATCCCGTGTCATAGGACTTTCGATGCGTCCCACGCGACTGTCCTGTTCTTCAGGGAGGTCTTCAAGTATCATGGGTTTCCCATGTCCATTGTCTCTGATCGTGATGTTCGCTTCATGAGTTATTTCTGGAAGACGTGGAAGAAGATCGATATGACACTGTAGTTCTCCACCGCCTATCACTCTCAGATGGATGAACAAACGGAACTTGTCAACCATAGTCTGGGAACCCTTTTGCGTTGTCTCTTTCGGGATCGTACATCCACCCATAGGACTTTCGATGCGCCCCACGTGGCTGTCCTGTTCTTCAGGGAGGTCTTCAAGTATCATGGGTTTCCCATGTCCATTGTCTCTGATCGTGATGTTCGATTCATGAGTTATTTCTTGAAGACGTGGAAGAAGATCGATATGACACTGAAGTTCTCCACCGCCTATCACTCTCAGACGGATGAACAAACGGAACTTGTCAACCGTAGTCTGGGAACCCTTTTGCGTTGTCTCTTTCGGGATTGTACATCCACCTTGGATTCCGTCCTGCCTGTCGCGATGTTTGTAAACAATAGCTCCTTATATAGGACCACGGGTCTGAGTCCATTTCATGTCATATTAGGTTATGATCCTAGAAAATCCCTTGACCTGGTTGACGTCCCATTAGAATCCCGGCCTAGTGAGTCTGCCGAGTCGTTCATTCTGCATATACACGCACTTCATGAGACAGTCCATAGAAAGATCGCAGCTAGTAATGAAACCTATAAAGCTCAGGTTGATCTGCACAGGAGGGAGCAGGTTTTTGACATTGGAGAACAAGTTATGATCCACCTTCGACCTGAGTGGCTTCCACAGGGGGCAGCGAAGAAGTTAAGCTATGTAGCACGGGGGCGGAAACTGGATACGGGATACGATACGGAACGGATACGGGAAACACGCTTTTGAAAAAATAAGGATACGGGAAACGTTTTTAATTATTTTAATATAAGTATTAATTAATATAAGAATAAGATAACTAACAAGCTATTTGTACATATCTTGAATTGCAATGAGAAAAATTTAATAAGACTATAGCATGGTAGCATAACCATGATACCTCTGTTAAGGTACGATCAGAGATGGCAAGTCCAACAAGAATTAAGCTAATGAGAACCTGTTGATGCCCTGGATGTTGGAGCAGATATAATTCAATTACTACTAGATAGAAGAAAGAAGAAAACAAATATGAAGAAGAAGAAGAGGAAGAAGAAGTGGAAGAAGAAAAAGAAGAAGAGTAAGAAGAGGAGAAAGAAGTAGAAGAAGAAGAGGAAGGAGAAGAAGAGGTGGAAGAAGAACAAGAATAAGAGGAGGCGGAGGAGGTGGAAGAAGAGGAGGAAGAAGAAAAAGAAGAGGAAGAAGAAAAAGAAGAGGAGGCGACGGAAAAAGAAGAAGTGGAGGAAGAATAAGAGGAAGCGGAGGTGGAAGAAGAAGATGAGAGGGAGAGCTTATCACAGGCGACGACATCGTCTCCTCGAGCGGGAAAGCAGCGGCGTGATGCGGAAGAAAGTATGGGGCTTGATGCGGGAGAAAGCATTGGGCGTGTGGTGTAAATGAAACCTAGACCTAAACCGTGAATAAGAGGAAGAGGCGGGGACTCTTTCCACGGGAATCGCGTTTCCGATTGCGGGATACGTGTTTCCTATTTTATTTTATTTTTAATTTTAAAAAAACGTTTCCTAGAGTTTTGGAAACGCGTTTCCGAGCCTTTCTGTTAGGGCAAGAGTACTGAGAGCAACTACAGGGGAGAGAGATCTAGAGAAGGCAAGGAGAAATCTAGGAGAAACTAGGGTTAGGAAGGAGGAAGGGAAATACCTGATAATACTCTTCATAACCCCCCAAAAGGGGGCTGCCCGGATATAAATATATCCGGGCATGGAGGGGCCGGCCGGCCCCTCCAAGGGGGCTGAACCCGCCTGGTTCAGCCCCTGGCCGGCCGGTTCAGTGAGTGGGGGTTGAACCCAAAGGTTCAGCCCCGTTGTTAAGCGCTTCCTTGGTTCTCCGTACATAATGACGCCCGGCAAAGCGCAGCGGGGGCGTAACATTCCCCTCCCCATCAAGAGCCAGCTTGTCCTCAAGGTGGTAGTGCGGGTAGAGCTCTTTGAAGTCGAAGAAATCCACCCAAGAGTTGTGTGCTGGCGAGAGGCCCTTCCATTTGACCAAGAGCTCGGGCCGGTATTCCGTGCCCCGGCTCTTCCACCGATGCCCCAAAATATCCTCGGGCAGCGGCCGCAGCTCCCCTAGAGAAGTAGCCTCGGGCAAGTCAGTACTGGGATGGATATGCGGACCCAACTTCCGCTTGAGCAAGGAGACATGGAACGTCGGATGAATGCGGGACCCCTCCGGCAAAGCTAAAGTATAGGCCACCGGCCCCACCCTGCTGATGATCTGAAAGGGGCCGTAGTAGCGCGGGGACAGCTTCTGGTTGCCACGATGAGCAACGGACAACTGGCGGTAAGGCTGGAGCTTAAGAAAGACTTCGTCACCCACGGCGAACTCCCGCTCCGTACGGTGCTTGTCCGCCTGAGTCTTCATGCGATCCTGTGCCAGGCGGAGATTCGCCCGAAGAGTAACCAACATGCGATCCCGATCCAGAAGAGCCCGATCCACGGCCGGAAGAGCGGCGCTACCCGGCTCATAACTAGCCAAAGACGGCGGCGGCCGTCCGTAAACCACCTCAAACGGCGTCATTTTGCTGGCGGAGTGATAGGAGGTGTTGTAACAGTATTCAGCCCAATGTAACCAATCTGGCCAACTCCGAGGCTCATCCATAACAAAGCAGCGAAGGTACGTCTCGACACCCCGATTGAGCACCTCGGTCTGGCCATCCGACTGGGGGTGATGCGCTGTGCTGAAGTGTAAGCGAGTGCCCTGCAACCGGAAAAGCTCCCTCCAAAACCCACTAATAAAGGTGGGGTCTCGATCAGAAATAATGGCACGAGGAAGACCATGCAAACGAACGATCTCCCGAGCGAAAAGTGCCGCCACAGATACCCCAGAGTATGGATGACTGAGGGCCAGGAAATGACCATACTTGGAGAGCTTATCTACCACCACCAGAATCACGGACTTGCCCTTAGATTTAGGCAGCCCATCGATAAAGTCCATGGACACCGTGTCCCAAACAAGCTGCGGAATATCCAACGGCACGAGTAGCCCTGCAGGAGAAGAAGTCTCATATTTCTGCCGTTGGCAGATGTCACACTGCCGAACAAACTGCTGAATGTCCCGGCGCATGCCGGCCCAAAAACAATTAGCACGCGCCCTCTGAAGGGTGCGTAGCACCCCCGCATGCCCCCCCGTGGGAGACGAGTGGAACTCATGCATCAGAACTGTCTTCCAGGCTGAATTGGCGGGCACGACCACCCGGCCCCGATAGTATAGCCGACCATTACACAGATGATAGCCGGCCGCCACCTGTTCGCCTTGCTGGAGGGCTTCCACCATCGGTCCGAGCGTGTCGGATCGCAGCATCTCCGCCTGGATATCCTCCAGTGAATCGATCAACGGACCTGAAAGGTGAGAAAGAGCTGCCTCGGGCAGACGGGAGAGAGCATCGGCCACCACATTCTCTTTACCCCGACGATAAACGATCTCGTAGTCATAGCCCAGAAGTTTGGTCACCCACTTCTGCTGTAGCGGCGAAGAGACCCGCTGGTCCAGGAAATGCTTCAAGCTCTGATGGTCCGTCCGAATCTTAAAATGTCGGCCCATCAAATAGGGCCGCCAAACGGCCACTGCGTGAATGATCGCCAATAACTCCTTCTCGTAGGCGGAGAGACCCAACGTACGAGGAGCTAATGCCTTACTGTAAAAGGCTATGGGCCGCCCCGCCTGCATCAGAACTGCCCCGAGGCCGACTCCCGAGGCATCCGTCTCCAACATGAACTCCTGCGTAAAATCTGGTAGTGCCAACACCGGTGTGGAGGTCATAGCCCGCTTGAGGGCCTGAAATGCCTCCTCCGCCTCCTCACTCCAGGAGAAGGAATCCTTCTGTAGCAGCTGGGTCAATGGCCTAGCGATCTTGTCATAGTCCTGTACGAAGCGTCGGTAGTATCCGGTGAGGCCCAAAAAGCCCCGCAAGGCGCGAACTGTCACTGGTCGCGGCCAGGACTGCATACTCTGTATCTTCCGCGGGTCGGCCCGCACGCCCTGTCCCGAGACCAAATGGCCTAAATACTCCTCCTCCTGCCCGAAAGAGCACTTGGAACGGTTGGCATACAAGTGGTTCTGGCGCAAGCGAACAAAGACCTGTTCCACGTGGCGCACGTGGTCCTCCCAATTGGCGCTGTAGATGAGCATATCGTCAAAGAAGATCAAGACAAAGACCCGCAGGAAATCCCGGAATATCTCGTTCATGTTAGCCTGGAATGTAGCGGGCCCTCCAGTCAGCCCGTTGGCCATAACCAAAAACTCATAGTGGCCGTCATGAGTCCGGAACGCCGTCTTGTGGATGTCCTCCTGCGCCATCAAAATTTGATAATAGCCGGAGCGCAGGTCTAACTTGGTGAATCGCTGTGCTCCATGTAGCTCATCAAGTAATTCCTCGATGTGAGGAATCGGAAAATTGTCCTTGACGGTAACACCATTCAAGGCACGGTAGTCCACACAAAATCGCCAGGACCCGTCCTTCTTTTTGACCAAAATAATGGGAGCTGAAAAAGAACTTGTACTCGGCCGAATGATGCCAGCCGCCAGCATCTCGCGGACGCTGCGTTCAATCTCCGCTTTTTGAACATGGGGGTAGCGGTACGGACGAACATTCGTAGGCTCAGCCCCCGCCTTGAGCGGAATACGGTGGTCTCGAAACCTCGGTGGTGGCAAGGAGCGGGGTTCCTGGAAAACATCAGCAAACTCAGTCAGAAGTAACTGTAACTGAACCGGTACCTCAGAAGAAATGGACTCTTCGGTCTGAACCGTCCTGAGAACGGCCATCATCTGCCCTTCCCCGCTTAACCGCTGCATGCTGCGAAGAGAGACCTCTTTAACAGGAGATGACATCATACCCTTCAGGCAAAACCACCTCTCGCCATGCACGAAATCCATGGTCATGTGTTGCCAATCAAAAGTCACGCGCTGTAGCTGACGCAACCACTGAACTCCCAACACCATGTCGGAGCCACGAATAGGAAGTAAGTAGACATCGGTCCGTCCCACATAACCATGAATCTGCATCTCCACTCCCTTCAGCACCCCCTCACACTGCAACTTGCTGCCATCCGCCACCATAACGTGGAAAGCCGCTCCCTTATCAACCAGATGCCCCACACGTCGTGCCACGTCGGGGTGTATGAAGTTGTGGGTACTCCCACTGTCCACCAGGATAGTAACTTTCTCTTGGGCAATCCGGCCCGCCAACCGCATAGTAAGCGGGGGAACACAACCCTCGAGAGCATGTAAAGAGACCCCGAACTCTGTCTCGTCCAAGTCCACGTCCACCTCCAGATCCTCAACGGAGGCTGGCTCGTCACCCTCCTGCTGCAACATGAAAGCATGTAGCTTCTGACACTTGTGACCAGGCACAAACTTCTCATCGCAATTAAAGCAGAGGCCCTTCTCCTTCCGAGCGGCCAACTCGCTCCAAGACAACCGAGTCACCGTCGGTCTGCTACCCACCGGTGGCTCCCGACGCGCCGCTGTGGCCGGGTTCGACGACGGCCTACTCATGAGCCGTGCCCGCTGCCTGTTAAACCTCTCCTCCTGGATCCGAGCCAAGGTAATGGCGTGGTTCAATGAACGGGGCATGAGCGCCTGTACCTCGTCTCGAATGTGTTCCTTGAGACCAGAGATAAAACAGCTGTAGAGAGTCCTTTCCGGCCACTGAACCCGATTTGCTAATTTCTCAAACTCCGTGCGATACTCCATCACGGACCCCTTTTGACGCAGCTTCTGAAGGAGGGCCTCAAAATTCTCATACTCCAGTGGACCAAATCGGGCTGTAAATCCATCCACAAACTCCCCCCAAGGCACGTAATCCCGGCTTCGCAGGAACCACTGCGTCCACTGGAAGGCGTCATCCTTCAAGTGGAAGGACGCCAGCTGCACCCACTGCCCTTCTGGCACCTCCTGGTACTGGAAGAAAAGCTCCGCTTTATGAATCCACTCCAGGGCGTCACCGCCCTCGAACTCTGGAAAGTACATGCGGGTAAGTCCGGGGGTCAGACGTTGTGTCCCTGGACCTCCGTCCCGTCTTGCGTGTTCCCCATGTTCAAATCCGCCGTAGCCGTGCTGTTGTCCTGCTCCCCAGGGCGGAAATTGCTGCTGCCCGCCCCAACCTGGGCCCAAACCGGCCACTCCGGGTGGCCCAAATCCACGTGGAGGAGGAAGGAGTCCCCCCCTTGGCTGTCCCGCCATGTCGGGTGGCCGCCGGAGCCCGAAAGGCTCCTCCCCGCCTCGGCGCCACTGTTCTGGGCCCGATCCGAAGTCGCCGAAGGCTGCTGCTGCAGATCCCGCCGGAAACAACCCCGATCCCCCTCCAAAACCTGCTGCCAGGCCCGCCGGAGGTCCCTGGGCCGCCGACGCCCCACCTCCCGCCGTTCCGAGCCACGCCGCGCCGGGCGGAGCCCCTCCCGCAAGCCGCACTGCCGCCACCCCTTCCGCAAGCCGTGCGGAAGCGGAAACAGCGGGATCGGCCCCCGATCCGCCCGATCCGGCCGAGTCGTCGTTCACCGGCGCTTTCCCTTTCAATAGGGTCTTCAACTCTTCCAATCGGGCTTCCAACCGCCCTTCTAGGGCCGCCATCGAATCGGTTAAGCCAACAACATTCTCCTCTAGGGTTTCAATCCGCGAGGATTCCTCTTGATTCCGAGTGTTCACCATGGAGAGAATCGATGCCTCTGATACCAAATGTTAGGGCAAGAGTACTGAGAGCAACTACGGGGGAGAGAGATCTAGAGAAGGCAAGGAGAAATCTAGGAGAAACTAGGGTTAGGAAGGAGGAAGGGAAATACCTGATAATACTCTTCATAACCCCCCAAAAGGGGGCTGCCCGGATATAAATATATCCGGGCATGGAGGGGCCGGCCGGCCCCTCCAAGGGGGCTGAACCCGCCTGGTTTAGCCCCTGGCCGGCCGGTTCAGTGAGTGGGGGCTGAACCCAAAGGTTCAGCCCCGTTGTTAAGCGCTTCCTTGGTTCTCCGTACATAATGACGCCCGGCAAAGCGCAGCGGGGGCGTAACACTTTCCAGGCGTTTCCCGTATCTGAAACGCGTTCGAGCCGATACGCAGAGCACCTTTAAGTATCTGTGGTTCGTAGAAGTTAAGTGCCTGTTGAATGAGCCCCTATACAGTTACTCGACGGATTGGTGCGAACTCTTTTGAGGTCGACATCCCACCAACAATGAGAATTCACCGGATGTTCAATGTGTAGGATCTAATGCCTTACTACGAGCGGCGAATGTATGCGGACCCATTGTCTCCAACTACCCTGGATCCACGGATTGCCCCACCCCGCTCTAGCACGTCTACACCCATCATGGTGGAGACCAGCCTTGATCTGGTCGACGCAAAAGTGCCCGACGCCGCGCCCGTCCAGACCTTTATCGGCCTTGAGCGTTGCATGTTTTATTTGTGTCATTTTTTGTTGTTGTTTGTAATTTGTGTGGAAATATATATATGTGTGTGTGTGTAAGTTAATATGAGTGGAAATATATATATATATATATATATATATATATATATATATATATATATAATTTGATTAAAACTCCTCCTTAAACAGCTGGTTCTTCTTTCCCGGTTCAGCAAAGGCAAGCCATTAGGATTCAGTCTCAAGGGTTCCCAGCCGCAAGTTCTCCCCGATCCATCAGCGTCGCAGGAGGCTTTCTCGATTTCCTCGCTGCACGCTGATTATCTTCCACTTCCAGCCCCATGACGCGGGAATCGCACACCTCCTATTTCTTCACCCCACGACGCCCCTTCCCGGTGGTCACAACCCACATCTAAGCTGCTGGACCGAGGGACGATTTGGATTTGAGAAGTTTTTCCGTTCTGAGTTTTTTTTCTGCTCCTATAAAAGGGGATGTGTTGAGTAATTTTGGAGTTGATGATGAATGTATTGATTGAGGTTTTTGTTGCATGTGTTTCCTATGTGAGATTGCTGGTGTTTGATCCCTGTTTAGGAGTTGATGTATTTTGAGTTTGCTGTTTGCATCGGGAGATCCTTTTAAGAGCTGGAGTTTGTGCCGTCATTTTCTTGAGTCCTGTAGTCGGAAACTGTGAGATTGAGATTGCTGTTACTTGGTTCCATTGTTAATGTTGAATGTTTGAAATGATAATTATTTTTTAAACTACCGTGAGAGTTCTGTGAGAGGTTCTCTTTGTTAAGTTTTTTTTTTACTTTTGAGGAGATGACGAACTGTTAACTTGATGAATTGTGGTTGCTGCTGTTTGCTTTCGTGAATGATTAAATTAAAGCTGTGACATTATTGTGTTGTGACTTAGAGTAAACTTGAGTTTCCTGTTTAGAGATTGTAGAGTCATTTTTGTGTAGAGAGTTAGTGAATGGTGTGATTTAGGATTGGTAGCATTTGTGAAATGAGAATGTGATGTTCTGTTTGTGGCTTTTCAAAACAATTGTATGAGTAATATTTTGTGGATCCACCTTGTGAGTGTGTGAGCAAATTTTTCCCGTGGTGCCCGTGTGCGATAGCGGCCGATCTCAGAGCGGGAGATCGAAGTTAACAGGGAAATTTCTCGCGGGATCGTCGTCAACTTAATTGCGGAAAGACGTCTCTTTTCGTGGGTAACTAGTTTCTTTCTCTTCCTTTGTGTGCGTCTAAATTTTCTCTTAGGACAATTAGATTCATTGTTGGGTTTTCGCCCGAATTTTGTCAGCGAATGCTACGTCGAAAACTTCAACGGAAACGTATTTGAAGTTTACGATTTTCGTTTTTCCACAGCAAGGGGAAAAGAACGAAAGTTGCGAACCTTTTTTTCCCGAATTTAAAATTGAACCATTTTTCAAGTGATTTCATTTTTTTGAAACAAAATAGTAATTGTTTTGTACAAAAATCTAGTTGCTTAATTTTTCAAAGTGCGTGCAACGCTCGCTCAAATTTTTTTTTGCAAAAAATCCATTATTCATTGGACGCATTTAGGGTTTCCTAGAAAAGCCGACAGACGCTCAAACTCTACGCGCCGTCCTGCATCACATCACGCCCATGCAGTCGCGGACGGTTGAGCCCCGTTCGGAGGACTAGTCCACCCCGCCAGCAGTTCCACTAGCACCACTTTCAGGCGGAGATACATTGCGTCGACAGTCATCTACGCTTACCGGAGATGCACCACATGTCATTGGCCACGATTTCACTATGATGTGTGACCAAATGGTTCTGCGTCGTCTGGTCCATTGGCTCGTTCGCCCTGTTTCTGACGATACTTGGGTTTCTGCTGAGGAGATCGAGAGACTCGCCCCAGACTTACGCCGAGAGTACGATCATCTTCACTCACCAGAGATGAGTGCTTTCAAGTCAAGGGGAGTTGATGGCGATTGACGGCCCACACACGTCTATTCCCGCAGGAGGAGGTGAATGGTGATCGACGACCCTTTTTGACGATCTGAGTCTGCGGATGCGCCCGGAGAGTCGTCCCAAGTCTGATTGATATATTATTTCTTGTTGTATTTGGCCCCCGATCGGCCCGAACATTATTTGCTGTCTGATCGGGGTGTCTAATTTATCCCCCCCCCCCCCACCTCTTCCTATAAATACTAGTGTGTGTGACTTGATTAGGATCGGAGTTGCTTGTGGCAACCGATCGGTCTAATTCCTCGGTGGACTCCGATGGCGTTCACCCCCGCGGATCTTGTGCGCCGTCCCGACACCCGCAACAGCCCCGCCTCCCCTCTCCGACACCCGCAACCACCATCTCTTCCCCGATTCCCCATCCAGTTTCCCGTTTCCTTCCGGTGGACCTTTCAGCCCACTAGCAGCCGCAACCGATCACTCGCCTGTTCGACCTCCCCCCTTCCCGTCCGCCCCTACAAGCACTCCCACCACCAGATCCGTCACACCACCCCCCGATCGACTACTATGTCCACCTCCCCACGCACACACAACCCCCCTCAGTCTCGCCAAATCTTCTCGCACCCTTTCCCTGCCCGCATCCGGCCACCCAAAGCCCTTCCCCACTCCATCTTTCAGATCTAACCCCCACCCGCCCTCCTGCAGCTGTCTCGAGACGCCACTAACGTGTCAAGGTCGGGAACAACATCAACCTCCCATTCCTAATCCCACCACTACACACTGACAAATTGAGGTATGGTTGCTTTATTTTTTGCGTTGTTTGCTCCGACAATGAACTATTGCTCTGGGATTTAATTTTCATAAGAATTCATTATTTTATTTGTGGTGTAATTTGCAACTAGATTTTTGTACAAACGGATTCACGCCTCATCTCGTTGGTTTATTATAATTGTTCTTTACTCTTCATAGCTTGTTATCCAATTGTGTGATTGGTTGTTTAGATGCCTTATAAATTTTAATTACTAGTTTGATGATTTTGATATGGACGGTTATCTCATGTTCACACGTGCACTGCATTTAGTTCGCATCCTCATTTAGTCTGAATTTACATTTAGTGAAATTTCTGTCCGTCTACCACCGCGTCATTATGTTTCTGAAATCAACAAATAATGAATTTGCAAATCAATAAATAACAAAAATATTATGCTTTGAAATCAGTAAATAATAAATTTTGCAAAGCAGTAAATAGCAGGAACAATACATTTCTATTTCTGAAATCAACAACAAAAGAGGAGGGAGAAGTAGAGGAAGAAGAAGTGGTAGAAGAAGAAGTGGAAGAGGAAGGAGGAAGAGGAAGAAGAAGCGTAACAGACTGCGCGAACGTTCGGGAGACAGTGAGAACGATCGATCATTGAATGCATCATAAGATCTATGAAAGCAGCAAACTGCAAGAAATCGGTGAGAACAATCGATCGACGAATGCAACAGGATCGATGAGCGCAACACGATCAACGAACGCAGTAGACGGCGAGAACGATCGATGAGGGAAGCTGGCTTACGGTTGGGAGACGACGAGAAGAACGATTGGAACAACGGAGCATAATGAGAATGCACACGTTGAATAAGAGTTAATAAGTATCCGCCCGTCCGGTACGTGTACCCATACCAGAAACGCACCCTGTACGTGTACATGCTTCAATTTTGCGTATCCGTGCTTCTTAGGTCAGTATATATGCGCATGTATACAGTAAAAATAAAATAATAAAATTTAACTAAATTTGTTTATAGTTTTAACGAAAAGATACTTAAGTCTAATCAAACACCGCTAGTTGTATTTATTGGTCACAAAATATTATTTTCTAAAAGACATGCAAAAGTCTTTTGTTTACTTTAAAAAAGCATACTCCTATCACTATATGCTGAACGATCTGCCAAGTCCAAGTGTATATCTATAGACTAGAGTAACAAGTGTATTCGCCAAGTATCAGGTACGTACTGGTATCGGATACGTATCCGGTACCGGTACGTGACCCTCAAAGAAGTACTGGTGTTTCATTGCTTCTAGGCTTTTGAGATTATTAAGGTAAAATAAAATGGAGTTTTTTATACTGCTTAAGACAGCTTCTTCACTTTAGAAGTTAGTAAAAGGGGTATATTTATTGAAGACAATTGAAGAGGTCCATGATTTTGACATTTGACTTATCTTTGCTACATACATTTCTTTACAGTGCCAATCTCAGTTGAAAAGACTTTATGCTGAAGGAATCAAAGGATGTCAGATGGAATTTTCAGCTTATAGTCTACTCTGTGTTATTTTACACTCTAATAATAAAAGGGATCTTTTGTCATCAATAAACAGGTACCAAAACCAGCCATTCTATGTTCATTCTTTCCTTAAATAGTTCACATGTCAATGATTTTATGTCCACTCGAAAAAAAGGACTGAAATGATCTAAATGATTCCAAATAAAAAAAAAGCTTAAAAACTCCTATTTTCCACCAAATTTAAAAATAAAAGAAATATATTTTAATTTGAAATGTTGCGGCACACAAAATTTAGGTGAGCCACTGTGCATCTAGAAATGTCTCATTTGGAACGTGGATAGTGTTTTGGTGGTTTTGGGGTTTTGTTTACACAACTACTTTTGTAAGAATTCTTTTCATCTTTTTTTTTTCCACATTCACTAGACTAATGACAGCATGTTTTCTTTCAGTTTGTCAAATGCAGCAAAACAAGATGAAGCTGTGAAGCATGCTCTTGCAGTACACTCTGCCGTTTCAGCTGGAAATTATGTACTGTTTTTCAGATTATATAAGGCGGCGCCTAGTTTGATTACATGCCTTATGGGTACATGGACTTGGAATTTCTCTTTAATTTCATCATTAAATTAGTTTGTGATCTTATTAAAATTTTTTGCACTGCAGATCTTCATGTAGAAAAGATGAGGTTTGAGGCTATCAAATGCATGTCTAAATCATACAGACCGACTATTTCTGTTTCATATATTGCGCATGTGTTGGGCTTCTCGACTTTGGCACAAACAGGTTTTGATGGTGAAAACGGTGCAAATGGGCACGAGGACTGCGAGGAGTGGTTGAGGGCACATGGTGCAGTTCTTATTGTTGAAAACAATGCAGAACTGCAACTAGATGCAAAGGTATGTGATCCAGCACAAGAGGATAATTCATAATAATTTTCAAATTTTGAATTAATTATAATGTTAATTCATTTAATTAATGGTGTTATTTTTATGATTCATCCTCATTTAAGCTTTAGATATATTATAGATTTATCTTGTAAACATATTTCTAGAGAAGGGTACTTGGCACATGACAGATCTAGCAAAAGTATAGGTCAACTTTATGAATGACTAAATGAAATAGACACATATCTAGCGACTAGACTAGCAACTAGACTTGCAATAATTTAAATTATAAATAATATGACAGAACAATCACAATGAAGTAGAGTTTCTATTAAGGGAACAAGTAATGTATTACACATACAAGAGTTTTATAAATCAAATATAGGACAAACAAAGCCCGACAACTGTCTGTATGCTTGACACAAATTTTACAAATCAATATTCGTAAAGAAAACAGTCAATCAATCGCACAATTCAAGACAAATTATTACCCAAAGAAAAAATTGCTTACCGGCATGGTTGTCACGATCGAGATCCTAGATGAGATCGTTTTGAGGTTGGATCGGATCGGATGGTAGAATTGGATCGAGGATTGCTTTACAAAATCTGGATCGTAGGATCGTCAGATCCTATGATCCGGATCGCGATCCTGACAACCATGCTTACTGGGTAGGGTAGAAGGTTCGGTGGACACTTTCTAAGGTTCCGATAGTCGGAGGGGGAATGGAGAGCTGGGAGGAGCTAATGGCCGCACTGATTAATGTTTTCAAGGGGCTGTACGTCGTCAATAGGACTGGGAATGTATTTGGTGTAATGGAATTGAAATTTGGTTGCAGGAGAACATGGAAAAGGAGTGATTTCAGTTGCTGTAAACTGGTTTTGAGCAGCAGTTTCAGTGAGTTGGCTGATGGTGATTGCTGTTGGAAGGGAATGGAAGGGCTGTTGGTCTAGCTGGTAAACTAGGGAGGGGGCATCGGATGCGGAAATAGTTCAAGGTGTGGGGGCTGGTGGGAGATGGGACCGGGTCTGGTGGGTTTGAAAAATCCCCTATATCAGCAGCTGGGCAGAAATCATAGGGACGGAGAGGCTAGCTGCTGCCTGGGGACTTGAAGTGGGGGCAGTAAACTTGTCCAGGAATTCAGAGAGAAGAAATAAGGAGGTGAACTCTGATCATCGTGTAGGTCCACATGTGACATGATCCCATCAATACTTCTGGTTTGTAATTAGAATGCTTATTGAATTATGATTTGTATTACAAATTTAAGCTATTATCCTCTTGTTTTGATACCCTAGTTCTGCATAAATGTGCTTCATGGTTCTCTTCCATGAACTCTTTTATAGTTTCATGTCTTTAATTTTGACTATTTAGAGGGCTTCTGTAGTTTGTGTGGGTATCAGGGATCGTATTTGGATTGATTTCTGCTCCATTCAATTGAGATGGGTTTTGAAATCCGAACCAGTTTTTTTGATATAATTCATGATCTGAAGAAGTGTAATTTGAGAGTAAGTGGTGGATTTATGGTTTATCATAGTTGTTGGCCATATTCCGATCATTTGGTAAGCTTCCCTATAGTTTGTGTAATTATCAGTACCTTCGCTCGCCCTTTTGCAATTACAAAACCTCTCATTGTGTTTACATTGTTGATTTTAGTATAATAAACAGTAACATAGATTTTTTAAGGGAGTCCACTCCCAACGTATGGTATTTTTGTAAACGGGGCAAACTAGGAGGGAAATCTTTGGAAATTAAAAAATGGAGAAGGTAAGTCTCAGTAATAACACAACTCGCATGAAAGATCAATGCAATTAACCCTTTGGATCACATGAAACTTTATTGTAAACATCATCTTATGAAATAGCTTCATTTGAATACTTTACCCCCCCCCCCCCCCCCCCCCATGTTTATATTAATGAGTAAACAGCACCCATGTGGTTTAATAATACATTGATAACCCTATGCCCTTTTTAATCAGTGTCACATGTGTGTTTTTCTTTAAAGATGAAAGAGGTAATTAAAAGGATGTTTTTCTCTCTGCTCCCCAAATTCTGAGTTTCACATTGCAGTGGAACAAGGAAGGTATTTGGGAGATTGCAGAAGCAAAGGAGGGAGAAGAAGAGATGCTTGGGATTGTGCCGCACTTTGGGTCTACGGGATAATCGAGAATGTTCATTTCGAGCGGATTGCCAGTCTAGGAATTTTTATGCATTTTTTTTATTTTGTATGTTTTGGAGGGCATTATCGGAGAATCATAAATGTTAATGGCTCCTCAGTTTATAATAGAGATAGAAGACTCATTTTAGTGCAATTGAAAGTTTTGTGGTTCCCCCTTTTGATCACATGACGCGGAGGCCAGAAATACAAGTGTGAAGCTTGAAGACCCCTTCCCTCCTCCCTTACTTGGCCACAATCTCTCCCTTCCCATAAACTACCCAAAACCACTTATAATTACCCATTGTGTCCGTCTCATAACTTCCCCAAATTTCAGTTATTACCATTCCCTCCAATACAGCCTCCATTTCCCATCCCTTTCCCCACGCGCTGTCCAGGTTTTCCCCATAACTGCCTTCCAACCACTATCTCCCTTAAACTGCAACTCCATTTCCTCCCTGATATTTCGGCCTCGTTTGGCGCAGTGGCCGGGCGGCGCGGATGAAATCCGCGCATTTTCCGCGGTTTTAAGTGTCGGGGCAGATCTCCAACGCCCAGCTGCGGCCCCGCCAAACGCGCAGGACTTGCAGCCGGGCTGTGCCATCTGCGCGATCGGCACGAATCTGACCCGCCAAACGGGGCCTACATCAATCGAAGCCTCCCAGCAGCTTTCCCACCCCACGTTCCTATCAGTTATTCTCCTTTTCTTCATTCCCCACTCACATATTCCAACTCCCAGGAAACCCAGTAAACCCCCACCACTCCCAATTGCATTGTTGATTAACTCCCTCACCTCTAAATCATTTCCACACTCAAACGGCCACCCTCATCCCCAAGTACCTGTAAACTCCAAACAGTATCCCCAAAACTACTTGCCTCCATCCAGCAGCTGATTCACTTCAAGATCTCCAGTTTCTGAACACTTCATCCCTGGCTTCGGGTTCCTCATTGGATACCCGATGAAGACTTATTCCAGTAGTTATTGTAAACTTATTGTTTGGTTATATTTTCTTGTGTGTATTGTATAAATTCACAGTTTTAATAATGTTAATTTGTAATCGTTGTCTCCAATTGTCTTGCAACTTGTCGGGATTTATTCTCTTTAGTATCTATTCTCATGCACTCACATGTATGCTTCTCTGCATGTTCTCGTGTTAGACAACTTGAATGTGCAAAAAATATTATATGATAGTCACATTCCTGCAAGAGATAATAATTTTTGTAAATTCTCTAATTTTTAGTATAGTTGCCGGTTCGTGTCTCGTTCATATAGTCGACTTATACTATGTTAGACCCATCCCGCACCAAGGGGTTCATATAGTCGACTTATACTATGTTAGACCCATCCCGCACCAAGGGGTTCTGGAGATTAAGCAAAGGAGGTGTTAATGAGGTTTTCCGTGTATTTCTTGATCGCACAGTCAGTGGTACTCCCGACCGCGGCAACATTCCGTCAGGTCCACACTTCGGAAAGTCTCTGCCGCAAACAAGGTCTTAATTTCTGGAGTTAGGGAAGGAGATGAATGCAAAATTCTAGCAGTGATATAATTAGGAGGGAGAAGAGGAGGCAAGCTTTTAGCTAGGGGTGAGAGAAAACCGACAAAACCGATCAAACCGACCGAACAACACCGATTTTGAAACCGAACCGATCGGTTGAGTGTCGGTTTGATCTGGAGCTTGTGAAAACCGTGGCCATATCTGATCGGTTCGGTTTCCAATGTGTAGAAACCGACCAAACCGAACCGACTTGGAGTAAATGTAATTAAATTATTAGTAGTTAATTAGTTAGTGATCAGGAATTAAGATCACCGTAAATAAGTGGTTCATGCGTTTGTGTCATTCATGGGCCGGCCACGTTTCAGGCTTAAGTCGAGACTCAATTCTTCAATATTTCTTCTTTACCGGCTCACGCCTCACGCTCCACTCGCCACTCGCCAATAAATAGCCTAAATCTTTGTGATTTCTCAATACTTAAATTTTGTGATCTGATTATGTACTTATGTTGGTGTATATCATAGGTAATAGGATAATCAATAAAAAGATTGATTTAGCATAATACAAGAACAATAGTTTATATACCAGATATAAAACTTTGAATATATTTTTTACTCCCAAGTAATGTAACCTTTTGATAAGCTCTGGTTGCCTTAAAATAATGCTACTATATTTATTTGTCTTTTTTAATGTACATTTGTTTATCAATCAATTGATTGTAAAAAAAAATTATCAAAGAACAAAATAAACTAAGACGGTTTAAAATGGTTCTCACAATTTAAATTTACTTACAGAGATTTTTTTTTGGAAAAAGTATGCAAAAAAACCGAAACCGAACCGCCAAAAACCGAACCCACTATGAATTGCCGTCCGGGCACGATTTTGGTCGGTTTTGAACTACCGAAAACTGAAGTTTATCGGTTTGGTTTGGGTTGATTACAAAGAATGGTGCCCTTTTTTAAAAGGTTTTGCTTGGGGCCGCCCTTCAGATTTTGCTTGTTATACAGTTTTAGTTTACTGTCTTCTTATTAATCTGTCATTCATCTTTGCAGGCTTCATCATCCACTCTTTACATGCCAGAACCAGAGGATGCCGTCGCGCATGGCGATTCAAATCTAGCCGTCGATGATTTTTTCACGCGGGCTTCATGAAGTTTGTGGAAGCTGCCAAACGGATTGCCTCTTCGAACAATGAGCCGCATACTTCTCGAACTGCTTTCAAGGCAGTTTGATACAATTGATCGCTCCCTACGAGTTGACTTGACACATACTTCTAGGACGATCACAGGTCAACGAGGATTTGACCTGGAGATTTATTATTTTTGGCCGTCTTCCGGTCAGCCTCCTCCACACATGTAATAATGTAAATGTAATAGGGCCCCAGCTGAAGGTAGAGTGAACGTTTTGGGGTCAACACTAGTGAATTGTAGGCTATATGCATTGTCATAAACTTCCTATGTGAAGTAAACAAATTCGTACAACATTAAAGCCATTTTTTTTGGTTTTAGGGGTTAGTCCTTGTGATTCCCCAATGCCTGTAATCTTCCATGTAAAGTTTCATAATTAAATATTTGAGTTTTTTCTGCCTGTGAAGTAGTTGATTTTGATATTTTCTTTAAGGTTCCTTTCATTTGGTCGGAATTGGGGACCTGACATTAGAATTTGAAGGTCATTTTTAATTGAATTTAACCTTCATTTTCAATTCATTAGTCTCATTTCCGCCCACTCGAACGCAGCCTAATGAGTATAATCACCTGTCCTTTGTTGCATGATTTCTGAATATTTATTTTTTTACATTATGCATTTGTGTTGTAATTTCTGAATACTTTTTTAGCCCTTCATGTGTGCAGGAGAAAGGGGGAGAGAATAATGCAGTTGTTTAAAAAGAGTTGTTAGAAGCAAATCTCTTTTGGCTATTAGCAAATCAAAGCATTTATGCGTGGTAAGTTTTTTTTTTTGTATAGGAGAGAGATTGTTAGTGTCTATCAGTTTTAGGCCACATGGCCAGGTTTGTTATGGAATTGGTCCTAGTCCGTAACACGTGTTGTCACGGACAACGCAACGGAAATGAGCGAACAATAGTAATAGCGCAATAATAAAAGAGCGAGAAACCAAGCACACAGACGATACAGATATTTTTACGTAGTTCGGAGAGAAGCTCCTACTCCACGGGGAGAGCACTGGGGAAGATCCACTAAAATGATAGGGAGTTTGATACAGAGTTACACTGAGATCATAAAGATCGGAGACGCGCCAAAATTCTGTCCGATCACTGTCTGGAGGCTATGCCGCCGCCTGCCGTCGTCGATTCCTGGAATCCTCCGCCTGAGATTTCCACCGCCGATGGGTCGACCTCCAAGGTCGTCGACTTCGCCGGAGCCACCTGCTCCCGAGCCGCCCGTCGGAATGATGGCCGTCCGCCGCCGCTTCTCCCTTCGAACGCCGCCGCCGCTGCCTTGGACAACCGCCGCCTCTGAACTCTCTCTTCCTCTCCTCTTCTCCTCTTCTCGGATCTGGTGTGTTTTAAACCCATGGGGGTCTCTCCTTTTATAGGCTAGAAGAGATGGTGGTTGTCATAACCACATGGAGGTTGTAGGTGGTCACATGGAGGTTGTAGGTGGCCACATGGAGGTTGTAGGTGGTCACATGGAGGTTGTAGGTGGCGGTTGGCAATAATGGTGAGGACCGGTCAAACTTGTTGAAAAACCTGACTTTGACTGTGAGGTGACATTTTACATTAACAATCTCCACCTTGACGCCTCACGCATGAAGTACTCCACCTTGAGTTTGGATCTTCTCCCTCCGAAATAACTACCCCCTCTCCCTGGGGTCACCCTAATCAACATGCACAAATATGAGCCAAGTCAAGGCAGTGCTTGAACTTGACTCCTGTCACTGGCTTGGTCAATATGTCTGCAACATTGTCCTCCGTGGGCACCTTCAGCAACAAAATCTCTCCACTTCCAACGAACTCCCTCAACTTGTGGTAGCGCACATCAATATGCTTTCTCCTTGCATGGTAGACCGGTTCTTTGGCAAGACAAATCGCACTCTGACTGTCACAGTGCACCTTCACCGCTTCCTGAGTGATCCTGAGTTCTTTAGTGAGACCTTTAAGCCAGATGGCTTCCTTTGCGGCTTCCACTGCAGCAATGTACTCCGCTTCTGTCGTCGATAGAGCAACGATGTCCTGAAGAGTGGCTTTCCAACTGATGGGACCTCCACCTAGAAGAAAGATGTACCCGGAGGTAGATCTTCTCCTATCGAGGTCACCGGCGTAGTCGGAATCAACGAAGCCCTCTAGAGCACCAACATCCTTGCTCCTTCTGAATAGTAGTCCGACGTCTGGAGTTCCCTTCAAGTATCGCAGAATCCACTTGACCGCTTCCCAGTGTTGTCGCCCTGGATTCCCCATGTATCTGTTGACCACGCTCACAGCCTGAGCGATATCTGGTCTGGTACAGATCATGGCGTACATCAAGCATCCTACCGCACTAGCGTACGGCACCCTGAGCATCTTTTGACGTTCCTCTTCTGAGTTTGGGCACTGCTGTGAAGATAATCTGAACTGCTGTCCCAGAGGAGTTGAAACTGGTTTCGACTCCGTCATACTGAACTTCTCCAGCACTTTCTTGATATAACCTGTTTGAGAAAGCCAAAGCATACCTCGTTTTCTGTCGCGCTTGATCTCCATCCCAAGGATCTTCTGTGCGTGACCAAGATCTTTCATCTCGAACTCAGCATGTAGCGTCTGCTTCAGAACTTGAATCTCCCGAGATGACTTGCAAGCAATCAGCATGTCGTCGACGTAGATCATCAAGATCAGTATATCTCCATTTGCCAGAAATCTGTAGTAGACGCAGCTGTCGTACTGGCTCCTGCTGTAACCATGTGAGGTCATGAAGGTGTCAAACCTCTTGTTTCACATCCTTGGAGCCTGCTTCAAGCCGTAGAGAGATCTCTTCAGCTTGCACACCTTTTTCTTGTCACCGGGTCGAACGAACCCGTCAGGTTGCAGTATATAGATCTCTTCGTCTAGGCTGCTGTGAAGAAAAGCCGTCTTCACATCCATCTGCTCCAGCTCCATGTCCCACATCGCTGCTATAGCAAGCAGCATCCGTATGGAACAATGCTTCACCACGGGTGAGAAGATTTCATCGAAATCAACACCTCTCTTCTGCGCGAACCCCTTTGCAACGAATCTGGCCTTGTACCTCCACTGGTCCTCGCCTGATGTAGACTCCTTCTTCCTGAACACCCACTTGGAGCTTATTGCCTTAGCTCCTTTGGGTAGATTGACCAAGTCCCAAGTCTGATTCTTCTGAAGTGAGTCCATCTCTTCCACCATAGCAGCTTTCCACTGAGAACAGTCTCTGCTCTCTACAGCTTCTCGGTAGGAACTGGGATCTGAGGAGATAACCTGAAAAGCATATGCCATAGTGTCTAGTAGCCTGAGAGGTAGTCTAACCTCTCTCCTCGCCTTTCCTCTAGCAATCGTGTATGGTTCCGCATCAGTAGGTTGTGCAACATCTGTATCCTCCGAGTCGGAGGAATCATCATGGTCGTCAACTTTGTCACTTTCTTCCAGCTCCACCTGCACTGGTGAGACTGGAGTCCTTTCTGCTTCTCTGGTATGAGACTGAGACTTCTTCAGCATAGAAGCCTCATCGAAGATGACGTCGCGCTTCACCTCCACCTTCTTGGTTTCAGGATTCCACAGCTTGAACCCTTTTGTGCCGGCCTTCTGGCCGAGATAGATGCACCTTCTGGACTTATCATCCAGCTTTGTCCTCTCCGAATCCTGCATCAGTGTGTACACAGGACAACCAAAAATGTGAATATCGGAGTAACCAACGGAAGTACCTGACCAAACCTCCTGTGGAGACTTTAGATCTAGTGACATTGATGGAGATCGATTCACTAGATAGCAAGCCGTATTGATCGCTTCGGCCCAGAAAGACTTCAGAAGATCTGCAAATAGTCGCATGCACCGAGCTCTCTCCAACAAGGTTCTGTTCATCCTTTCTGCGACGCCGTTCTGCTGCGGTGTACCAGGAATGGTGAGATGACGAGTGATTCCATCTTGATTGCAGTAGTTCTGAAACTCCGTTGAGGTGTACTCGCCGCCATTATCAGATCTGAGGTATTTCACCTTCTTCCCAGTCTGCTTCTCCACTTTGGTCTTCCAGATTTTGAATTTCTCGAACACCTCAGACTTGTGCTTGAGAAAATAGATCCATACCTTCCTTGAGAAATCATCGATGAAGGTCACGAAGTATCTGGCTTCTCCAAGTGATGGCTCTGGGGCTGGCCCCCAAACGTCTGAGTGTATGTACTCCAGTACTTGCTTGCTGCGCTTGCTTGACGTCACGAACTTTACTTTGCACTGCTTCCCGAGAACGCACGTCTCGCAGAAATCTAGCTTGCACGTCTTGATCCCTTTCAGTAGACCTTTCTTGTGCAGCTCCAACAATCCTCTCTCGCTCATGTGGCCAAGCCTGGCATGCCACAATAGAGAGGAGTCTTCGTCTGGTGTCGTAGAGACTGCTGCGTCGCCAGTAATGGTGGAGCCGATGAGCCTATAGAGGGTACCACAGCGCTCTCCTTTCATGACCACCAGAGCTCCCTTCTTGACTTTCAAATAGCCGTCATCACCGGTGTAGGAGTAGCCGGCCGCCTCCAGAGTACCTAAAGAAATCAGACTTTTTCTTAAATCTGGTACGTACCTGACATCGGTGAGCGTTCTGACTGTTCCATCGAACATCTTGATTCTGATGCTGCCAATCCCCATTGTTCTGCACTCTGAGTTGTTCCCCATCAGAACACGTCCTTCATCATGTTGCCTGAAGCTATGAAACCATTCTTTGTTCGGGCACATGTGATAGGTGCATCCAGTGTCCATGATCCAGGAGTTGCAAGAGTCAATAGTGGAACGTACATGAAGTACATCTGCTTCACTCTCTGGGTCTGATGCCACGGCCGCCTACTGTGGCTCTTGACGCTTCTCCTTAAGCTTTTTCTTTGGACAATTATTTTTCCAGTGCCCTTCTTCTTTGCAGTAGTGACATTTGTTGTTCTGGGTCTTGGACTTGGATCTGAATCGATTTACTTTCTTCCCTCTGTCCCTTGATCTGCCTCTAGCCGGCTCGCTGCTTTTCACAAACAGTCCTTCGCTGGTGCTGGGGCCAGATTTGCTCCTAGTTTCATTTGAGAGCAAAGTTGTCATCACCTCCTCCATCTTCAGAGTATCTTTGCCGTAAAGAATTGTGGTGACCAGATGATCAAATGACTTCGGTAGAGAAGACAGCAACAGAAGAGCCTGGTCTTCTTCTTCGACTTTTATCTCCATACTTCGCAACTGTGAAGTGAGCTTGTTGAACACGTTCATATGCTCCAACAACTGAGTATTCTCTGACATCCTCAAACTGTACAACTGCTTCTTGACGTAGAGTTTGTTCGTGAGTGACTTGGACATGTAAAGCTCCTCCAGTTTCTTCCACAGATTTGCTGCAGTCTCAGCATCGACTACATTGTACATGACTTCATCCGCTAGGCATAACTGGATTGTGCTGATGGCCTTCAGATCCAACTCCTCCCATTCGTCATCCTTCTTCCCGGATTTCTCCTTGCCGAGAAGCGCCTTATGGAGATTTTGCTGAACGAGAACTGCTTTGATCCTTTTCTGCCATAAACCAAAATCGATTTTTCCGTCGTACTTTGGAATCTCGAATTTTGCCGCCATTGCTATTGCTCACGGAGGTCCAAGGTTGGAAACTGGCTCTGATACCAATTGTTATGAAATTGGTCCTAGTCCGTAACACGTGTTGTCACGGACAACGCAACGGAAATGAGCGAACAATAGTAATAGCGCAATAATAAAAGAGCGAGAAACCAAGCACACAGACGACACAGATATTTTTACGTGGTTCGGAGAGAAGCTCCTACTCCACGGGGAGAGCACTGGGGAAGATCCACTAAAATGATAGGGAGTTTGATACAGAGTTACACTGAGATCATAAAGATCGGAGACGCGCCAAAATTCTGTCCGATCACTGTCTGGAGGCTATGCCGCCGCCTGCCGTCGTCGATTCCTGGAATCCTCCGCCTGAGATTTCCACCGCCGATGGGTCGACCTCCAAGGTCGTCGACTTCGCCGGAGCCACCTGCTCCCGAGCCGCCCGTCGGAATGATGGCCGGCCGCCGCCGCTTCTCCCTTCGAACGCCGCCGCCGCTGCCTTGGACAACCGCCGCCTCTGAACTCTCTCTTCCTCTCCTCTTCTCCTCTTCTCGGATCTGGTGTGTTTTAAACCCATGGGGGTCTCTCCTTTTATAGGCTAGAAGAGATGGTGGTTGTCATAACCACATGGAGGTTGTAGGTGGTCACATGGAGGTTGTAGGTGGCCACATGGAGGTTGTAGGTGGTCACATGGAGGTTGTAGGTGGCGGTTGGCAATAATGGTGAGGACCGGTCAAACTTGTTGAAAAACCTGACTTTGACTGTGAGGTGGCATTTTACATTAACACAGGTTGCACCCACGCGCAACTGCACAAGAAGTCTTATCACTTTGTGACGCTTTCCATTCATCTTGAAATCATTTGAATGGGCCTTACTAATCTTGGTAGGTCCGGGGTCGAGACAAAATGCTTTCCCCTATTAAAAGGGCACTGTTCCTTGTAATCATACATCATAGAGAGAAATTGAAGAAATTACTAGATAAAATCTTGTATATATATATATATATATATATATATAATTTTTTTGTCTAGTAATTCTAATCCTAACAATAACCTAATGTAGAATGAGGATTGGAGAAAAGCACATTACCATGTGATTCAATGGGAAATTGAGATACAGTTTTGGGTTTAGGGCAGTTAGTGAAGCCAATTCACATTTTGCTTCCATCACTTAGGTGGTGGATGATGCTTCTGATTGATTCGGAAATCGTTTGAATGGGTCCGGGCTCCAAACAATATGCTCTCTCTTATTAAAAGGCCACCATTCTTAGTAATCATGCATGTTAAAGAGAAATAAACATAGAATATTTTCTTCTTTTATATATATATATATATATATATATATCTCTTTATTATATAAAATAATATAAATATATCAAAGGCACACCGCATTTTGTCCATTAATCAATGGCCACAGATCGTTCATGTAATCAAAAGCCTACGGATCGTATTTCTCTGGTCAGAGCCTCGATGACTAACGCTCTCTCTCCCTGAACGCTGCTTTTCTTCGCGTGGAAGAACCCATCCTCTTCGCAATGCTTATCCTCGCCGCTCTCCCGCATTTTTCTGTCGCTGCTTAGAAGAACCTCAACCCTCGCTGTGGAATTTGTCCCTGTCCGTCGCGGTGTTCTTCATCTCTCGCAAATCGCACTCAGGCCTTCTACGGCATCCTCGCTCTGTGATCTCCCGCCGGCTTTCGACATCTTCAGCTCCGGCTTTCGCATTTCAGGTTAGGCGACGTTCGTCACCATCCCAGTTCCACATTGTTCCTTTCCATCCCACTTCACTATCTTCGTGTTTTTTTTTGCCTCGGGCAATCCCGACTCTGCCTTCTTTGCCTCTGCGAGTTCCCCCGCAGCATCTTCCTTCGGAGTCCTCCTCTTTCTCGATCATACTGTGGATGCATCTGGTCGCAGCCCCAATAAGGTTTTCATCTTCAAATAAGGTTTTAGTTTTTCCAGTAATGTTTTATTTACCTTCTTTGCTCTTGCATTCTTCCTCCATCTTACAATCTCCTTCACCCACAGTTTTTTTTCTTTTGTATGAGCATTTTTAATCTCCTCAATTCGGATTCTGAATTTTGATAGGGCAAAACTATGTTTGTCACAAAGAACTTGCATTTTTTCATGCGGTCGTGATCGTTTAACCGGTGAAAATAAGTCCCCTCAAACGGATCATTTAGTAATGCTTATTTGGTCCGTTTCGTTTTGTCAAAACGCGATCAGTAGCCGGTTCCATTTGTTTTTCCACCATCTTTTCGAATAGCCGGACGTTTCTTCGTGCTCAAAAAATTGCGGGAAGAAAAGGAGCCCACCTCCTCCAGTTGGCCGTGTTTAGGAAGAAGAAATCCACTAGCTTCTTATTGTTGCGGCGAAATCGTGTGCATGCAGCCCCTTCACCGCCACTATCAGGCCAGCGGGCCTCCACGCAACAGCCTCTGACCAGTTCGCCGGAGGCAGGCGCACCTCCCGGTGGTGGTCCGGCGGCCTGGAGCCGCCGCCGGCCACCTGGAGGAGATTTACAGAGAGTTCAATTCTCGGGTTCGCCGGAGCCCAGTTCTCCGGCAACATTGGCGCATAAAATCCTTTATTTGGTGGTTCTTCGCGCCTTCTCCGGCGGGTGTGGGTCTCCCCAGAGAGACACGAGCCCAGTTCTCTGGCAACAGCAGCTCTCCATAATCATGGCAGAGGAAGGGCGGATCGGCGGCGCAGGGCGGAGGCATGGCAGACCGGCGGAGAAGGGCGGAGGAATAGAATTTTTTACAAAAACAATATAAAAATTACAAAAACAAATATTTCTACAGTTTAAACAACGATATTAATATATATTAGAAAATAGATTAGAATATAATTAAATATTAATATTTATATATATAATTTAAAAATTATATAATTAAAAACAATATTATAATATTTAAATTAATTAATAAAATAATAAAAAATAAAAATAAAAATTTTCTGTGATCTGTGCTTGAAAGAAATTGACTGGGTAATCGTCCAACCACACACGTCAGTAGGAATGGGTATATATTTATTACAAAAAAATAATTTAAAAAATTATATAATAATTTTTTTTTAAAAAAAAATATACACAAAACGCCACCGCAGTTTTGCCAATTGGTTCTCTGTTTTGAACAGTTTTTCAAACACAGACTATCCAAACAGATCTCTGTTTCCAAAAATCAGTTTTCAAAAGCTCCATTTACAAACCTGCATTTACAACAGCTCATTTTACAACTGCAGCCGCTCTACCAAATGAAGTCTAAGGCTCCGTTTGGCATGAAGATGACGGTCATAAATGCATGGATTAAACCGTCATTCGTTAAAGATCATCTAACAACATCGTCCATTTGAACATAAAAGTGAATGAAGTTCCTTAGGTGGGGGTTACCACTGTGCCAAACGGAGTCTAAGGCTGTGTTTGACACGACTTTTTTGCTCAAGTGAGGTTGGACAAAAATGTTATTGTTGTAGAATGTATGTCTGGTATGACAAATGTTACGACCGTTGCCAAAAAAGAAACTAGTTTGGAGCATAAGATTTTGGCATGACAATGACGTTTTTGTCGTAGGCTGCGTTTGGCGCGGCGTATTTACTCCCGTGATTTTGGTCAAAAATTCTATTATCATGAAATGTACATTAATTTTACATGACAAATTTTACGACCGCTATCATGAAAATAAACTAGTTTTGAGCATAAAATGCATGGGGAATTGAATGATAAGTTCCCTAAGGATTCCATTGCAGGTACCTTTGAGAATTTCTTCAAGATTGTCAACGACCTAAGAGTCTATGGTCGGGTCTTCACAAATGGGGAACTGAATGATAGGTTCCTGAGATCCATGACTAAGGAATGAGATAACAAGATTTGTGCTATTCGGGAATTTGGAAAGCTAGCAGAGACACCTTCAAAATCTCTTCGGAAAACTTATGTCATATGAGCTACAAATAAATTCAAGAAAAGCGAAGAAGAGAAGAACAAGTCTTCATCCAAGGAGAAGTCTCTCTCTCTAAAGGCAGACATCTCAAGGAAGTCTAAGGCTGCTTCTCCTGCCCCAACACAAGAAGAAAGTGAAGAAGAATATTCAGAGCCAAGCACCTCAGGCTCAGAATTATCTGAAGGAGAGTTTTCTCTTCTCTCAAGGCAGTTCAAGAAATTCTTGAACAAGAAGAAGCAATGGAAAGGCAAGGATGCCTCATTCAGAAGATCATGTCACGTTAGTGATCGTCACAAGAAAGACTCAAGTAACCAAGATAGGTATTACTCCAAACAGAACAAACACATTTCTACTGACATTGTTTGTTATTGCTGCAATAAGCTAGGATATGTCATCGCTGATTGCCCGCACAAGAAGACGGAGGGTGGAAGAAGAGAGGAAAAGAAAACTTCTTACAATAAGAAGACTGAATGAAGCCTGGTAGACAAGAAGGGCAAGACCCTCAGTGACACAGATTCATCTGAGTCTAGTGATGAGTAGGAAGCCTACTTTGAGCTCATGACACAAACAGATGAAGAAGAAGAACCCCAGTTCACTGGGAAGGTAAATTCTCATACCTCTCTCTCTGAATCTGATGCTTCTGACCATGATCATGAGGACTGTTCGTTTGATGATGAATCTGAACTCATGACTCAATATAAAGAGTTGATCAAAGCCTACGACAAATGTCGTTGAGTCGCAAGATCTCAAGCTAAGGAGATCAAATCTCTTAAGGCTGAAGAGAGCAATCTGAGGGAGGAAATTGTAATGATGGACTCACTCAAAAAGAACTTTCATAATGCGATGGAAGAATATAATAAGGCTCTCGAACACCTAAATCTGAAAGAGAAAATCATCAAGGAATTGGAAGAATAACTTGAAGATGAAAAAAACTTGTCGAAAGTTTCTCCAAGCCCAAGACAGTCCTTCTGCTTGTTGTTGAATTCTCTGCTCATGCCAAAGGAGCTGGCTTAGGCCATGTGGTTGCTCCTAGTAAATCTTCTAGGAGATATAAAGCCCAGAGAAGAAATAGCTGCCAAGAAGGCTCTAGCCAAGGAGAAGGGGAAAGCTCCTCAAGAACAAACTCCTTTCAAAAAGGTTATCTTTCCAACGAATGAGTTTGATCTTGACTCGTCCTACGGTCACTTTACTAGGCCTACTCATGTAGAGCCCAAGTCTCGGTACCAAGGATGGACTCATCCCCAGAACTTTAGCAAGAGTTTCTTCAAGGCACCTTATGAGGAGATCACTATTCAGAGCTACGGACCTTATCATCATGATCGCAATATCAAGAATGATCCAAAAGCCAAACCTGTTGTAGAAAAGCCTATTATGGAGAAGAAGCCATGTGAGTGTCATCACCACGAAGCTTCTACTTCCAAATCTACTGCCCCTGCTAGACCAAAATATCAAAAGGTCAAGCAGGAGATCATTAGGCAAAGATACAACAGATTTGACTGTTGATGTTGTGACAAGGTTGGTCACTTCGCCATAGATTGCTCGTTTAATCCCAGATATTATGAAACTACTCCAGTTAATAATGTGAGAAAGACCGCTCACAATATTAACATACGTAGGGGGAGTATGCTAACTAGAGACCAAGGGCCCAAACAAGTTTGGGTTCCTAAGGCAACTTGATTCTACTTTTGCAGGAATGTCCAAAAGCGACCAAAAATCTCATCTGGTATTTGGACAGTGAATGCTCTCGGCATATGACCGAGACTAGAAGCTTACTCCAGAATTACTCTCCAATCATGAACGGACCAAAGGTCATCTTTGGAGGTTCTAACAAAGGGATTAACAAAGGCTACAGTATGATCACTAATGTAGTGTATCATTTTCCGATGTGGCTTATCTTGAAGGATTGGAACACAATCTTATAAGCATAAGTCAGCTATGCGATAAAGGATACATCGTAGAATTTCATGCAGACAAGTATTTGATAAAATCGATTGATAATTTAGAAACGATTTTATCAGGCAATCGTAGTAGGAATATATTTTGCTTAAATTTTATTTGCCTAGACTCTTCTATGTCAGTGTGCTTTTTGGCAAAAGATAGTGCGTCTCTTGGTGACAAATGATACAAGAGATTAACACATATAAATTTCAAAACTATTAATTAATTATTTTCTCTTAAATTAGTACGTAATGCCCTAAAGATAGACCTTGTCACACATGTATAAAAGGCAAACAAACAAGAGCTACTTTTAAAAGCATTATTGGCAAAGATTCTAATAGGTGTTTACACCTACTTCATATGGACTTGTACGGTCCACTGTAAATTAGAATTTTGGGAGGTAAGGATTATACATTGGTTATTGTTGATGATTACTCTCGCTTTGCATGAGTGTTCTTTCTAAAACACAAGTCGGATACTTTTGACATTTTTACTAATTTTATTAGGCAGATCCAGAATGAATACAACTATTTCGTAGTTAAAATTAGAAGTGACATTGAAACAGAGTTCAAGTCTGATGCCTCACTACTGGAATATTTTTGGGCTAAATTCGTCAACACTGCATGCCACGTGCAAAATCGAGCACTCATAAACAAGAATCATAATGTAAGAAACGAACAAAAAACAAGCTGGAAGAGGTATAACAGAAACTTTATTATCTGAAAAAGGTATCTATTACAAAGGTATGACCTCCCTTTTATAGAATGGAGGAGAGAAGAGAGAATACAAAAAAGAGATGTGGGACTAAAAAATTACAGGACTGAGCAGTCTATACAGAAACAACCCGAACAAGCCACGCGATTAGACGGAAGGGCTAACCGCTCGGCTACCACCAGAGAGGAAGGAGAGATCGCCATGGGAGACCGCTAGGTCGCCCCGTCTCCAAGACGCCAGAGACAAACCGCTAGACCGCTCGGACTCCAGACAGCAACAACACATCAACCAAACCGCTAAAGGGAAACCGCCAGATCGCGCGGTCTTCAGTCCGCCAAGACAAGCCGCCAGACCGCCCGGTCACTAACTTCAACACTCCCCCTCAAGCTAGAGTATATATATCGATTATGCCCAGCTTGTCGCAAATTTGAAGAAACGAGGCGGATACTGGCTTGGTGAAGATGTCAGCCAACTCTTTATCAGAAGTGACGAAGGGAGTGCAAATTTGTTCCTTCAAAATCTCTTCACGAATGAAATGACAGTAAACCTCAATGTGCTTGGTTCTTTCATGAAAGACCGGATTTTTAGAGATGTATATGACCGCCTTGTTATCACAGAACATAGGTAGAGGATGGTTGTAGACCTCTCCTAAATCCATCATGAGATCCCGTAACCACTTTAACTCACAAATGGTCGACGCCATACTACGATACTCTACTTCTGCACTGGATCTGGAAACAACATACTACTTCTTGCTCTTCCAGCTCACCAGATTTCTCCCGAAAAAGTTGCAAAAACCCGAAGTTGACTTGTGATCCCTTTTATCATCAGTGTAACTCGCATCTGAGTATGCTTCAACCCTCAGATGACCATTATTCTGTAAGAGTAATCCTTTCCCAGGTGCTGCTTTGACATATTCCAAGATCCGTAAGGGGGACTATAGATGACACTCCCTAGGCGCTTGCATGAATTGATTCACCTTGCCCACAACATAGAAAATGTCGGGCATGGTCACTGTGAGATATATGAGCTTACCAACCAAATGCCTATATCGCGTAATATCTGAAAGAGGAGGCGAATCATCTGTCCCGGTTTTGTCTTCTCCAATTGCCATAGGGCATCGAGCAGGTTTTGCTCCAGTCAATCCTGCTTTTTTTAATAGATCAAGAGCATACTTACGTTGGGAGAGGACTAAGGAGTTTAGCTTCCGAGAGATTTCAATCCCCAGAAAGTACTTCGGAGAGCCCATATCTTTCGTGACCAGATGTTGACGAAGATGCCGCTTTGTCAGGGCAACCCCTTCCTGGTCATCGCCAGTGAGAAGAATATCATCGACGTACACAGCAAGAACCACCAGTCCCGAGGAGGTTTTGCGAATGAATAGCGAGTGATCGGTAGAGCTTCGCATAAAAACCAATGGCCGCCACGATGCCGCTGAACTTGTCAAACCAAGCTCGTGGGTTCTGCTTGAGGCCATAGATAGCCTTCTTCAGCCGGCATACCCGTGTCTCCCCCTGAGCAACATACCCAGGAGGTTGCTCCATGTAGACGACCTCCTGAAGATCACGATAAAGGAAGGTATTCTTGACATCCAGCTGAGAAATCGGCCAATCTCGATTGACGGCCACAGAGAGTAGGACACGGACAGTGCTGAGACGAGCCACGGGAGAGAAGATGTCAAAGTAATCAACCTCATAGGTCTGAGTAAAGCCCTTGGCAATAAGGCGGGGCTTATAACGATCCACAGTGCCGTCCGGGACAAATTTTACCATAAATACTCAGCGATAGCCAACAACATCAGTACCGAAGGGAGGAAGAACAAGAGTCCAGGTACCCTGCTTAGTTAGGGTCGCCATTTCCTCATCCATGGCCATCTTCCAATGAGGAATAGTAAGGGCCTTTTGGTAGGAATGGGGTGTGGCAGTGACAGAGATAGCCAGAGCAAAGGCCCTGCGAGAAGAGGTAAGATGATCATATGAAACAACAACAGTAAGGGGGTGTAGAGTGTAACACCCATATCCGTCACATAGCATATAACAGTAGGTCCGGCCGGGGCTCGACGCCATATACTACGGACAGACCGGTTGGTTACTCATTGAAACTAATCAACCAATCACAATGTACTACACAAAGCATATAGCGGAAACAATTTATTAAGGTTGCAAAGAATAAAGAACCCTGCCAAGAGCATGAATGTCCACTATACAAACCATCTAAGAAAGTACAATACACGAGTACTGGCCTTATGACCTTACATTAGTTTGCTCAAATAAAAGTGTCTTCCAAACCTCAGCACGCAGGTCGGTCATACATGAGAATACAAGAAAACACTCAACAATAAGGCCTTCGAGGGCTGGCTCAGCAACTTGGGCTTTAGCCCGCTATTTACCGCTCGGCTCCGCAGCACCTGCAAGCAACAATCCACCGCATGGTGGTAAACAAGAGCAACGGTCAGCTAAAGCTGACCAAATTATAACGATCCTGCCCCCAGACCGGGGCGACAAAGCTCCTTCCCTGCACTTGTTCGAAAAACAAGCAACATAGCAAAGAAACATCACATCACAGGTGCACGCGCACAAGGCCGTACACCTCGTGCTCTCAGGGCACTTACTCGGCGAAGCCAGTCCCAACCCCGTCCGGTCCTTGACTCCACCACCATCCCCATGGGGCGGTAAACCTCATGAGCATTTAGTCATTTCAGCTGTAGCCTAGACTCATTATCCAAACCTCGGCAAGTCCCACGTAAAACTTTAGGTCACTTTAACCGAGCAGATGGAGCGGGTAGGGGTCCACCATCCCGTTGCTCACCCATCCATTGCCATTTGGCCTTTGACGCGGGCTAAGCTTCCCCAGTCCCAACTATCGATCAAAAATGGTACATAGCCCCGTTATGTACCCGGTTGGCTCCCAGGCCACCAATATGACAGAAATGCATTTCCGTCCAGATTTCCGGGTGCACCTTGGGGTTAATCCCCAAGATTCCCTGATGCATTCTAACATATAGCAACCCAAAAATAATCAAAAAGCTCGGAGTCTTCTCCGGCTAACAATGCATAACAAATCATCACCGATCCAGACCAACATGTCCGGGTAGGCTTCACACATTATGCCTACGTCCGTACTACGATTCCAGACTTTAACAAGGGGGACTTTACATATCTACGCCAAGGAATACCGCAAACTCGCCGCACACTCGTGGGAGAAGGGTTTTCCTATGCAAAGGAAGAAGAGCTTCACATGCTCAAGGTGAGAATCGTTACCCTAACATTTCTCCTCGGCGCCATGATGATCCAGTCGGATGGAAAGCACCGTCTCGACATCGCCTTCGCGGATCTGGACTCGGATCGAGAATCGGGGCTCTAAAGCTCCGCTGGCGGCCGGAGTTGACCTCCTTCTTCTTCCTCCCTGCTCTCCCTTCTCTCTAGCTTTTAGAAAGAGAAAACTCAAATGGAATGAGGGTTTCCAAGCCCTATTACCGGACATAACCCACAAGGAACACCCCCATCCGTCGGATCCCAAACTAAGGAAACGGACGACCACAATTCAGCCCAAAATTAGAAATCCTGGGCCGAACACGGCCTACGACACGCCCGTTTCCAGGGTCGTGTTAGCCATTCGCCGTCACTCCGAAATCCCGACCAGAACACGGCTTGTGACACGGCCTCTGACACGCCGGTGTAAAATGTGACACGCCCGTGTCAGGGCCCGTATCACGGCCCGTGTGCATAATCCAGAATTCTCCCGAGATGGACACGACCTATGACACGGCATTCGATATGCCCGTGTCACCTTTGAAACGCTCGTGTCAATGCCCGTGTCACGACCATGTGCGCAAACTGGAAAACTCCAGAGCGCGACACGCCCGTGTCCCAGGCCGTGCCCATCGACTCGACGACCGTTGACTGCCAAAACGTCGACCACGTGACCCGTGGCCGAACACGCCCCTGACACGCCCTGGGACACGCCCATGTCCCAGGCCGTGTCACCTGATCCAAGTCCCAGACTTTGCTCAAAATGTCACCCGTCCCTCTTTTGAGTTTCGGGGTGTTACAACTCTCTCTCTTAAAAGAATTTCGCCCACGAAATTACTAAAGGAAAAGAAAACAGAATACTTTAAGCAGTACCTGAGCGGAATAACTCTGGGTACTCCCACTGCATGGTCTGCTCCCATTCCCAAGAGAGCTCCTCACGACCGCAATTGTCCCAACGGACCTTGGCCATCCTGATCTCCTTGCTACGGAATCGCTTAATCTCAAAGTCTTCAATATGAACGGGCTTGACTCTTGTCATCAACCATTCGTCCACCGGTACTTGATCACCCGTGATCAAGTTCGAAGGCACTTGAACCGCCTTCCGCATCACTGCTATATGGAATACATCGCGTAGACTACTCATCTCCACTGATAGCCTTAGGCGATAAGCCGCTTCACCGATCCGCTTTAGAATCTCAAATGGTCCAAGGTATCTCGGGCTCAACTTCTTCAAGCGTCGCTCCCGTGAGACATCCTTGAACGACTATAGTTCCCAATACGCCAACCACGAATTCCACACTCCGATGCATGACGTTAAAGTATTTAGCTTGTCTATCTTGAGTGATCAACAACCGCTCTCGAATGGTTCGTACCAACGAAGTGGTACTCTCCACCTCCTATTTTTTGTACAACCTTGCCTCACCCGTTTCTAGCCACGACAACGACATGCGACATTTTCTACCATATAGGGCCTCGAAGGGCGCTATTTATATACTCGTTTGGTAGCTATTGTTGTATGCAAACTCCACCAAAAATAGATGGCCTTCCCATTGCTTCCTAAAGTCCAGAATGCACATACGAAGCATGCCCTCCAACGTCCTATTGACCCTCTCGGCCTGCCCATCCGTCTGCGGATGTAAGACTGTACTAAATTACACTTAGTTCCCAGCATTTACTGCACCAACCTCCAATCATTGGACGTAAAACGCCCATCTCGATCGCTCACGATGTTGCGGGGCACGCCGTGCAGTCTAACTATGTTATCCACAAACATCTTTGCCAGTTTCTCCACTGGATCATCCTTCCTATGCGGAATGAAGTGCGACAATTTGTTAATCAAACAACGATCACCCACATGACGTCGTTTCCCTACTGTGACCTTGGCAAGCCATGCATAAGGTCCAGTCGAACTTCTACTCCGGAATAGACAAGGATTTCAAGAAATCCCAGGCTTTTGGCACTCTGCCTTCACTAAGGTGCAAGACTGGCATTTTACCACATACAGTGCTACATCCTTCTTGAGTCCTGGCCACCAGAACAAATTCTTCAGATCTCAGCACAACATCGTGCTTCCTAAGTGAATTAAGTACTTGGTATATCATACCGCAACTCCACTCATAAATTACCCATGTTTGGGCCGCATAAATGATTGTCCTTCCTTGGCAGTCCACCTTCAGCCATCGATTTGGGATTTGACCCACCGAAGCCGCATCCATGATTTCCTTCATGCTTCTTTCCAAATCCATAGTCTGCCGAATCCGATCAGCCAGGTCATACTGAACTTCCGTCCGGTTCAATAACGCTTTGACGCTAGTCTGCTTGTCAACAAAAGAGATAGTTAACGTCTCCAACTCCCGAATAAATCTCTCATCATAAACCAGCAACTAGTTGGCTTGGGCAAGAGCCCTGCGACTCAACGTATCCGCAACTGCATTGCCTTTCCAGGGTACATAATGAATCTTGAACGTATAGTCTCCCAGGAACTCCATCCATCTCCGCTGCCTCATGTTCAGATCCTTCAGATCTAACAGGTACTTCAGGCTCCTGCGATCGGTATAAACATCGACCTTTACGCCGTACAAATAATGCCTCCACAGTTTTTGCGCAAAACACACGGCCGCTAACTTCAGATGGCGGACTGGACAATTCCTCTCATGCTCTTTCAGTTAGCGCGAGCCATAAGCCATAACATTACCATACTGAAGCAGCACGCAGCCCAATCCACTGCCCAAGGCAGTGCTGTAGATCTCAAAGCCTTTGGTCCCACTAGGAGAACTTAGCACCGACGTCGTGGTTAACCGGCTCTTTAACCCTTCAAAAGCTTGTGCGCACTCGCGCATCTAAACAAACTTTTAAGTTTTTCCTTGACAACGTTGTAAGGGGTAATTCTATCCGTGAGAAGTCCTCTATGAAGCGCCTGTAGTAGCCGGCCACCCCCGAAAACTCTGGACTTCCGCTACTGAGACAACACAGGCCACCCTCGTATAGTGACTAACAACGCTGGATCCACGCACTCCCACTCTACCAATTATAGGACCGAGGAGCGCTACCGAGGATAACCCAAGACTCACATTTGGAGAACTTGGCGTATAAATGGTTCCTTCTTAGCGTCCACAAAACCAAAAGTAGATATTCAGAAGTGATATTCTTCGCACTGCGAGTACATCACTATGTCATCGATGATACGATCACAAAATGGTCTAGGTACTCCATGAACGTTCTGTTCATCACTTCCATGAACACTGATGATGTATTAGTCAGCCCGAACGACATGACCGTACACTTGGAATGCCCATACCTTGCATCGAACACTATCTTTGGGGCATCACTTTCCCTTATCCTCAGCTGATAGTAACCAGACTTAAGATCCAATTTTAAGTATACCGATGACCCGACCAACTGATCAAAAGATCATCACTCCTTGGGATCGTGTACTTGCTCTTTTCCGTTAATTTGTTCAGTTCCCCATAATTGCTACAGAGCCGCAAACTCCCATCCTTCTTCTTAACGAAAAGGACCGATGCGCTCCAAGGCGACGAACTTGGACGCACATAACCCTGTTCCAACAACTGGTCGAGTTGAACCTTCAGCTCCGCCATTTCCTTAGGTATCAACCTATAAGGAGAGCGTGACACAGGTTTGGTACCTGACACAACTCAATCGTGAAATCGATCTCTCGCTACGGTGGGGCTCCAGGGAGACCATCAGGGAAACACATCAGGATATTCGGGTACACCCAATAAACTATCCAATGTAGGCTTAGGCTTCGAAGCCTCCCATGGTGGCGGTAATGACGCTTGCAAGTCGAACTCCTGACCCCCAACCCGTACCTTTACGACACAGACTCTCTCTTCACGCGCATTGAACAACCACTAGGCAACTACATATCCAATTTGTCCTTTACCATCGAAGGAGATACTCCGATGCGCGATATAAATCCTTCGGATAAAAGGAGTGCGAAGCTCCCGTATCGAACAATGCTCTTGCCGGATTACCAACAATCCAAAAAAAGCCTAGAACCTCCAGTCCTAAGCTAACACACATAAGGTATCAGGTATAAGAAGCTAGATTGCTATCATTTAAACCATACCTGTCATCCCGACGGTCGGCCACATGGCCTCCTGCTGGCCAAGAATGTCCACTCCCGGTTGGGCCAGAGTAAACAGTGATGCGGTGGACGCCACCGCCTTGACCTTCTCCTCAGATATTGCCCCCGGCTTCTTTTCGGACATTAGGCGTCCACTTCGACAATCCCGGGCATAGTGTCCCGACTTTCCACAGACAAAGCATGCATCCAGGGTTTGGGCTGTAGTCGCTCCGGATGTGCTAGAGAAAGAGACTAGACCTGACCTCCTAGCCTTCTTGTATCACCTACGGTACCCAGATTTTGAGGTGCTCGACTTGTTGGACATCGTTTTCTTTGCACCAGAGGCTTCAACTGCTCCTGCCATGGCTTTCGTTGTCTCCTGAGCACCCTCCCAACAATCTTTGGCAAAGTGCCCTTTCTTGCCACAAGAATGACAATTGTAAGTTGTTTGGCTAGTAGATGATCTAGCCTCTTTTCTTACCGTTTTGCGGTAGGTAGTCTTTTTAGGATCTGCAGGGTTCGACACCCTATCCACTGGTATTTGGTGAGTTTTCCCGAACTCTACTTCCAAGGCTCTGGCCGACTCCACCAAAGCTCGAAATCCCAATAACTTTGGTCCTAGCAGTAGGATACGCAACTCGCTGCGCAGACCATTATAGAATCTTTCGACTATAGACTGCTTGCTTTCCCACTCAAAGCTTGGGTAGCGCCTTATCATAAGGAATGTCTGCAAATATTCGTCCACTAAATGCGCTCCCTGCACCACAATCATGTTCATCTGCTGGCCTAATGGACCTCCAAATGCCCTTTGCTCCAACATACCGCCCGGTGTTGGGTCCATCTCAGGGACAGATGGTTGCACATTTCTTCCATGTTGTGCGTTGGTCACAGCGGACACCGCTTCAACCACCCTTCTTATGGTTTCCAAAGAAGTAGGGGTCTCAGGCACGTCACTTGGTGTAGTACTTTGCTTAGAAAACATGTGTTCAGACTTTCACGCTCCACTTCCGGACACCTATAGTCGTACAAAACACCAATAAGTGCCCGAACAAAATTGCAAAAAGCAATTATAGGAACACGCAGGTTCCCCAAACATGTGTATTTTCATTCCTAAGTGGACATTCATGAGTTCCTTTCATGTTATAACGATGACGCACACACATGTGCTCACCACCTCTTTAAGCGAAATCATTTAAGCTTGACCGAAACCGGTAGTCTGATACCAAATTGTAATACTCCTATCCGTCGCATAACATATAGCAGTAGGTCCGGCCGGGGCCCGACACCATATACTACGGACAGACAGGTTGGTTACTCATTGAAACCAATCAACCAATCACAACATCCTATACAGAGCATCTAGCGGAAACAATTAATTAAGGTTGCAAAGAATAAAGAACCCTGCCAAGAGCATGAATGTCCACTACAAAAACCAACCAGGAAAGTACAATACACAAGTACTGGCCTTATGGCCTTACATTAGTTTGCTCAAATAAAAGTGTATTCCAAACCTCGGCACGTAGGCCGGTCATACATGAGAATACAAGAAAACACTCAACAATTAGTCCTTCGAGGGCCGGCTCAGCACCTGCAAGCAACAATCCACCGCACGGTGGTAAACAAGAGCAACGGTCAGCTAAAGCTGATCAAATTATAACGATCCCTCCCCCAGACCGGGGCGACAAAGCTCCTTCCCTGCATTTGTTAGAAAAATAAGCAACATAACAAAGAAACATCATATCACAGGTGCACGCGCACAAGGCCGTACACCTCGTGCTCTCAGGGCACTTACTCGGCGAAGCCAGTCCGAACCCCGTCCGGTCATTGACTCCACCACCACCCCCATGGGGCGGCAAACCTCGTGAGCATTTAGTCCTTTCAGCCGTAGCCTAGACTCGTTCTCCAAACCTCGACAAGTCCCACGTAAAACTTTAGGTCACTTTAACCGAGCAGATGGAGCGAGTAGGGGTCCACCAGTCCGTTGCTCACCCCACCATTGCCATTTGGCCTTTGACGCGGGCTAAGCTTCCCCAATACCAACTATCGATCAAACACGGTACATAGCCCCGCAATGTACCCGGTTGGATCCCAGGCCACCAATATGACAGAAATGAGTTTTCGGGTGCACCTTGAGGTTAATCCCCAAGATTATTTGATGTATTCTAACACATAGTAACCCGAAAACAATCAAAATGTTCAGAGTCTTCTCCAGCTAATAATGCATAGCAAATCATCACCGATCAAGACCAACATGTCCGGGTAGGCTTCACACATCATGCCTATGTCCGTACTACGATTCCGGACTCTAATAAGGGGGACTTTACATATCTTCGCCAAGGAATACCGCGAACTCGCCGCACACTCGCAGGAGAAGGGTTTTACTATGCAAATGAAGAAGAGCTTCACATGATCAAGGTGAGAATCGTTACCCTAGGATTTCTCCTAGACGCCATAATGATCCAGTCGGATGGAAAGCACCGTCTCGGTCTCGCCTTCGCGGATCTGGACTAGGATCGAGAATTGGGGCTCCGAAGCTTCACCGGCGGCCGGAGTTGACCTCCTTCTTCTTCCTCCTTACTCTCCCTTCTCTCTAGCTTTTAGAAAGAGAAAACTCAAATGGAATTAGGGTTTCCAATCCCTATTCCCAGATATAACCCACCAGTAACAACCCCCATCCGTCGGATCCCAAACTAAGGAGACGGACGACCACGATTCAGCCCAAAATTAGAAATCTTGGGCCGAACACAGCCTACGACACGCCCGTGTCCAGGGTCGTGTTAGCCATTCGCCGTCACTCCGAAATTCCGACCAGAACACGGCTTGTGACACGGCCCCTGACACGCCCGTATCATATGTGGCACGCCCGTGTCAGGGCCCGTGTCACGGCCCGTGTGCATAATCCAGAATTCTCCCGAGATGGACACGGCCTATGACACGGCCTATGACACTACATTTGACACGCCCGTGTCACCTTTGACACACCCGTGTCAGTGCCCGTGTCACGACCGTGTGCGCAAACTGGAAAACTCCCGAGCGTGACACGCCTTGGGACATGCCCGTGTCCCAGGCCATATCCACCAACTCGACGATCGTTGACCGCCAAAACGTAGACCACATGACCCATGGCCGAACACGCCCCTAACACTCCCTGGGACACGCCCGTGTCCCAGGCCGTATCACCTGATCCAAGTCCCAGACTTGGCTCAAAACGTCACCCGTCCCTCTTTTGAGTTTTGGGGTGTTACATAGAGTACACATCCGCACCCTTTTACAAAATGCTACATGAAGATCTAGGTCGGCGGGTCCCTCGGTATCTGAAGCATCCGTGGTAGAGAGAGCTGACCCGGGAGTAGAGAGCGACGATGGCGGAGATGAGGGAGACGGTGGCGGAGAAGAGGGAGAAAGAGTGGATAGAGACAGAGTAGGGGTTGAGATCGCAGTAGGAGACGAGAGAACAAAGAGAACAGTAGGAGTATCATAAGCTAGAGGGAGAGAAAAGGATTCAGCCGAGAAGTAGGAGGCATTCTCGAAGAAGGTGACATCAGCAGAGACGAACTGCTTACGAAGAACGGGGTCAAAGCAACAATAACATTTCTGAGTTGGGGAGTACCCCAGAAAGACACATTTGGTGGAGCGAGGGGAGAGCTTATCTCGGGTGGCAGATGGGGCATGCACAAAGACAGTGCACCCAAAGATTCGGAGAGGGAGGGGGAAGGGCTCCTTGCCCAGATACAGAATGGAGAATGAGGTTTTCCCGTGGAGAACCATGGAGGGAATGCGATTGATGAGGTAGCAGGCAAGGAGAACAACATAGACCCAATAGGAGCGAGGAACATGCATCTGGGTCATCAAGGTACGAGCGATATCGAGGAGATAACAGTTTTTGCGTTTCGCCACCCCATTTTGCTGGGAGTTATAAACACAGCTAGTCTGATGAATAATGTCATGTTGTACACAAAAAGATGTAAACGCATGACTCAGATATTCTTTAGCATTGTCTGAGCAAAATGTTTTAATACAAATATCAAACTGAGTTTTAATTAATTGATAAAAAGAGATCCATACATCCAAAAGTTCAGAGCGATCTCGTAAGAGATACACCCAAGTACATCTAGAAAAATCATCAATAAAAGTTATAAAATAAGAACTACCCCGACCAATGGTGAGGGTAGGAGCAGGGCTCCATACATCGGAGTGGACTATATCAAACAGACGGTAGAGCCCCGACCTTGCTTCAGCGGGAAGGAGGAATGGTGATGCTTGCCAAGCTGACAAGCGTCGTAGTTGAGAGGAGTAATGGAAGGAAGAAGGTGGGGCAGAAGCTGATGTAGAAGTCGCGGAGGAGGATGACCGAGACAGAGATGTCACTGGAGAAGATCCGTAGAAGAAGAGGAGAAGGCGGACAAGGCGGAAACATTGTAGAGGAAGTAGAAGCCCTGCTATAGGGTAGGAAACTGACTATTTCATATTTTAAAATCTTTGGTAGTAAGTGTTTCGTACTTAACAATGGTAAGTATAACACCACTAAATTTAGTGAAAAGAGCTGCGAAGGTATTTTCATAGGTTATAGTAGCCATAATAAGGCATAAAGGATTTTCAACAAGAAAACCCTAGTTATAGAAGAATCTATCAGTGTTGTTTTTGATGAGAAAAGCTTGTTGCAAGGCAGTTCTTCTAGTGTGTTCATTGAAGATGCAGGTTCAAGAATAAAGGAATTAAACTTGGATGAGCCGACTGAAGAAAAAGATCAAAAGTTCATCAAGATCACCACTCCAACCCCAATTGGAGAGGTTAATGACAATGATGAAGACGTCATCCAAGTAAATGAAATCACTCAAGGGATGGAAGAAGCTCCAGATGCAAGGAACCTCGAACTCAGACACTTGAAGGATCACTCAATTGATCAAATCAACGGAGATTCCCAGAACGATGTCAGAACTCGTAGAGATACAACTAATGAAAATTTATATTTGAGCTTTCTCTCACAGGTTGAACCAAAGAAGTTTGAGGAGGTAAACTCAAACGCATCTTAGATAATGACAATGAAAGAAGAATTGAATCAATTTAAGCGTTGCCAAGTCTTGAAGCTTGTTCCAAGACTCAGGAGTAAGAATGTTATCGGAACCAAGTGGGTCTACAAAAACAAGATGGACGAAGATGGAACCATCATAAAGAACAAAGCCAGACTCGTTGCCAAAGGATACTGACATGAAGAAGGAATCGACTTCGACCAGACGTATGCTCCAGTGGCAATATTGGAGGCAATCAGGTTGTTCCTAGCTTATGTTGCACTTAAGGGCTTCACTGTTTATCAGATGGGCGTGAAGTCGGCCTTCCTTAATCGTGACATAAAGGAAGAAGTGTTTGTGGAACAACCTCTAGGTTTCGTTGATTCTAACTTTTGTGATCATGTTTATCTTCTATTTAAAGCATTATATGATTTGAAACAAACTTCTCGAGCTTGGTATGAGACGATGTCTAGCTTTCTTCTTGAGAACAAGTTCACAAGGGGAAAGATAGATAAGACATTATTTCATAGGGAAATAAAATGCAAGATTTTGCTAGTGCAAATCTATATCGATGACATTATTTTTGGCTCTATTGACGACAACCTCTACAAAAAGTTTTCAAAACTTATGCAAGGGAAGTTTGAAATGAGCAGTATGAGAGAGCTGAAGTATTTCTTAGGACTTTAGGTGAAATAATATGAAGATTGAATTTTCATCTCTCGGACGAAGTTTACCAAGGAGTTAATTAAGAAATTCGGAATGGAGAATGCATCCTCTATGAGGACTCCAATGGGTTCAGCCATATCTCTGGACAAGGATGATAAAGGGAAATATTTTGATGAAACTAAGTACAAAAGCATAATTAGATCCTTGCTCTATCTTACTGCTAGTAGACCTTATATAATGTTTTCAACATGTGTGTGTGCTAGATTTCAAGTGAACTGTAAGGAATCTCACTACGCTACTACAAAGTAGATTTTGAGATACCTTAAAGGTACACCAAATCTTGGCTTATAGTGCCCAAGAAGTAATGATAGCGAACTAATTGGTTTCTCAAGTGCAGATTTTGTAGGAAGCAAAAATGACAGGAAGAGCACTTCAGGGACTTGTCAATTCCTAGGAGATGGGAGTTGTTCGCGGAGATCAAGATGAAACACATGCTTGCTATGCAAGACAGACACAACCAATATCTACTACCACCTTCAGTTTTGACGACATGAACCTACGTCCAGCAGTGGATTCCTAGGAAGGACGCTCTCCCCGATGCAGGAAGATCCCCTGCAGCATACCAGCAGCTTGCGACTTGCATCGCGTCCTTCCCTCTAAGTTTTATTTTATTTTATTTGTACTCTTTATTATCTGCATCCTCTTACATCTTGCTTTTGCCACTTTGTGATCGTAAAAATCGTGAGCTCAGGCTTGTGCGAACTATGCCTATTTCTAAATGTAATATCGTATTTATTTCAGTAATATCAATCTGAAATCTTTAGGTAAAGCCGTGTTTACAAGCCAAACAAGCAGGTTCTTTGCCAACATTGCCACTCAACATCTTAATATTGCCAGGGCCTGCCCCCTCGCGATTGCACCCAGATCGAGTATTTATACTCTCCGACAATCAACTCATACTCGGGCTATGTCGTGCAACCGGATTAAGTATCTACATTCTCTGGCGTTTGGATTGGGACTTACATTCTCTGCCGTTACTGCAGATCATCGCCCTGCCGTCGCCAGGGCCTGCCCCCCTCGTGATTGCACTCGGATCGAGTATCTACATTCTCTGGCAATTGGCTTATTGCCAGGCTAGGTCGTGCAACCGGATTGAGTACCTACATGCTCCAGCGGTTGGATTGAGTACTTACATTCTCCGTCGTTACTACAGACCATCGCCCTGCCGTCGCTAGAGCCTGCCCCCTCGCGATTGCACCTGGATTGAGTACCTACATTCTTCGGCGGTCGGATTGAGTACTTACATTCTCCACCGTTACTACAGACCATCGCCATGCCATCGCCAGGGCCTGCCCCCCCTTGCGATTGCACCCGGATCGAGTATCTACATTCTCCGGCAATTGACTTATTGTCAGGCTAGGTCGCGCAACCGAATTGAGTACCTACATTCTCCGGCGATCGGATAAAGTACTTACATTCTCCGATGTTACTGCAAACCAACGCCTTGCCATCGCCAGGGCCTTCCCCCCTGGCGATTGCAATCGAATTGAGTACCTACATGCTTCCACAGCAGGATTGAGTACTTACATTCTCTGTCATTACCGCATGCCAACACCTTGCTATCGTCAGGGCCTGCCCCCCTCGCGGTTGCACACGGTTCGAGTATTTACATTCTCCGACAATTGGTCCATAGCCAACTCGGACGTGAGGCAGACTCGCGCAAGCTAAGCCGCGAATCCAACTCGCGCAAAATCGCGAGCCAGCCTCGCCCGAACTTTCCCACAGGCCAGACCTGCAAGAGCAGTGCTCAGGAAAAAGAAGCTGAGTAATAATGTCATACAAAAATGCACGCAAAAGCACTAACTACAAACTGCCATACGTGAAAACAAAGTGCAAGACATACAAACATAAAAGCACTTACCACTTAACTCATTGCCTTCAAAGAAGAAGACATATGTGGAGCAACCGCCTCCATAGAAGTAGTCTGGGGGGGAGGACACTCAAGTACCTGTACCTCAGGAGTAGTCTCAGGACGAGCATCAAAAGAAGCAACCGTGACCGCCATGTCAAAAGCTGTCATAGCCATCCTCTTCCGGTCTCCACTTAAAGGAGTTTCGATAATCTGCACCGTATCCTCACCCCAAGGTTGGCAGGTAGCCCGAATTTTTTCCTCCAAATTGCAATTTGATCTTTGGAAAGACAAGAGCGCAGGTGCATCGGTCTTGCACTGCGCTTCGAAGCCCGCCACCAAAAGTAAAAGAAAAGGGGAGAAAAAGTTAGATGCAACACAAAGGCGCGCCACACGCGGCAAAATTGAAGACCATGCTTACTCAAAGGAGGAGCGAACCGAAGACCGCGCGTACGCGCAAAGCAAAGGCCTGCGTGGGAGCACGAGAAACAGGACACACACACACGCACACCACAAGGGCGCACGCAGCCGCACCTACGCGCCCACGCATGGCGTGGTGCGCGAGCACCCCGCGCACTCGCGGCCTGGTGCGTGCGTGCACCCCGCACACGCGCGGCCTGGTGCGCGTGCATCCCACGCGCGCGGCTGGTCTCGCACGCACCACGCGGCCTGGAGCCCGCGCCGGCGTGGTACACAGATCCGCACCGGCTGATCGTCGTCGCACCGCTCGGCCCCGAGAGCGTCGAGCGCTTCCCTCGGGCGCATTAGCACCTCCTCCCGCTCATCCTCGGAGTGCCTTTTTTCAATATATTAATTATCTGAGTTTGCAGGGCACCGCCATCCGACGTCTCCGGCCTTTCACCGATTGTCATTACGCACACGGGAGATGAAGGAAAAATCCATGTCTTCTCAGCTTGTACTAACCTTTGGCAACAAAGGATTTGAGGAACAATTGATAGAGATGAAGCCCCATTTGTAAGTTTAGGGGTGCAATCAGCCACTCTCCCATGATCACCCTCATAAGGGGAAATCATGGGTTTGACCGGTCAACTCACTTCTCATGATCCCCTCCACAATAGAAGGATTATGGGAGGGCCACCCTTTCAATAACTATCGCCGCCGGCCGCCGGTAACCACCCACTAACCACCAAGTTAGTGGGGGGACATGTCATCATTAAATTAAATAATCCCCTAAACTATGAAATTAATGCTTATGTAGGTGATTACGGTGTGCGGATAACCGCGTAACCACCGTAACCACCTCCTAGAGGCTATAAAAGGAGCCTCGGGCCTCCTCATTTCTCACTTTTTTGCTCCCTCAGTCTTCTTCTTCCTCAGGCCAGAGCTCTGTCGAACTCCTCCCTCGAATCATCATCAAGCCGCCTACGAGCAAGGGGAACGCCCAAGTCCCCAAGTTCGCAGAGATGGGAAGAAGACGACCATCACCAGCACTCAAACACACCAGCCACCAAGCAACATCCAGCACTTCTTCGACGAAGCCTGTTGCCCGTTTTGAGTCAGGAATTCTCTCTCACCGCCTAGTTGTAACGAGAAGCGGCATGTCGCCCTCGATTCCCCAAATGCCCTGTAACCGTAAGCAAATATTGGATTTTGACCGACACTGACCTGATCACGTTATTTTTTACCCAGTTGAGGGATTTTTCCACGTTAAAACCTCTTGTGTACATCTGATCCATTTCATTAACTGTGTGCATGCTCGACGGTCTCGAGAGCTAAGGCGGTCCAATTTACCCCGGTCCTACCGGGACGCCGAGTCAGTCAGTACCATGTACGAATAGTCAAAATGGATATGCGAACATGAACACCCTTTTATAATCCTTTGTGTAGAAATATACGATCAGAAATATACATTTAGGGTCCAACTGACACGACTTTGTGGTCCTGTGAGTCTGGACAAAAAGGCCACCATCATAAAATGCATGTTTGACAAAGACAATTGCTTGACCGCCACCAAGAAAAGAGAACTAATTTCGAACATAAAAGTAGATGAATTATTTTAGGTGGGGTCGGCGTTACCGTTCATAATCGTCGTCATAGGGGCGGATCCAGAACACCTCCATTTTAGCAAAGCCGTTTCTCTCTTGTCCGACAACACTTTTTGACGGGTAATTAGTCAAAATTTATTGTATCAGCGAGAAGAATCCAAATACACTAACAATTTTGCAAAATTCCAGAAATTTTAAAAAGGAGGGGCCAAACATCGTCGTCAAAAAAAATTTGAACGCCTTCAGCTTGTTCAGGGTCATTTCTGCCTCATCCGAACATATTTTCTGACATGCAAATAGTTAAAATTTAATTTATTGTCTCAACCATAAAAATCTTAATTCACTAATAATTTTACAAAAATTTTGAGAGAATCCGACCATCCCCCTTGATCCGCCCATGCAACTTCGGCGTGCTCACGACCGCGGCCGTGCCAAACGCAGCCACACGCATTCTTATCATAGGCAAGCTTTATTTCGTAAATATTAATATGATTTCGAGTCTGTCTTAAATCGCTCGAAATATGATTCAAATCAACTCAGAAGTAATTAAAAAATTATATGCTTATTAATATATTCTTATTTTAAAATTAAACACAATAAAATTTGAGCGATGTTAAAGACAGTCAAAAAAGTGCTATGTGCAGACAAAAATAACCCAATATCTATATTTTTTAGGATATTTACTCCTCTTAAGCGCAGGCAAAATCCTGAACGCAAAATCGAAGGTTTCCGCAGACGCCGACGCTGCCCGCCTCCTCCTTCGTTCCCGTCGTCTGCCTCTCTTGTGGCCAACGATCCTAGAAGACGACGGCACGCCAACGCCCTTCCAAAGAGGCCAAGCTCGCTCGCTCCAACGCCGACCACGATGACGCCACGCCTATTCTTTCGTTCCCGTCGCCCGCCATCAAAGTCCTTCGTTCCCGTCGTCGGTCTTTCTTGTGGCCAACGATCTGAGAACACGACGCCACGCCGACGCCCTTCCGAAGAGGCCAAGCTCACTCGCTCCAACGCCGACCCCAACGACGCCACGCCTACTCCTTCGTTCCCGTCGCCCTCCTCCTCCTTCGTTCCCGTCGTCCGCCTCTCCTGTGGCTATCTTGATTCGAGAAGACGACGCTACGCCGACGCCCTTCCGAAGAGGCCAAGCTTGCTCGCTCCAATGCCGACCCCGACGACGCCATGCCTCCTCCTTCGTTCCCGTCGCCCGCCTCCTCCTTCATCTTTGTGCGCACATACAAAAAACGGTTGCAAATAACATTTCATTGTGTGCACATAAAATTTGTGTGCACATAGCCATTTTGGCCTGCCTTTAACATTGCTCTAAAATTTAAACTTAAATAAAAAGAATGAAAGTTGTAAATGTTTAATTTACTAAATTTATAGGTTGCTCAATTTAAATTTGATCGAGTAAACTAGGAAAAAAGAAAAAAATTGCTGAATTTCGATCCAGCACGATTCGATTTCGAGCCGACTCGGAATCAAGCCATTTCGAGTCGAGCCGACTCGACTCGAAATTGATTTCGATTTCGAGTTGAAAAATTTCGATTTCGAGATGAGCTAAAATCACTCGAACTTGACTCGATCAGTCCTAATTGGCACCAGACGCGCATTTAGCGAGGATTATGCGCTCCAAAACCATAATAGAAATATTATTGTGGGTAGTTACGGTGTGCGAATACCAGCATAATCACCGTAACCACCTCCTGGAGGCTATAAAAAGGCCCTCAGACCTCCTCATTTCTCACTGATGGGTTCCACCTTCATTTATAGGAGAACCCCCCCCCCCCCATGATCTCCTCCAAAAGTGGATCATGGGTGACCTACCCCCTCCATGAACTCTCAGGAGGAGAAAATCATGGGGGGGGGGGGGGGGGCGAGACCCGCTCCCTCTCCCCGTGGACGGAAAACCGCCACCACCAGGCAGGTCGCGGCCAGACCGCGCCAGGCCGTCTCGCCTCCCTAGGCCGCACCAGGCCGCCTGACCGCTAGCGGCCTGGTCGCGGCATGCCACTGGCTTAGCCGCGGGTGGCCACGACAGGCCGCCCAGCTGCTGGCGACCCCCGGCCTGGCCGCGGCGGCCCCCGGCCTGGCCGCGGCCGACTCCCGGCCTGACCGCGGCCGGCCCCCGACCTAGCCTTGCCGCAGCCAGCCACGGCCGGCCTAGTCGCGACCGGCCACGGTCGGCCAGACCACCGGCGGATCGGCCACGGCAGACCGCCGGCCTAGCTGAGGCAGGTCGCCGGCCTAGCCGCGGCAGGCCGGTAGCCTAGCCGTGGCCGGCCCCCGGCAGGTCGCCACTGCTAACCACCAGGCCAGCCTCCCCCGCCGCCGGTTGCCCGACCGACCACTCCCGCCACCGTGGCGGCCCATCACCATGGACGACCTTCCCACCGTCCGATCGTGGGGAGGCTCTCCTCGCCGTCCGATCGGGAGGATAACCACCCACTAACCCACTACTTTAGTGGTGGGGCCCGCCATAATCCTCCCCTAGAGCCTATAAAAGGGATCCCAGGGCCTCTTCATTCTTCACCTTTTCTCTTCTCCGAGTTTTCTTCTTCTTCCTCAGGTGAGAGCTTTCCTGCCTCCTCCACCAAGCCGGCCACCGCTCGTCGTGAACCACCAGCAGCAACCATCGGCCACCAGCGGCCACCAGTGACCACCAGCTGCTACCAGCGACTATAAGCACCCCACTAGCGCGTTGATAGCAAAAGGACGCCCAAGACCTTGAGGAAGCCGAAGGAAGAAGCCATCTGAAGTCAGCAAGCGCGCGCCGCCCCGAGCGCAAGTGCCAGAAGCATCTCGCACATTTCCACGTGTAAGTCACTTCCGCGGTGCAGCCTGTTGCCCGCAGGAAGCTATAGTCTCTCTCTCTCTCCACTCAAGTTGTAACGGGAGCGGCATGTCGCCTCGATTCACCAAGCGTGCTGTAATCACAAAAAGCTAGTGGAATTTGACCGGCACATACCCGATCACGTGGTTTTTTACCCATTTAAGAGGTTTTTCCACATCATCACATCTTGTGTCAACTTTCTACTTTCATTGACTGTGTGCGCGCTCGACCGCCTCGTGAGCTAAGACGGTCCAAGCAAATCCAGTCTGACCGAGACATCAAGTTAGTCCGCAACAGTTTGGCGTCGTCTGTGGGAAACATTCTCGACATCCTTCAGAAGACAAGTCACTCATCTTTACCGCTTCCAAAGCTCAGATTCAATGACGAAGAGAAGTACCCACACCACTGAAGGGTCCGCACTTGGTGAACACATCGAACCAGCACGATCCCACTCACTAGTGGACGTGTCACTGACTGCCGAAGTAGCTTTCGCCCCCGTCACCGCCCTTGAGGGGCGCGTCCGCCAAATGGAAGAACAACAAACGAAAATGCTTGCATTACTCCGAAACATGGGAGCACCTCCTGCTCCCCCGATGCCGCTGGCCCCAGCAAATCCTCCACTACAACCAAACCCGGAAAGGGTTCAAGAAGAGCCTGAGGATTATTCTGACGCCGCAAGCTCCACTCACCCAGCTCAAAGAGGAGTAAGAGCAGATCATCTTCATCACCATCCCGCCGGCGACGTTCACCCCCCTCCTCTCGAAAGGTTTACTCGGGAGGAAATTCGGGAAGTTATAGCCAAAGAATACCGCCAAGCTGGAAGAGGAGACTTTCAGGCTCACCAACCGCTCTGCCAAGGATCCCCCTTGACGCCACAAATCCTCGATCATCCCATTCCACATGGATTCAAGCTTCCAAACATCGATACGTTTGACGGGGCCGATGATCCACTAGAATACATCAACCACTTCACCACCATCACGAGGATTTACAACACTCCAGACAAGTTGCTCTGTCAAGTGTTCCCAGCAACACTCAAAGGAAAGGCCCGTACATGGTTCCATTCCCTGAGAAATGGCACCATTGCCAACTTCGCAGAGCTGACCAGGCAATTTACTGACCAATTTATCGCAAATCGGAGAATTGTGCGCGATCCCTCTAACCTTTCAGGTATTCGACAAAATGAAGGAGAGTCCCTCAGGGACTTCTTTCGCTGCTTCACCTCTAAGGCACGCCAAATTCCGGGCGTCGACCTCGAACTTCTCAGAGGCGTCTTCCTTGGCGGGCTCCGCCCCAGCGGCTTCTATTCAGCACTCATGAGGGAGACCGTGCCCAGTTATCCAGATCTCGTTCATCGGATCGAGGCCCGGATAGCAGCCGACGAAGCTATTGAAGCGCACTGACATCAGTTTGAAGGAGGACAGAAAAGAAAGAAAGAAGAGGAACTCTCACAAGACAAGAAGAACGACGTCAGAGTGAGCGTCGCCGCAATAGCCGTCAACGTGACCTTCCAAAGAATGGGGGGGCAACATCCACTTCAGGAATACACCCCTCTGAATATCACCCGCACTAATGTGATTTATGCAATTCAGAATGATCCGGCCTTCCAATGACCAAGAGCACCGCGGCCAAACCCCAAGGCCGATCAGACAAGATACTGCGAGTTCCACCGCGCAACGGGTTACAATACCGAAGAATGTGCCGGCCTAAAAGATGAAATTGAACGTCCTGTCCGCCAGGGGCTCCTCGGGAGATTTTTGCAAGGACAAGCACAAATCCCAACACAAGGAAACGGTGGAGGAAGGTATACGGTGGGCAACATACAGACCATCGCCGGACCCCCAACAACGAATACCTAGGATGGACGCTCTCCCCGACACATGATGACCCTCTATAGCACACCTGCAGCCCGAAATTCACGTCGCATCCATCCCTCCGCATTTTTATCTTTTATTAATGGTGTTAATCGTCTGCTTTTTCCATCGTCTTGTTTTTGTCACTTTAGAATAGTAAAAGTCACAAGCTCAGGTCCGCACAAACCAAGTTTATTTCCAAGTACAATATCATATTTGTTTTAAGGTAAAACTGTGCTTACAAACCCAACAAGCAGGTTCTTCAACAACTTTGCCCCTCAATGTCCTGTCATCGCCAGGGCCTGCCCCCTCGCGATTGCACTTGGATTGAGCACATACGATCTCTGGTAGCCTAGCCGCGGCCGACCCCCGACAGTTCGTCACCTCCGGCCACCAGGCCAGCCGCCCCCGTCGTCGGCCGCCCGATCGGCCACTCCCGCCACCGTGGCGGCCCATCGTCGTGGACGACCTTCCCACCGTCCAATCGAGGGGAGGCTCTCCTCGCCGTCCGATCGGGAGGATAATCACCCACTAACCCACTACTTTAGTGGTGGGGCCCGCCATAATCCTCCCCTGGAGGCTATAAAAGGGACCCCAGGGCCTCTTCATTCATCACCTTTTCTCTTCTCAGGGTTGTCTTCTTCTTCCTCAGGCGAGAGCTCTCCTGCCTCCTCCACCAAGCCAGTCACCGCTCGCCGTGAACCACCACCAGCCACCATCGGCCACCAGCGGCCACCAGTGACCACCAGCTGCTACCAGCGGCTATAAGCACCTCACCAGCGCGTTGACAGCAAAAGGACGCCCAAGACCTCGAGGAAGCCGAAGGAAGAAGCCATCCGTAGCCAGCAAGCGCGCGCCGCCTCGAGCGCAAGCGTCAGAAGCATCCCGCGCATTTCCACGTCTAAGTCACTTCCGCGGTGCAGCCTATTGCCCGCAGGAAGCTATAGTCTCTCTCTCCACTCAAGTTGTAACGGGAGCGGCCTGTCGCCTCGATTCACCAAGCGTACTGTAATCACCAAAAGCTAGTGAAATTTGACCGGCACAGACCCGGTCACGTGGTTTTTTACCCATTTAAGAGGTTTTTCCACGTCATCACATCTTGTGTCTACTTTCTACTTTCATTGACTTTGTGCGCGCTCGATCGCCTCGTGAGCTAAGACGGTCCAAGCAAATCCGGTCTGACCGGAGCATTGAGTTAGTCCGCAACACTCACCTTTTTCTTCCGTGTTTTCTTCTTCCTCAGGCCAGAGCTTTGCCGGCCTGCCACCGCTCCTCCACCAGAAATTCTCCTAGGGCCTCCGTCACTCCATAAATTCGGCTAAGTCCACACCGGGAAGAAGACGCTTCACTCGCTGCAGGAAGAGTCGCGTTCGCCCATAATTCCCCTGTAAGCAGACTCGTGCAGAGCATCCTGCTGTCCGCCGCGAGCCTGCAATTCTCCCTCTTATTCTCTCTCACCTCCACAGTGTAACGAGCAGCGGTCTTTCGCCCTCGATTCTCTGAACAAGTTGTAGCTTGAGACTGATAGTGAAGTTTGATCGGCGCAGATCCGGACACATGATTTTTTATCTTGTTAAGGAGTTTTTCCACGTAAAAATCGCCATGTACTTGCTCGTTTATTTTTTTGACTGCTTGCACGCTTGACCGCTCCTGGGCTAAGACAGACACATTTGAACCGATTTATGAGCACCGAGTTAGACTGCAACAATTTTTAATTTATTTTAGGAGCAATGAGGCGGAGTTTGATAGATTTTTAAATTACAGTTATTTGGCATCCAATAGAATAAGAAGGAAATTGTTTGCCCCAACCCCACTTTCCCTGTTTCTCATTCCCCCACGTGACACTAAACTTGTAATTTTTGTCCAATGCACAATTTAATAAAAATTAAGAGAATCTCGCATACAAAATAAAAAAACACATAAATTTAAAACACTTAAAAAGTGTAAATCTTTATACTATAAGGAAACCCATTTCTAGGCATGGTGTAACATTCGGTGGACTAAAATACCCTCTAAAATGGTGTAACATTCATTCCCTAAATACCCTCCAGGGCTTAAACTTAGGAGCATTTCGGTAATAAGCAGGCAATCCTTGAGGGCCGGCTTACTGTTGCCCCTCTAAAAATCGCGATACCCGCAATTTTTTCCTCACTTCTGTGCAGTGCATCCCGATTCTTCCTCCTCCGGCTATCATCGCACGCCTCCGCCAGGAAGATCATCTACATGGCGGAGGAGGATGCTCGGGCTGCTGTATGTGGCAACTTCACGACGGTTCTTCTGCGCAGGTAGGGAATCGCTCCTACGACCTCATGACGCTTCTTCGGTTCTTCTGCGCAAGTAGGGCATGGCAATCTCTCCTCCCGCGACTTCACTCATCCGAAGCCATCCTTCCATCCCGCCGCCTCCGTCGTAGAAGCCTTTCGTCGACGAAGATCTTCGCTCTTTAGAAAAGTCGGAACCATTAATAAATAACTCCCGCTCCCTCACGCCTGCTCAACCGCACGCAGGATCCATCTCGCGAAAGAATTCCCGATCCCTCCTCGCCACGCTCGATGACTTCTCCGCATCCCCTGCATTAGGCGGCAAGGCCGTTTACTTACTTCTCCATGTATCTAGGTTTTCGTTGAAGCCCCTGCCGCAGCCGCTTACGTTCCTCTGCCTCTTCTAGGTTTTCTTCACACAGGTTCCCCCGCCACCTGAATCCCACGGGAGCCGCCGCCGCCGCCGTCTGCACTCAAAACCACTGCTGCTAATTGCAATCTGATTGTTGGTCTTCGCTTTATTACTACCTGGTACGGCTTCACCCCTACATGTCTTCCCTCTACTCATTTATGTTTATTAAAAAATATCCAATTTATTTGTGTTCTGTTTATCATCGGAGAAGAAACAAAACTAATTTGCATCTCCTCTCTCAGATTCTGTATCGATTCCATTTGCCTTTTTGGTTTACTTTTTATTCTACAGGTAGCTATTAAAGCCGAATATGCATGTGGAAGGTTTTGGCTTTGCCTTTTTTTCTTGCTCTACTCTTTACTCTGCCAGGGTTCAAGATTTCAGAATTGTTAATACAGTTTTGACATGGTAGAAGGTAGGGACTTCTTAGGTTGTTATATGGTCAAGATGAAAAATAATTGGATTATGAATCAGGGCTTCATTTACAAATCAATTTTGTATTGTTTGATCGCTATCAAATATTAGTATGACCTCATTGTGTGGTTGATCTAATGAATTTACTTTCAATAACCATGAAAATCTGGCATCTTCATACTTGAACTTAAAGATGTGTTTTGAAAGTTTGGTTAGTGTCAACTCTTTGAAATTTTGGTTTCCCTGCCAGGAGGTAGAGAATTAATGGTTGTTTATTATGCCATTTTAAATTGTCCAGATTGATTACACCAGAACTTATATTATGCATCATTTCATTCACATGCTGTTAATGTGAATTTATTATGACTTTTAAATTCAGTTTTTTGCTTCAAACACGTCTATTTATTTCAGCTCAATCACCTTCTCCATTCTCACTGATTTATGTTGGTCTGTCACAAGTGTTCATACTTTGTTTTCTTATTCATCTATAAAAGTTTTCTTTATTTTTGTGTTTCCTAAAATTTTCCATAGAAAATAGAGGTAGATATAACTCCCTACAAATTAAACATCATCAGTGCCAACTTTTTAATGTTCGTCAGTGGTTTTTGATCTTTCATTATCAAAAGCATCCGGCTATTACTTATTGTTCATATGTCTGCGGCTCTCAATGGACAGATATCCACAACCTCGACAATGCAAGCTACGGGGTTTCATCCATCACCCAATTATGATAATTTCTGTAATGAATGAGAAAAACCATAGCCAACCCGCAATCGTTTACTGCAGAAAACCGCTGCATAGTCGTTGCGGTTTGCTACAGAAAACCGCTGCATAGTCGTAGTGGCTTGCTACCAGGAAAACCCGTTCAAACACGCATTAGATTGTTGCAGGAAACGACAACAAAGCCGTTGCAAGGACATGGAGAAAACCATAGCAAATACATTTTCAGTTTTGACAACTTCCTAATGATTGCGGTCTTCTAAAACAACGCAGATGTTTCTCTTATTTAAACGCAGCCAATCTCAGCTGATCTTATTTGGCATTTCAGTTGATTTAATTTAATATTTTGGGGCACATTTTTATACTTTGTACACTCACTATCTTTAATACTCCTGCATATGATTCTTATAATATAACACTTCTTCCTGCAACCATACATTCGATCAAATTTTCAATTTCTTCCTACTGCTCAGAAAGCTTGCTTTATAGTTTTCAACATTCTAATATTGCATCATGGTTCAACTTTTCAGCATTAACAAAATTGGTGTTTCCAAAATTGGTATTTTTCTATCCAAAATTGGTCATGCAAGAAGCCACAATGAAAAAAATATTACACAATATCACAAAGAAAGTATGCTCATCAAATAATGCTTTTAACAATGTTGTATAATTTTGTCTTTCAGCCATCTCACAGTAATGCAAGAAACACACTAAGGCTTCATTTGGCGCAACGGGTGGAGACGGGGGTGGGAGGAGACGGACTGCTACTCGAACTGGAGGGGTGGAGCTGCTGATCGAAACGGGGTTTTTTATTGGATAGAAAAATAATTTTTGATTTGCATTGGTAGTGATCAGGAAGGATCGTCATATATGGACTTGGAAAAAGCACTCATGCAAGTTGTTGGAAACAACTTCACACATCTAGATGGCAGGATCAGTCATTATATCTAGATATGCTATGCTTCTGATTGTTTTTGATAATATCATTTAAATTTAGGTAAATGATTTTGCCTCCAAACTAAGATATAAAGAGACAGCTTTACTTTCAAGGGGATGGGGGTGATTGAAGTGCTGGAACCTAAACAAAAGAAGGTGATCCATCCTTCATGTGTTTATGTTTTCATGATAAAACATGCATAATAGTTGTGTTTATATACATTTGATGGTTTTAGAATATAAACACTATAAGTTTGGGGGTTGATTTAGTTGGAAAAAATTGAGAATTTTGGTTAGAATTAAGAACTTTATGTTGTGTCAGACGGTTCATGGATATTTCAAGCGAGAGGACATCGAGCGAGCTTGGGGGTCCGATCTTCACTACGTGTTGCAGGCAGGAGAATGAGAGCATCGGGAGTTCTGTCGCGTGGGGCACGGGTCCGATCTTCATTGTGCTTCATTAAGGTAATTTTTAATGTTTCAAGTGCTGCTTCATTAATAACATGTATTGCTTCAAGATAATTACATGCAAATAATTTCTTTTCTTTCCCAGTATATCCTCATTAATAGTTGTGTTTAATAGCAAATATTGCGATCGACATTTCCTTCCCAGTATATCCTGCTCATCCCCATTATCACGTTCTTATCACCTTCAAGTGCAGCTTCATTAACAGTTGTGTTTAATAGCATGTATTGCGATCGACATTTCCTTCCCAGTATATCCTGCTCATCCCCATTATCACGTTCTTATCACCTTCACTATTAGTTATGTTTTCAGTTGGATGGAATAATCGATTCAAAATAAAATTTTGATGGTTAAAATTCTGAAAATTGTGTTGGATGCATTCTTATCACCTTCAGTTAGTTTTGTTATATAGTAATTTATATGTTGAATTCATACTTGGATAAAAAAGTACACAGGGCTCTCCCCAAATAATTAATCAGAGGATACATATTATTATTATCACCTGCTCCCAACGACCAATGTCGTCCGCCCCCGACCAATGTCGTCCGCCCCCGATCAATGTCGTCTGCCCCCGACCAATGTCGCCTCCCCCGACTAATGTCGCCGCCCCCGATCAATGTCGCCGCCCCCGACCAATGTCACCGCCCCCGACCAATGTCGCCGCCCCCGACCAATGTAGTCGCCCACGACCAATGTCGCCCCCACGACCAATGTCGCCCCCACGACCAATGTCGCCCCCACGACCAATGTCGCTTCCCCCGACCAATGTCGCTTCCCCCGACCAATTTCGCCGCCCACGACCAATGTCGCCCCCACGACGAATGTCGCCCCCACTGTTAACCCCCAAAAATCGACGACCCCTCCCAAGGTCTCTAGCTCGCAAGTCGCGGTCCACTCAAGGGAACCCCCCCGAGGATCGCGACCTGCCTCGGCTTTCCCTTTTTGGCCCAAGCATTTTGGCCAGGCTAACATGCAGCATTGCTTTCTTGCAGGAGGCAAACCTATATCAGTTCGCAGGTTCGATCTGCCGGTGCCAGCACCCGACCGGACCATCGCAAGGCTCGGCTCCCCTGTCCAGCCTGGCCCCCAGGCTTCCGCCGTCAGGCCGCCCTTCCCTTGGGGGCAGCCTGGCCTCAGGCCGCCCCCCCTTAGGGGCGGCCTGGCCTCAGGCCGCCCCCCCTTAGGGGCGGCCTGGCCTCAGGCCGCCCCTCCTTAGGGGCGGCCTGGCCTCAGGCCGCCCCCCTTAGGGGCGGCCTGGCCTCAGGCCGCCCCTCCTTAGGGGCGGCCTGGCCTCAGGCCGCCCCTCCTTAGGGGCGGCCTGGCCTCAGGCCGCCCCCCTTAGGGGCGGCCTGGCCTCAGGCCGCCCCCCCTTAGGGGCGGCCTGGCCTCAGGCCGCCCCCCCTTAGGGGCGGCCTGGCCTCAGGCCGCCCCCCCTTAGGGGCGGCCTGGCCTCAGGCCGCCCCTCCTTAGGGGCGGCCTGGCCTCAGGCCGCCCCCCTTAGGGGCGGCCTGGCCTCAGGCCGCCCCCCCTTAGGGGCGGCCTGGCCTCAGGCCGCCCCTCCTTAGGGGCGGCCTGGCCTCAGGCCGCCCCCCTTAGGGGCGGCCTGGCCTCAGGCCGCCCCCCTTAGGGGCGGCCTGGCCTCAGGCCGCCCCTCCTTAGGGGCGGCCTGGCCTCAGGCCGCCCCCCTTAGGGGCGGCCTGGCCTCAGGCCGCCCCCCCTTAGGGGCGGCCTGGCCTCAGGCCGCCCCCCTTAGGGGCGGCCTGGCCTCAGGCCGCCCCTCCTTAGGGGCGGCCTGGCCTCAGGCCGCCCCCCTTAGGGGCGGCCTGGCCTCAGGCCGCCCCCCTTAGGGGCGGCCTGGCCTCAGGCCGCCCCTCCTTAGGGGCGGCCTGGCCTCAGGCCGCCCCCCTTAGGGGCGGCCTGGCCTCAGGCCGCCCCTCCTTAGGGGCGGCCTGGCCTCAGGCCGCCCCCCTTAGGGGCGGCCTGGCCTCAGGCCGCCCCTCCTTAGGGGCGGCCTGGCCTCAGGCCGCCCCTCCTTAGGGGCGGCCTGGCCTCAGGCCGCCCCCCTTAGGGGCGGCCTGGCCTCAGGCCGCCCCTCCTTAGGGGCGGCCTGGCCTCAGGCCGCCCCCTTAGGGGCGGCCTGGCCTCAGGCCGCCCCCCTTAGGGGCGGCCTGGCCTCAGGCCGCCCCGTCTTCCTGCTCAACAATCCTCCTCCTCTTCCTGCTCCGCCTGCTTGCTCCTCAGGTCGCACAGCTTGCCTGCCCTCTTCCAGCTGCCAACAGGAAGACTGCCCCAGCAGAGGAAGTTTCCAGTCCGCGGAGTCCGCCGAGGTCGTCGATCTAATTTTCTCAGTCCGCGGAGTCCGCCGAGGTCGTCGAGGATGACGTCACTGGGCCCCGCTTCAAAGATTCTCCCCGGGCCTATAAATACCCCCCAAGACCTCTCATTCTGCATCGGCGAAAGGAGAACTGCCATCTTGATCAAAGGCTGCGGACTCAGTTTTCTCAGTCCGTCAAGGTTGATCAAGCAAGGTCTGCGGACTCAAATCTCCAGTCCGCCCAGGTCATCAAGGGCTGTGGACTTAGCTTTTTCTGCTCTCAGCAGCTTGCGCAGCCTCCGCAGCCTCCGATTTCCAGGTCTCCCAGGTCGTCAGGGACTGGACACTTAGTTTTTCTGCCATCAGCAGGCAGCTTCAGCAGCCTCTGCAGCCTCAGTTTTCCAGCTCTCTGCAGCCTCTTTTACTCAGTTTCTGGCATTTCCTTCCTCAACCGCCAGCTTCCCTCATTGTACCCTTTACTGCTTTTCATGTAATGGTGCAATAGCAAGTTGTAACTCTTCTTGAATAAAGGAAAAGCCCGTCGCAAGAGTGGCATTCAAGCCGCGGCGGGCGAAGTCTGCTGTTGCCGCTGCTAGCGGTCTCCTCTCTTCTTCTCCCCTCTCTCGGCATCAACCTGCAAAGCTAACCACTCAAGTAGCTGTCTGCTCGACAGTACCTGAGCAAGTTTCCTCCCTGCCTGAGCAAGCTTCTCCTCTGCTCAAGCAAGCTTCCTCCCTGCCTGAGCAAGTTTCTCCTCTGCCCGAGCAAGCTTCCTCCCTGCTTGATCAAGCTTCTCCTCTGCTCGAGCAAGCTTCCTCTCTATCCCCATAACCCTTCTTCCTTCATCCTTAGCCTGTGAGATCGAACACCCGTTAACTGGTCGGTGTCATTTTCGTGCATCAACAGTTAACACGCGACCTTCAGATCTCGATCAGATAGTGAAAGCAGTGGTTACTCATGACAGACCATCAACCAGCCGAGAGTCTTTCTCCAAGTCCCAGTGATGATCCTCTTTGGGAGGCCTTAGAGCAATCCCGCAGAGAAACTGCCCAACAGTTTCAAGCCATCAACCGAACTCTAGCAGCTCTCACGCAGCAATTGGCCGCTCAATCTTCAGCAGTGCCAATCCCTCCAATCAATCCAGCACCAGCATCAGAGACTCCTCAAGTTTACCCACCGGCTTATCCGCCGGTCTATCCTCCTCTTTATACTCCAACCTTTCCGCAGGGGCCAGCAGCACCCTTGCGATCTCAAGATGATGAGTTTGCAGCTCGTCAAAACTTCTTCCGGGAAGCTGCCCGGGGAAGTCCGGCTAGATTTCTGAACTTTCAGGGAAGTCATCCCTCCTCTTCAGCTCCTGCCTTTGCTCCTCCCGCAGCAACCTTTTACTCCTATCCTCCTGCTCCTTTTGCAACTACTGCTCATGCTCCTTACTTTCCTTATGCAGTAGAATCAGAAGAGCCATCACCGTTTACAGAGAGCGTTCGGCATGAACCAACTCCAGTCAACTTCCGGGAGCCACGGTTGCCCATTTATACTGGGGAGACTGATCCTGTCAAGCATCTTCAAGCCTTTGAATCAGCCGTCGCTCTCAAGACCCTCTCAGATGCTACCAAGAGCAAGCTCCTCGTAACGACCTTTGATGGTCAAGTGAGAGACTGGTTCTATGGACTGCGACCTCAGTCAATCTCTTCCTTTATTGATTTGCGAAGGGAGTTCCTGCTCAGGTTTTCTACCTCTTCAAAGAGGAAGGGCGGTCCAGAAGCCCTCTTTGAGATCAGGCAGCGAGATAATGAGACTTGGTCTCATTTCGTAGATCGATTTCAGAAAGAAATCTTGGACATTGAGATCGTTGATCAAGAAATGTACCGAGTGGCTCTCATCCACGGCCTGCGTGAAGGCCCTCTAAAGTTTGAAGCTAATGTCCGAGCACCGAGGACTTATCAAGAGCTGATTGGTTTAGCCAACTCGTATATTCGCGGTGAAAAGAGCAACCCCAGCTTCGTTTCCAGGCTGGTATCCGAGAAAAATTCTTCTTCTTACAAGCAACCTCCGAGGTCTCCTCGGAAAGACTTTCCACCTCTCTCTAGGAAAGCGAGAAGATTTCAGCATCATCAACACCCCTTCCAAGGCCATGATCGTACCCAAGAGCGGCTGTTACCATTATCAACATCATCTTCGCTAACAGCTGCAGTTCATCAGCAGCAAGAAGGTGATCTGCCAGAATTTGAGCTAGATGAGGTCATGCAAGAAGTTAGCCAAATCATGAAGGATAAGGCATATCCCAAAAGGCCTTACCAGCCGGCGAATCAGAGATCAAGAAATTCAGACCCATTCTGTGAATTCCACAAAGAGAAAGGTCATTTAACTGAAGACTGCAAGGCCCTTCGGCGATTGGTTGAAAGATTGCTCATCGAGGGCAAGATCAACGACCTGGTCAAGAAAATTGATTCTTCAAAACCTTCCACCTCTAAGGACAAGGAGGTGGCTGAAGGTCAGCTAGAGTGCATAGAGATACATGACAAGGGCCGTCTGGGGTCCATTGATTTTGCAAGTGAGTGCATCGATGTCGTGGACGAAGGTCCCCTTGGAAGGCTGTTTTGAAGCAAGGAGGACACAGTTCTTGCGTCATCAGCTATGACCAATCGCAGTCCCACAAAGCCCATCACGATCGTAGCTGTTCCCTTTTGGTGATGCTTCTTCTCCATATTTTTCTCTTTGCCAAAGAGATCACTGAACCAGCGAGATATCGCCGAGTCTTGCTCAATGCCCCCTCGAGATTGTCCTCTGGCGTAAAACCACAGTGACCACATATGATGAGGAGTTTTCTCATATGTGTGTAGTGGGGGCCGTTCAACTCTCGTGCGGAGGATGACGGGGCTTTGGATCCCGGCCGATGTCTAGAGCAGTGTGAGTGCCTAGGGGAGGCCTCCTGTGATAGTTCTATCGTGCTTCGTTAGGGATACGTTACAGTTACGATGATCTTCGCGTGACAAGCAATGGCGATCAAGTGTAACCTTGTCTCTTTGATCATCTCACAACTGTGACGGCCGAACACTCTATGGTACTCTCAATCCGTGCCTCCGCGGGACTCACAACTCCGCTGATCAATCCGCAGACAAGCAATAGGCCACTTGGCGCAACTAGTCTAATTGATCAGCGATGCTTGTAACCCGAGGCAAGAGAGCAGTGCATCTATCGATCCTTCTTAGGATTATTTCTTGTTTATTTGTGCCCTTCTAAAGGATGCGCGGCCAGCCCGCTTTGGTTAGAACTACACCCAGGATGACTTTGGCAAGTGATGCATAACGCCCACGGGGAACACCTGTGGCAGCATTCAAACTTTTAGTTCATCCTCGGGATGTAGCCCCTCCTCTCTCCTTTTTTATCTTCTTGCAGGTTAGCAGGTTGAATACAACCTATTCTAGAGATCTGCAATATCTCTCTTGGGTTATGATCATCCTATATACATTACCTGCATAAGCTCTTATCAGATGATGGTAAAAAAGTTCTCCTATCAGATGATAATCACACATCACTCAATGCATATGGATCTTCTGGATTGACGAACTGTGCCATCGTGAATCTGATTTTAGAGTTTCTTATCTCGCTGATCTAGGTTTTCATGTCGACATTATACCTTGATCACACAAGATGATCATCATCGCAGTTTAATCATTACTCAATCGATAGCAGAGTGCGTCAGGTATCTATTCTGTTATCCGATTATGTCTTATCATACCAACAGTTAACAGCCAACATTCGCAGGTTCCGCCCAGGTACTTGTGAACTTAGTTTTCTCTCCTATCATATCTGTTGCTTACTCTTCTTATTACAGAGACCAGCAGATAGTAGCAAGTTCCCCCCAGGTACTTGCACCTTACTCTCCTGTCATATCTGCCTGCTTACTCTCCTTTTACAGAGATTAGCAGATAATAGCAAGATCCACTCAGGTACTTGCAGTCTATTTTCCTTTTTTCTATCTGCTCCCTCACCTTATTTTTGCAGAAGCTAGCAGATAGTAGCCAGTTCCTCTCAGGTACTTGCAGCTTATTTTCTTTTTCTGCTCACTCACCCTACTTTGGCAGAGACTAGTAGATACCAGCAAGCCCCTTTCAGGTACTTATAAGATTACTATCTTACTATATTATCTCTCATCTGTACTTTGGCAGAGTTCAATAGAAGACGGTTATCCTCTTCCTCATTTACAAAAGCAACTCAGGTACACACAAGATGTACCTCTTTGTGCCTGCAATAATTTTTTCTTTCGCAGGTAAAAGATAGGCGCTGATAAATTTTTCCTGAGAAGGGACATCAGGTTCTATCTCTCCTGACCTCTAATTTCTTCTCTCCTTATTATTGAGGGGAGGATTACGATTTTTGTGGGTCCTCTACTTTTTCGAAGTTCCTTTCAGAACTTAAAAAAGTGCGGGGATTATGTTAACCCCCAAAAATCGACGACCCCTCCCAAGGTCTCTAGCTCGCAAGTCGCGGTCCACTCAAGGGAACCCCCCCGAGGATCGCGACCTGCCTCGGCTTTCCCTTTTTGGCCCAAGCATTTTGGCCAGGCTAACATGCAGCATTGCTTTCTTGCAGGAGGCAAACCTATATCAGTTCGCAGGTTCGATCTGCCGGTGCCAGCACCCGACCGGACCATCGCAAGGCTCGGCTCCCCTGTCCAGCCTGGCCCCCAGGCTTCCGCCGTCAGGCCGCCCTTCCCTTGGGGGCAGCCTGGCCTCAGGCCGCCCCCCCTTAGGGGCGGCCTGGCCTCAGGCCGCCCCCCCTTAGGGGCGGCCTGGCCTCAGGCCGCCCCTCCTTAGGGGCGGCCTGGCCTCAGGCCGCCCCCCTTAGGGGCGGCCTGGCCTCAGGCCGCCCCTCCTTAGGGGCGGCCTGGCCTCAGGCCGCCCCTCCTTAGGGGCGGCCTGGCCTCAGGCCGCCCCCCCTTAGGGGCGGCCTGGCCTCAGGCCGCCCCCCCTTAGGGGCGGCCTGGCCTCAGGCCGCCCCCCCTTAGGGGCGGCCTGGCCTCAGGCCGCCCCCCCTTAGGGGCGGCCTGGCCTCAGGCCGCCCCTCCTTAGGGGCGGCCTGGCCTCAGGCCGCCCCCCTTAGGGGCGGCCTGGCCTCAGGCCGCCCCCCCTTAGGGGCGGCCTGGCCTCAGGCCGCCCCCCTTAGGGGCGGCCTGGCCTCAGGCCGCCCCTCCTTAGGGGCGGCCTGGCCTCAGGCCGCCCCCCTTAGGGGCGGCCTGGCCTCAGGCCGCCCCCCTTAGGGGCGGCCTGGCCTCAGGCCGCCCCTCCTTAGGGGCGGCCTGGCCTCAGGCCGCCCCTCCTTAGGGGCGGCCTGGCCTCAGGCCGCCCCCCTTAGGGGCGGCCTGGCCTCAGGCCGCCCCCCCTTAGGGGCGGCCTGGCCTCAGGCCGCCCCCCTTAGGGGCGGCCTGGCCTCAGGCCGCCCCTCCTTAGGGGCGGCCTGGCCTCAGGCCGCCCCCCTTAGGGGCGGCCTGGCCTCAGGCCGCCCCCCTTAGGGGCGGCCTGGCCTCAGGCCGCCCCTCCTTAGGGGCGGCCTGGCCTCAGGCCGCCCCCCTTAGGGGCGGCCTGGCCTCAGGCCGCCCCTCCTTAGGGGCGGCCTGGCCTCAGGCCGCCCCCCTTAGGGGCGGCCTGGCCTCAGGCCGCCCCCCTTAGGGGCGGCCTGGCCTCAGGCCGCCCCTCCTTAGGGGCGGCCTGGCCTCAGGCCGCCCCTCCTTAGGGGCGGCCTGGCCTCAGGCCGCCCCCCTTAGGGGCGGCCTGGCCTCAGGCCGCCCCTCCTTAGGGGCGGCCTGGCCTCAGGCCGCCCCCTTAGGGGCGGCCTGGCCTCAGGCCGCCCCCCTTAGGGGCGGCCTGGCCTCAGGCCGCCCCGTCTTCCTGCTCAACAATCCTCCTCCTCTTCCTGCTCCGCCTGCTTGCTCCTCAGGTCGCACAGCTTGCCTGCCCTCTTCCAGCTGCCAACAGGAAGACTGCCCCAACAGAGGAAGTTTCCAGTCCGCGGAGTCCGCCGAGGTCGTCGATCTAATTTTCTCAGTCCGCGGAGTCCGCCGAGGTCGTCGAGGATGACGTCACTGGGCCCCGCTTCAAAGATTCTCCCCGGGCCTATAAATACCCCCCAAGACCTCTCATTCTGCATCGGCGAAAGGAGAACTGCCATCTTGATCAAAGGCTGCGGACTCAGTTTTCTCAGTCCGTCAAGGTTGATCAAGCAAGGTCTGCGGACTCAAATCTCCAGTCCGCCCAGGTCATCAAGGGCTGTGGACTTAGCTTTTTCTGCTCTCAGCAGCTTGCGCAGCCTCCGCAGCCTCCGATTTCCAGGTCTCCCAGGTCGTCAGGGACTGGACACTTAGTTTTTCTGCCATCAGCAGGCAGCTTCAGCAGCCTCTGCAGCCTCAGTTTTCCAGCTCTCTGCAGCCTCTTTTACTCAGTTTCTGGCATTTCCTTCCTCAACCGCCAGCTTCCCTCATTGTACCCTTTACTGCTTTTCATGTAATGGTGCAATAGCAAGTTGTAACTCTTCTTGAATAAAGGAAAAGCCCGTCGCAAGAGTGGCATTCAAGCCGCGGCGGGCGAAGTCTGCTGTTGCCGCTGCTAGCGGTCTCCTCTCTTCTTCTCCCCTCTCTCGGCATCAACCTGCAAAGCTAACCACTCAAGTAGCTGTCTGCTCGACAGTACCTGAGCAAGTTTCCTCCCTGCCTGAGCAAGCTTCTCCTCTGCTCAAGCAAGCTTCCTCCCTGCCTGAGCAAGTTTCTCCTCTGCCCGAGCAAGCTTCCTCCCTGCTTGATCAAGCTTCTCCTCTGCTCGAGCAAGCTTCCTCTCTATCCCCATAACCCTTCTTCCTTCATCCTTAGCCTGTGAGATCGAACACCCGTTAACTGGTCGGTGTCATTTTCGTGCATCAACACCCACGACGAATGTCGCCCCCACGACGAATGTCGCACCCACGACGAATGTCGCTCCCACGAAGAATATCGCACCCACGACAAATGTCGCACCCTCGACAAATGTCGCACCCACGATGAATGTTCCCCGCACGGGGTCCCCCGTGCACGACTGCTTGTATGTAATAAAGATGGGGGTAAAATGGAAAAGATTACTGCTTAGGGCACTACACTCCATGAGACGCTCACATGCTCCTCAAGCGTTCCATTAAACACTAAAAGTGAGAGAGTCCCATAACAACAACCCATCTTCAAATATAGACACAGGCTCGCACCAATTTTTTTTTTTTGCCTTTTTAAGGGGTCAACTTTTGGGGAATTTTATTAGTTCACATTTTCTTAATGAATCATGACTTATTTTATCTCAATGGATGCTTCATCTTTACATTCAAGTAAGAGAATATATCATCATGAGATTCATAATGCTACCACTTTTGATAATAAGCTTGCATTGGCCCATCTCGCTTTTCAGGTGGGAAAATTTTTTGGTCTGATAAGCGGACTAAAAGGAAGGTCCGCTCGTCCGACGAAAAAAATGATGTTAATCTTTAAAAAAAATATTTTTTTCTAAAATAAATTATAAAATTTTTTTATCTTTAATTTAAGATCTTATTTTTCATAAAAAATATATATTTTTAAAAGTATGATCGAATATTTCGTTTTTTAAAATCCGGTCTTATTTTATTTTTTTAAACCATGTATTTTGCTGATGTTTGATCAGAAAAGATACGGTAAGATCTCAACCGGACCTTCCTTTAGATCCGGGTGGCGGACCCAAATATTTCTCCTTCAAGCGAGTATAGAAATGAAAGGGCGCCTCAAATACCTATTGTATCAAAAGGTAGCCGAAAGAGAATGGAGGAACACTCCACATCGTTAGCATATCATAAGGATTATATAATGTATATCTGCGCCGCCGCCGAAGTTGTTCATTTTAATCAACTTAGGGTCTGTTTGACAAACCAGCCGGACTTCATTTCAGTCAGAACGGACATGTACAGTAATTTTTTTAGTTGTTAGGTTCAGTTCGTTTTAAACCGGCAGGCTGCTAAGGGTGAAATCCTCTCGTTTAGAAGCTGGAGCGCAGATGTCCAGCCGCCCCGTCCGCAACCCCCCGTTTTGCCTTTCCTCTCCTCCATCGCGGGAACCCTAGGCTTCCTCTTTCGCCCCTCTTCCTCAAGGTACGATCTACCCGCTGGTGTTCATCTCCAAGCAAGATCTACTTCTCCAGTTCAGATCTTCCGCCGGTGTTCATCTCCAGGCAGTAGCAGTGCGATCTTCCCGCCGGTGGCTTCTTGCCTCCTCCAGAGCACCAGATCCTTCCTCCGGTTGAGTTCGGGCAACCTTCCAAAGCTTGAGTTCTGATCTACTTCAGGTATATCAATTACATCTAGAGAAGATGATAGATATCCTATTAATTTTGGAGAAATACCCAACAAATCCAGAGAAATTCATGTCTCAGTTCCTTCTTCCCAACAAATTTAGAGAAATACCCAACAAATTTAGAGAAATACTCAACAATTAACATTTTCTTCCCATGTAAATTGAAATTCATGTCTCTGTTCCTTCTTCCCTCAAACACAAATAAATTTCAGAATTTATTTCCTCTCTAAAACAATTTTTTGGAAACTCAAGCTTCAGAAGTTTGATCCCTGAGTCTTGCCAGCAGTCTTTCCAGTGCTTCTCTCATCCAATCATGCTGGCACCCCTCCCTTGCTTCGGCGACGCTCACCTGGAGTTCAGAACACCAAAAACATTATTATACTCGGTAAAAAAGTCGTCATTGCAATAGACCGCGATTCGGGTCGACTCAAACTCACCCATCGTCTCTTCCGAACTTCCATCTCGGGCAAACAAGACAGTCCTTCGGTCACGTTCAGCGGAAACATGATGCCCTCGTAAAATATATTGTATTTGTTGCTTTTATACATCCATTTTCCCAGATTGCTCTGCAATTCAATATAGTTTTGATGATGTTTTAGTAGGCAACGCAGAGTGATTATGGTGATAGATTGAGAGAATTAGGTTGCCAACCTCAACATGTCCATGGACGCCGGCTTCCTCCGAGGCCTCCCTGGAAGCAGCTTGCTTCATAGTTTCATCCAATTCCCATCCTCCCTGAGAAGGCCAAAAAAATGTTATTTTGATTCATTTTTTCATAAGGCTGTATAATCTCACAAAGTAACTGAGAGTTTTTTTTAATGTATAAATTGTAATTGGGTTGCTTCAATTTACCTTTGGAAACATCATGCCATGGCCCTTGTGAGAGCTTATGACAAGAACTTGCACCTGCTTATCTATGTCATCTGTACAAGGATCCTTGAGTTAGGAGATAATACAGCCTTGTTCATTACTAATTGAAGTAAATGTTATGTTAAGATATTTATGTTCACATCTAGGAATTTTTATTAGATGATTTTTTTCAGTATTTCACATATTCTATCATGTGTATATTACCCGTGTAAGCAGATTTTAACACGATGGTTAAAACTAAAGAAGAAGGAATAGCAGCAATTTGGGAGTCCAGTGAAGTGATGTTGTTCTGTGATTTATGTATGACAGAGATTGTGCTAGGTAATAGACCAACGACCCACCTGTCTAAGGAGGGTTGGAAAAATGTAACTGTTAAGTTTCAGGAACAGACCAAAAAAATGTATGTATGCGCACAATTTAAAAATAAATGGGACCAATTGAAAAAAGATTGAAAATTATGGAGAGAACTCAAGCATGGGGCAACAGGCTTAGGGTGGGATTCAACAAGGAGAACAATTGATGCATCAGACGAATGGTGGAAAGAAAGACTCGAGGTGAATATATTTTTTGTAGTTTGGTTTTTCTAGTTATAATTTGAAACTTATTTTTCATCATCTATTGTAGGTTGTTCCAGCCACGAAGAAGTTTCGCTATGCAGGCATTCCACCTGAGTTAGAAGAAAAATTGTACATAATGTTTAATGAGGTTGTTGCTACTGGTGAGAATGCATGGGCTCCTAACTCAAGGATCGACCCATCTAGTCCTGAAAATGTAATATCTGAGCATGAGGATGATGTGGTACAAGAATTGGGAACGCCCATTAGCATGAGTGATGAGCAAAGGGATAATGAGGGGATATTTGAAAGAGGGGGATCCTCACAGAGAAGAAAAAAGAGGTTCGAAAGAGGCCGAAGGGGAATTCAAAAAAAGCATCGTGGTAGATATACCATCGAAGAGTTGGTTGAGTCGACCATTAGAGTAGGAGATAGTATATCACAACCATCCCAAAAGAGCATTCCTTCATATACTATTCACGAAGCAGTTGAAGAGTTGGAGAAACATCCAGATATTTGCAATGATCCAGCACTCTATGACTTTGCCACAATTTTTCTGCTGGACAACAAGAACAGGGTGTAACACCCCAAAATATTGTAGGAGCGACGGGGATCAAATTTGGCCAAGACAGGGTTTTGGTGCAGGTGACACGGGCCCCGACACGGGCGTGTCGGAGGCCGTGTCGGGCGTGTCGAGCTCGAGCCGTCGAGCTGGCCGTATCGTCGACCAGTGCAGGTCGACGATGGTCGTGTGGTGGAACACGGCCTAGGACACGGGCGTGTCCCAGGCCGTGTCACACCTGGGCTGCACGGTGGGTTACACGGGCAGTGACACGGGCACGAACACGGGCGTGTCTAGTTTGACATGGGCGTGTCTAATGTCGTGTCACCAAGCCGTGTACCCCTCTGACTGCAAAGTGTTGATAAATTGCACACGGGGGGCGTGACACGGGTCCCGACACGGGCGTGTCGCAGCCGACACGGGCGTGTCGGAGGCCGTGTCAAAGGCCGTGTGCTGGTTTTCAATTTGGTCGAGACGGCGAATGAGCTACACGGCCAGGCACACGGCCGTATGTGAACCCGTGTTCGGCCCAGATTTTATAATTTCAGATCTAATCTTGACCGTTCGTTTCCTTGGCTTTGGATCCGACGGTGGGGGGCTGTTCCTGAGAGGTTTTAGCTGGGTTTTAGGGTTAGAATCCCTCATTCCACCCAAGCAAATCTCTCTCTAAGTTTTAGAGAGAGGGGAGAGCAAGTTTGGAGGAGGAGACCAAGATCCGGCCGCCGGAGGAGCTTCGGAGCTCCGAATCGCGATCCGAGTCCAGATCCGCGAAGGTGACGCCGTTGCGGTGCTTTCCAACCGCATAGTTTTCGATGGCGCCGCGGAAAAGCGAAAGGGTAACGATTCTCTTCTTGAGCATGTGAAGCTCTTCTTCCTTTGCATGGGAAAACCCCTCTCCCGCGAGTGTGCGGCGAGATCGTGGTATTCCTTGGGGTAGATATGTAAAGTCCCCCTTGTTAGAGTCCGGAATCGTAGTACGGACATAGGCATGGTGTGTGAAGCCTACCCGGACGTGTTTTCCGGATCGGTGATGTTTTGCTATGCATATTTTAGCCGGAGAAGACTCCGAGCGTTGTGGTTGTTTTCGGGTTGCTATGCGGTAGAATGCATCAGGGAATCTTGGGGATTAACCCCGAGGTGCACCCGGAATTCTGAGCGGAAACGAAGTTCTGCCATCTCGGTGGCCTGGGTGCCAGCTGGGAACATAGCGGGGCTATGTATCATGTTTTGATTGCAGCAGGGAGCCTTGGGGATGAAACCCGAGGTGCACCCGGAAATCTTGGACGGAAATGTAGTTCTGTCATAGCGGTGGCCTGGGAGCCAACCGGGTACTTAGCGGGGCTATGTACCGTGTTTGATCGTTAATTGGGACTGGGGAAAGCTTAGTCCGCGCCAAAGGGCCGAATGACAGTGGCGGAGTGAGCAACGGACTAGTAGCCCTCTACCCGCTCCACCTGCTCGGTTAAAGCGACCTAAAGTTTACGTGGGACTTACCGAGATTTGGAGATCGAGTCTAGGCTACGGCTGAGAAGACTAAATGCTCACAAAGATTACCACCCTGGGGGTGGTGGTGGAGTCGAGGACCGGACGGGGTTCGGACTGGCTTCGCCGAGTAAGTGCCCTGAGAGCACGGGGTGTACGGCCGTGAGAGCGTGCACCTATGTTGAGATGCTTGTTTTGTTGTGTTGCATGTTTTGCTAACAAGTGCAGGGAAGAAGCTTTGCCGCCCCGGTTTGGGGGCGGAATTGTTATAATTTGGTCAGCATAGCTGACCGTTGCCTTTGTTTACCACCGTGCGGTGGGTTGTTGCTTGCAGGTGCTGCGGAGTTGAGAGATAATTAGCGGGCTAAAGCCCAAGTTGCTGTGCTGGCCCTCAAAGGCCTTGTTTTGAGTGTTTTACCTCTTGTACTCATGTGTGGCCGGCCTGCGTGCCGAGGTTTGGAAGACACTTGTATTTAAGCAAACTCTTGTAAAGCCTTAAGGCTATTTTTCCGTTTTGTGTATTATACATTCCTGTGGTTTTGAGTAGTGGACATTCATGCTTGACAGGGTTCTTTATTTTTTGCAACTCTAATAAATTTCTTCCGCTAGGTGTTATGTAGGACGTTGTGATTGGTTGAATGGTTTCAACGCGTAACCAACCGGTCTGTCCGTAGTATATGGCGTCGGGCCCCGGCCGGACCTATTGCTATATGCTATGTGACGGATAGGGGTGTTACAAATTGGTATCAGACTACTGGTTTCGGTCAAGCTTAAATGAATTCGTGGGCGAATTCACTTTAAGAGGTGGTGAGCACATGTATGTGCGTCATCGTTATAACATGAAAAGAACCCATGAATGTCCACTTAGGAATGAAAATACACATGTTTGGGGAACCTGCGTGTTCCTATAATTACTTTTTGCAATTTTGTTCGGTCCCTTATTGGTGTTCTGTACGATTGTAGGTGTCCGAGAGTGGCGCGTGGCAGTCTGAATGCGCACTTTCTGAGAAAATTAATGCACCCAGCGACGTGCTGGAGACCCCTACGTCTTTGGAAACCATAAAAAGGGTGGTTGAAGTGGTGTTCGCTGTGAGCAACGCACATCATGGGAGTAATGTGCAACCATTTGTCCCTGAGTTGGCCCCAACATCGGGTGGTATGTTGGAGCAAAGGGCATTTGGGGGTCAAGTAGAGCAGCAGAGGAGCATGACTGTGGCGCAGGGAGCGCATTCGGTGGACGCATATTTGCAGACGTTCCTTATGGTAAGGCGCTACCCAGGCTTTGAATGGGAAAGCGAGCAATCTATAGTGGATAGATTTTATAACGGTCTGCGCAGCGAGTTGCGTATCCTACTACTAGGACCAAAGTTATTGGGATTTCGAGCTTTGGTGGAATCGGCCAGAGCGTTGGAAGTGGAGTTGGGGGAACTCACCGAGTACCGGTGAATAGGATACCAAACCTTGCAGATCCTATAAGGACTGCTTATCGAAAGATGCCGAGAGAAGAGGCTGGGTCATCTACTACCCAAACTACCGTCAAATGTTATTCTTGTGGCAAGAAAGGGCACCTCGCCAGAGAGTGTTGGGAGAGTGCTCAGAAGACAAGGAAAGTCTTAGCAGGAACAGTCGGAGATGCTGTGGCAAAAGATTCGGTGGTCAAGCAGACAACCTCAAAATCTGGGTACCGTAGGTGGTACAAGAAGGCTAGGAGGTCGGGTCTAGTCCCTTCCTCTAGCACATCCGGAGCGACTACAGTCCAAACCCTGGATGAATGCTTTGTTTGTGGAAAGCCGGGGCACTATGCCCGGGATTGTTGGTTTGGACGCCCAATGTCCAAAAAGAAGTCGGGGGGGCAATTTTTGAGGAGAAAGACAAGGCGGTGGTGTACGCCGCATCGCTGATTACTCCGGCCCAACCGGGAGTGAACATCCTGGGTCAGCAAGAGGCCTCGTGACCGACTGTCGGGAAGACAGGTATGGTTTAATTGTTAGCAATTTAGCTTCTTATACCTGTTACCTTTTGTGTGTTAGCTTAGGACTGGATGTTCTAGGCTTTGTTTGGATTATTGGCAATCCGGCGAGAGCATTGTTCGATACGGGAGCTTCGCGCACCTTTTGTCCAAGGGGTTTATATCATGTATTGAAGTACCTTCTTCGATGGCAAAGGACAAATTGGATGCGTTGTGGCGTTACGAATGTTCAATGCGCACGAAAAGAGATTCTGTGTTGCAAGGTTACGGTTTAGGGGTCAGGGATTCGACGTGCAAGCGTCGTTACTGCCATCATGGGAGGCTTTGAAGCCTAAGCCTACATTGGGTAGTATCTCGGGTGTATCCGAATATCCTGATGTGTTTCCCTGGAGTCCCTCCGTAGCGAGCGATCGATTTCGCGAGTGAGCTGGCGCCATGTGCCAAATCTGGGTCATGCTCTCCTTATAGGCTAACACCTAATGAGTTGGCAGAACTTAAAGTTCAATTTGAAGAGCGTATGGATCAAGGTCTTGTGCGTCCAAGTTTGTCGTCTTGGAGCACACCGGCCCTCTTCGTGTAGAAGAAGGACGGGAGTTTGCGGCTCTGAATCGTCTATGGAAAACTGAGCAAGACGATAAAAGAGAGCAAGTACCCGATCCCAAGGATTGGTGATCTGTTTGATCAATTGGTTGGGTCGTCGGTGTACTTAAAGTCGGATCTTAAGTCTGGTTACTATCAGATGAGAATCAAGGAAAGTGTTATCCCAAAGACGGCGTTCAACGCAAGATATGGGCATTTCGAGTTTACGGTCATGTCGTTCGGGCTGACTAATGCGCCATCGGTGTTCATGGACCTGATGAACAGAACGTTCAGGGAATACTTAGGCCATGTTGTGATCGTCGTTATTGACAACTTATCGGTGTGTTCGCAGTGCGAAGAAGATCGCTTCAAGCATCTGCGTTTGGTTTTGGGGACGCTAAGGAGGAACGAGCTATACGCAAAGTTCTCCAAAGGCGAGCCTTGGTTATCTTCAGTGACGTTCCTTGGTCACTTAGTCAGTAGGGAAGAGTTACGGTGGATCCGGCGTAGACTATTATAATACGAAAGTGGCCTGTGTTGTCTTCGGTAGTGGAAGTCCGGAGTTTGCTGGGGCTTGCCGGCTTTTACAGGCACTTCGTGGAGAACTTCTCGCGGATAGCGCTACCTCTCACGACCTTGACAAGGAAAGATCAGAGTTTTGTGTGGGCGCATGAGGGTGCGCAAGCTTTTGAAGAGCTGAAGAGTCGGTTGACCATGGCGCCAGTGCTTAGTTCGCCGAGTGGGACCGAGGGCTTCGAGGTTTTTAGTGACGCTTCGAGTAGTGGTTTGGGTTGCGTGCTGGTGCAGCATGGGAACTTGATAACCTATGGTTCGCGTCAGCTAAAAGTGCATGAAAGGAATTATCCGGTCCGCGACTGGGAGTTGGCGGCCGTGATATTTGCGCTTAAGCTGTGGAGGCGCTACTCGTACGACGTTAGGTCGATGTTCATACCGACCTTAAGAGCATGAATTATCTGTTGGATCAATAGGATCTGAACTTGAGGCAGCGGAGATGAAAGGAGTTCCTGGGGGACTATACGTTCAAGATTTATCATGCACCCGGCGAGGGCAACGCAGTGTGGAGGCGTTGAGTCGCAGGGCTCCCGCCCAAGCCAAATGGTTGTTGGTACATGTTGAGAGGCTAGTTCAGGAATTGGAAGCGTTAGAGATCCGTTGTGTTGACAGGCAGACTAGCGTCGAAACATTGTTGAACTGGACGGAAGTCCAGTATGACCTGGCTGATCGTAGTTGGCAAACTATGGTTTGTGTAGCTGCTTGAAGGAAATCTTGAGTGCGGCTCGATGGGTCGAAATCCCGAATCGACGGTTGTAGGTGGGCTACCAAGGAAAGACCATTGTTTGTGCGGTCCAAGCATGGGTAACCTATGGGTGGAGTTGTGATACGTTATATCAAGTACTCAACTCGCTTAGGAGGCACGAAGTTGTGCCGATTTCTGAAGAAGTGCTCTGGTGGACAGAACTCTAGAAGGTCGTGGCACCATATGTAGCAAAGTGCCAGCCTTGCGCCTTAGTGAAGGCAGAGTGCCAAGTGCCGGGGGATTCTTGAATCCATGCCTAGTTCGGAATAGAAGTTCGACTGGACTGTGGGCATGGTTTGACAAAGTCACAGTGAATTAACGATGGGTGATCGTAGTTGTGTTGACACTAGTGTCGCACTTCATTCCGCATAGGAAGGATGACTCGGTGGAGAAGTTGGCAAAGTTGTATGTTGACTATATCGTTAGGCTGCATGGTGTGCCCCGTAGCATTGTGAGTGATCGCGATGGGCGGTTCACGTCAAATGATTGGAAGTGGTTGCAGAAAGTGCTGGAGGTTAAGATGAAGTTTAGTCCAGTCTTACAACCGCGGACGGATGAGCAGACCGAGAGAGTCAATAGAACGATGGAGGACATGCTCCGCATGTGTGTTCTAGACTTCGGGAAGCTTTGGGAGGACCACCTGTTTTAGTGGAGTTCTCGTACAATAATAGCTACCAGTCGAGTATCCAAATGGCGCCCTTTGAGGCCCTATATGGTAGAAAATGTCGCACGCCGTTGTCCTGGTTAGAAACGGCTGAGGCAAGGTTGTACAAGAAGCAGAAGGTGGAGAGTGCTATCTCGTTTGTGCGGATCATTCGGGAGCGCTTGTTGATCGCTCAGGACCAGCAGGAGAAGTATTACAATGCCAAGCACCGGAACGTGGAGTTCGCGGTAGGCGATTGGGTATACCTTAAAGTGAAGCTGTTCAAGGGGGTTTCGCGGGTGAGACGCTTGAAGAAGCTGAGCCCAAGATACCTTGGACCTTTTGAGGTTCTGGAGCGAGTCGGCGAAGCGGCTTACCGTTTGAGGTTATCGGAGAAGTTAAGTGGATTACATGATGTGTTCCACATTTCTGTGTTGCGGAAGGCGGTGCAAGAGTCTTCACAGGTGATCGCAGTTGACCAAGTGCCGGTGGACGAGGGGTTGACGACTAGGGTCAAGCCCATTCGTATCAAAGATGTTGAGGTCAAGAGACTCCGTAACAAGGAGATCCGGATGGTTAAAGTCCAGTGGGATAATTGCGGGCGAGAGGAGCTCTCTTGGGAACGGGAGCAGACTATGCTGGAGGAGTACCCGGAATTGTTCCGCTCAGGTACTGTTTTGCGTTAAGTCCTGTTTTTCCTTTATAAATTTTGTGGACGAAATTCTTTAAGGGGGGTAGAATTGTAACACCCCAAAATGTTGTAGGAGCGATGGGGATCAAATTTGGCCAAGACAGGGTTTTGGTGCAGGTGACACGGGCCCCGACACGGGCGTGTCGGAGGCCGTGTCGGGCGTGTCGAGCTCGAGCCGTCGAGCTGGCCGTGTCGTCGACCAGTGCAGGTCGACGATGGTCGTGTGGTGGAACACGGCCTAGGACACGGGCGTGTCCCAGGACATGTCACACCTGGGCTGCACGGTGGGTTACACGGGCAGTGATACGGGCACGAACACGGGCGTGTCTAGTTTGACACGGGCGTGTCTAATGCCGTGTCACCAAGCCGTGTACCCCTCTGACTGCAAAGTGTTGATAAATTGCACACGGGGGGCGTGACACGGGTCCCGACACGGGCGTGTCGCAGCCGACACGGGCGTGTCGGAGGCCATGTCAAAGGCCGTGTGCTGGTTTTTAATTTGGTCGAAACGGCGAATGAGCTACACGGCCAGGCACACGGCCGTGTGTGAACCCGTGTTCGACCCAGATTTTATAATTTCAGATCTAATCTTGACCGTTCGTTTCCTTGGCTTTGGATCCGACGGTGGGGGCTGTTCCTGAGAGGTTTTAGCTGGGTTTTAGGGTTAGAATCCCTCATTCCACCCAAGCAAATCTCTCTCTAAGTTTTAGAGAGAGGGGAGAGCAAGTTTGGAGGAGGAGACCAAGATCCGGCCGCCGGAGGAGCTTCGGAGCTCCGAATCGCGATCCGAGTCCAGATCCGCGGAGGTGACGCCGTTGCGGTGCTTTCCAACCGCATAGTTTTCGATGGCGCCGCGGAAAAGCGAAAGGGTAACGATTCTCTTCTTGAGCATGTGAAGCTCTTCTTCCTTTGCATGGGAAAACCCCTCTCCCGCGAGTGTGCGGCGAGATCGTGGTATTCCTTGGGGTAGATATGTAAAGTCCCCCATGTTAGAGTCCGGAATCGTAGTACGGACATAGGCATGGTGTGTGAAGCCTACCCGGACATGTTTTCCGGATTGGTGATGTTTTGCTATGCATATTTTAGCCGGAGAAGACTCCGAGCGTTGTGGTTGTTTTCGGGTTGCTATGCGGTAGAATGCATCAGGGAATCTTGGGGATTAACCCCGAGGTGCACCCGGAATTCTGAGCGGAAACGAAGTTCTGCCATCTCGGTGGTCTGGGTGCCAGCCGGGAACATAGCGGGGCTATGTATCATGTTTTGATTGCAGCAGGGAGCCTTGGGGATGAAACCCGAGGTGCACCCGGAAATCTTGGACGGAAATGTAGTTCTGTCATAGCGGTGGCCTGGGAGCCAACCGGGTACTTAGCGGGGCTATGTACCGTGTTTGATCGTTAATTGGGACTGGGGAAAGCTTAGTCCGCGCCAAAGGGCTGAATGGCAGTGGCGGAGTGAGCAACGGACTAGTAGCCCTCTACCCGCTCCACCTGCTCGGTTAAAGCGACCTAAAGTTTACGTGGGACTTACCGAGATTTGGAGATCGAGTCTAGGCTACGGCTGAGAAGACTAAATGCTCACAAAGATTGCCACCCTGGGGGTGGTGGTGGAGTCGAGGACCGGACGGGGTTCGGACTGGCTTCGCCGAGTAAGTGCCCTGAGAGCACGGGGTGTGCGGCCGTGAGAGCGTGCACCTATGTTGAGATGCTTGTTTTGCTGTGTTGCGTGTTTTGCTAATAAGTGCAGGGAAGAAGCTTTGCCGCCCCGGTTTGGGGGCAGAATCGTTATAATTTGGTCAGCATAGCTGACTGTTGCCTTTGTTTACCACCGTGCGGTGGGTTGTTGCTTGCAGGTGCTGCGGAGTTGAGAGGTAATTAGCGGGCTAAAGCCCAAGTTGCTGTGCTGGCCCTCGAAGGCCTTGTTTTGAGTGTTTTACCTCTTGTACTCATGTGTGGCCGGCCTGCGTGCCGATGTTTGGAAGACACTTGTATTTAAGCAAACTCTTGTAAAGCCTTAAGGCTATTTTTCCGTTTTGTGTATTATACATTCCTGTGGTTTTGAGTAGTGGACATTCATGCTTGGCAGAGTTCTTTATTCTTTGCAACTCTAATAAATTGCTTTCGCTAGGTGTTGTGTAGGACGTTGTGATTGGTTGAATGGTTTCAACGCGTAACCAACCGGTCTGTCCGTAGTATATGGCGTCGGGCCCCGGCCGGACCTACTGCTATATGCTATGTGACGGATAGGGGTGTTACACAGGGAATTATTTCTCAGCTTACCTAGCTCCAAAAAAGGATGGTGGCTAAGAAACCGTCAATACACGACCATGCACTCGGGTGCTCCTTAATTTTATGTGTACTGTGCTTCTTATTTTCTAATCTGGATGTATGTTTTTGAACATGTAATTCTCTGTTTTGGTGATTTTAGTTTCTAATTATGTCCTATGTGCTGACGTTGTATTTTGAACAAGTGCGTCTAATTATGTTCTGTGTCAGCTTTTGTGTATAAACATGTTAGTGCTTCTTATTAGCATTCTAATCTGGATGTATATTATTTATAATGATGATTTGTTAATGTTGCATTTTAATTAGCATTCTAATTATGTCCTATGTGCTGGTTTTAGTTTCTATGATATTAATGCCTCACATAATACAGTTTATTAATGCCTCATAATGGTGCTAAATTGTTATTGTTCCAGATGTCTTCCGATAATGATGCTGAGCTAAGCGACGCCGTTTTGAACACTCTAAACGAAAGACGGCGGAGAACCGCTTATTATATCATGATGGTGAACACGAGTGTTTTTATGATTCTCAGTCGCAATTCTCATTATCACGGCAAAATCCCTCGCATGACGTCATTCAATACCGGAGATAAATGGGTTGGCGAACTATTGGATGGTCATCCGGTCCGATTCCACGATAATTTCAGAATGTCGAAAGAGATTTTTTTAGATTTACTTCACCAATTGGTATTATCTCATGGTCTGCAAGGGTCGCGGAGTACTACGGCAAGAGAAGTACTTGCGATCACAATAAATATTATGGCGCATAATATGACGATGAGGGACTGCAGTGAGCGTTTTCAGCATTCGACCGAAACAATTAGTCGATATTTTTCACGACGTTTGACGGCTTTAATAAAGTTATCACAGGACCTTATTGCGCCGGTTGACGGGCAATTTACAGATATTCCTGCAAAGATTTTAAACGACGATCGATACATGCCCTACTTCAAAGATTGCATTGGCGCAATCGACGGGACACATGTTGATGCCCGCATCCCAGTGGACGAACAGGTTCCCTACATTGGACGTCATGGTTATACGTCTCAAAACATTATGGCTGTGTGTGATTTCAACATGACATTTACCTTTGTCATGGCTGGTTGGGAGGGTTCAGCCCATGATAGCCGTATTTTTCATAGTGCAATTACCGATCGACGTTGGAATTTTCCTCATCCACCACCAGGTAACCTGTAAAAATTTGAATATTTATTACAACAATCATTCATTAAATTTTATTAATCCAATTTTGAACGCACAGGAAAATACTACTTGGTGGATGCTGGTTACTCATTACAATTAGGATATATTAAACCATACCCGGAAACAAGATATCACTTGCCAGACTTTTCACGCGGTCGACGTCTGATACAAGGACGAAAGGAAATTTTCAATCAGGCGCACTCGTCTTTGCGTAGTGTGATAGAACAAACTTTTGGAGTGTGGAAGAAGAAATGGCGTATTCTTCGTGATATGCCGCAGTATGGTTTCAAAAAACAACGGAATATTGTGATCTCCACAATGACACTGCATAATTTTATACGCAGACATCATTCTAATGCAGACAGTCATTTTTACCGTTGTGATAATGATGAGAACTTTGTATACCATCATGCGCGTCTGATTAGAAAAGGGGTACAAATGACACGCAGCATAAGGAGGGAGAACAATGAAATTGGTCGGGGTGGAAAGAGTGGATCAAGTCAAATGGCGACACTGCGTGACGCCATTGCCGAGCAACTCTATGGAGCCGTCGAAAATTGAGCTAAACTTGTTGCATTTTTATTTTGTTCGTCACTTTTGTAAAAATATTTTGTCACATTTTTTTTAAGTTGTGTTTATTATTAACCGCCACCGGAACGGTGTTTTCCCAAACAGAAAAATTATTATACAGTTTTGAACCTGACTGCAAACGGAGGTTACCCAAACACAAACACAGTTTTGAAAATACAGTTTTGAAAATACAGTTTAGAATCTCCCTTTTGAACTGCTCCCTTTTAAAACGGCACCGGTATCCCAAACAGACTCTTAGTATTTGATTTAAATGCTCATAGTTATGTAAATTAAAAGAAATTTTAAAAAATATATGTGTTAGGGATGAGATACATGTTTAAAAGGATGGGTGTGCATATAATCACACTCTTTATGATCTCCACCGAAATTAGTGGGATCATGGGTTTAACCGCACGCTGGGTTTGACCGCACGCACGATCACCGCGTCCGATCCCCTCGCACGTCGATCCCATCATGCATGACATCAGAACCACCCGCGCTTGCCGAAGGTGGCGACCAAGCCGGCCGCTGACGCGCGGCCGAAGAGGTGGCCGGGCCGGCCGCCCTTCCCCGACCGCCGACCGAGTAGGCCGCCGAGCCGGCCGCCCCTCCCCGACCGTCGGCGCGCGGTCGCGGAGGCGGACGAGCCGGCCGCCCCACCTCAGCCGACGGCGCGCGGCCGAAGGGGAGGCCAGGCCGGCCGCCCCTCCTCGGCCGACGGCGCGCCGCCGGGTCGGCTGCCCCTCCACGGCTGTCGGCGCGCGGCCGACGGTGCAGCTAGGCCGGCCGCCCTTCCTCGGCCACCGACGCACGGTCGAAAGGGGCGGCCGAGCCAGCCGCCCCTCCTCGGTCGGCGGCGACGCGTTCTCCCGGCCGTCAGCGGCGGTCTCCCTCCTTGGCGGCGAGTTTGCCGGCAAGTTCGTCTACCGCCCGTGGAAGCCCGTTCCTGCCGTCCGATCTTTTCGGGTCATTCCATGTCGTCTGATTCGCATATAACCACCCACTAGCCGCCAGGTTAGTGAAGAAATTTTATTATTAATTTAATTTGTGTGTAGATAGCGAAATTAATTATCCTAATATGCATCCCTAAACTATAGCAAAAATATTTATAATGATGGTTATGATGTGCAGATAGACGCGTAACCATCATAACCACCTCCTGTAGGCTATAAAAAGAGTCACGGGCCTCCTCATTTCTCACTTTTTTCCTCGGAGCCTTTTTCTTCCTCAGGTTGAAGCTCTGTCAAATTTCTCCTACGTGCAGCACTCAAGCCACACTCAAGCCACATTCAAGCCACTCCCGAGCCGCACTCAAGCCCTCTCCAAACCACGTTCGACCCACCTTTTGGCCGCCTAACGAAGCCCGACCTCTCCGTTTCCAGAAGGCCTCCACGATCGCAAACTCAAGTGCTCCGCTCCCGCGTTCAAGGCCAGCGCGACGTCTGACAAAGCTACAGTTGCAAAGCGCAATTTGTAACAAACGTTCGGCGAGACGGTCTGTCGTCCGCTGAGTGCTAAGTGCTCTCTCATCTTCAAATTGTAACGAGTAGCGGTCTGTCGGCCTCGAATCAATAGACAAGCTGTAACAACAGGGAAATAGTGGACTTTGACCGGCACATATCCGGTTACGTGATTTTTTACCCGATTGTGGTGTTTTTCCACGTTTAAACTTCGTGTGTACGATCGATCTACTTCATTGACTGTGTGCGCGCTCGATCGTTCCGAAAGCTAAGACGGTCAAGATATTCCGGTCTGACCGAGACGTCGAGTTAGACCGCAGCAATATGGCTGCTTAGAAAGTGCTAATGCTGAAATGCAAATGTGGTAATCATTGTGAAAATACGGTGCCTGTTTCATTGGATCGCTCAATTATTTTTGATATTTTGGATATGACTGGAGTGTTTCTGCGGATTGAACTTCTTTGTAATTTCAAAAAAAAATCCGCAAAATTTATGTAAAATAATAATAAATTTTAGTCATTAGCCTCACAATTCTCACCCCCCAAAAAAAACCTCACAATTCTCACCAAATTTCTTCAAAAAAACTAAGAAAAGTTATTAATTATAGTCACCTTCCATAATCATGAATGGGAGGCATCATATATTTAGTGATGCCCCCCATTCATGATAATAGGAAGGTGACTATAATTAAGATATGGAGTAATGTAAAAAATTTGCTTGTGTGGGTTGGCTATCTAAAAATTAAGGGCAGTGACACGAAGATGATGGCCGTGAACACAGTGATTATGAACTGTCGCTCGTGAACGTCTGATCTGACCTATAGAACTCCATTCACCTTTAAGTTTGAAATTGGTTTTTCTTCTTCGTGGCGATCATAATCGTTGTCATTGTTAAGTTCAAATACATATTTATGTTGGTGACATTTTCATCCAAACTCACAAGCGTAAAAAGACCCCGCCAAACGAGCATGAATAAAAATAAAATTAACCAAATATGCCTCTAAAATATGTCATAACTTATAACACCCTTATTGATTTGAGATGCTCATAATAAGGTGAAGTCATTAAATATGGAAAAATTAATTTTATTGATAATTATGTTATAATATGATGGGATCCGTGCTTCTGATCTGTGCGATAACCACCACGCACGGGATCCCAACCGCCACGCGGTATCCCGTGCAACCGTCACGTGGGAACCCGTGCGTCCGCCGCTCCGCCACCGCCCGGCCCCGTAAGGGCATGCCGCCCCTTTGGCCGCCCGGACACGGGGGCCTCGGCCGCGGACAGCCCTGCAAGGGCCGACACCCGCCTTTTAGCCGCCCGGCACAGGAGGCCTCGACCGCGGCCGGCCCCGCAAGGGCGGACGCCCTCTTTGGCCGCCCGGACACGGGCGACCTCAGCCGCAACCGGCCTTGCAAGGGCAAACCGCCCACTTTCACCGCCCAGCACGGGCGGCCTCGGCCGCAGCCGATCCCGTAAGGGCCGACCACGCCCTTTGGCTGCCCGAGCATGGGCGACCTCTGGCGCGACTGTTGGGTTTCTATGAGAGACACATCACATGCGGGCAGCGGAATAAGGAATCAAGAAAACCCAATGAGAAATGGATCGTGCGATAAACATTGATCAAGAAATAAAAACAACTTTAAATAAAAGTATAACTTAGCGGGATTGAGTTGACACTTAACCAAGATGCTCCAAAAGGTGAATCTCCGGCCGGCGAGTTAGTCCACACAAAAATGATTTGCAGCTCTATAGTGATCTACACGAACGGGAGAACGTCGACACTTTGTCAAACGAAATCCGGGAAGGAGAACAGAAAGCACTCTGCATTTTCACATACTGCTAGGTCTGCTCCAGGAGAGGCGGCGGTGACGGGCACCGGAATTGAGCTGAGCGACGCGACGGGATCAAAACTTCCGGAAACATTTTTCCATCGGCTCTTCAGGATCCTCTCGGGCTTAAGTTTAGCACAGCCCTTGGGAAAAACACTAAGACATTTTCTATTTATACCCAAAGGAATAAACATATGTAAATAGTCGCTATCCACAGACCCACAACTTATAGAATTTACTCGAGACATATTCATTGAGATGACTCGAGATCTCTCGTCGAATCGTTGAAATGACTCGAGATAACTCGACGAATTCCTCGAGAAGACTTGAGACACATTCGTCTAAATAACTCGGGATGATTCGACGAATTCGTCGAGATGACTTTGACACATTCGTCGAAATGACACGAGATATTTGACGAATTCGTTGAGATGACACGAGATAACTCGGGATAACTCAACGAATTCGTTGAGATGTCTCGGGATAACTCTACGAAATGGCTTTTCCTCTCGAATTCCAATTCAGTCAAGTGCATGGTCCTTAACTCATATCATATATGAGTAAGACCAACACAATCCATTCCTCCAACTTCTCCAAACGCTATTATATGTGACCTTATAGGCTCATATCGCGTTGGCAGCGAAACTACCTGTTTGACCACTTCTAGATCATCATGGTAACACCAATAACAGTCGGCCTTGCAAGGGTCGTCCGGCCCCTTTCATTGCCCGACAAGGGGGGCCTCGGTCGCAGCCGGCCCCGCAAGGTTCGGCCGCCCCTTTGTGCTCCGTTTGGGGGGGACTTATTTTCACCGGTCAAGCGGTTACGACTGCATGAATCAGACAATAATTAAGACCCGATTCATGCAGTCGTAACCGTTTGACCGGTGAAAATAAGTCCCCCCAAACAGAGCCTTGGTCTCTCAGGCACAGGTGTCCTTGGCCAAGGTCGACCGTGGAAGGGCCGACGCCCCTAGGCCACCCAGCAAGGGGCAGCCTAGGTCATGACCAGCCCTACGAGTGCGGGCCACCCCAAGGCTGGATTCAGCCACGGTCGGCCACGCGAGGGCCGACCGCCTCTTTGGACGCCTGGTCACGGGCAGCCTCGGTCGTGGTCACCCTCAAGGGGTACGACCTCCCCTTGGCCTCCCGGATGCTCATCGTGTTGGGGTGGGGCGGTCGCTTCCTTGGTTGCCGACCTTGAACCGCCTGTCTTCTTGGGCGGGTCTTTTTTCGGCCAAGGGGCAGAATTGTCATTTCTTTAAAAATGACGTTCTGCGTGCTTAAATCCGGAAGTTCCTATTGGTCCGACCGGTAGTTATTGGGCAAAATTACTATACCGTCCTTTTAAAAGTCTATAAATAGTCATCTTCTCTACTTCATTTGGATTGTTTTCCAGGACTCTGAACTCTCTCTACTTTCTATATCTCTCTACCCACTCTCCTCTCTCTACAGGATTTCCACCAAGGATCGCTTCCAATAAACTCCGCCAAGGACCGTATTGATGGACAAATTCGCCTCGAGATCTGTCAAGCACTTAGAGATGGGCAGGCTCTCAACAGTCACCCACCGTCTTTGGTTGTTCGTGAAGAGTGGAAACTAGTTGCAAGCTCTCTCATATTCACCAAGCCGAGCCTGTCAAGACGCCCAAGTTTGCTCACTCCCCTCTAAGCAAAGGAGCAAGATCACTGCAAAAGTCCAGAGCCTTGTTGCGCTCTGTGTTCTCTCTCACATCTTGTCAAGTGTAACGAGTAGCGGCCTGTCACTCTAGCCTTCCCCTGAAAAGCTTTGTAATAAACGCTAGATAGTGGGAGTTAGACCGACACCGAATCGACTGTATGATTTTTTACCTTGATTGTGGGTTTTCCACGTAATCAAGTCTCCCTCACACAACTCTGCGAATCTCTGGCTATTTGCACGTTCGACCGCTCCACGACCTAAGACGGTTTAGAAGGCCTGGTGTACCAAAAATCTTGAGCGGACCAAAACAGTTTGGCATCGTCTGTTTGAAGAAGAATACATGTCAGGAGAAAGTTCCCGCACCGCGAAAGGGTTAAACCATGAAGGGCATTCAGACAACGCCTCTAGCGCCATACTTGTCGAAAGGGCGCCTTTTCTCTAGGAGGTCGCCACTGTGTTACCTGCACCTCTGGAAATGCGCATCCACCAAATGGAAGATTGTCGGCGTCAAGTATTCACCTTGCTGAAGGAAATAATAGTGCCTTGCTCTCCTAGCCCAGCTACCACGCGAAGCGGCCAGATTACGTCATATGCGGGTTATGCTGAGCACCGGGCAGCCAATGAGACTAGAAGCCCCTCCAAGTGAGAGTTGCTCAATGTTAATCATGTTGAGGCTCCGCTCAAGATAGTCCACTAAGGCTCATCAAATGTGGAATGGCCTTATATAGTATCTCCAGCGTAGAGCCGTTACACCCTAGTGACACGAAACCCATTGGGTCTTCCGAGTCGGTCCTTACACGCGCGGACATATAACAAAATACCCTAACAATCTCCTCCTATGTCCGTGGTGAGACCGGCGTCGGAAAAGGGGTGGTGTGTGTAATGTTCAACTAGAATTCGACTCAATACACAACCGTGTCCATAACATCTGTCAGAGTAAATTGGACTTAAAGAAACATAAGTTTGTATGCACGCATAAGAATAAAACATAAACCCAGCAGCATCACATCATAGTCAAAGTACAATCAGAGAATCAGGTACTAAAACACCTAGTGTCTCATGACCAACTAAAGAGCAACAAAGAAAAAATTAGTCCAAACAACAGATGGAAAAAGAGAGAGCTAAACAGTGCTCTAAAGCCAAAGACAAAAAAGGACCAAACAAACACTCTAGTAGTCATCGCCCAACAGGTCATCATCCTCAGGATCCCAGACTGCAAATGCTCCTCCATCAGCAACAGCTCCTGTAATTTCCAACAGAGAACTTCATTCAGAATGAATTCAACCATGGAAAATGTACAAAGTATCTAGTTCTACTTATAAGAACGTAGTACTGAAAAGTTAAGCTAGAAGGGCAAGTAGTAGAGTATTTAGGTTCTACCTCAGAATCTGTTATCTGTTTCCAAAAGAAACGATTTCCAGACTTCTGGACACCGCAGCTGTATCTGTGTTCCTATGTGGAATGTCACGGTTACTGTTCTTCTAAAGTTAATTGGAACTCATCAAATGTGGAATGGAACCAATAAACGGAAGAAGAGCCAAACCTAGTCAGATTGTGTTATCAAATGTGGAATAACACTCTCCTCCTAGATAAGGAAGACGAAATCAGATGAAGTTGTTAACATCAAATGTGGAATGAAACAACTCACTAAATTCGTACTCAGCAACCTTGAACATCAGCGGAGCACAACACGCTTGCTTTGACAAAGGAAGGTGGAAAAATCAAAACATTTGGACAAAAGGCGGAACTGAATCGCCTAACCTTGAAACTAAGGCTGAACTTACAACGCCTTGAGTCCCATTTCCCCCACTGTTTTGATTGATCGGTCTTTAGGCATTCCTTTCGTCAGTGGATCAGCCAGATTATCCTTCGATCGCACATCGATCAGGGTGATAATGCCTTGTTCTTTCAGATAATTCAGTAGAGCGTGTCTCAATCGTACATGTCGCCTCTTAGTATTAAAAAGGACATTTTTCACGACTTGGACTGCTGCTTGATTATCACAGTACAGGCTCAAAGAGTTGACTTGAAGTCTAGACAAGGGAATGTCTAGAATCAAATTCCTGATCCAATCTGCCTCTTCACCAGCTGAAGCTAAGGCAAACAACTCGGCTTCCATAGACGACAAAGCTATACAAGTCTGTCTTTTGGATTTCCAAGTGACTGCAGCGCCACCCAAAGTGAAAATAAATCCACTGGTGGACTTGCTGTTCCCAACTTCTGAACACCATGAGGCATCAGAGTATCCTTCCAAGGTAGGAGGGTAACCAGTGTAGCACAGAGCGTGATCTTTAGTACCTTTCAAGTACCTCATCAGCCGATCTACGGCATCCCAATGCTCTTTGCTTGGACTACTGGTAAAGCGACTCAGCATGCCAACCGAGAAGGCAATGTCTGGTCTTGTACAACTCGTGGCATACATGAGACTACCAATGATCTTCGAGTACTTTACTTGATCAACGCTAGTCCCTTCATTCGGACTCAACTTGACATTTGGATCAATTGGTGTTTCAACCGGCCTACAATCTTTATAACCCCAGGTAGTGAGAATCTGCTCAATATAATGAGCTTGACTTAGAGTGACACGTCCTTTATCTACTCTAACTTTCATACCTAACAGGGTATCTACAGGACCAAGGTCCTTCATGTCAAATGCTTTCGCGAGAGCGGATTTAGTATCCCTCACTGCGGCAAGGTCTGACCCCAGAATCAACATGTCATCCACATACAGGCATATGATGAATGTTTGATTTGACATCGAGCGATAGTAAAGACACTTGTCTGAGAGACTGGACTGAAATCCAACGCTCTTTACCACTTGATCAAATTTAATGTGCCACATCTTAGGTGCTTGTTTAAGACCATAGATCGATTTATCAAGTTTGCACACTTTATCTCTTAGATCCTTATGTACATAACCTTCAGGTTGTGCCATGTAGATCTCCTCATCAAGCTCTCCATTTAAGAAGGCTGTCTTTACATCCATCTGATGAACTATAAAGTTCTCGATAGAAGCTAAGGCAAGAAGTATCCTAATAGTGGATAGGTGGCAAACAGGTGAATAGACGTCAAAGTAGTCAATTCCCCCCTGTTGTTTATAACCCTTAGCTACTAGACGTGCTTTATATCTGGCTATAGACCCATCACTGTGTAACTTCTTCTTTAGTACCCACTTGCATCCTAGGACTTTAGCTCCTTTCGGCAGGTCAACTAGATGCCAAGTGTTGTTTTGTAGCAGCGAGTTCATCTCATCATCGATGGCTTCTGCCCACATTAACGCATCTCTAGATCGCATTGCTTCCTGATAGGAAAATGGATCATCCTCTAAGTGGTAGGTGACGAAATTCTCACCAAAATCCTTAGGGATTCTATCTCTTGTAGATACTCTAATAGGAACAGGTTCCACCTCTAGAGGTTGGGGAGCAGTGCCAGAGGGGCCAGCTTCAGGTTCTACCGTAGATTCTGAAATCATGTCAGTAGACCCAGAGACGGTCAAGCCATGATCTTTGATAAATTTATGTTCAAAGAAAATAGCATCTCTAGACTCTATCACTGAATTAGTGGATAGATCCAGAAACCGGTCAGCTGCACTATCTTCTGCACTACCTAGATAAACGCAAGTCGTTGTTCTAGGTCCCACCTTAGGTCTCTTAAGGTCTTGTATTCTTACATAAGCAATACAGCCCCAAGTCTTTAGAGTGTCATATCTACAGGGATGCCCATGCCACAACTCATACGGAGTAGAGTTGAGCTTTGAATGAGGCACTCTGTTTAGAATGTGGTTTGCAGTTAGGACTGCTTCCCCCCAAAAGGAATTAGGCATGCCAGCTGTGAGGAGCATAGAATTCAACATCTCTGTTAAAGTTCTATTCTTACGCTCAGCGATGCCGTTTGATTGGGGTGAGTAAAGAGCTGTGGTTTCTAGGATTATGCCCTCAGAGGCACAAAAGTCCCTAGACCCAGTTGCAGTGTACTCTCCTCCTCGATCACTTCTAAATCTCTTAATCTTTAGATTTAATTGATTTTCTACCCGAGATTTGAAGATCTTAAAGGTCTCGAATGTCTCGTCTTTCGATTTCAATAGGTAAACATGACAATATCTAGAAAAATCGTCGATGAATGTAATTAGATATTTCCTTCCCCCTCTAGTGGCATGACTACGAAAATCACAGAGGTCGGAATGTATCAACTCCAGAAGTTGTGTGCTCCTAGAAACGGTCTTGAAAGGGTTTCTAGTGATCTTAGTCTGGGCACAAACCTCACATCTATCAAATCGAATAGACAGATCTAATGGAATGTTTTGACTTTTAGCTAGATCTCGCATTTTCTTATAGTGAATGTGTCCAAGTCTATTGTGTAATAACTTCGGATCAATCAGAGTTGAACTCACTTGATTTATGCACTCGTTATCTAGGCTAAGTCTATACATACCATTGATCAGATAAGCGCAACCAAAGTAGTGAGAATTGACAGATAAAGTCATTCTACCGTTCATGGTTGTGAAGGACATTCCAGCTTTATCGAGCAAACTCATTGAAATCAAGTTCTTAGTTAAATTAGGAACTACTTTAACATGCTGTAAAATTAAAGTTTTACCTGAAGAGAGGACTAGCTCTGCAGTCCCAGCATGAGTAACATCTGTCGCTCCTCCATTGCAGTTCTCGACTCTATCCTTGACCGTTGTAACCTTCGAGAGAAGACCCCTGTCATTTGTGACGTGACAGGTAGCACCACTGTCCAGCCACCACTCAGACGACGCACTGCGGTGACTACTCCCAATCATAGCCACGAAGGACTTGGAATCAGAGTTGTCGACCACCATGTTCGCCACATTTTGTGGGGCTTCCTCTTTTTGTCTTTTCGGACCCTTGCATTCAGCGGCCCAATGACCCCATTTACCGCAGTTGTGGCACTTGCCCTTCTTCCTTTTGAGAGAAGGCTTTTTGACCGCCAACGGTGCGTGGGAATCACCCTTAGGTGCCGGGGGCTTCCGAGAAGGCTTACTAGGACGTGAAACGAAATTGACAGCCTGTGAGGGCTGTGCAACCTGCTCCATGCTTTTCCCAGCGATGTTCTGGTCCTCAATGTGGATGAACCTTTTGAGTTCATCAAGACTTATCTTCTCTTTCAGTCGGTGCATCTCGGTCTTGAGAATGTTGAGGCTCCGCTCAAGATAGTCCACTAAGGCTCATCAAATGTGGAATGGCCTTATATAGTATCTCCAGCGTAGAGCCGTTACACCCTAGTGACACGAAACCCATTGGGTCTTCCGAGTCGGTCCTTACACGCGCGGACATATAACAAAATACCCTAACAAATCAAGCTATTATAGATATCACCTGTGAAGAGCCGTGGCGACGGCAAGCCAAGAGGAAAAAGAAAGATGAAGGACGTACACCCACTCACAAAAAAGTTGTAGGGGTTGCTCTAACGCTTGTCAAATCGGGGAGAAGCTTTACCCGCCATGCGCGGACACCCCGTCCTCCGAAAGGAGATCAAACTAAGTACTACAATTACCATCAGAATCGCGAACAGTCGCGAACACGACACCGAAGAATGCAAGCTCCTAGGGAAGGAAATAAATCGGTTCCACCACCTAGGATTTGTCTACAAGTCTGATTGTCTCAAGCAAGCTTGTCAGCCCGTAAAAAAATCACTTACAGGAGCAAATCTGATATCATAATGGAACTCCTTGTGTCACCGCAAATGTGTTAGGCCCCTCTGTTGAGTATAATATGCATGTAGGCTGGCAGAGCATTAGTGCAACTATTGGGGAATCCCCAATTCAGGTAAATAATATATTGATCGATGATAATATAGTGGTCAATGTACTGTATTTGTCAATGCTACTAAAGCTCGGATTAAAAAGCGGGAGCATACAACTTAAGGCTGCCAGCACGCGCGTCCTTGGGGGCTCTCCAGTCCTGATCATGGGGACTGTTATCCTCCCCGTTATGCTAGGAGAGCCACCCATACAGGTAACCTACAATGTTCTGTTCACCTTCGTCTCAACCAATTCTGACTACAACAACATACTTCAGCGCTCATTCCTTGCCGCATTTCAAGCCAGCACCTGTTGCTACCACTCTCTTCAAGGACGACTTTGAAGTCAGGAATCGGGCAAATAAGCTCAACTATATCCCTACTTCCTTAACTTATCTTTACTTTTGTTTAATCTAAAACAATTACTGACATTACAAGGCCGCGAGCATAAACTCGTGCACAAACTATCTCTATTTTCCTTTCAATTTATGAATGTTATGATTACTCCTAAAATTGCTATCACGGGAACGAGTTGGGAAAAGTCTCAACAATCCGCGCCTACGCCAATTTGAGAGTCTGACTGTTCAATCTCCAAGACGAGCCCTCATGAACTCCCCACCTCCGCGGATCGAAGGTTCGTCCTTCTCCCCCACAGTGGGTTGAAGCTTATGTCAGGGTTCACCTGTCATCGACGTGTTTAGGAACGACTCCTCGTGAACTCCCCACCATCGCAGATCGATGATTTGCCCTTCTCCCCTATAGTGGGTTGAAGCCTACATCGGGAATCGCCCCTTATCATCCTCTCAGGGCTCCCATCCCCAGGTTCCTCTCATTGTCGTCGATCATTGGTTTTGTCGTTATCCGCCGCAGTAGATCGCGGCGTCGTCAGGGCTTTCCCCCTCGTGTTCGCCAGCAATTCGAAGCATCCGAACTTCACCGTCTCTCTAGGAACACACCCCTGCGACCTCTCACTACCGCCAATCAAAGGTTTCGTCCGTATCCGTCGTAGTAGGTCGTGGTGTCGTCAGGGCCTGCCCTCCCCCACACACACACACGTTCGCCAGCAGTTCGAAGGTCTGCCCTTCAGCGATTCTCCAGGCCCACAGCCCCATCGACCTCTCACTACCGCCAAACAAAGGTTTCACCCTTATCCGCCGCAATAGGTCGCGGTGTCACCAGGGTCTGCCCCCCTTGCATTCGCCAGCGGTTTGAAGTGTCCGAAATTCACCGTCTCTCTGAGACCACGTCCTTGCGACCTCTATACTGCCGCCGATCAAATATTTAGCCCTTAACTGCCGCAGTAGGTCGCAACGTCGTCAGGGTCTGACCCCTCGTGATTGTCTATGTTAAAAGGTGCACTTCACCTCAATCTTCAACGACATCCCTCGCTACCGAAAGACGTACCTCACACTACCCGGCTGGAAGAGTTTTCCCTTCGCTTTGGTAGTAGGTCACGAAACCGATGGAGGCTCGGCCCCCAACCTCAAACTTCGAAGGAGCAAGCCAAATATACTCACAAGCGATAAGAAAACAAACATTACGAGCAAGCAAACAAAACTATCAACAAGATATAAGAAAGAATAATCAAAAGCTCACAAGCCAACACATAATATGAGGACAAATATGCCACCAAGGCAGCAAGTGTACAAGACAAAATCGAATACAAAAAGCTAGAAGTCTCCTCATCAACATCAAACTCAACACACTCATCTTCAAAAATGTCATCAAAGCCAAGATCGGCATCATCACACTCACGTTTGCGAGCTATCATCTGGAGTGTCTTCGTCGTTCAACGATGGAATGTCACCTCCCTTACATCGGCCAACTTGGGATCCACCTTATTTGTCCAGACTTCTTCACGGATCTCCTCTGAAAGCTGACAACGACCATGTTTAAAGTCAAGGGAATCTTTGTACTCCATCACTCCATCTTCCTTCAACTCGACAAGACGCTCCTGCGACGAAAGGCGCTCCACCTCGGAATCCAAGCAAGAAATATCCCCCCTACAAACTTTTCAAAAGTCGCACTATCTTCTCCGCCAAAGATTTCTCTGTCTGGAGCTCCTCACGTGATCTTGCCAGCTCGGTCTTTAACTTAGACTCAATCTGCCGAAAGCAAGAGGTGTTGTAATTACGCCTCCCTCTCAAGTCAGAAAGGGAGCCCTCCGCTTCCCAAAGTTTCCCCTAGAGCGACAGGTACTCGTCTTTCAGGTCGACGTAATGATCATTCCAAGTAAGGGCAATATGAGCCTATACTCCGATCTACAACAAAGGGAGCAACATTAGCTTAGTCAAAAATAACAAATTAGAATAAAGCCAAATGATGTACTCACCACACTATTCATCGTCGTCAAGAAGAAGCGTGCCTTCCCTTCTGCTGAGACGGAGCAGAGCCTCCTCATAAAGGTTCTAGGGGCAGAGGAGCCCAACACCTCAAGGTTTAGATCGTCCTGATGGAGCTCTGTCAACTCTAGAGCTACAGGGAGTCATACCCTCTGAACGCCCTTTCACCATAGCAAAAGGGTGACGTGTAGAAACTGAGTCACCGTAACCTTCAAAAATCAGCTTACTCCTCCGATCTCGCCCGAAAGGAATGGCAGCAGAGCGCTCCGGGTTAACAGAAAGGTCGCACAACAACAAATGTTTCTCCTTCAAGAACAAAGAGATGTTGAAAAGAGGGTTCTCCAGTTCGTGGGGCTCGATAAATCCTAACATCGGCGTAAACTCGTGTTCACGCCCGTTCACTTGGCGACATCGATCAGGATGGATGCTCCACAGTTCTGACCACGTACTCCCAACAATTCCGTACATACACATCGTGTTCCCGGGGCGTTTGTCTGTCTGGTTCTCGAACACCAACAAACTCTTGTTGTTGTGAAATTCAATACTACAACCACTGCCAGCGCGAATCTCGCACCAGTCTCTGAAAAGATTCAACGAGAATCTCGAGCTGTGATCCTGGAAGAAGACAATAAGTCGCATGACGGGCGTCATGGCAACAGGGATGAATAGTGATGATGGTACCTCGCAATGCTTCAAAATCCTTGTTACCTCATCACAATGGCGGCGACCGGAACACGACCCTCAACGATGACCCGCACAACGTCATCCCCCCCCCCCACCATAGGATTTTGCACCATTATTCGGCATTCATAGTTCTTATCTTGAGGTTGGAGGGGATATCATATCGCCCTCTCCAAATGGCGATTTGCTCCCCTGTAAGCGTAGAACGCATCCGCATTGGCTGACCTTGGGCAACACACCTTGGAACCTGAACAAGGATATGTGTTAGAACGACAAAAAGAAAAATTAGAAAATGGGCAAAGGGCAACTCGAAGAGTCGTGGCAGACAAATGAAGACAACATGCACAAAAGCTCCCGACACACCCAACCAAGGGAGGCGCATGAAAATTCACAACCGCGCTCGCCACACGCGCGACGGGCTTGGGTGCTCACCAAGCGCATGCACATGTGTACACCGCGCGCGTGTTACGCGTACGAAAACACCCCGCTCGAGCCCAATGCGCAGGCGCGCGATAGCACCTCGTACGCGCGTGCACTACGTGCGGGTGCACCCCGCACACGCAATGCACAAGGGTGTGTCCCGCGTGCGCGCAATGCGCGCGGGTGAACCCCCACGCGCGTGCAGTGCGCGCAGGGGCCCATCGCGCGCGCGCAATGCGCGCGGGTGCGGACCACACACGCGTGAAGCGCACAGGTGCACACCCCGTCCGTGTGCGCGCGACCGCGTTTGGGCGGCTCTTTTTCGTATTTCTCCATCCTTGCTACCCGTCGTACCTTTCTGGCAGTGCCCGCCTCTTGTCGCGCCCCTTCATTCAGTCCCACCATGAAATCAAAAATCCGTTTAAGGATGAAAGCCCCCGCACTCCATTCGCTTGACTCTTGTCTCGGAGGACTTTGGGTGGGGGGGGCAAATGATGTGATCGACCCCAATTTATAGGAAAACAGTGTTGCAAATAATCAGCTTCCCCTATCACCCCACTAACGAAATAGGGAATTACGTGCGTTACCACCGCACACACGATCTGCACGCTCAATCTGCGTGATAAGCAATGCGCACGGGTTCCCAACCGCCGCGCAGGATCCCATGTGTCTGCTGCTCCGCCACCGCCCGGCGGCCCAGGCCGGCCGACCCTTTGGCCGGGCGGAAACCTCTGTTCACAAAAGAGTTTGGGAGGGGCAAGAGCATCATTGCATCCAAGCAATGTTGTGGGCAAACTGCAAAGTACTGTTGCGCTGGCAAAGCCTGTATTTGGAAATGTGTTAAAAGAGAAATTAACTTTCTCCGATAATAAAAGGCCACACCCCTGCTCATTCCTCCCGCAATCGCCCTTAAAAAAAATAACTCGCCGGAGAAAGGAAAAGCCGGCGATGAGCAGAAAGCCGGTCCGGGCCACCTTCACGAGCCTCTACGGCCAACCCAACTCGGACGCCGAGTTTGTAAGATCGGTGGCCGGAGAAAACGGCGGCAGAACTGCGTGGAGGAGGCCGGCGGTGGTGGACAGCTACTCGTGTCGGCAGATGTACCTGCGCAGCTACCCCTTCTCGGCAGCGAAGAAAGAGAGCATGCCGGAGAAGACGAGGCGGAACCTCCGTCGAGCAAAGGATCTCGCCGGAGCCGCTATCCAGGTCTTTCCGGGCCAGCGCCGTCGCCGGCAGCTCCGGCGAGTCTGGACCGGAGAGATGAATAAGAGGAGATACATGAGGGGTGCGAATCCGCTGACACGCGCAACAGTCTCTGCGGTTTGCTTCTTCATCCGCCGTCTTTTCTCCTGCGCCACCGCAGTCACTCTGCGCCGGCCGGTCATCGCCGAAAGCGAAAAGCTGAAATTTAGTAGATGACTGGTAATGCTTTTTGCCGAAAGCTGCGGGCCTGCGGCAAGGTAGAGATCAAAACTTTGTTTAGGAGACGGAACGAGCATTTTAATCAAATACAAATATAATAAGTTAAGGAGATTGTTATTAGCATTCCAGTTTAGGTTAGTTGCACGGCACTTTTTTCTAATTTTTCATGTTTTTCGGAAATATGTCATGTACATATTTTTTAGGAAAAGTGTTCAGCACGAAAGTTGAACATGTTTTCTAAAAATGCATGTACAAAAAATATTTCCGAAAAACGTGAAAAATTAGAAAAAAATATGATACGACTATGCAAAACTGCGGTGCTAATAACAATCTCCTAAATTATCTTTATCTTCCATTCTTATTTTTATAATAAATTTGAATTTCAAATTATCAGGATTTTAATTACACGCATGAATTTTAATAAAATTTCTCAAAATATTTGATCAATATATTTTTTGTTTCCACAAAAATGATTTAGGGTTAGGGTCTGTTTGGCACAGTGACAGCACTTGTAAACACATGAGTTAAACCGTCATTCGTTAAGGATCCTCTATCAAACATCAACAGTGGATTAAGTTTCTTAGATGGGTGTTAGCGAATGATAATTTAACCCCCATCTTCACGACCCCCTCTTCATGACCGTCACCACCGTGCCAAACAGGGTCTTAGTTAGAGGCAGCGGTAACGGTCGTGAACGTGGTTATGAATAATCGTTCGTGAACGCCCGACCTCATCTAAGTAATTGCATCTACTTTTTTTTGTTCAAAATCAGTTTTCTTTTCTTGGCTATGGTCATAATCACTATTGTTGCTGATCGCTCGAGACTTTTAGTAGATCGGGTCTTCTGAACCGTCTTAACCCGCTGAGCAGTCGAGCGTGCAAACAGTCAAAAATTCACAGGATAGTGAGACAGAGACTTGATTACGTGAAAAGGCCACAATCGGGGTGAAAAATCGCGCGGTCGGTACGGTGTCGACCTAACTTTCACTGTTTCAGAGTTTATTATAAGGCTTCTTGGGCGAAGAAGAGGGCGACAGACCGCTACTCGTTACATTTGGAGAGATGAGAGTGAGACAGATCTGGGCGTGGCAGGCCTCCGTGCTCCCCTGACGAACTTGCTTCCATCGCTCCTTGGGAAGCAGACAGAACTTGGTCTTCTGGACGGATCTGGCGTGGAGATGGTGTGGACTTGTCACATGCTTCCTAGCCTTGCGAACGGCGAGGAGTTTCATGCGTCGAGTGCGAGTTTCTATACTTCCCAATCTCGTCTCACCTTTGGCCAGACTTCACTTGACTGGATGGGCTTTGGCAGGATTCCGCAGGAGAAATCTTGGGTGAAAGTCGTATAGAGGGGGAGATGGGAGAGAGAGTAGTGAGTGAGAGAGAGAAAAGAAACAAATAGAGAATTCCCAGAACTTAAAGGATCCAAATGAAGTAAAAAACGGTCTATTTATAGACTTTTACGAGGGCGGTCCGGTAATCTTGACTAATAACTACCGGACCGATCAATAGGAGGGATCGATTTTGAGCACGTGGATTGTCTTTTTTAGGAAAATGGTGATCCTGCCCCTGGGCCAAAAGAGGGCCCGCCCAAGAAAGATGGTGGTCCGAGATCGGCGGCGAAGGCGACAACCGCCCCTCCCGCACTTGGCAGACGGTCGGGAGGGGCCAACCAACCCTACCAAGGCCGGCGAGGGGCTGCCCTTGGCTTGTACTGCCAAGGGGAGTCCGCCTCCCCCGAGGGCGGTCGTGCCCGGGGTCGCCCCTCGCGGGACTGGCCTCGACCAAGGCCTGCCTTGGGGGCGGCCGACCCTTGCGGGGATGGCCACGGCTGAGGCCGCCCACTTCCGGGCAGCATTGACAGAGGGGGCGACCAGCCCTCGCGGGGCCAACTGCGATCGAGGCTGCCCGCTTCTGGGCTGCCCGCAACATGACAACCAAGGGGACGGCTGGCCCTTGCGGGGTCGGCCGAGGCCAAGGCTGCCCATTTCCGGGTGTCCAACGAGGAATGTTGTCGGCCTTGCGGGGCCGGCCGGTGCCGTTGGTTGGTGACGAAAGGCCTGACACACGCGATCTTGTGCGGCGGTTGGGATCCCGTGCACGGTAGTTGTCGCACAGAGTGGGTGCGCAGATTGCTCGTGTGTCGGTCACGTGTGTAACTTCTCATGACGCTAGTGGGGGAAGAGGGAAGCCCGACTATTTACAGTGTGTTATTTTTTCTATAAATTGGGGCAACTCCATCAACTATCACGTCAAACAGATATTTTATGATAATGACTTTTTTGTTCAAACTCATCCGATCAAAAAAACACTATCAAGCAAAGCCTTAGGCTCTGTTTGCCACTTGACCGATGAAAATAAGTCCCCACAAATGGAGCCTTAATATCAATTTTCTTCCTAAATTTAAACTTTTTGCTCGAACACATTTCTTCATTTATTAATAAATTATGGGTGGATTCGTTTTACTTTAATTAGAATTAAATAAACACATTTATTTCATAATCTCTCTAATAAATGGGCAGCAACGTCACAATTCACAACATGTAAATGGCTGTACATTCACCATCCCGTTTTAAATCTTTTTGTTATTAAAATTTAATACTGTCTTTTTTAATTTTTAATTATATTATTAAAGTTTATGAAATAAGTCTCTAAAATATTATTTCCTTGAAAAAGTTATTCCTTCTAATTTTAGATTTGATTTAACTATGATGTTAAATATTTAAGGGTAAAATAATAAAATAATCTTTATTTTAATAATAATCTGGGCGTTTATATTGGCAGCCCGGCTTTGGATATTGACATCCCGACAAAACAATAAAAAACACACATAATATGGCCGCTAATAGCAGATCAAACGCGGAACACGTGTTTTTTGCAAATAAGTCTACTATATGTCTTTTTTAGAAAAAGTGTTCAACATGAAAATTGTAGATCGCGACGAGTTCTACAACTTTTATGTTGAACATTTTTTCTAAAAATGTCATATAGTAGGCTTATTTTCAAAAGACGCAGAACTCGCCCGGGTTCCGCGCGCATCTTTTGAAAATAAGCCTACTATATGACATTTTTAGAAAAAGTGTTCAACATAAAAGTTGTAGAACTCGTCGAGATCTAAAACTTTCATGTTGAACACTTTTCCTAAAAATGTCTTTTAAAAACTTAATTTTTGGATTGTCAATATCAATCGGACTGCCAATAGACGTTTTTTGAGTTCATTATCTTTGGACTGTCAATAGTCATATATGAGCTGCCAATATAAACGCCATAATCTAAACCCTAATCCCACCCCCACTCTACTTTTCCCCCAAAACTATTTCTGTTTCTACCTCTTCCTCCCGAAGGGGGAGCGTAGCTCGATCTCGCCGATCCTGCACGAAGGCGGCCAGCTTTCCTATTTCTTCCTTTGGGTTCGACGACTTCCATGAGCTTGCAGAAAACTCCTCCCTGCTCCAATGTTTTTTTGTAAAGTTTAGCTGGGAAACCTCTCAATACAATTTGGTGCTATTTAAAAATGTATCATATAAAAATTTTCTAGAAAATTTATTTTTTCTATTTTGTTAATTTTAAGTGTATACTGTATAGATCCTCAAATAATTGGCTTTCTGTTAGTACATTTTGTTAATTACAATTAATTTCAACATTTTGGTAAAGTTGAAAATTGATTTCTTAAAATAGGTAAGAAAAAATACAAGAAGTAATAGACATGCTCGATGATGTGGATGTTATTTTTTTTTGAAAGTATAAGAAAATTCTAGAAGCAATATGAAATATTTTCTGAAAAAAATTATTATGTTAATGTTATAAACAGTCATATAACAACGAAACATAGTCAATTCATATTCGCAGTCTATTAAAGCTGTGTTTGGCGCAGCTTATCGCGACTTATTTGTTTTAGTGAAGTTGGACAAAAATGTCATTGTCATGCCAAGATCTTATCCCTCAAACTAGTTTTTTTTTTGTAACATTTGTGACACCAAACATACATTCGATGACAATGGCGTTTTTGTCCAACCTCACCGGAGCAAATAAGCCGCGCCAAACGCAGCCTAAATTTAAGTGTTTTCTAAATTATGAATAATCTTCGTAGAACTGCTAATAATATCTCCCAATCAGTACAATATTAGGTGGGTTACTCTCACTTAGAAATAAGTACAGTATTAAATATTGTCTGTTGATCTAATATCTTATGTCTCATACGATATTAAATACTGATCGTTGATGCATTTCGATCAATCATATTATTTATGCAGAAAATCAACGATTTAATACTATAAATATTTTAAATTAAAGTAACTCATCTAAATTTAATTTTTTTTTATTTTTTCGTGAAGCATGAGCGAGGAAGGTTCAATGAATTTATAATATTTAAAAAAAATATCTTGACAAAGGGCGAAATTAATTCATTTGGCTTGCTTAATTATTTACGATTTTTTTTTAAATGCGTTAGAAATGGAGGGCTGAGATGTCGTGCTGCGGTCTTCTCTGGATGGACGATGGCAAAATAAAGGGGAAACGGGGAAAAGCATAAGTGAAAACAAACACGATAAAGCCAGAAAGTGATTCGGCGTGCCCACAAAAGCACGCGTGTGCTCGAAGCCATCTCCATATTATTGTTTGGGCATGCTTTTATGAAAAGGCGTCTAAATTTGCCGCATGTCCGCATGTTGATTATTATGCATCGCTGACGCATTAATAATTATATATATTTGGGAGGAAGGCCGGGGCCCGCAGGGGAGAATTGTTATTCACAGTTTGTATTTGATTATTTGCAGTCTAAAAATAAGAGAAAAATGAAAAATCACTCATTTTATTTTCTTGCTTGCACTCCGTCACTCTAAATAAGGTTTTGATTTCCCTCTCATTTCGCACCCTGACGGCGTTTCCCTCGATCTCTCGACCTTGAAGGCGATCGCGATTCGCCGACGGCGAGCGTGATGTCGATGTTCGTCACAGTTTAGAAACCCGACATCTCCTCTTCTTCCTTATCTGACGTCTCTCTGTCAAATTAGACTACTGTTAAATGATTTTGCTTCCCTATTGCAGATTGTGTTGTGAGTATTTGACTGCTATGTTTATTTTGCTTCTCAATTGCATGATTTATTATGAGTATTTGTCTGATTTTCTATATGTTTCTTACTACGGTCGATAGTAACGATGACGTATTTTTAAAATCAATAATTTTGCTCATTTTATAATTTTTATTGCTTGAAATTGTACTCATGTATAATTAGACTTTTGTATTTTTGGTTCTACTTTAAATTTAATTTTTGAATGCGAGTATAATTTTGGACTGCAAATATAATTTATGGACTACGAATAATCATCTATAGAGTGCTAATATCAATTCTATTTATTTATTTATTTATTAACATAATTTCTTTGAGTAGTGTCTTGGAGGCTAGGAGCGGAATTATTAAGGGTGCTGCTATCCGCACCGCAATTTTGGTTATTCGCACCGCACTTTCTCCTAATTTTTCGTATTTTTTAGAAATTCGTCTTGTACGTGCATTTTGAGGAAAAGTGTTCAACACTAAGGTTGTAGATCTCGACGAGAACTACAACTTTAGTGTTGAACACTTTTCCTAAAAATGCACATACAAGACGTATTTTCAAAAGGCGCAAAATCTGAGCGTATTTCTAAAGTATGCCTTGTACATGCATTTTTAGGAAAAGTGTTCAACACGAAAGTTGTAGATCTCGACGAGATCTACAACTTTCGTGTTGAACATTTTTCCTAAAAATGCTCGTACAAGGCGTATTTTCAAAAAGCACAAAAAATTAAAAGAAAATACGGTGCGAATAGCCAAAACTGCGGTGCGGATAACAACGCCCATTAATGAGCATGCGGGAGCATGTGTCCAGATTTAATTTTTGAATAAAAAAAAATATTTTTTTTGGCTCATTTGAAATTTTGAAACAATAAATGTTAAGTTGAATTCTTTTCAACCCTTAACGAAATTCAGATGTGAAATCGGTATTTGAGTCATTTGACTCATATAAAAACATTGAATTTTTAGCGGGTCCCACGAGTTGCCCGTGAACCAGTTGAAAATAAGTTGTCCTATCTCGCAAGCGAGCCGAGTGCGCAAATAATCATAGAAAAATCTGACGGCTGGCAAAGAGATTTTTACGAAACCCAGGAAAGAGAAAAACACACGGGATCAGATTTTTGCCGGCCAAATTTCACTATATATTTTAGTGTTACAGTAGAATTTAATCTTAAAGGTGACAGACCACTGCTCGTTGCAACCGCTCTTCCGGACTGCTCGAGTCGGCCAGAAATACAATGATGGAGGATGTTCCCGGAAGCTATCGGGAAACGGTGGAATCTGCAACTGATGCTCTGTTCCCTTGCGACGGACTCGGGAGCAGTGTGCTCATAGCAATCTAGTAACGATAACTATTGTTCTGAATCCGAGCGGTGGTGTCAGGATTTGTGTGCTTGGGTGCAATCGGGAGTTGCAATTGGTGTTCGGGACCCGAGCAGCAGGGTCGGAAGCAATGTGCTCGACACAATTTGGAGCAACAACACGTATTCTCGATCAAAGCAACGTAGTCCTGAATCCTGATTTGTATGCTCTAAAGCAATCTTAATTGGATTGAATCTGAACCAAATACAACATATGGCGATTGTGAACACAATACTTATGAATCATCATTCGTGAACGCCTGATCTCACCCAATGAACTCCAACCACTTTTATGTCCAAAGTTATTTGCCTTTTCTTGGTGATGATCAAAACCATTTTCTTGCCAAACATACATTCTGCGTTGTCTAAACTCGTTGGAACCAAAATGCTGTGCAAAATAGAGCCTTATTAATCTCCGTTTGGCACGGTGGTGGCGGTCGTGAACATGGGGATGAAATTGTCATTCCTTAACGCCCACCTAAGGAACCTCATCCTTTTTATGTTTAAACGGATGATGTTTGTTAGACGATCCTTAACGAATGACAGTTTAAACGGGTGAAATTCAAGCCGTTGATCTCATATATCCAACGTCGGTGACCTCGCCGGACTAAAAAAACAAAAACAAAGAAACAAACGGCGAGATTTTTGAAGCCCAATCAAACGACGAGATCGCTACCCACGCTCCTTCCGGAAGCAAGTATTGCTCCCAAAAATTATTTGCAGATAAAAGCATATATAAATAATTCATTATCACATAAAATTGTAGATTTCTGCACAATGTTGTCAAAAATTATAGCAGGAAGGGGAGCTTGGAAGCAGTGTAGATGACTGCCTTCCAGCTGGCCGTGGATCGCGGCCGTCGGCCGCCGACCTCCGCAAGGAGGAACGAAGAAGGGGATTTAGACCTTACGAACTAATGAATATCGATATTGGTCTGCGGATGGCTACCTCACAAATCTAGGAATGGCTGGTGTGAAAATTCTAATTACAACTCCACATTCAACAGAATAGGAGAAGGGTGTGTGAAAATTCTAATTACACTACTGAATGATAAAAACTAGTTTCTATTTGCCCTTTAATTTCTAATATGCAAGAAAATATATATATATATATATTATTTTAAAGAAAAGTAAATTACTTTTTGGTAAAATAATACTTTTAAAAATACAGTTTGATTAGAAAATACAATTTTAAAAAATAAATTAATTAATATTTTCATCATTTCATTATAAAATACAGTTTTCAAACTAGCCATGATGAGAAGTTGCTCAAATATTTTCTCAATTTTAAAAATACAATTTTTAAAGGCTAAGCTCGCCAAACATTTATAAGGCTAAGCTCGCCGCGCCAGCTGCGTCGCGTGCGCCCGTTGGTCAGGAGGACTCTCTTGACAATCGCGGGCTACTTCGAATCGTAGGTTAAGTATACGCAATTAAACTATTAAGCAAGAAGAATATTGAAAGAGAAGCTTCCAACATCCTTCCTTTGTGGGCTTAGGATTTAGGATTTAAACAATTAAGCAAGAAGAATTATGGAAGGGAAGCTTCCAACTTCCTTCCTTTGTGAGCCTGTTTTATTTAATCCACTACTATTAATATTCTAAAGCTTAATTAATCGAAAACCTGGCCCGCCTCTTCCTTCTTCACACGGCATTGCTGACCAACACTCTCAAACTATTCTCTAAACTGTCTTTCTCTCACTACCTCTTCTTTAAAATACTTCTTTAGTTGAATGGTCGTGGAAATCCATATCAATAATGCTGTAGAAAATTATAATTCTGTCCTTCGTAAAAAAATATCGAAATTAACAAATAAAAAAAAAAATTATTATTGATATCGCATAAATGAATATTTGTATCCAAAATAAATATTTGTATTCAAAATAAATATTTGTACCCATAATTGATACTTGTACCCGTACATAATAATATTAAGAAAATCGATGGGGTCTCTTGAGAGGCGTTAGCCGTGCCCGCACACCATGCATGAGGTGCGGATATATGAACCTCCCCGACGTGACAAAAATCGTCGTCGCCACAAACCGCCTATGCCGCCGCCGCGCCAACACCATCATCATCGCCGCCGCGCCAACCGCCATCACCGTCGCCGCAAACCGTCATCGCCATCTCCGCAAACTGCCATCGCCGAATTTGCACCGAAACCGCCGCCGCGCCAACCGCCATCGCCGACGCCGCACCAAAACCGTCATCTCCGCCGCGTCAACCGCCTTCGCCGTCGTGGCAAACCGCCATCGCCGACGCCGTACCGAAACCGTCATCGCCGGCGAGAGACTGCGAGCGGAGAGGCGAAGGTTCGGTTGTGGGAGTTTAGGGCTTAGAGCGAAACAGAAACAAAGTTTGTGTTGGGTACAAATATCAGATAGGTTTAGAAAAAAATGCTAAAATTTGTATTAATCTGAGTATGAATATCAAATTATGGGATGCGAATAACAATTTCAATAAAAAAATATGATAATTTTCCAACTAAGGCTCAACTTGGGAGGCAAACCAAAGGCGGGACGGGGCGGGCGGGGCGGGACGGGGCGGGGCGGGACGGGACGTTTGTTTCCCCCAACTAGTGGGCGGGGACGTTCGCTCTCATTTTTCCCAACAGGGGAGAAAATGCACCGTATGTGAATGGGATCCGGATCCCCTGGAGTTCTTCCGGAAACTTCAGGGGGTGGAGTTCGCATTTTGGAAAATAATGGAGCGGAATCGAAAAAAATGGTTAACATGAAAGTTGTAGATACCGTCGAGACGAATAACTTTCATGTTGAACATTTTTTGATTTGAAGTCGTGTAGATACCATCGTGAATGCTGCGATTATTCCATCGTAATTGCCGAGGTGCGCCTCTTATGCAGCAACTGTCACTCAGAATTTCTAGGGTACCTGGCAAAACCTGGAACTCTCCGTGGCAACCACACACCAGCACAAGAAAATCTTTTTTCAGCATAATCTCTCACACACTCCCCCAGCATTAAAACAGTAGCCCTATGAAGACAAAAGACTCTACTGCCCCTCTCCAACAAAAGTAATAACACAACATAAACATAAGTCCAGCGGGACGTAACAAAACCTTGCCCATCAAATGTTCATTGTCCTCGAGGAACGAGCTCTGGTCACCTTTTGACGGAGTGCCCAAAATTCCTCTCATGTTGTTTCTGCCGGCGTGCCATTAGCCGACTGAATGAGAAGCTGCGTCACCACCCGGCCCTCCCTGTTGGTGATGCGTATGTCTAAGATCGCCACCAGTTCAATGAGCAAGTTACCGGCCTTGTTGACGGTAGTAGGCTGTTAGGATCGTGACACCTCACACGCGCACGGATCGTCCGGATCGCGCCATGTCACCGATCCGTGGGAGTTTTTCATTCCTAGTTTAGGATTATCACAATATAGGAATATCATTTAGATGAGAATTTATTTAGGGGCTCCTCATTCTTAATCCGGGCAAATCATTTTTTGGGCAATCCTAATTTATTTGGGAAGTTATTTGATGGCCGGTTATTCTTCATTCCTATATTAGATTATCTCCTAATTGAGAGGGGTTTTTTGTTGCTATTTATAGGGGAGCTGTCATGACCGATGATGAGAGGAAAAATCCGTGAGATCCAATTTGTGAACAGAGAGCTTCAGGCGGCGCAATTCCGGCGGCTTCGACTTCGTCTCAGGCAGCGGCGGCGGGTTTTGGGCCCGGTGGCAGAGCAGCAACGAGACAGGCATCAGGCGCGGCGGCGAAGGAGCACGGTGGTCTGGAGGGAGTTCCGACCGAGCTTGGCGCGCGCACTTTGGTTGCTCAGGAGGAGCAACGTTCCGGGCGATAGCGCTGTCGGAAATCCGACAGCTCCAGTTTCAGTTTTCTTTGTGTTGTTTTTGTTTCCTTCTCTGTTCGACCCATTGAGGTCTATTGTAATCGGTAACTTTCTGACTTTAGTGGATCTTTCTGGCGCGCTCTCCCCGTGGACGTAGGAGCCCATCTCCGAACCACGTAATCTTTTGTGTCGTCTGTGTATGCTAGAATCTCGTTCCGTATTTTATTTTGCGCGATATTGGTTCTTGCTCATTCGTGAAATTCCGTTGCGCTACCGCGGCTTAACTCGATCCGATTTCACAACAATTGGTATCAGAGGCAGGCTCCGCGGGGGTGATCGTCTGGACATTCCGGTTTTCTGATTTGGGTCAACGGTGGGTGACGACATTGGTCCGCTCCCTATCTTCCCAGATCGGTTCCGCGAATATCATCTTGATCGCCCAGTAGCTCTGCGAGCAAGACAATGTCGGCAAAATTCGAGATTTCTAGGTACGACGGCAAGATTGATTTTGGCCTTTGGCAGAAGCGCATAAAGGCTGTTCTCGTCCAGCAAGGCCTTCACAAGGCTCTCCTCGGCAAGGAGAAGTCCGGGAAGAAGGACGACGAATGGGAGGAGCTCGATCTGAAGGTCATCAACACGATTCAGCTGTGTTTGGCCGATGAGGTGATGTACAACGTGGTGGATGCTGAGACGACGACGGACTTGTGGAAGAAGCTCGAGGAGCTATATATGTCCAAGTCGCTGACGAATAAGCTGTATGTGAAGAAGCAGCTATACAGCCTGAGAATGTCGGAGGGCTCGCAACTGCTAGATCACATGAACGTGTTCAACAAGCTCGTCTCACAGTTGCGGAGTATGGACGTTAAGGTCGAGGAGGAAGACCAGGCTCTTCTCCTGTTGTCTTCATTGCCGAGGTCCTTCGATCATCTGGTCACCACTATCCTCTACGGGAAGGATACCCTGAAGATGGAAGAAGTGATGACGACGCTGCTCTCGAACGAAACAAGGAGCAAGTCGGGCCCTAGGGCCGACGAAGGCTTATTCGTGAAGAACAAAGACACATTGAGTGGTAGATCGAGAGGGAAAGGAAAGCGGGAAAACCGACCTAGGGAAAAGTCCGTAGGCAGGAACACGTGTCACTACTGTAAAGAGGAAGGGCACTGGAAGGACAAGTGTCCAAAGCTGAAGATCAAGGAGCAGGCGCATGAGCCAGATTTGGCTGCGGTGGCATCTGAGGATGAGAGCGATGCCGACGCTCTTCATGCTGCACCCAGCATTGAGACCACATGCTCCTGGATCTTGGATACAGGATGCACGTTCCATATGTGCCCGAACAGAGAGTGGTTCTCCAGCTTTAGGCAATATGAGGGTGGTCGAGTTCGGATGGGGAACGTTTCAGAGTGCGAGATATTGGGAGTCGGTAACATCAGGATCAGGATGTTTGACGGAGTGGTTAGGACCCTCACCGACGTTCGGTATGTGCCTGATTTGAGGAAGAGTTTGATTTCGTTAGGCACTCTGGAGGCCGCCGGGTATTCTTTTACCGGTAACGGCAGATATTTGGAGGTCAGAAGAGGCGCGCAGACAGTCTTGAGAGGAGAGCGTTTCGGGTCGCTCTATAGACTGATTGGCACCACGACTGCCAGGGGAGATGCGAGGAGAGAGTTCAAACCGTCTCTCGAGCTACAGGGCACAGTAGCATATGCATTTCATGCGATCTCCCCAGATCGCGGTTCCTTCGATAGAGCTATAGAGAGCAGGATCCGCTCTCAGCAGAAAGCTAGGAAGGACCGGCGGAGGAGCAGGGCAGGTTTCGTGGCGAGGGCGTGTGCGCAGAGAGAGGACCTTAATGGAGGTAAATTTTTCGCATCCGTGGGCGGAGAGTCATCTCAGGAGAGCCCAGACGCCGCAAAGGGAGCCATCCGGTTCAAGGGTGCCACCAGGGAACTCATGATCACTCAGGAGAAGGTGGAGTCGCACAGTGAGAGGTTGAGTGCGAGTCGTCTTGCAAAAGACTCGGTCTATAGGGCAAGGGCGAAGCACGTCGGGGTGCGCCACCGGGAGTTGAGGGAGTTCGGTAGAGGTAGAGGCAGGAAGTTGCGGGAGATATCCTGGAGGGATATTAGTACGGACTTGCGAGGAAGTCCAGTGACTGGAGTCAAGTTCAAGAGCGGTCTTAACTTGACTCATTCTGATGCGCGTTGATCGCGGTTAGGCCCCAGGGAGAGGGGGCTCGTAGTCGCCAGTAGTGGAGATTTAAGCTGAAGGTTGAGTTACGTTCGTCAAGGTGGAGTTTTGTTTGCGCGAGGCGTCAAGGTGGAGATTGTTAGGATCGTGACACCTCACACGCGCACGGATCGTCCGGATCGCGCCATGTCACCGATCCGTGGGAGTTTTTCATTCCTAGTTTAGGATTATCTCAATATAGGAATATCATTTAGATGAGAATTTATTTAGGGGCTCCTCATTCCTAATCCGGGCAAATCATTTTTTGGGCAATCCTAATTTATTTGGGAAGTTATTTGATGGCCGGTTATTCTTCATTCCTATATTAGATTATCTCCTAATTGAGAGAGGTTTTTTGTTGCTATTTATAGGGGAGCTGTCATGACCGATGATGAGAGGAAAAATCCGTGAGATCCAATTTGTGAACAGAGAGCTTCAGGCGGCGCAATTCCGGCGGCTGCGACTTCGTCTCAGGCAGCGGCGGTGGGTTTTGGGCCCGGTGGCAGAGCAGCAACGAGACAGGCATCATGCGCGGCGGCGAAGGAGCACGGTGGTCTGGAGGGAGTTCCGACCGAGCTTGGCGCGCGCACTTTGGTTGCTCAGGAGGAGCAACGTTCCGGGCGATAGCGCTGTCGGAAATCCGATAGCTCCAGTTTCAGTTTTCTTTGTGTTGTTTTTGTTTCCTTCTCTGTTCGACCCATTGAGGTATATTGTAATCGGTAACTTTCTGACTTTAGTGGATCTTTCTGGCGCACTCTCCCCGTGGACGTAGGAGCCCATCTCCGAACCACGTAATCTTTTGTGTCGTCTGTGTATGCTAGAATCTCGTTCCGTATTTTATTTTACGCGATATTGGTTCTTGCTCATTCGTGAAATTCCGTTGCGCTACCGCGGCTTAACTCGATCCGATTTCACAACAGTAGGCACGGTTGAATGAGACCGACCGGAGGTCGATCCTTTGTACTTCTTCAGTTGTGAAATATGAAATGTGCGATGAATCTTTGCCTCCTTTGGGAGCTCCAATTTGTATGGTACCGTTCCCGCCCGCTAGATTGCCGAAAGAGCCCAAAAAACGAGGTGAAAGTTTCTGCATGCGATGCTCCCTGATGCTAACTTGACGGTATGGTTGTAGTCCCACCCATGCCAAGTCCCCTATCTTCAAAACAAGTTCTCTCCGTTTCTGGTCCGCTAATATCTTCATACGATTTTGGGCTGCCAAATTAAGTTTTAGTAGGGTCATGACCCAGTCACGAGCTGTAGGCGACTGGTCGACTACGTCCAGCTTGGCCAATCCCTGCGTTTCACAAAACACATGCAGCAAAGGTAACTCTCTACGCAGCGGTTCACCACTTCCGTTTGTCTGTACGAGTGCGGGTGATATGCAGTCGATGTGTGAAGTTGAACTTGGAGAACTCAAAACAATTCTTGCCAGAACTGACTATGGAAAACTGTGTTCTGATCGCTCACTATTGATGATGGCAGCCCGTGCAAACGGACAATGGAGTCCAAAAAAAACTGAGTCGTAACCTCAACTATGCAAAACTAGTCAATGACCGCAAAATGGGCTTGTTTACTCAGCCGGTCCACGACTACAAAAATAGTCAATTTTTCATGACTCTTCGATATCCCTTCAATGAAATCGATGGACACTTCTTACCAAATTCTCTCAGAAATTGGTAGTGGCTGAAGTAACCTCATCGATTGTTGGTTTTTCGCTTTGCACTGTTGACAGACGGTGCACTGTTGGATGTATTTGTAAATATCTGCCTTCATCCCCTTCCAACAAAAGATCCTCTTCATGTGTTTGTATGTGGCCGTAATTTCCGAGTGACCCCCTAAGGGACCCGCATGGTACATATCCATTAATCGAGTCCTTGCCGATCACAAGTTTGCCTTTCCTTTTTAACACTCCCTGCCTCCAGCAATACTTCGGTTCCTCTTCACGCAGCTCCTTTGCGGTAATGACTTGTCGAAGATGAGGGTCCAGCGCCCATGAATCCTTAATCAATTGCATGGTGTCCGATTGGAGGGTAATAATGTTGCTTAAGGTCACTTTCGGCTGGTCGTGCATCCGCGGAGAGTGTATGCACAAACATTCTCCTTGCCCCTCTTGTAGTGCATTGTGAAGTCGTACCCCATCAATCTAGGTAAGTACCGATGTTGTGCCTCCGTCGCTAATGTTTGCTCCAACATAAACACAAGCTTTGGTGATCCGTACGTATAACGAACAAACACTCCACCAAGTTGTACCGCCACTTCTAAATGGCTAACACAATCGCTAGTAACTCCTTTTCATATGTGGACATCCCCACATTCTTTGGCCCCAAAGCCTTGTTAAAGAAGGCTATGGGTCACTCCTTTTGCAATAACATTGCACCCACACCAGTATCTGAAGCATCGATCTTGACCACCAAAGGTTGCTGGAAATTAGGTGGTTGTAGTACCAGCAAACTGGTCATTGCCCGTTTCAGTTATTGAAAGGCCTCCGCTGTTGTTTCTGGCTAAGAAAAAGTACGCTGCTTTAGCAATTCAGTAAGGGGTTGGGCGATCATTCCATACCCCTGAATAAACCTACGGTAATACCCGATAAGGCCCAAAAATCCTCACTTTTTTATCAACTTAAGCATTGTCCAATCTAACATTGCTTATATCTTGATTTGTTCCGTGGACATTCTTTGTCCAGATATAACATGCCCCAAATGGTGGATGTTGGAACCAACAAAGCCGGCTCCTCCTAAAGCTCGGATCTAAGGTTGCAGCCTACACCTACTCTCTTTGGACCACGCTCCCAATAGGATTCTTAGAAAAACAGACCGTGGGCTTTAGCTCGGAGGTCCCACCTCTTATCCGGAAGAACTTGTGATTCTCCCCCTCCCTGGCCAATGCTGAGCTAGGAGCCTGAGGGAGAGAGAAAAAGAGGGGTTCCAATGTCTCTCTCTCAGACACCTTACCGGTCTATTTATAGGCCTCAAGATTTGAAATGCAAATAACCAAACCGAACCACTCATGAAATTACCAGAATACCCTGGGTCGGGTCTGCCAACAGCCAAACTCTGCTGTTCTGAAAGGCTATGAGCAGACTACTAAGGGTAAAGGAGTAAAAACCTCTGAAGCTGGGAAAAAAGAACCGTTTGCCACCTGAACCGGTCTTTGCCCATTAACTGAACCGATCCTCCAGCTTCCTGCCGAAGCGGTGCTTGGCGAGAGCGCCGCCTCGCGGGCAAGAGTACCACTTGGGTTCGTCTCGCCCGGCGCGAATGGATCCTCCCTTGGGTTCGTCTCGCCTAGCGCGAATGGAACCTTTCTTGGGTCCGTCTCGCCTAGCGCGAATGGATCCTCTCTTGGGTCCGTCTCGCCTAGCGCGAATGGATCCTCTCTTGGGTCCGTCTCGCCTAGCGCGAATGGATCCTCTCTTGGGTCCGTCTCGCCTAGCGCGAATGGATCCTCTCTTGGGTCCGTCTCGCCTAGCGCGAATGGATCCCCTCTTGGGTCCGTCTCGCCTAGCGCCTTATCTTCTCCTGGGGTCCTTCTAGTCCCCTCTTTTCCAAGTACCCCTCGTGCAAGCCCGAGGTTGTACACAATCCCCGCTCTTTTCGGGATTGTCTAAGCTCGAAAAGAAAGTTCAACCGAGGCTCGTGTCACCATAGCGACTTTATGACGGAATCTTTTTCTGGTGGGGGGCCCTCCCCCCCTTTGAGTCTATAAATACGGGGTTCCTTCCCGTATGCAGAGAATCTCTTCTTTCCACATTTCACCCCATCCATTTCTGCTGTCATGTCTCTTAGTAAGAGCTTGCGCGATCGTATCGCGCTGGTGCGCCAAAGGAACAAGGCTAGTGCGGCAACCCTGAACTTAATTCCCATTCGCACTTCCTCCTCCCTACAGCCCTCTTCCTCTAATCCGAAGAAGGCGAGGGAAACTGACCTTTCTCCCTTAGTGGAGGAGCCCTCTCGCAACCCTCCGGAGAGGCGCATCCCTCCTACTTCCTCCTCTCCCAGAGAAAAGGAGGTGAAACTCTCGCTTACCTTTCTTCTTCTTTATCCTCTCCTCATTGCTCCCTTTTCTTTTTCATTTATTTTCAGAAAATCTCCGCGCCTCTTTATCGTCCTGGTAGCACCCGAATTCGTCTCGCAGACCACCGCCCAGACTCTGTCTCACCTCCACCGTCCACCCCTCCTTCTACTCCTGAAGTGAAGAAGGGCGACCCTTCCCATATCGTCGGGACCTCTCGCCACTCTGGTAAGGGCCCCACTGCCTTGTGCCTCGGCCCCGCTCGCTGTCAACATTCCCTTGAAGGCCCCTCTTTATTCTGTTCTTTGCTTCGTAGATATACGGGTGGACTCACCTGCTGAGGATTCGCCTGCTGAGGAGCGCTCAAGGAAGGTAGTCTTCTCGCCTCTTCCTCCTATAGGCGAGATCGAAGACTATCTGGGTGATCCCATGGATCCGCTGGAGATGAAGCGTAGAGTGGCCGAGATGTTCCGGAAGCAAACGCTCATGATTCATGAGTTAGAGAAAGATAAGCACGCGGCTGATCAGCGGATCGACTGGCTGGAGGTGGAGTGTGCTCGCCTGACTTCCGAAATTGATGTGGACATTGAGATAGACGGGACCGATCCCCAGGCGATCCTGAGCGAGGTCGATCAGCAACTCCGTCTCGCGCGTCGCGGTGTAGATGCTGCTCGCGCCTTTCATCTTCCCAACCGGCCTCCTTGCGCGAGATCTCGCGGCGGCGGACGCTGGAGATGGCATAAGAATTGAAGAATTCCTATTTAGTCTCGCGTCCCGCTTCCTTTTTATTCATGGCTCTGTAATAATAATTTCTGCGCGGCTCTCGCTAAAACTTCCGAATCCTGCGAACGTCCCACCCGCCTCACGCGGGATGAAATATTTTAATAATTATCTGTTTTGATAATTTCCTTCTCCAATAATTATCTGCTTTATTTTCTTAGCTTATTCTATTAGGATACATGACTCTTATTAGTCACACATTTAATTAACGGGGCTCTATCTGATAATCTGTTTTTTCTTGCCTCGCACCCCCCCCGGCTGGGAGCTCATGTTGGGCTACGCCAATCGAGGTCCAGAGAGAGAAAAAGGTCCGCCGCTTCTTCCCCTTCCTCTGCATGATTTTCCCCGTATGTTCATATTTTTCCCACTTATCCTACCTGCTATAAATACATCCCCTTACCCCGGGTCAGGGTCACGCTCTCTTTTTTTTTATATTCCAGTGCCCTAACCCTTATCCTCCTTTCTTCCTTACCTCGCGTGCTGCTCTCGCCTTTGCTCTGTCTCGCCTATTCTTCTCGCATCTCCCTTTCGCCCTTTTGGTTGGGAATGGGGAAGAAGAAAGCTGAAGAGGGGGAAGGGCGAAGCCGGTGGGGGAGGCGATTCGCTGATCATGATTTTCCTCCCGACCTCATCTCTGAGGAAGAGTACAACGCCTTCACTCGCGATTTCTTGACCGATGGGTTGGAATCGCGGCCTCCCAAAGTGGGCGAGTCGATTAACACCTTCTACCCAGAGAACTCGTCTTCCCCGTCTCGCACTTCGAGGCGGGGTTGAGACTGCCCCTCTAGCCGAAGGTTAAACAGGTCCTAAAATACTTTGGAGTAGTCCCTGCGCAACTGAACCCCAACGACATCTCAATGCTTGTCGCCTTCGCCAGCTACATGTGTCGGGAGCGCATCGAGTTTAGTTTGACCGTCTTCCGCAAGTTGTGTATCTACCATGCTAATCATGACGGAGTGTCCTACTTCACTGGGCAAGGTCTCAAGGTTTGTGAGACGCCCAACAAAACCATCATTGGCTCACCCGCTTCGCCTTCATTCACGGTAATTTGGGAGGCATCCCGCTGGCGCCTGTGTCGCCCGCTGAAGCATTCTATGCGACTCCCCAAGTTGGGGGTACAGATAAACTCCTATGCGACTTCTTCACCGGCAAGAACTTTGAAGTCCAATTCTTGAGGCGCGGCCTCGACTCCCTCCTTCCTGTACTCCCTGGCGAAGGTAGGCTCGCTCCCCTTTGTTTTCATTTCTTTATTTTAACTTACTTGTAACGTCTCGTCTCGCCTATTATAGGAGAGAGGAATGTTCCCGTTCGCCCACCCTACAAAAGTAGCATCAAGCCATCTAAGGATGTCGCCCTTGCCACCATGGAGGCTGAGGCGGCGAAGGAAACCTTGACCCCCTCCCTCAAGAAGAGGCCTGCTGAAGGCTCCTCCCCGCCTCGCCTGAGCCCCGCAAAGAAGTCAAAGATCAAGAAAGTGGCGTCTTTTCCCGCCGAAAAAGCGAAACAAGTCTCCATCGAGTAAGTGGAGGTGTCGGAATCCCTGACCCCTATTTCCCTGGGGTCTCAGTCTCTCGGGTCATCTCCTCGGTTTCCTTCTCAGCGTGCCATCTCGCATACTGGAGAGGCGAGTCGGTCTGCCCGGCCCGCTGACACCCTCCCTCAATCATCTAAGTCCCCCTCTCGCGAGGTGGGCTCTTCCAGTCGCCCTGACCCTTCTGCCCATCAAAATTTCAACATGACTCCGGTGATCTTGGATGCTGCCAACGACCCGACTCTGATATGGGATAAGGGGGCAAACCGCGTCTCCATCTCGACCCTCCTTCCCCCCTGGACGGAGCAGGACAAGCCTACTAGTCATGCCTTCTCCCTGGGCTTTGGCCTTTATGGTGGTTCAGAGCCAGATCCCGCCGGCGAGCCTCCTTCTCGAGACTTAATTCTGAGGGCTGCGCACCCTGGAGCTCTCGCACCGACTCTCACGTCGCCTGATTTATAATAATCAAAGCGGGAGGGAATCCGAGGCGAAGCTGGAGGCGGAGCGCGAGAGGTCTGGAGATCTCGAAAAGAGGTTGGCCGTGGCGGAAAACCTTCTCGCTAAGGCTCGGGGCGGTGTGGTGAGTTCTTCTCTACCCTCAGCTTATGTTTTATATACCCCTAACCTCATCTGACGAATGGGCCTCTCGCAGGATGCCGAGACGGCCGATAGAATGGACTCGCGCATAGCAACTTTGGAATCAGAGGTTAAGGGCCTGGAATCACAGGTCACCCGGCTTCAGAATGCTGCCCTCTCGCCTTCCCGCGTGACGATTCCCCAACCTTCTCCTCCCCATTATTCTCATGAGGAGGTCGAGGAACTCTGCAAAGACGCCAACATTAGAATAGTTGAGCTGATCATGAAGATGATGAAAGAAATGGGGGTTATCACAGAGGGTTGCGAGGATGTCACCGCTCGCGACCTCGTGCCGGAGATTTACGGCGAGGAGGGAGATGGCTCGTCATCAAGCGCGGAAGAGTAGAAGACATCTTAAGGAAAGCCTAGGATTGCCTTTCAACTTTCTTTTGTATACACATTTTTGTATTAAGACATTTTTGTATTAAGACATCCTATTATTTTTGTAAAAGGGGCTCCCCCGGACAAGTTAGACCTTAATGCATGGTAATGTTTCTTTATATGCGAGACGTCTCGGCTCTCTTTTGTTTTTTACAATGTACTTGTTTTTTCTCTTCAACACCCAACTCAAACCACCGAGTGAGCCTACAGCCCTGCCAGCGTGATGAGAGCCTGGTCAGCGGGTCTGCTCGGGGTCTCCTCTCCAAACAACCTCCAACCACCGAGTGAGCCTACAGCCCTGCCAGCTTGATGAGAGCCTGGTCAGCGGGTCTGCTCGGGGTCTTCTCCCAAATAACCTCCAACCACCGAGTGAGCCTACAGCCCTGCCAGCTTGATGAGAGCTTGGTCAGCGGGTCTGTTCGGGGTCTCCTCTCCAAACAACCTCAAACCACCGAGTGAGCCTACAGCCCTGTCAGCTTGATGAGAGCCTAGTCAGCGGGTCTGCTCGGGGTCTCCTCTCCAAACAACCTCCAACCACTGAGTGAACCTACAACCCTGCCAGTTTGATGAGAGCCTGGTCAGCGGGTCTGCTCGGGGTCTCCTCTCCAAACAACCTCCAACCGCGGAGTGAGACTACAGCCCTGCCAGCTTAATGAGAGCCTGGTCAGCGGGTCTGAAAGTGAAGTGATAGATACTACTCTAGAGGGGGGGTGAATAGAGTTATCAAATTTTGCACAAGACAAAACTTAATGGTCTACCCAACTCCCTTGGAGTGAAGTGCGGAATGAAAAGATTATAGATATAGAATTAACCCTATAGCCTAACACAAGTGATGTGCACAGACACAAGCTAACTGTAATTACAGTTAAGGCTTGGAAAACCTAATCAGCAACTAGCAATCCTAGTTATATCTATTCACAGCCACAATGCAGGAATTAAACAAGGGAATCCAGACGACACAAGGAAATTTATAGTGGTTCCCCAAACAACTTGGGTACGTCCACTCTTCTACCCACACGGTAGGAATCCACTCAGGTTTTTGATCAGGTGCCCTGCCACCAACAGGATCTGCTTCAGGTAGATCCAGAAACCCTTTAGACTTTTGATCAGGTGTCTAAAAACCAAGCACAGGTTTTTGATCAGGTGCCCTGCCACCAAGGGATACTTTTGAAGGGAGTAATAACCCTGTACAGGAGGGGGAAGAAGGTTAAGATGTCTTCTCTATTTTACAAGGATTAGAGAAGCACAAAAACTTGCACTGAGCTAGAAAGCTCTAAAGAATCAAGGCTCCCCCTGGCTCAAAGATGTCCAGGTGAAGTCTTGCTTTAGTGCAGAAAAACTCTTCAGAAAGCTCTGAAGGAAAAACTACGAGAAGATAATAAATAACAAGATTAAAGATCTTCAAGCAACTATCTTCTTTTTCTTCTTCTTCAAAAGGACTCTGAGTTTGAACTTCCTGGAAGCAGGAGAACTCAGGTTGAAGATGAGTAGAAGAGCTTAACACTTCTCAGTTAGATGAGTATTACTGAGAGCAGAAGACTTGATCTTGATGAAGGCTTGAATGCTTAAGTGAACAACTAGGTAACTAGTTAGCTAGCTTCAATCCTTCTTCAAAGGGTCCTTTATATAACAGCAGCAAGCAACGGCTCTCTTCAATTTGAATTACTTGTCTTCTTCTGAAACTTGAGACCTGGGTTGCACATAACACACAGCAAAACAAACTCTGCAGCAGAACATCCTATAAAAGGAATGAACCTTTTTCTAAGAAGCTGCAGGATCAAATCAAATAACAGAAGGACTAAATAAAGTCACATCAGAGAAATACTCTTTATAGCAGAAGGAAGACATTTCAGTCTAACGGCTATAAAGGACTGTCAGCAGATAAAGTAAAATATAAGGTCAGCTAATAAGACAAACAACTTTATCCAAAAAAAGATTTGACTCAGGCAAAAGGGATGGAGCAAATATTGCCTGGTAATTTTAACATAAAACAACTAAAACAACGTGCCAGAAAATGTATTAATTAATTAAATATAATAAATAAATACAAAATATAAAGGCAGACAGAAAGCGTCGAACGACCCTCGGAGATCGTCGACCGACGCACGGAGATCGTCGAACTATCGGGCAGATAGTCGAACGATCTAGATAGTCGACCTATCGAAGAAGATAGTCGAACTACCCCGGCAGATAGTCGACCTATCAGAGCAGATAGTCGAACTATCAGATAGTCGATCTATCTGGACAGATAGTCGAACTATCAAGCGCAAACAGATAGTCGACCTATCAAGCAGATAGTCGACCTACCTCAGAAAATAGATAGTCGACCTATCAACAGATAGTCGACCTATCAAAGCGGAACAGATAGTCGACCTATCAACAGATAGTCGAACTATCAGATAGTCGATCTATCAGGACAGATAGTCGAACTACCACGCCAAGCAGATAGTCGACCTATCAACAGATAGTCGAACTATCAACGCAGACAGAGCGTCGACCAACTGATAGACGATCGTCGATCAGCCGATAGACGATAGTCGAGCGGCGTTCGACTATAGTCGAACGAAAAACTACTTAACTAAATTCTCAATCTGGAAAAGTGAGGACTCTACAGCTAGACTACTAACCAATGACCATAGATAATTCTTGGGTCAAGGGACTAAAAGGACAAGACTAAACTCAAATCAAACTAGGGTACCAACAATCTCCCCCTATTTGAGTTAAGTATCTCAAAAACAGAAATATACAGCTAGCTAAAGAGCGATAAAATTAATACAGGAAATAGTTAATACTTAACTAGCAGTTATCAAACAGATATATAATAGACAAATATAACACAGCAGTCAATCAAACTATTAAGAGTCTACAGAATCAGCCAAAGAGTCAGAGGAACTAGGAACAAAAGAAATTTTCCTTAGAGGATCATCAGCTTCTTTCTTTGATAGCTTCAAGTCCTGCACACCAATGATCTTCAATTCTGCAGCCCTAGGAACGACTGCTTCAGGGTGCTTTTCCATGTATTTTGAGGGGTCAAAAACATCAGGATTAACCTGGAACTTTTCAAACTCTTTCTTTCTGAAAGCAGACATGGTGGTAAAACCAGTAGTATCTTTTCATTCTGCCTTTGCTTTTCTTATTTGAGCTGCTCCAACCAGTTCATGAAAACGAGCCATCCTAAAATTAGGATCAAGCTCGGGACTTTCATAAACAGACTCAGGAGGAGCAGCAACTGATTCTTTATCTTGATTATCTTTTGAAACAGCTTTCTCAGACTGTACTGGCATAGGAGATGGAATTCTTTTCTTTGGAGAAGGAGGAGGGGAAAAAGTTGGTTTTTGAAGCACAACCTCCTTTACTTGTCTTTGGGAACCAGAGTACGATCTACCTTGCGAACTTTGATAGCTTTTCCTTGGCTGAGGTTGAAAAGATGCAGATTTTTCAGAAGATGAAGGATTCGCAGAGAGGTTGCCAGAGGCTCCTGCACTGGGAGGTGGAGGAGGACCTCTGGGTGTCCATCTGGGAGCAGGAGAGTCATATCTCTTAGTTCTCTTTCTTTCTTTCTGCTGGTTCTTGGAGAACCACATCCAATGCTGAAATTCTTTCGATTTGGGGTCAATTCCTTTAAGAATGTAGTATGGAGTATCATTGTCTCGGCTGGGAGGAGGAGGAGCAATTGCTTTCCTTTTCTTTTGAGCAGCTTTCTTTCTCTTTGAATTTTCAGACATATCAGAATCATCTTCATCATCAGAGTGAGATGATGGAGGATTATCATAAGGATCATAGGCTTCAGAAACAGCCTTTTCTTTTAACTTCAGATCAGATTTCTCTCTTTCCTCTTCTATGGCATCCTGAGCCAGAAGGAAATCTAAATCTAGACCTGGGGAATCATCCCAAATAGTTGACTTTTCAACTTGCAACTCTTTTTCTTTCTCTTTTAAAGAATCTTGTACTCTTTGATTCCAGGCAGCTCTTGCTTTTTCTTCTTCCACACTCAGAACAGGAGTGTCATCTTTGATTTCATTTTGATTTTCAGATTCATCTTCTCTATCATTTAAAGATGAATCCAATTCTGGATCTACTTGAATATCAGGAACAACTGGGGCAGCTTCTGAAACAATTACTGTAATCTGAGCAGCTAAATCTTCTCTAATAACATCTGTAGAGATTATGAACATAGATCTGCTAAATAAGCAAAAATCATTCCTTCCAGGAATTCACAAGCTAGCAAATTAATTGACTCGTCAACAAAGCGAATGAATGAATTACCTTCATACTTGACCAACTCCCAAGACTCATCTAGGTAGGATGTAATAATCCCTTCTAGGAACTTTGCAACCACGGGAGTGGTGAGATCTTCTAAGCAGACTTTCACAGCAAATTCAGATAGCATAATAGCATCAGATATTTCCTTTTCTGATAACACAGAGGCTGATTCTTTTTCAGCTGGAGTAGATACTACTTGAACTGTCATCACAGTATCTGATACTGCTAGAAGGGAGGCAGGAGGCTCTGAGGCATCTTCACAGAATATCTCCCCCTGCCTGATTTCAGTGGACACTGAAACCAGGCCCCTTGAGGAAGAGGGCTTAGCAGATTTTGAAAGAGATTTGATGGTAGCGGTTAAGGTATCAATGGAGGAGGCAAGTGGAGCGATTGCCTCTTCAATCATAATTTTGATTGAAGGGGTAATCAACTCCAGAATGCTGGAGATGAGTGATGGGGTGATCTCAAAAGATGATGGAAGTGTAGTGGATGGAGCTGCAACAGATATGGTTGTAGTGCTGGGATGAAGAATGGTGTGAACTGGAGATTGAATAGGAGATGGAGCTGGAGAGTTAACGGGAGTGTTAACTGGAGAAAGAATGGGGGAATGAGAAGGTGTTGGAATCCTCTCAGATCCTAACAAATCAAAACTAGGAGCAGATATCCTAGCCTGATGAGAAGGAAGAGGAGATGCTGGAGGGGAAGGAAGAACAACCGTGAAAGTGAAGGGATAGATACTACTCTAGAGGGGGGGTGAATAGAGTTAACAAATTTTGCACTAGACAAAACTTAATGGTCTACCCAACTCCCTTGGAGTGAAGTGCGGAATGAAAAGATTATAGATAAAGATTTAACCCTATAGCCTAACACAAGTGATGTGCACAAACTCAAGCTAACTGTAATTACAGTTAAGGCTTGGAAAACCTAATCAGCAACTAGCAATCCTAGTTATATCTAATCACAGCCACAATGCAGGAATTAAACAAGTGAATCCAGACGACACAAGGAAATTTATAGTGGTTCCCCAAACAACTTGGGTACGTCCACTCTTCTACCCACACGGTAGGAATCCACTCAGGTTTTTGATCAGGTGCCCTGCCACCAACAGGATCTACTTCAGGTAGATCCAGAAACCCTTTAGACTTTTGATCAGGTGTCTAAAAACCAAGCACAGGTTTTTGATCAGGTGCCCTGCCACCAAGGGATACTTTTGAAGGGAGTAATAACCCTGTACAGGAGGGGGAAGAAGGTTAAGATGTCTTCTCTATTTTACAAAGATTAGAGAAGCACAAAAACTTGCACTGAGCTAGAGAAAGCTCTAAAGAATCAAGGCTCCCCCTGGCTCAAAGATGTCCAGGTGAAGTCTTGCTTCCGTGCAGAAAAACTCTTCAGAAAGCTCTGAAGGAAAAACTACAAGAAGATAATAAATAATAAAATTAAAAGATCTTCAAGCAGCTATCTTCTTCTTCTTCTTCTTTAAGAGAACTCTGAGTTTGAACTTCCTGAAAGCAGGAGAACTCAGGTTGAAGAGGAGTAGAAGATCTTAACACTTCTCAGTTAGATGAGTATTGCTGAGAGCAGAAGACTTGATCTTGATGAAGGCTTGAAAGCTTAAGTGAACAACTGGTTAGCTATTAGCTATTAACTAGCTTGAATCCTTCTTCAAAGGGTCCTTTTTATAACATCAGCAAGCAACGGCTCTCTTCAATTTGAATTACTTGTCTTCTTCTGAAACTTGAGACCTGGGCTGCAAATAACACACAGCAAAACAAACTCTGCAGCAGGACATCCTATAAAAGGAATGAACCTCTTTCTAAGAAGCTGCAGGATCAAATCAAATAACAGAAGGACTAAATAAAGTCACATCAGAGAAATACTCTTTATAGCAGAAGGAAGACTTTTTAGTCTAACGGCTATAAAGGACTGTCAGCAGATAAAGTAAAATACAAAGACAGCTAATAAGACAAACAACTTTATCTAAAAAGATTTTACTCAGGCAAAAAGAATAGAGCAGATATTGCCTGGAAATATTATCATAAATCAACTGAAACAACTTGCCAGAAAATGTATTAATTAATTAAATATAATAAATAAATACAAAATATAAAGGCAGACAGAAAGCGTCGAACGACCTTCGGAGATCGTCGACCGACACACGGAGATCGTCGAACTATCGGGCAGATAGTCGAACGATCCAGATAGTCGACCTATCGAAGAAGATAGTCGAACTACCTCGGCAGATAGTCGACCTATCAGAGCAGATAGTCGAACTATCAGATAGTCGATCTATCAGGACAGATAGTCGAACTATCAAGCGCAAACAGATAGTCGACCTATCAAGCAGATAGTCGACCTACCTCAGAAAACAGATAGTCGACCTATCAACAGATAGTCGACCTATCAAAAGAGACCAGATAGTCGACCTATCAAAAGATAGTCGAACTATCAGATAGTTGAACTATCAGGACAGATAGTCGAACTATCAAAGACGACAGATAGTCGACCTATCAACAGATAGTCGACCTATCAAAGCGGAACAGATAGTCGACCTATCAACAGATAGTCGAACTATCAGATAGTCGATCTATCAGGACAGATAGTCGATCTACCACGCCAAGCAGATAGTCGACCTATCAACAGATAGTCGACCTATCAACGCAGACAGAGCGTCGACCAACTGATAGACGATCGTCGGTCAGCCGATAGACGATAGTCGAGCGGCGTTCGACTATAGTCGAGCGGCGTTCGACTATAGTCGAACGAAAAAAACTACTTAACCAAATTCTCAATCTGGAAAAGTGAGGACTCTACAGCTAGACTACTAACCATTGACCATAGATAATTCTTGGGTCAAGGGACTAAAGAAACAAGACTAAACTCAAATCAAACTAGGGTACCAACAATCTCCCCCTATTTGAGTTAAGTCTCTCAAACACAAAAAAAATACAGCTAGCTAAAGAGTAATAAAATTAATACAGGAAATAGTTAACAATTAACTAGCAATTATCAAACAGATAGATAATAGACAAATAAAAACTAAGGATCAACAGAGTCAGGCTTAGATACAGAAGAGCTAGAAACAAAAGAGATTTTCCTTAGAGGATCATCAGCTTCTTTCTTTGACAGCTTCAAATCCTGCACACCAATGATCTTCAATTCTGCAGCCCTAGGGACAACTGCTTCAGGGTGCTTTTCCATGTATTTTGAGGGGTCAAAAACATCAGGATTAACCTGAAACTTTTCAAACTCTTTCTTTCTGAATGCAGACATGGTGGTTAAACCAGTAGTATCTTTTCCTTCCGCCTTTGCTTTACTTATTTGAGCTGCTCCAACCAGTTCGTGAAAACGAGCCATCCTATAGTTAGGATCAAGCTCGGGACTTTCATAAACAGACTCAGGAGGAGCAGCACCTGATTCTTTATCTTGATTATCTAGATAAGATATGGGAGCAGACTTAGCAAAAAGGTCTTGCTAGATATTTAAAACAGAATAAACTACTTACCTTTTGAAACAGCTTTCTCAGACTGAACTGACATAGGAGATGAAATTCTTTTCTTTGGAGAAGGAGGAGGGGAAAAAGTTGGTCTTTGAGACACAACCTCCTTCATTTGTCTTTGAGAGTCAGAATACGATCTGTTTTGCGAACTTTGATAACTTTTCCTTGGCTGAGGTTGAAAAGAAGCAGATTTCTCAGAAGAGACAGAAGGATTCGCAGAGAGGTTGCCAGAGGCTCCTGCACTGGGAGGTGGAGGAGGACCTCTGGGTGTCCATCTGGAAGCAGGAGAGTCATATCTCTTAGTTCTCTTTCTTTCTTTCTGCTGGTTCTTGGAGAACTACATCCAATGCTGAAATTCTTTCGATTTGGGGTCAATCCCTTTAAGAATATAGTATGGAGTATCATTATCTCGGCTGGGAGGAGGAGGAGCAATTGCTTTCCTTTTCTTTTGAGTAGCTTTCCTTTTTTTAGCATTCTCAGACATATCAGAATCATCTTCATCATCAGAATGAGATGATGGAGGATTATCATAAGGATCATAAGCTTCAGAAACAGCCTTTTCTTTTAACTTCAGTTCAGATTTCTCTCTTTCCTCTTCCATAGCATCCTGAGCCAGAAGGGAATCTAAATCCAACCCTGGTGAATCATCCCAAATAGTTGACTTTTCAACTTGCAATTCTTCTTCTTTTTCTTTCAAAGAATCTTGTACTCTTTGATTCCAGGCAGCTCTTGCTTTTTCTACTTCCATACTCAGAATAGGAGTGTCAGCTTTGATTTCATCCTGGTTTTCAGACTCATCTTCTCTATCATCTAAAAAGGAATCCAATTCTGGATCTACTTGAATATTAGTAACAATTGGATCAGCTTCAGAAACAACTGCTATAATCTGAGCAGCTAAATCTTCTCTAATATAATCTGTAGAAATTATGAACACAGATCTGCTAAATAAACAGAAATCATTCCTTCCAGGAATTCACAAACTAGCAAATTAATTGACTCATCAACAAAGCGGATGAATGAATTACCTTCATACTTGACCAACTCCCAAGACTCATCTAGGTAGGATGTAATAATCCCTTCTAGGAAATTTGCAACCACGGGAGTGGTGAGATCTTCTAAGCAGACTTTCACAACAAATTCAGATAACATGATAGCATCAGATATTTCCTTTTTCGATAACACAGAGGCTGATTCTTTTTCAGCTGGAGCAGCCACTACTTGAACTGTCATCTCAGTATCTGTTATTGCTGGAAGGGAGGCAGGAGGCTCTGAGGCATCTTCACAGAACATCTCCCCCTGCCTGATTTCAGTGGACACTGAAACCAGGCCCCTTGAGGAAGAGGGCTCAGCAGATTTGGAAAGTGATTTGATGGTAACGGTTAAGGTATCAATGGAGGAGGCAAGTGGAGCGATTGCCTCTTCAATCATAACTTTGATTGAAGGGGTAATCAACTCCAGAATGCCGGAGATGAGTGCAGGGGTGATCTCAAAAGATGATGGAAGTGTAGTGGATGGAGCTGCAGCAGATATGGTAGTAGTGCTGGGATGAAGAATGGTGTGGACTGGAGATGGAATTGGAGATGGAGCTGGAGAGTTAATAGGGGTGATAACTGGAGAATGAATGGGAGACGGAGGAGGTGATGGAATCCTCTCAGACCCTAACAAATCAAAGCTAGGAGCAGATATGCTAGCCAGATGAGCAGGAAGAGGAGAAGCTGGAGGGGAAGGGGGAACAACCGTGGTTGTTTCTCTATCAGGAGAAGGGGAAAGTCGTACTTCAGCTGAGGTTGATGGAACTTCAACTGAGGCAGACTGCATAACAGAAGAAGAGGGAAGGGAAAGAGCTGAGCCAGCTTCTACAGGGTGAGGAGCGACCGAGTCAGTCCTGGTGCTCTCTGATGTCGCCGGAGCAACCCCTGTGAGAGCGGGTTTCACAAAGGTTCTCTTCCACTTAGAGAACAGGTTTGGGTCCATCTTCTTGCTTGCATTTATTGTTGTTGCGGCGGAGACCAGCAGATGGGAATACCTTTCCTTCAGGAAAATTCCAATGACCCTTCCTAGGGTAACTTCCTTCTTACCATTCTTTTTCCTTATCAAATCAAACACAACTCCTGCCCAATCAATCTTTTTCCGATTTACAATTGCACACATTAGTGCAAATTGTTGCCTTGTTATATTGTCGTGAGCAGAGTGCTTACCGAGGAGCACTTTTCCGACCAACTCAGCAAGAAACTTAATCTTGAAAGGGAAATTTACTTTGAGCAGCTTGGTGGGAATGCCCTCTGCATGTCCCAGCTCAACTAACATTCTTCCAAATTCTTGAGCATCTTGCTCATAATCCTCTTCACCATTTATCAAACCAAAAATATCAATCAAAACGGCCGGAGTTAAGATTACCTCTTCTCCGCCGATGGTGCCAGTCATCGAATCGTCGTTGGAGGACGACGTGAAAGCCCATTCCTTGATTTCAGGTATATTTAACTTAATCCTTGAAGACATTAATCTCTCTAGTCCTTGATCCCGGCAAAGCTGCAGAACTTCCACGATCCCTGCTTCGCAGCTACTGAACGCGTCAAAATCAACACTGAAGCCTGCATCGAACTTTACAACTGCTAGAACTGCGGGAGAAATCGCCATTGATTGCTGGAGAAAGCGTGAGAAGGACGGCGGAGACGAAGGGGACGAAGCAGCAGAAAATTGCAAGCGGGAAGATAGAATGTGAAAAGTCACGCTCCGTCGACGATAAAGCAAAAGATCTTTTAACCTAGGTCGACTATCGGCTTTATATTAGACCGGAGAAAGTCGGTCTATTAAAAAGATACTAGACCCGATGGTCGAACGGCCGTTCGACGATCGGCTCAGAAGCAGAGTAGTCGGACAATCGTTCGACTATTTCTGGCTTCTCAAACAACAGGTTGTCGTCATCCAGAGATCGACGATGAGCTCGACTTGTTCGACTATGGTCGAACGTCGATCGACGATCTTCAATCAGACAAACTTTCATCAACCATAGGTCGACGATGGGCTTGACCCGATCGACTATCTTCGAACGTCGTTCGACTATCTTCAAACAAGTTTCAACATTGGCAGATAAAGTCACACTTAGTCTCGTCCATTGATCATGCCTAGTTGAACTAAAAAGAACAGATGCTTCTGTTCATCTAAGGGCTTGGTGAATATATCACCTCTCTGAAACTCAGTGGATATGAACTCAAGACAAATCTTGTTCTTTTCCACACAATCTCTCAGGAAATGGTGCCGAATCTCAATGTGCTTCGTTCTAGAGTGGTGCACTGGATTTTGTGCAATTGAGATAGCACTGGTACTATCACACATGATTTTGGTGTTCTTGTGTGAGTAACCATAATCCACAAGCTGGTTTTGAATCCACAGGATCTGTGAACAACAACTGGCAGCTGCTATATATTCAGCCTCTGCAGTTGAGGTTGAGACAGAAGCCTGCTTCTTACAGAACCAAGAGACCAATCTCTCTCCCAGGAACTGGCAAGTTCCTGAGGTGCTCTTCCTGTCAACTCTGCAACCAACATAATCAGAATCAGAATATCCAATTAATTCAAATTCTGACTCAGCTGGGTACCAAAGTCCTAGATTTGGACATCCCTTCAGGTATCTCAGGATTCTCTTTAGAAGAATCAGATGAGATTCCTTGGGGTTGACCTGGAATCTAGCACAAAGGCATGTAGCAAACATTATATCTGGCCTACTTGCAGTTAGATACAATAGGGAACCAACAATGGCCCTATAATTCTTTTGATCAACTGGCTTGCCGTGATCATCAGAATCAATAACTACATTAGTAGCCATGGGTGTAGGCATTGCTGAAGCATCAGCCATCCCAAATTTCTTTACCAATTCCTTGGCATATTTGGATTGGGAGATGAAGATACCATCAGCATCTTGCTTAACTTGGAGACCAAGAAAGTAAGACAGCACACCCATACTACTCATCTCAAACTTGGAATGCATTAAGTTAGAAAACTTTTTGCACAGTTTGGGATCAGTGGAGCCAAAAATAATATCATCTACATACACCTGAACTAACAGGATTGTGTCCTTGTGATGCTTGACGAAAAGTGTTCTATCAACTACTCCCCTAGTAAAGTTGTGCTCTAACAGGAAACTAGCTAAGGTCTCATACCAGGCTCTAGGAGCTTGCTTTAGTCCATAAAGAGCTTTCTGCAACTTAAACACATGAGAAGGCTGAGTTGAAGAAACAAACCCTGGTGGTTGTTCAACAAACACTTCTTCCTTAAGCTCACCATTTAGGAATGCACTTTTGATATCCATTTGGAACACCTTAAACTTCATGAAGGCTGCATAGGCCAAGAAGATCCTTATTGCTTCTAGCCTTGCAACAGGAGCAAAGGTTTGGTCATAGTCTATACCTTCCTCCTGTCTGTAGCCCTGAGCTACAAGCCTAGCTTTATTCCTTACTATAATTCCATTTGCATCCAACTTGTTTTTATACACCCACTTGGTGCCTATGATCAGTTGGCCTTTAGGTCTTGGAACCAAAGTCCAAACTTTACATCTCTCAAACTGATTGAGTTCCTCTTGCATTGCAATGATCCAGTGGGGATCTAGCTCTGCATCTTTAAAGGTGAGGGGCTCAACCTGTGAGAGGAAACAAGCGTGCATCACATCCTGTCTTAATTGATGTCTTGTTTGCACACCTGCTGATATGTCTCCAATCACTTGAGATGTCGGGTGATCTCTAAGTGTGACAATATCAGCAGGTGGGATGTGATCTTCAGCAACAGTTGGGATTAATTCCTCATGAGGAATTTGATCTACTATTGGTGGTACAACAACAGCTTCAACAGCTTCAGCAATGTCTTCATCACTGTCTGATTCAGTGATCTGAAGAGTTGATAGTTGAAGAATTTCTTGAGGGGCATCAGGTACCTGCAATGAACTTGAGGAAGGAGAATTTTCCTTCTCCTTGTAAAACATCTGAGATTCATCAAAAGACACATGCACAGATTCTTCAATTTTACAGGTTGATTTGTTATACACCCTATAAGCTTTGCTTACTTGGGAATATCCAAGCATGATTCCCATTGAAGCTTTTGCTTCAAATTTTCTAATATATTCTTTATTATTATTATGAATATAAACAATACAACCAAATACTCTAAAATAATTAATTTTAGGTTTCTTTCCCTTAAGCAACTCATAAGGAGTTTTACACTTAAGCTTGTGTATCAAACTTCTATTCAAGACATAATTGGCTGTACTAACAGCTTCTGCCCAATAGGAGAGAGGCATGTTAGCATCTGCCAACAATGTACTAGCAGCTTCAATAAGTGTTCTATTCTTCCTTTCAACTACCCCATTTTGTTGAGGAGTTATAGGAGCTGAGAAGCTATGTTTGATACCTTCTCTCTCACAGAATTCTTGCATGAGAAGAGAGTCAAACTCAGTACCATGATCACTTCTGATCAAGGCCACATGAGTAGAGTACTCAGTCTGCACACATAGTAGAAAATCTGTAAGGGCTTTGAAGTTATCAGACTTAGTTCTCAAAAAGAAAACCCAACTGAACCTAGAGAAGTCATCTATAATTACTAAGGTGTAATACTTCCCTCCTAAACTCTGTACATTTATTGGGCCAAAAAGGTCCAAATGTAATAGATACAGGATTCTAGGAGAATCACTTTTATTTACAGATTTAAAAGAATTTTTGGTTTGCTTGCCTAGCTGACAAGCCTTGCATAGGCTCTCCTTCTTATAGGGGCAAGAAGGTAAACCTCTAACAAGGTTGTGTTTAGATAACCTAGATATATTTTTAAGGTTAACATGACTAAGCCTCTTATGCCACAAAAAATTATTATTAAGGGTTACTTCATTAAACAGGCAGATTTCAGAATGAGATGAATTGAAATCTACTAAATAAATATTACCTATTCTAATGCCTACTAAAACAATATTATTATTTAAAGTAATATTGCAAGAGGAGTTAGAAAATGAAACCTGGTAGCCAGCATCACACAGCTGGCTGACTGAAATCAAATTGTGCTTCAGTCCTGTCACATATGCAACTCTCTTGAAAGAGACATCTCCAATTGTGATCCTGCCATAGCCTTCTGTCTGACCACAGCTGGAATCTCCAAAGATAACCTTTGGGCCGAGCTTAGCTTTGAATCTTGACAGATGATTTTTATTTCCTGTCATATGCTTGGAACATCCACTATCCAAATACCACTTATTTTGAGTGATTGGATAGGCCTTCACCTGCAAGACATTTATTTAGACAGTGTGGACCCAGGTAACCTTGGGTCCCTTGTTTTTCACATAAGAAAAACTGGAAATATATGAAAATGCAGGCTGAGGGTGATAACCTAGTGGGTGAGATCTCCTAGGTGGGATTCTCCATGCAGATGATGGGTCAACAAACCTAGGGTTTCTATTTTCATTTAGGTTTCTATGGTACTGATTATGATTTTGAAAATCATATTGAAAACGTCGATCGACGTTCGACGATGGGTGCTCAGATCGTCGACCTTCGTTCGACCATTGAGCTTCCGATCGTCGAGCTGCGTTCGACGCTCTTTGCATTTCTTTAAAAAATTTCTTTCTCTTTTCTCTCTTAGCTTTATTTAGGGTTTTATTAACTAGATTTACTTGCTCAGTGTTCTTCTTTCCACTAGCTGAAATGAAGTTCACTGGAGTTGAAAGATTGTTTTTAAGAAGAACTGGGGGTTCACTGGGAGAAGCTCCTAAGCCTAGTTTGTTATTAGCTGACCTAGTGTTAGTCATGCTGGTAATTTCTAACAACTTAAGGCTTCTACCATTAAGTGATTCTTCTAATCTTTTAGACTTAGCTAATTCCATTTTAAGAAATTTAATTTCTTCACTACAAGTAGTGAGATCTTCCTTTAACCTAATATTTTCTGTAGCAATTACTTCTGAGTCAGCTAACTTATTTCTAAGTTCTTTTATCTCCTTTTCTGAGCTAATCAAATCTAAGCATAAGGATTTAAAATCTAATTTAAATTCTTCTGAAGTGAAGTCATAAGAAGAGAGTACCTCATCTTCTGTTGGCATCTCTTCATCTGAATCTGAACTCTCTGCAGCTGAGTGGTTGCTGCAGGCATCTATTGCCATGAGGCAAACTTCTTTTGCCTTCTTCTCTTCCTCATCCTCACTGGAGCTTGAGGAGGAGGATTCTTCATCAGAATCACTCCAGGTTTCAGCAATGAAACCTCTCTACTTTTTCTTGTTCTTGTAGAAAGATGGCTTGGAGTGCTTCCTGTGTTGTTCTTTTTCTTTCCTCTTGTCTTTGTTTTTCTCCTCTGGACACTCTGGCAAGATATGTCCAGGCTTCCTGCATCCATAACAAATAATTTCTTTAGCAGAAGAACGATCATACCTTGGTTTGTCTTCATAGCGTGAAGACTTCTTTCTGAACTCCTTTCTCCCCATCTTGAGAAACCTCTTGGCAAACAATGCCATTAGTTCCTCATTTGATTGGTTGCCTTCAGAAGCATCGGCAGCCTTAAGAGCTAGAGATTGCTCTTTTCTTGTTGGAGTGGGGGTCTTTGCTTCAGCTTCTGCTTCCCTTGTCTTCAGCACTTGCTCAAAGGACTTGAGCTTGCCGAGAAGGGCTTCAGTGGAGATCTCATTTGTACTTCTGGCTTCCTTGATGGGCCAGATCCTTAGATCCCATGTGCTAGGGAAACACATAAGAATCTTATCATTGACCTCTGTCAATGATATGTCCTTGTCCAGGGTCCTCAGCTCATTGATGATTGAGCTAAGCCTGGTGTACATGGCTTCAACTGATTCAGCATCAGTTTTCTTGAAGTTCTCATACTGTGAGATCAGGTTGGACCTTCTGTCCTTCCTTTCATTAGCTGACCCAGCTACAATCTGGTTCAATGTATCTCACATGGCTTTTGCTGAGGAGCAGTCAGCAACCTTCTGGAATACCTCATCAGACATTGTCTGAGCCAGAATGTTCATCGCCTTGGCATCTGCAATTTTGGCCTTCTTGTACTCATCGTTATAATCTGGAGGAGGCACTGCACTCATATCAGATGATGAGGCAGTAGCAGCAGCAGGTGCTCTTGGGGGTCCTGACAAAATATAAGCAAAGATGCTTTCATCAATAGAATTCATATATAATTTTATCCTTGCCTTCCAGATGCCAAACTTAGCTAAGTTGCATGCTGGAGGTCTGGTGCTAGAATAATCCTTGGACTGGGCCATGATAGTGAATATCTATAAGCTTTGGTATCTATCAGGATCTTGTGACTTAGGTGTTAGCCTATTCAGTCAGTCAACCTCCCTCTGATACCAATTGAAAGTGAAGGGATAGATACTACTCTAGAGGGGGGGGTGAATAGAGTTAACAAATTTTGCACTAGACAAAACTTAATGGTCTACCCAACTCCCTTGGAGTGAAGTGCGGAATGAAAAGATTATAGATATAGATTTAACCTTATAGCCTAACACAAGTGATGTGCACAAACTCAAGCTAACTGTAATTACAGTTAAGGCTTGGAAAACCTAATCAGCAACTAGCAATCCTAGTTATATCTAATCACAGCCACAATGCAGGAATTAAACAAGTGAATCCAGACGACACAAGGAAATTTATAGTGGTTCCCCAAACAACTTGGGTACGTCCACTCTTCTACCCACACGGTAGGAATCCACTCAGGTTTTTGATCAGGTGCCCTGCCACCAACAGGATCTACTTTAGGTAGATCCAAAAACCCTTTAGACCTTTGATCAGGTGTCTAAAAACCAAGCACAGGTTTTTGATCAGGTGCCCTGCCACCAAGGGATACTTTTGAAGGGAGTAATAACCCTGTACAGGAGGGGGAAGAAGGTTAAGATGTCTTCTCTATTTTACAAAGATTAGAGAAGCACAAAAACTTGCACTGAGCTAGAGAAAGCTCTAAAGAATCAAGGCTCCCCCTGGCTCAAAGATGTCCAGGTGAAGTCTTGCTTCCGTGCAGAAAAACTCTTCAGAAAGCTCTGAAGGAAAAACTACAAGAAGATAATAAATAATAAAATTAAAAGATCTTCAAGCAGCTATCTTCTTCTTCTTCTTCTTTAAGAAAACTCTGAGTTTGAACTTCCTGAAAGCAGGAGAACTCAGGTTGAAGAGGAGTAGAAGATCTTAACACTTCTCAGTTAGATGAGTATTGCTGAGAGTAGAAGACTTGATCTTGATGAAGGCTTGAAAGCTTAAGTGAACAACTGGTTAGCTATTAGCTATTAACTAGCTTGAATCCTTCTTCAAAGGGTCCTTTTTATAACATCAGCAAGCAACGGCTCTCTTCAATTTGAATTACTTGTCTTCTTCTGAAACTTGAGACCTGGGCTGCAAATAACACACAGTAAAACAAACTCTGCAGCAGGACATCCTATAAAAGGAATGAACCTCTTTCTAAGAAGCTGCAGGATCAAATCAAATAACAGAAGGACTAAATAAAGTCACATCAGAGAAATACTCTTTATAGCAGAAGGAAGACTTTTTAGTCTAACGGCTATAAAGGACTGTCAGCAGATAAAGTAAAATACAAAGACAGCTAATAAGACAAACAACTTTATCTAAAAAGATTTTACTCGGGCAAAAAGAATAGAGCAGATATTGCCTGGAAATATTATCATAAATCAACTGAAACAACTTGCCAGAAAATGTATTAATTAATTAAATATAATAAATAAATACAAAATATAAAGGCAGACAGAAAGCGTCGAATGACCTTCGGAGATCGTCGACCGACGCACGGAGATCGTCGAACTATCGGGCAGATAGTCGAACGATCCAGATAGTCGACCTATCGAAGAAGATAGTCGAACTACCTCGACAGATAGTCGACCTATCAGAGCAGATAGTCGAACTATCAGATAGTCGATCTATCAGGACAGATAGTCGAACTATCAAGCGCAAACAGATAGTCGACCTATCAAGCAGATAGTCGACCTACCTCAAAAAACAGATAGTCGACCTATCAATAGATAGTCGACCTATCAAAAGAGACCAGATAGTCGACCTATCAAAAGATAGTCGAACTATCAGATAGTTGAACTATCAGGACAGATAGTCGAACTATCAAAGACGGCAGATAGTCGACCTATCAACAGATAGTCGACCTATCAAAGCGGAACAGATAGTCGACCTATCAACAGATAGTCGAACTATCAGATAGTCGATCTATCAGGACAGATAGTCGATCTACCACGCCAAGCAGATAGTCGACCTATCAACAGATAGTCGACCTATCAACGCAGACAGAGCGTCGACCAACTGATAGACGATCGTCGGTCAGCCGATAGACGATAGTCGAGCGGCGTTCGACTATAGTCGAACGAAAAAAACTACTTAACCAAATTCTCAATCTGGAAAAGTGAGGACTCTACAGCTAGACTACTAACCATTGACCATAGATAATTCTTGGGTCAAGGGACTAAAGAAACAAGACTAAACTCAAATCAAACTAGGGTACCAACAAACCGTGGTTGTTTCTCTAACAGGAGAAGGGGAAAGTCGTACTTCAGCTGAAGTTGATGGAACTTCAACTGAGGCAGACTGCATAGCAGAAGAAGAAGGAAGGGAAGGAGCTGAGCCAGCTTCAACAGGGTGAGGAGCGACCGAATCAGTCCTGGTGCTCTCAGATGTCGCTGGAGCAACCCCTGTGAGAGCGAGTTTCACAAAGGTTCTCTTCCACTTGGAGAACAGGTTTGGGTCCATCTTCTTGCTTGCATTTATTGTTGTTGCAACGGAGACCAGCAGCTGGGGATACTTTTCCTTCAAGAAAATTTCAATGACCCTTCCAAGGGTAACTTCCTTCTTACCATTCTTTTTTCTTATCAAATCAAACATTACTCCAGCCCAATCAATCCTTTTTCGATTAACAATTGCACACATTAGTGCAAATTGTTGCCTTGTTATATTGTCATGAGCAGAGTGCTTACCGAGGAGCACTTTTCCGACCAACTCAGCAAGAAATTTAATCTTGAAAGGAAAATTTACCTTGAGCAGCTTCGTGGGAATGCCCTCTGCATGTCCCAGCTCAACTAACATTCTTCCAAATTCTTGAGCATCTTGCTCATAATCTTCTTCACCATTAACTAATCCAAAAACATCAGTCAGAACGGCCGGAGTTAAAATTACCTCTTCTCCGCCGATGGTGCCAGTCATCAAATCGTCGGTGGAGGACGACGTGAAATCCCATTCCTTGATCTCGGGTATATTTAACTTAATCCTTGATGACATTAATCTCTCTAGTCCTTGGTCCCGGCACAACTGAAGAACTTCCACGATTCCTGCTTCGCAGCTACTGAAGGCGTCAAAATCAACACTGAAGCCTGCATCGAACTTCACAACTTCTAGAACTGCTGGAGAGACCGCTATGGAATTGCTGGAGAAAGGGCGAGAAGGACGGAGAGGATGAAAGAGACGAAGCGGCAGAAAATCGCAAGAGGGAAGACAGAATGCGAAAAGTCACGCTCCGTCGACGAAAGAACAAAAAATCTTTTAACCTAGGTCGACTATCGGCTTGATATTAGACCGGAGATAGTCGATCTATTAAAAAGATACTAGACTCGATGGTCGAACGGTCGTTCGACGATCGGTCCAGAGGCAGAGTAGTCGGACCATCGTTCGACTATTTCTGACTTCTCAAACAGCAAGCTGTCGTCATCCAGAGATCGACGATGAGCTCGACTTGTTCGACTATGGTCGAACGCCGGTCGACGATCTTCAATCAGATAACCTCTCATCAACCATAGGTCGACGATGGGCTTGACCCGATCGACTATCTTCGAACGTCGTTCGACTATCTTCAAACAAGTTTCAACAATGGCAGATATAATCACACTTAGTCTCGTCCATTGATCATGCCTAGTTGAACTAAAAAGAACAGATGCTTCTGTTCATCTAAGGGCTTGGTGAATATATCACCTCTCTGAAACTCAGTGAATATGAACTCAAGACAAATCTTGTTCTTTTCCACACAATCTCTCAGGAAATGGTGCCGAATCTCAATGTGCTTCGTTCTAGAGTGGTGCACTGGATTTTGTGCAATTGAGATAGCACTGGTACTATCACACATGATTTTGGTGTTCTTGTGTGAGTAACCATAATCCACAAGTTAGTTTTGAATCCACAGGATCTGTGAACAATAACTGGCAGCTGCTATATATTCAGCCTCTGCAGTTGAGGTTGAGACAGAAGCCTGCTTCTTACAGAACCAAGAGACCAATCTCTCTCCCAGGAACTGGCAAGTTCCTGAGGTACTCTTCCTGTCAACTCTGCAACCAGCATAATCAGAATCAGAATATCCAATTAATTCAAACTCTGACTCAGCTGGGTACCAAAGTCCTAGATTTGGGCATCCCTTCAGGTATCTCAGGATTCTCTTTAGAAGAATCAGATGAGATTCCTTGGGGTTGACCTGGAATCTAGCACAAAGGCATGTAGCAAACATTATATCTGGCCTACTTGCAGTTAGATACAATAGGGAACCAACAATAGCCCTATAATTCTTTTGATCAACTGGCTTGCCGTGATCATCAGAATGTATAACTACATTAGTAGTCATGGGTGTAGGCATTGCTGAAGCATCAGCCATCCCAAATTTCTTTACCAATTCCTTGGCATATTTGGATTGGGAGATGAAGATACCATCAGCATCTTGCTTAACTTGGAGACCAAGAAAGTAAGACAGCACACCCATACTACTCATCTCAAACTTGGAATGCATTAAGTTGGAAAACTTTTTGCACAGTTTGGGATCAGTGGAGCCAAAAATAATATCATCTACATACACCTGAACTAACAGGATTGTGTCCTTGTGATGCTTGACGAAAAGTGTTCTATCAACTACTCCCCTAGTAAAGTTGTGCTCTAACAGGAAACTAGCTAAGGTCTCATACCAGGCTCTAGGAGCTTGCTTTAGTCCATAAAGAGCTTTCTGCAACTTAAACACATGAGAAGGCTGAGTTGAAGAAACAAACGCTGGTGGTTGTTCAACAAACACTTCTTCCTTAAGCTCACCATTTAGGAATGCACTTTTGATATCCATTTGGAACACCTTAAACTTCATGAATGCTGCATAGGCCAAGAAGATCCTTATTGCTTCTAGCCTTGCAACAGGAGCAAAGGTTTGGTCATAGTCTATACCTTCCTCCTATCTGTAGCCCTGAGCTACAAGCCTAGCTTTATTCCTTACTATAATTCCATTTGCATCCAACTTGTTTCTATACACCCACTTGGTACCTATGATCAGTTGGCCTTTAGGTCTTGGAACCAAAGTCCAAACTTTACATCTCTCAAACTGATTGAGTTCCTCTTGCATTGCAATGATCCAGTGGGGATCTAGCTCTGCATCTTTAAAGGTGAGGGGCTCAACCTGTGAGAGGAAACAAGCGTGCATCACATCCTGTCTTAATTGATGTCTTGTTTGCACACCAACTGATATATCTCCAATCACTTGAGATGTCGGGTGATCTCTAAGTGTGACAATATCAGCAGGTGGGATGTGATCTTCAGCAACAGTTGGGATTAATTTCTCAGGAGGAATTTGATCTACTATTGGTGGTACAACAACAGCTTCAGCAATGTCTTCATCACTGTCTGATTCAGTGATCTGAAGAGTTGATAGTTGAAGAATTTCTTGAGGGGCATCAGGTACCTGCAATGAACTTGAGGAAGGAGAATTTTCCTTCTCCTTGTAAAACATCTGAGACTCATCAAAAGACACTGAAAGTGAGGGTAGATCTTATATTTTCTTTAGGAAGAGTTAATGCGGAAAATTAAAAATTAAAACGAATAACAGAGCATAGCACAAAGAAAGAAAAACAGAGCAAGCAAACCAGACGACACAAGGAGCTACAGTGGTTCCCTCTCAATAGGTACGTCCACTCTTCTACCACCCTGGTAGGAATCCACTACAGGTTTTTGCTAAGGTGCCCTGCCACCAGTGATCTGATTCAGGTAGATCAAACAGACCCTTTAAGCTTTTGATAAGGTAGCCTAAAAACCAAGCAGGTTGTTGATAAGGTGCCCTGTCACCAACGTTCACTTTTGAAGAGGTGTGAACAAACTCTTTACAGGAGGGGGAAGGAGAGTTAGATTGTCTTCTCTATTTTTACAACAGATTAGAGAAGCATAAGAGACTCTTCAGAACTTATGACAGAATACTGTCACGAGGTTCTGAAGGAGTAAGGCCTGAAGAAGACTAGAGATCTGGATTTAGATGTTCTTCTTCAGCTTCCTTATTTCTTCTTCTTCTTCAAAATCTCTGAGTGTATCTTCCTGGAACAGGAGCACTCAGGTTGAGGAAGAGCAGAAGAGATATCTTCACAGTTGGATAGATATTGCTGTGAGCAGCTGTATCTTCTCAGTTGAATCCTGAGAGCAGCAATATCTTTTCTTTCTTGAAGACTGCTGAATGTTGATGGTAGCAGTCTTCTTTCACATTTGTTCTACAGCTTCGTCTGTGTGTTTCTGGTCACTGTCTTCTTCTTGTATGTTTTGTGTGTGTTGTGTGTCTCTTAGTTCTTTCTCCAAAAGAACTCTTTAAATAGGTGCAGCAGCAACGGCTCTATTAGAGCAAGACTTTTGTCTTCTTCTCAGATCTTGAATCTGGGCTGCAATTAACACACAAACAAGTCTTGCAGATATATATCCTCTAAAAGGGAAAGCTATAGCAGCTGCAATAAATAAACTCATAAAGGATGTTAGATAAATCACATCGGAAATAACTCTTTACAGCCAACGGCTATAAAGGACAGCTGCAACAATAAAGTCAGATAATAAGACAAAAGACATTGTCAGAAAGAATTGACTTATGCATAAATATAGAAGCAAGTTTGCTTTGAGATATATGCATAAGATCAATTAAATAATCCATAATAAAACATGCCAGAAATATAGGAAATAAAACAACAAATAAAACGCATATAATATTACATATGCAGACCAGAAGATAGTTGAACGATCCTCGACGATCGTCGACCGACCTTCGACTATAGTCGAACGACCTGCTGAGATCGTCGACCTATCAATAGATAGTCGACCGACTCAGAAAGTCGAACTATCCAGGCAGATAGTCGACCGACCTGCTGAGATCGTCGACCAGAGCTCGACGATCCAGCAGAACGTCGAGCTGACCAGAGACAGACGATCGTCTATCGACTGATCGACGATAGCCGATCGGCGTTCGACGATAGTCGAACCCGAAAATCCCTTAGCCAGAATTTTACTGGAAAAGAGAATACTCAACAATAAGACTTTGACCATAGATAAATCTTGGGTCAAGATCTAAAAGGAAAGACTTAACTCAAATCCAAACTAGGGTACCAACAGACACATGCACAGATTCTTCAATTTTACAGGTTGATTTGTTATAAACCCTATAAGCTTTGCTTACTTGGGAATATCCAAGCATGATTCCTATTGAAGCTTTTGCTTCAAATTTTCTAATGTATTCTTTATTATTATTATGAATATAAATAATACAACCAAATACTCTAAAATAATTAATTTTAGGTTTCTTTCCCTTAAGCAACTCATAAGGAGTTTTACACTTAAGCTTGTGTATCAAACTTCTATTCAATACATAATTGGCTGTACTAACAGCTTCTGCCCAATAGGAGAGAGGCATGTTAGCATCTGCCAATAATGTACTAGCAGCTTCAATGAGTGTTCTATTCTTCCTTTCAACTACCCCATTTTGTTGGGGAGTTCTAGGAGCTGAGAAACTATGTTTGATACCTTCTCTCTCATAGAATTCTTGCATGAGAAGAGAGTCAAACTCAGTACCATGATCACTTCTGATCAAGGCCACATGAGTAGAGTACTCAGTTTGCACACATAGTAGAAAGTCTGTAAGGGCTTTGAAGTTATCAGACTTAGTTCTCAAAAAGAAAACCCAACTGAACCTAGAGAAGTCATCTACAATTACTAAGGTGTAATACTTCCCTCCTAAACTCTGTACATTTATTGGGCCAAAAAGGTCCAAATGTAATAGATACAGGATTCTAGGAGAATCACTTTTATTTACAGATTTAAAAGAATTTTTGGTTTGCTTGCCTAGCTGACAAGCCTTGCATAGGCTCTCCTTCTTGTAGAGGCAAGAAGGTAAACCTCTAACAAGGTTGTGTTTAGATAACCTAGATATATTTTTAAGGTTAACATGACTAAGCCTCTTATGCCACAAAGAATTATTATTAAGGGTTACTTCATTAAACAGGCAGATTTCAGAATGAGATGAATTGAAATCTACTAAATAAATATTACCTATTCTAATGCCTACTAAAACAATATTATTATTTAAAGTAATATTGCAAGAGGAGTTAGAAAATGAAACCTGGTAGCCAGCATCACATAGCTGGCTGACTGAGATCAAATTGTGCTTCAGTCCTGTCACATATGCAACTCTCTTGAAAGTGACATCTCCAATTGTGATCCTGCCATAGCCTTCTGTCTGACCACAGCTGGAATCTCCAAAGATAACCTTTGGGCCGAGCTTAGCTTTGAATCTTGACAGATGATTTTTATTTCCTGTCATATGCTTGGAGCATCCACTATCCAAATACCACTTATTTTGAGTGATTAGATAGGCCTTCACCTGCAAGACATTTATTTAGACAGTGTGAACCCAGGTAACCTTGGGTCCCTTGTTTTTCACATAAGAAAAACTGGAAATATATGAAAATGCAGGCTGAGGGTGATACCCTAGTGGGTGAGATCTCCTAGGTGGGATTCTCCATGCAGATGATGGGTCAACAAACCTAGGGTTTCTATTTTCATTTAGGTTTCTATGGTACTGATTATGATTTTGAAAATCATATTGAAAACGTCGATCGACGTTCGACGATGGGTGCTCAGATCGTCGACCTTCGTTCGACCATTGAGCTTCCGATCGTCGAGTGGCGTTCGACGCTCTTTGCATTTCTTTAAAAAATTTCTTTCTCTTTTCTCTCTTAGCTTTATTTAAGGTTTTATTAACTAGATTTACTTGCTCAGTGTTCTTCTTTCCACTAGCTGAAATGAAGTTCACTGGAGTTGAAAGATTGTTTTTAAGAAGAACTGGGGGTTCACTGGGAGAAGCTCCTAAGCCTAGTTTGTTATTAGCTGACCTAGTGTTAGTCATGCTGGTAATTTCTAACAACTTAAGGCTTCTACCATTAAGTGATTCTTCTAACCTCTTAGACTTAGCTAATTCTATTTTAAGAAATTTAATTTCTTCACTACAAGTAGTGAGATCTTCCTTTAACCTAATATTTTCTGTAGCAATTACTTCTGAGTCAGCTAACTTATTTCTAAGTTCTTTTATCTCCTTTTCTGAGCTAATCAAATTTAAGCATAAAGATTTAAAATCTAATTTAAATTCTTCTGAAGTGAAGTCATAAGAAGAGAGTACCTCATCTTCTGTTGGCATCTCTTCATCTGAGTCTGAACTCTCTGCAGCTGAGTGGTTGCTGCAGGCATCTATTGCCATGAGGCAAACTTCTTTTGCCTTCTTCTCTTCCTCATCCTCACTGGAGCTTGAGGAGGAGGATTCTTCATCAGAATCACTCCAGGTTTCAGCAATGAAACCTCTCTCCTTTTTCTTGTTCTTGTAGGAAGATGGCTTGGAGTGCTTCCTGTGTTGTTCTTTTTCTTTCCTCTTGTCTTTGTTTTTCTCCTCTGGACATTTTGGCAAGATATGTCCAGGCTTCCTGCATCCATAACAAATAATTTCTTTAGCAGGAGAACGATCATACCTTGGTTTGTCTTCATAGCGTGAAGACTTCTTTCTGAACTCCTTTCTCCCCATCTTGAGAAACCTCTTGGCAAACAATGCCATTAGTTCCTCATTTGATTGGCTGCCTTCAGAAACATCAGCAGCCTTAAGAGCTAGAGATTGCTCTTTTCTTGTTGGAGTGGGGGTCTTTGCTTCAGCTTCAGCTTCCCTTGTCTTCAGCACTTGCTCAAAAGACTTGAGCTTGCCGAGAAGGGCTTCAGTGGAGATCTCATTTGTACTTCTGGCTTCCTTGATGGGTCAGATCCTTAGATCCCATGTGCTAGGGAAGCACATAAGAATCTTATCATTGACCTCTGTCAATGATATGTCCTTGTCCAGGGTCCTCAGCTCATTGATGATTGAGCTGAGCCTGGTGTACATGGCTTCAACTGATTCAGCATCAGTTTTCTTGAAGTTCTCATACTGTGAGATCAGGTTGGACCTTCTGTCCTTCCTTTCATCAGCTGAACCAGCTACAATCTGGTTCAGTGTATCCCACATAGCTTTTGCTGAGGAGCAGTCAGCAACCTTCTGGAATACCTCATCAGACATTGTCTGAGCCAGAATGTTCATCGCCTTGGCATCTGCAATCTTTGCCTTCTTGTACTCATCGTTGTAATCTGGAGGAGGCACTGCACTCATATCAGATGATGAGGCAGTAGCAGCAGCAGGTGCTCTTGGGGGTCCTGACAAAATAGAAGCAAAGATGCTTTCATCAATAGAATTCATATATAATTTTATCCTTGCCTTCCAGATGCCAAACTTAGCTAAGTTGCATGCTGGAGGTCTGGTGCTAGAATAATCCTTGAACTGGGCCATGATAGTGAATATCTATAAGCTTTGGTATCTATCAGGATCTTGTGACTTAGGTGTTAGCCTATTCAGTCAGTCAACCTCCTTCTGATACCAATTGAAAGTGAAGGGATAGATACTACTCTAGAGGGGGGTGAATAGAGTTATCAAATTTTGCACAAGACAAAACTTAATGGTCTACCCAACTCCCTTGGAGTGAAGTGCGGAATGAAAAGATTATAGATATAGAATTAACCTTATAGCCTAACACAAGTGATGTGCACAGACACAAGCTAACTGTAATTACAGTTAAGGCTTGGAAAACCTAATCAGCAACTAGCAATCCTAGTTATATCTATTCACAGCCACAATGCAGGAATTAAACAAGGGAATTCAGACGACACAAGGAAATTTATAGTGGTTCCCCAAACAACTTGGGTACGTCCACTCTTCTACCCACACGGTAGGAATCCACTCAGGTTTTTGATCAGGTGCCCTGCCACCAACAGGATCTGCTTCAGGTAGATCCAGAAACCCTTTAGACTTTTGATCATGTGTCTAAAAACCAAGCACAGGTTTTTGATCAGGTGCCCTGCCACCAAGGAATACTTTTGAAGGGAGTAATAACCCTGTACAGGAGGGGGAAGAAGGTTAAGATGTCTTCTCTATTTTACAAGGATTAGAGAAGCACAAAAACTTGCACTGAGCTAGAAAGCTCTAAAGAATCAAGGCTCCCCCTGGCTCAAAGATGTCCAGGTGAAGTCTTGCTTCAGTGCAGAAAAACTCTTCAGAAAGCTCTGAAGGAAAAACTACGAGAAGATAATAAATAACAAGATTAAAGATCTTCAAGCAGCTATCTTCTTTTTCTTCTTCTTCAAAAGGACTCTGAGTTTGAACTTCCTGGAAGCAGGAGAACTCAGGTTGAAGATGAGTAGAAGAGCTTAACACTTCTCAGTTAGATGAGTATTGCTGAGAGCAGAAGACTTGATCTTGATGAAGGCTTTAATGCTTAAGTGAACAACTGGGTAACTAGTTAGCTAGCTTCAATCCTTCTTCAAAGGGTCCTTTATATAACAGCAGCAAGCAACGGCTCTCTTCAATTTGAATTACTTGTCTTCTTCTGAAACTTGAGACCTGGGCTGCACATAACACACAGCAAAACAAACTCTGCAGCAGAACATCCTATAAAAGGAATGAACCTTTTTCTAAGAAGCTGCAGGATCAAATCAAATAACAGAAGGACTAAATAAAGTCACATCAGAGAAATACTCTTTATAGCAGAAGAAAGACATTTCAGTCTAACGGCTATAAAGGACTGTCAGCAGATAAAGTAAAATATAAGGTCAGCTAATAAGACAAACAACTTTATCCAAAAAAAGATTTGACTCAGGCAAAAGGGATGGAGCAAATATTGCCTGGTAATTTTATCATAAAACAACTAAAACAACGTGCCAGAAAATGTATTAATTAATTAAATATAATAAATAAATACAAAATATAAAGGCAGACAGAAAGCGTCGAACGACCCTCGGAGATCGTCGACCGACGCACGGAGATCGTCGAACTATCGGGCAGATAGTCGAACAATCTAGATAGTCGACCTATCGAAGAAGATAGTCGAACTACCCCGGCAGATAGTCGACCTATCAGAGCAGATAGTCGAACTATCAGATAGTCGATCTATCTGGACAGATAGTCGAACTATCAAGCGCAAACAGATAGTCGACCTATCAAGCAGATAGTCGACCTACCTCAGAAAATAGATAGTCGACCTATCAACAGATAGTCGACCTATCAAAGCGGAACAGATAGTCGACCTATCAACAGATAGTCGAACTATCAGATAGTCGATCTATCAGGACAGATATTCGAACTACCACGCCAAGCAGATAGTCGACCTATCAACAGATAGTCGAACTATCAACGCAGATAGAGCGTCGACCAACTGATAGACGATCGTCGATCAGCCGATAGACGATAGTCGAGCGGCGTTCGACTATAGTCGAACGAAAAACTACTTAACCAAATTCTCAATCTGGAAAAGTGAGGACTCTACAGCTAGACTACTAACCAATGACCATAGATAATTCTTGGGTCAAGGGACTAAAAGGACAAGACTAAACTCAAATCAAACTAGGGTACCAACATGGTCTGCTAGGGGTCTCCTCTCCAAACGACCTCCGACCACTGAGTGAACCTACAGCCCTGTCAGCTTGATGAGAGCCTGGTCAGTGGGTCTGCTCGGGGTCTCCTCTCCAAACAACCTCCAACCACCGAGTAAGCCTACAGCCCTGCCAGCTTGATGAGAGCCTGGTCAGTGGGTCTGCTCGGGGTCTCCTCTCCAAACAACCTCCAACCACCGAGTGAGCCTACATCCCTGTCAGCTTGATGAGAGCCTTGTCAGCGGGTCTGCTCGGGGTCTCCTCTCCAAACAACCTCTAACCACTGAGTGAGCCTACATCCCTGCCAGCTTGATGAGAGCCTGGTCAGCGGGTCTACTAGGGGTCTCCTCTCCAAACCACCTCAAACTGCCGAGTGAGCCTACAGCCCTGCCAGCTTGATGAGAGCCTGGTCAGCGGGTTTGCTCAGGGTCTCCTCTCCAAACGACCTCCGACCACCGAGTGAGCCTACAGCCCTACAGCTTGATGAGAGCCTGGTTAGTGGGTCTGCTCGGGGTCTCCTCTCCAAATAACCTCCAACCACCGAGTGAGCCTACAACCCTGCCAGCTTGATGAGAGCCTGGTCAGCGGGTCTGCTCGGGGTCTCCTCTCCAAACAACCTCCAACCACCGAGTGAGCTTACAGCCCTGCCAGCTTGATGAGAGCCTGGTCAGCGGGTCTGCTCGAGATCTCCTCTCCAAACAACCTCAACCACCGAGTGAGCCTACAGCCCTGCCAGCTTGATGAGAGCCTGGTCAGCGGGTCTACTCGGGGTCTCATCTCCAAATAACCTCCATCCACCGAGTGAGTCTACAACCCTGCCAGCTTGATGAGAGCCTGATCAGCGGGTCTGCTCGGGGTCTCATCTCCAAACAACCTCCAACCACCGAGTGAGCCTACAGCCATGCCATCTTGATGAGAGCCTGGTCAGCGGGTCTGCTCGGGGTCTCCGCTCCAAAACCAAAGCAATTTTGTTACGCGAAAACGGATATCTGAACTTGTATTGTATTTAAAAATCGCGCCAAGTTTATAGGTATTAAAAAACGAAAATATTCCATCTCAGAAGGAATAAACCATAGACATGAAAGAGACAGCATCAAGGGTAAAATCGCTTTAGATCATCGCCGCTTCGGGCGCGATCGAGGGATACCCCGTTCACATCCTGGAGGTGGTACCCTCCTGACTTTAAGACCTCCTTTATTATAAAAGGGCTTTCCCAGTTGGGGTTGAGCTTCCCCACGGAAGCCCCTCTACCTTCCGCATCCACTTTCTTGAGGACCAAGTCTCCCTTCTCGAACTACTTGACTCTAACGTGCTTGTCAAAATATCTTGACATCCGGTGCTTGACCTCCTCCTACCGGATGGATGCTAGCTCTCTAAGTTTCTCCACCAAGTCAAGAGAGAGCCTCTGCTCCTCCCCGTTGTCTGCCTCCCATTCTTCATTTCCCTTTCTCGCCGCTGCCACCCTAGGTGACTCAACCTCGAATTCAACTGGTATGATGGCCTCTGAGCCATGGGAAAGTTTAAATAGTGTCTCTCCTGTGGCGGTACTTGGCGTAGTCCTCAAGGCCCAGAGGACGTAGGGGAGCTGCTCCACCCAAATTCCCCTTAGGTTTTCTACCTTCTTCTTCAAGAGATTCACGATGACCTTGTTTGCGGCTTCCACCTGCCCATTGCTTCAAGGGTGATGCACCGAGGCGAACCGAAGGTCTATACCTAGCCGGACACAAAAGATCACGAATTCTCTACTGGCGAACTGTGGTCTATTATCCGTGATAATGGCCAAAGGGAGCCCATGCCTACAGATGATCTCCCCCAATACGAAGCTTTTGACTACCTGAGACGTCACTTTTGCCATCGCCTTCACCTCCAGCCACTTTGAAAAATAGTCCACCATGACCAGCAGGAACCTCCTCTGGCCACTGGATTGGGGAAACGGGCCTACCAGATCTAGCCCCCATATGGCGAAGGGCCATGTAGCCGTAATCGTGCGCAATCTTTGGGCCGGGAGGAGTTGAAGATGAGCAAATTCCTAGCATTTTCTGCATCTTCTTGCGAATTCCTCAGCATCCGTCCTAAGAGTGGGCCAGAAATAGCCTTGCCTCAGCACCTTGTCTTCCAAGGTCCGACTCCCGGAATGGCTGCCACACTCCCCCGAGTGAATCTCCTCTAGCACTCTTGCGACCTCCTTCTCAGACACACACCTAGTCAGAAGGCCTGACAGCGTCTTACGGTATAAGGTTCCCTCTTTCACCAGGTAATATGTCGATTTGTATCTGACCTGCTTTTTATCAAGGTCTCCCTCTGGTAATCGTCCGGTTGTCAAGAAGGCGATAAATGGGTCCATCCAGGACCCCTGCTGGTCCACTTCCATCAATTCCCCCTCTTCTATGGAAGGTCTGAAGAGTTCTGTCATGGTTCCTCTGGCTCGAGGACCGTACTTAGCGAGCAAATCTGCCCGAGTATTTTCTTCCCTCGGGACGTGTTGAACTGAGAAGCCGCGGAATTGTCCGATGATACTTTTTACCTTCCTTAAGTACGATTAGAGGGTGGGTTCTCTTACTTCAAATTCCCCTTGATATGTCCTGCAACTAACATAGAATTAGTGGAGACGTTGATGTCTTGTATGCCGAGCTCACGGGCCAACCTCAACCCTGTTATAATGGCTTCGTATTCAGCCTGATTGTTGGTGAGGGTGAAAGAAATCTTCAGGGCCTGTTCGATCCGGGTTCCCTCGGGACTTATCAAAATTATCCCACCCCCAAAAGAGCTCCTTATCGAGGCCCCATCTACGAGCATCTTCCAAGCCACTATGGGAGATACCTCGGCCTCCTTGACTTCCACCATGTAATCTACCAAGAAATCTGCCACTGCTTGCGCCTTGATCGCCACCCGAGGAACGAAAACAAGATCGAACTCACTGAGTTCTATTGACCATTTGGCTAACCTCCCAGAGTGCTCCACCCCCTCCAGAATACAGCAGAAAGGGTGGTCTGTCACGACCTGGATGGAATGGGCCTGGAAGTACGGCCTGAGCTTCCGGGCTGAGATGACGAGGGCAAAGGCTAGTTTTTCTAGGATATGGTATTTTATATCTGCCTCTTTGAGGACCCTGCTCACGTAATAGATTGGGAACTGCTTCTTACCTTCTTCCCGCACGAGGACCGAACTCACCGCTCCGGCCCCCACTCCCAAGTACAAGGACAAAATCTCTCCCTCCCGTGGTCCTTGGAGTAGCGGTGCTTTGGTGAGTTGTTGCTTCAGGGCTAAAAAGGCCTTCTCACGGTCTGAGGTCTACTCGAATTTCTTTCCCCCTCTCAACGTTCGAAAGAAAGGTGAGCACCTTTCTCCTGCTCTGGAAAGAAACCTGCTTAACCCAGCCAACTTGCCGGTGAGACGCTGGACCTCTTTGGCATTCTTCAGAGATTCCAATTCTAGGATTGCCTTGACTTTATCCGGGTTAGGCTCTACTCCTGATGGGGTGAGGAGATGTCTTAAGAACTTTCCCCTACTGGCCCCGAATACGCATTTTAGAGGATTGAGTCTCATTTTGTATTTCCTTATGGTCGCAAAGGTTTCTTCTAGATCCACAACATGGGACTTGAGGTCTTGGCTCTTGATCATCAAGTCATCTACGTAAACTTCAAGGTTCTGTCCCTTTTTGTTTTCGGAAGATCTGATCCATCATTCGTTGGTAGGTTGCCCCCGCATTCTTCAACCCAAAGGGCATCATGTTGTAGCTGAAGCATCCATCCTCGGTGATAAAGGTGACATCCTTGATGTCTGGAGGATGTATGCGTATTTGATGATATCCTGAAAAGGCATCTAGAAAACTCATTAGTGAAAAACCGAAGGCTGAATCGAACAGCGCGTCGATTCGAGGCAAGGGATAACAATCCTTAGGGCATGCTTTATTTAAAAGGGAGAAGTCGATACACATCCTCCACTTCCCCTCCCCCTTTTTCACCATTACAACATTACTCACCCACCCCAGATACTTATTTGCAGATATAAATCCCGCCTGGAGTAGCTTTTCCACCTCCTCTCTGATAGGCCTAGCCATCCGAGAAGCGATGACCCTCTTCTTCTGCTGGATGGGGCGAACCTTGGGGTCAAGGTTGAGACGATGGCACGCCACATCCGCGTCAATCCTCGGCATGTCGGCTGCACTCCAAGCAAAGATGTCGATGTTTTCCTGCACGCATTTTCGGATTTCTTCCTGGTCTTCGAAGCTGAGCTCTCCACTGACCTTGATCTTCTCCTTTCTCCCCTCCTTTGTATAGATGTCCATCTCCCGTACTTCAACTGCTGCCCTCAGCCTCGAGGGCTCCTCTTCTCCCTCCTGATCCCTCAGACTCTCCTCTTGTTATCTGGGTTCTCGCTCCTCCACGACCTCCACCGCTTCCCCTGCAAACTTCTCCCCCTCTTCCCCAAGACCTCTTCCCAGCAATGATCCTCTCCTCCCTTCCGGCTGAGCCTCCATCTCGAATGGATCCCCCACGTCCCTCATCTTTCTTTTCTTCCCTCCAACTTCTTCCACCTCTCCTACAGCTTCCTGTTCTCCTGCCCTTGCTGGCTCCCTCGTAATGCCTCTCCCTACCTCTACAACCCCATTCACCTCCTGCTCCCATTGCTCCATTCTTTTCTCAAGATTCTTCGCATCACCCTTCCAAGAGATGGTGTTTACTGCGGTCACATAGCATTCTCGAGCTGCCTTCGGATCTCCTCGCACCCTGATCTGCGTCCCCCCTGAATTGAGCTTTAAGCACTGATGGAAAAATGATGACACGCATCTGAAAGCGCTGATTAAAGGGCGCCCGAAGATAGCATTATAACTGCTGGCGGCGTCCACTATCACAAAGCGGTAATTTCAGGACAGCCCTCCTAGAGTCACCTGGAGTCCCACTCCACCCTCGACCTCCTTCCTTTCTCCTGAGAATCCGAACAGTGGTCCGTCTGCTGCCAACACTCTCCTGGCCTCTACCCTCATTTCGTTGAATGCCTTCTTGAAAATGACATTCACCGAGCTCCCATTATCCACCAAGATCCTCGACACCGTGAAGTTTTCGATTGCGGTCTGAATTACCAAGGCATCGCAGAATGGATCTTCGTGATCTGACAAGTCCTTTCTAGAAAAAGTGATCTTCACGTCTGGGTGCGGGGCTTGCGACGTCGAAGCAACCCCCCGACGGTACATGGTATGAAGGTTGGCCTTGCGAGTAGCTTTAATCCCCACCCCCCATGGATCACCCCGATCCCCCCTCGATCCCCCACATCCAACTGGTCCACACATCGATCCTCCTCCCCCGTTCCAGTCATCTCTACTATCCGTACTGGTAGCTGCTTCTCACCCGCTCCTCTCTTCCCCTTTAATTCTAGAAATTCTGGGCAGGTAGCTATCGGGTGGCCTTCCTCCCCGTGGAAGTCACAGAATGGCATAACCACCCCTCCCTCCTGCCTCCCTTCTTGGGGGTTCCTCCTTATCCCCGCTCCTGCTCCTGCTCTTCCTCGCTCTCTTCCTCTTCCTCGCCCCGGCCTATGGCCATAGCTTGCTGCGGCGGGGGCGGGGGTGGTCTTGGATTGTGTCCCCACCCCAGTTGATGTAACCTTCCTGGTCCTCCCTGGTAGTAGTTCCTTCCTCCCGTAGGAAAACCTCTTCCTTGCCCTTGAATAGGGCCCCCCGGTTGCCTCCAACCCAACTCCTGATGCGCCGGCCCCCTTGGCTCCTCCCTCCTCCTTCCTTCCTGCTGCCTCGCTCCTCTTGATTCTCTCGACTCCACTTCTGTCAACCTTGCCAATTTTTTAGCAAATGTCGGGTTTGCCGCCTCCATCGCTATCTCCTTTGCTGCCTTTTCCATCAACCCTTCGAATGATAACAGCGCCTTCCTGGTCAGGCTCATCTTGAAGAAGCCTTCCTTTAGTCCCACCGTAAAGGCCATCTGGAGAGCGAATCCCGGCACCTCCTGGATGTCTAGGATTTCTTCTTGGAAACGATCCACGTACTGGGCCAAGGACTCCTCGGCCTTCTGCTTGATCAAGAAAATGAACTCCGAGTTTTTCTTCCTCTTCTTAGAGGTCGAGAAGCGCAATTGAAAACTCCTACTCAAGTCCTCGAAACCGTATATTGACCCTGCTGGGAGTTGATGAAACCAGTCCCGGGCTTTGTCCTTCAAAGTGATGGCAAAAAGACGGCACTTGAACGCATCTGTCATTGGTTTGATGGAGATCGCGTCCTCAAACCACTGCAGGTGCTGGAGAGGGTCGTCCTTTCCTGCGTAATAGGTCATCTCAGGCTCACGAAATCCCTCCGGGACGGGAGCCGAAAGAATCAATTCACAAAAAGGCGATCCTCTCACCAGGGGTCTCGCCACCTCTACTCGCGCGACGACGTCCACTGGCGAGACGGCACTCGCCGGGCTGGGGAACAGCTCCCTTCCTGCCAGATCTCGCCTGCTTCCTTCCACCACTTTCTCTTTCCCAGGCCGCCCCCCTGGCGCGTCCTCGCCTACCCTTGCCGAGACGATTCCCTCCCAAGGCGAAAGGCTCGGCGCCTGAGGGAGGGGGGTCATGCAATCTGTTGGGTTTCTCTATGAGGTTGGCACAACGCTTGTGCACGCAGCGGAAGTAATAAAATCTAGAACAACCCAAAGAGATTGGATCGGGCCATGAATGTTGAATCAAGAAGTTAATACAAACTAGGCAAAAATTACCTCTTTGGTATTGAGTCATAACTCAACAAAGATGCTCCAAGTGTAATTCCTTATCGGTGGCGAGTTCTACGTGGAATAACGTCCACGTCTCTGCAGAAATCCACACGAGCGGGAGAACCCCGAGCTTCGTCGCACGAAGGATCGGGAGGAAAATTGACCGCACCTTGCAACTCCACGGACTGCTAGGTCCGCGCCAAGAATAGCAATACCAGCGACAATCGTCGGAGAGGGGGAGGTCGACGGAGCGAGCACGGCGGTGGAACACTTCCGTCGGCGGGATCCGGGAATCGGCGGAGCGAACGAAGAATGGCGGAACACTTCCGTCGGTTTCGTTTCGGTCAAAAGGAAAGCCGATGTTCATTCATTCCCAAAAACCCTAAGTATCTATTTATACTCAAAGCATAAATAAACCTAGGTAAAATCGATATCCGCAGACCACAGAAAAATAGGGTTTCAGAATCGGCGAGAATCATCTCTCAGAATCGGCGAGAATCACTCGGCGAGAATCATACAGGATTGGCGAGAGTCAGTCGGCGAGAATCAGCTGCTGGAATCACGTCGAACTTGGTTGACGATAATCGTCGACCCGCAGTCGACGACACATAGTCGACTGAACAGTCGGCGAGAATCAAAGTACGATACTCGACGATTCACGCCGAACGTGGGTTGAAGATAATCATCGACCTGCAGTCGACGATTGTCGACCTTGCGGTCGACGATGGTCAACCCGCAGTCGACGATACTCGTCGACCCGCGGTCGACTATCTTCAACAACCCGCGGTCGACGATCGTCGACCTTCGGTCGACTTTCTGGTCAAACCTTCAAGGCAACTTTTGCCCAATCCCGACGATCCTCTAAGGCAACACTTTGCCCATAACCTCATTCAAGGTCGGTGATTGGTAACCTTTACCAACACAATCAATCATCCAACTTCTCCACATCTCTTATGTGCGACCCTGCAGGCTCATATCGCGTTGGCAGTGAGATTACATGTTTGACCACTTCTGGATCACCATGGTAACTCCAACTGTCTCCCACTTGATCTTGAAAGTATCAAAACAAAAACCTCACAAATAATGAGCGGCATCTAGCAAAGCATCATTGCTCCCCAAGCAATAAGAGTTCATAACTCATAAGCCTTCATGACCAATTGTTGGGTACATTGGAAAATGTGTACCTGATTTGAAGAAGCCCAACTTAGCTCAATGATATACATCAAGGTGTATTTGATGTTGTTTTGAGTTGACATGTGCAGGTGAAGAATTAATAAAGTATGCAGAAAAATTCTAAGTCCAAGTGTCGACACAGAGAAGGATGTGTCGACACATAGAAGAAATTAGTCGACACAACACTGGGAAGCAGTGTCGACACATAGCAGTTAGTCTACAACAATACTGGGAAAGTGTGTCGACACAGAAGAAGTAAGTCGACACAACACTGGGAAGCAGTGTCGACACAGAAGAAGTAAGTCGACACAACACTGGGAATTTGTGTCGACACAGAAGAAAAGCGTCGACCTCAACATTGGGAAAATGTGTCGACACAGAAGAATATAGTCGACCTCAAGTTTGTCGACACCAGCAGGATGTGTCGACACAGAAGAATATAGTCGACCTCAAGTTTGTCTACACCAGCAGAATGTGTCGACACATTGTGATTGAGTCGACACATTATAGCAGAGTTAAAAGAAGACTGTGTCGACACCTGAAGGCTAAGTCGACACTTACTAAGTTATGATTCTACAACAACTGTGTCGACACACAGGACTTGTGTCGACACACTGAAGAGTCAAGACCAAGTTATTTTCAGAAGAAGCTGTGTCGACTCAAAGGCAACTTAGTCGACATCACTGAAGACTGTGTCGACACCAAAGTCAATTGTGTCGACACAGATAGACAGATGGTCTCGACACTTTCTGACAAACTGTCTCGACAACTTGTGGTTCAAGACTAAGGCACAGGACTTGTTTGAAGACTTGACAGCTATGGGTTGCCACCGGTTAACTGAAGCTGTCAGACTTGTCAGAAAACGGTTAGAAACCGGATCAGCCGGTTACCATGAAGAAAGTCTATAAATAGACAGATTCAGAAGGAGAAAGTAACTTTTGAAAACATTGATGAGAATCAAAAAGTTGAGAAGGATTACAATCCAATTCATTTCAAGAAAGTGCTAGGCACTTAAGAAGATCTTCTCCAGAAGATCTAAGAAGACTATCTAAGGATAGATCAAAGAAGAGTTCTAATCAGAATTCAGAAGAATCATTCAAAGTGCTGGATAGAGAGAGATCAAGCCAGAATTTGAAGAAGAAGAAAGAAACCACCAGTGGATTCTCAAGAAGCTGTTTGGAAATCAACTCAACTAAGTTCAGATTCAAGAAGCTTTGAAGAAAGCTCAGATTCAGTTGATTTCATCAGCTGATCAAGAAGTGTCTTGTCCTCTTCTCTCTCAACAAAGGCAAGACATCAAAATACCTTTTTCTATATTTCTGTAGGATCTGTTTACACAGATCTGAGTTGTAAGCCTGTGTTATAAAGGCTGAGTGTAGGAGTGTTGAACTCTGAGTGGTAGGGTTATTTGCCTGAGTGTAGGAGAAGGGTCTTCTCTGAGTTGTAGGCCTTGGGGCAAGGCTGAGGTAGGGCTGTTGTGCCTGAGTTGTAGGAACCAGTTGGGTTCTGAGTTGTAGGATCTGTTGATCTGAGATTAGTGGAAGTTTGGCCGAATCTAGCATACTGCTAGATAGGTGAAGGGGGAAAGTGGATGTACCCAGACCTTGGGGAACCACTATAAAACATTGTGCAATCTGTGATGTTTTATTTTCTGTGATTGCTGTGATTATTGTGTTAGCCATTAAATTGAATTCTGCCTAGAAGTTTTTATAAAGAAGTAGAACCTATTCACCCCCCCCCCCCTCTAGGTGTTTAGGCTGTCTTGAAAGTTAAACTATCAGTAGGAGAAGGTTCTTCTCTGAGTGGTAGGCCTTGAGGCAAGGCTGAGGTAGGGCTGTTGAGCCTGAGTTGTAGGAACCTATCCAGGTTCTGAGCTGTAGGATCTGCGGATCTGAGAATAGTGGAAGTTTGGCCGAATCTAACATACTGCTAGATAGGTGGAGGGGGAAAGTGGATGTACCCAAACCTTGGGGAACCACTATAAAACATTGTGCAATCTGTGATGTTTCAATTTCTGTGATTGCTGTGCTGGATGTTTTATTTCTGCAATTGAATTCTGCCTAGAAGTATAAACAAGCAATAAGAACCTATTCACCCCCCCCCCCTCTAGGTGTTTAGGTTATCTTGAAAGTAAAACTATCAAGTGGTATCAGAGGGAGGTTCCTCAAAAAGGACATAACAGTCTGAGGTAGATCTGAAAGGCAGAATCAAGATTCAAAAAGATGGGTTCTGGTGAGAATCATAAGGAGCTAGGATCTATGAAATTATCCATATGCAAGAAAGAAATTTTTGGAATTTGGAAAGAAAGAGTCAGATTGTTTATGGAGGCATCTGACCCAAGGATTTACATCACAGTACAGGAAGGCCCCTTCATTCCAATGAAGGTATCAGTTCTTGATGCAAATATCCAAACTCCAAAAAGTTATTCAGAAATGACCAAGGATGAAATCATCTTGGCAACCATGGATAAAAGAGCTCAGAACATTATTGTTAGTGTCATAGATGATTCAACATTTCAGAATCTGATTCACTGCAAGACCTCTAAAGAGATGTGGGACACATTGATTGTCTACATGGAGGGATCTGAAGAAGTAAGGCAGGACAGGAAATCTATGCTCAATCAGGAGTATGAAAGTTTTAGACAAGAAAAATCTGATAGCATAACTGAGTGCTACAAGAAATTCTATAGAATTATGAATGAGCTTATGTCCTATGGAAGAGTCTTCAGTACTTATGAACTGAATGACAAATTCTTGAGATCCTTAACAAAGGATTGGGATACAAAGATCTGTGCCATAAGAGAAGTGGCTAAATTGGCAGAGATCTCTCCTCCCACCTTGTTTGGAAAGTTGCTATCCTATTAAATGCAACTTATGGTGAGGAAGGAGGAAGAAAAGAATTCAAGAGGAGAACATAGAGAAAAGATTGTGGCATTCAATGCAGAAGCCACTAGAAAGAATATGAGGAAATCACCATCTCCTCCTAAGGAAGTTGCAGAAGATAGTTCTGAAAATTCGGATAAGGGTTCAGAAAGCTGTGATTCAGATGCAGACTTTGTTGCATTCACAAGGCAATTCCAGAGGTTCTTGAAAAAGAAGCAATGGAAGTCTAGGCCTTCCACATCACAGTAAGTTGATGACTATTATCAGAAGAAAAGGTCATCAAGGAAAGAGAAGAGCAGATCAAAGCCCAGCAAAGCCACTACTTCAAAGATTGTCTGTTATTGTTGCAATAGGCCTGGACATGTAGTGGCTGACTGTCCTGATAAGAGAAAGGAGTCTTCAGACAAGAAGAAGACTCATCAGAAAGGCAAGAAGGAGAAATCCTTTGTTGCAAAGAAAGATAAGAGTCTAACAGACCAGTCAACTTCAGAGTCAGAATCTGAAGCTGAAGCATATATTGGACTATATGCTGCATCTGAAGAAGAGGAGTTTCTGCAGTTGCTAGACTCCATCAATGAACAAAAGGATCATCAGTGTATGGGGCTGATGGCAGGATCAGAAGAGGACATATGCCAGAATCAGTCTGGTCCTAATAAGGTAAAATGTCCTTCTATTACATTTGTTTGTAGTACAAGTGAAGAATCAGCTACATCTACATCAAGAGATGTAGATGCATCTGAATCTGAAGGAGATGTCTATCAATTGATAGACAAGTATGGGGACTTGTTACAGACCCTTAAGAAAAGCAAGAACCTGGTTAAATCTCAGGCTCAGGAAATTGCTGAACTAAGGGTTGCTACAACTGAGTTGGAGAAAGTTATTGATCAAAAATTAAATGAAATTGCCAAGCTGAAGAATATAACTATTATTCAGATGGGCACAATTAATTATACTAATGATCAAGTGAAGAGTCTGGAGGCCAGACTTAAAATTGAAAGGGATTTAGTGGCTAGTTACTCTAAGCCAAAATCTGTCTTACCCTTGATAGATGAATTTGTCACTCAAAAGGGTAAGGCTGGATTAAGATTTAAAGGTAACTCCAGGGCTGGCAGATTCAAGAGGAAAGGCAAAGCTCCTGTTCAGCCACTAAACCTTTCAGTCCCCATAAAGTTTAGTAAGGTGGAAGTGCCTTCTAACAAATATGATCATGAAGATATTCAAGGTCATATTAAGACTAATGTTCTGAAGAACAAGGGTGTAAATGCAAGCAGGCCTACCCATGGTCATAAACCAAATGGTTTTAAGAAATCAGTAGGTGAAGTTGCTGCAGCACCAGCAATGAACAGAAATTCTTCTGACAAGGATGTATCTAGATCTAGATACAATAAGTTTGAATGTTGGTGCTGTGGCAAGAGAGGCCATTTTGCACTAGACTGCTGGTATAACACAAGTGTTATAAAGAACAATAGTCTACCTGTTAGAAGAGGTTATGGTAGCTTTATTAATGCTAACCTGAACCAAGAACCCAAGACTTACTTGGGTTCTAAGGGTAAGTAATTCTGTGTTGCAGGATAGTCCAAGTGGCCATGCCCCTATATGGTACTTGGACAGTGGTTGCTCCAGACACATGACTGGAACAAAGGGGCTGCTGAAAGAGTATTCATCTGTCAAAGATGGACCTAAAGTGATCTTTGGTGGATCTGAAAAAGGAGTCATCAAAGGGTTGGGTAACATTTCTTCTAACCTAATTACTATCACTCAAGTGGCTTATGTAAAAGGTTTGAAATATAATCTAATAAGCATAAGCCAGCTAAGTGATTTAGGATATGACATTTCATTTGTTAAAGATGGATGTCATATCAAAAGGTCAAGTGATCAAAAGATCATATTGACTGGGTATAGGAAGAGAAATGTATATTGTCTTAATTTTGAATGTGAGAATAAGGCTTCTTCCATCTGTCTTGTAGCTGATGACAATGCTTCTCATTGTGTTAAGTGGCACAAGAGATTGGCTCATCTAAACTACAAGACAATTGGCCAACTCTTTAGCAAAGAGTTAGTGAGGAATGGACCTCAAGTTAAGTGTATAAAGGAATGGATATACTCAGCTTGTCAAAAGGGCAAGCAGACAAAATCCTCCTTTCAAAGCCTTGAAAACAAGGATTCTGTGAGGTGCTTATACCTCCTGCATATGGATCTTTTTGGTCCTATGCCAGTTCACAGTCTAGGTAGGAAAGTCTACACTTTTGTGGTTGTAGATGACTATTCTAGATTCACATGGGTGTTCTTTCTGAGACAGAAATCTGAAACCCCAAGTGTATTACTTAATTTTGTAAAGCAAATTCAGAATGAACTGAATAGTACAGTGGTAAAAATCAGAAGTGACCATGGTACTGAGTTTCAATCTGAAAGCATATCAAAATTGTGTAAAGACTATGGGATTTTCCAAGAGTTCTCTTCACCTAGAACACCTCAGCAAAATGGAATTGCTGAAAGAAAGAATAGAACATTAATTGAAGCAGGTAGAACTCTGTTGAGTGACACCTCTCTCCCAGAATATTTTTGGGCTGAGGCAGTTAACACTGCTTGTCATGTAATCAATAGGGCTACCATCACCAAAAGCCACAAAATGACTCCCTATGAGATTGTGAAAGGCAGAAAACCAAATCTACCTTACTTTAGGATCTTTGGTTGCAAGTGTTATATACTTAACAATGGCAAGTCATATTTGACTAAGTTTGCTGCCAAATCCCAGGATGGGATATTTGTTGGGTACAGCACAAATAGTAAGGCCTATAGAGTCTTCAACTTGACTACTCGAGTTGTTGAAGAATCTGTGCATGTTGTGTTTGATGAAATAAGATTAATCAACTGTGAGTTGTCTTGTAGATCAAATGACTCAACAGGTATAAGCAAAAGTATGGACAAGCTCTCCATTACTGAAGTATCAAAGGAAGATGGAGCATTGGAAAATGAAGGCTTCTGTCCAGGGGGAGAACAAGACACTATAGAAGCTGATGAAAACCAAGAGATTCAGCTAAATGAAGGAGCTGGAGATGTTCAACCAGAAGGGAATCTTCCTCCAGCTACAAGACATTTAAGAGATCATCCAGCTGATCAGATAATAGGTGATCCAAGACAGGGGGTGCAAACTAGAAGTAGAAATCAAAACACAGGTCTATATTCAAGTTTCCTGTCACAAATGGAGCCTAAGAAGTTTGAAGAAGCTATCCAAGACCAGCACTGGATTGATGCTATGCAAGAGGAGCTGAATCAATTCAGAAGGTGCAATGTCTGGGAGCTTGTTCCTAAACTAAGAGGCCACAACATAATTGGCACAAAATGGATCTATAGGAACAAGCTAGATGAAAGTGGAATAATAGTGAAGAATAAAGCAAGATTGGTTGCAAAAGGATACAGGCAGGAAGAAGGGATTGACTTTGATCAAACCTTTGCTCCAGTAGCAAGGCTGGAGGCAATCAGAATGTTCCTTGCCTATGCAGCCTATCAAGACTTCAAAGTATACCAGATGGATGTGAAGTCAGCATTTCTGAATGGAGATCTTAAAGAAGAAGTATATGTAGAGCAGCCATCAGGTTTTGTAGATCCTCTTAAACCTGATTTTGTTTATAAGCTTAGGAAAGCTCTGTATGGGTTAAAGCAAGCTCCAAGGGCTTGGTATGAAACCCTGTCTACTTTTCTCATTGAGAATAAATTCTCAAGAGGAAAAATAGACAAAACTCTATTCCTTAGGGAATCCAAAGGTAAAATCATCTTAGTCCAGATATATGTTGATGACATAATCTTTGGATCTACTCAAAACAACCTTTGTAAAAAGTTTGCCAAACTTATGCAAGGGAAGTTTGAGATGAGCAGTATGGGGGAACTTAAGTTCTTCTTGGGACTCCAAGTAAGACAGACTGATGATGGCTTGTCCATATCCCAGTCTAAGTTCACCAAAGAATTGATTAAGAAGTATGGTATGGAGTCATCCTCAACCATGAGAACTCCTATGGGAACAAGTATGCCCATATGCAAAGATGATGCAGGTAAACCTGTTGATGAGACTTTGTATAGAGGAATAGTTGGCTCACTACTATATCTCACTGCTAGTAGACCAGATATTATGTATGCTACATGTGTCTGTGCTAGGTACCAAGCCTGCCCTAAAGAATCTCATTATACTGCAGTCAAAAGGATCCTGAGATATCTTAAGGGCACACCTAATCTAGGTCTTTGGTACCCTAGGAATAGAGATTTTCTACTAACAGGCTATTCAGATGCAGATTTTGCAGGATGTAGAGAGGATAGGAAGAGTACTACAGGTACTTGTCAATTCCTGGGAGGAAGACTAATATCATGGAGTAGTAAGAAGCAGACTAGTGTGGCAATTTCCACAGCTGAGTCTGAGTATGTTGCTGCTGGAAGCTGCTGTGCACAGCTATTATGGATACAACATCAACTTAAGGATTATGGTATTCAAGTAAGTAGAACACCTCTTTTATGTGATTCTAAGAGTGCAATTTCTATTGCTAATAATCCTGTTTCTCATAGTAGAACTAAGCATATAGAAATTAAATACCATTTTCTTAGAGAACATGTAGAAAAAGAAGACATCTCATTGGAATTTGTGAAAATAGATTATCAAATAGCAGATGTGTTTACTAAGCCCCTAGATGAGACCAAATTCAATAAATTTAAAATTGAATTAGGTATGTTAACCATTGATTAGTGTAATCACAAAATCATCAACAATGAAGTTTAAGTAGTAACAAGACATACAAGTGATATAAAGACACATTGAAGTAGTATCAAGTACTTTGCAGTACTTATAAGTTGTGTTGAACAAACAGAAATTGGCTAAGTAAGATGGTGTCGACACATTCAGTAATAATGTGTCGACTCAGGGTAGTAATGTCGACAAGTCAGAGATATTGTGTCGACACAGAAAATATGTGTCGACACTTAAGAATCTTATTGTCGACTTATCCAGGAATGTAGTGTCGACTTCACCAGGATAGTGGTGTCGACACTTACAGATTTTGTGTCGACACTTATACAAAGAGTCGACACAGAATTTCTGATGCTCTACTATATATCTCTGGTGTCGACATATCCTCAAATTGGTGTCGACACATAATAGACGGACTTGAAGTCGAGACAATAGAAGCTTGTGTCGACACATTCCATCTGTGTCGACACATTCCATCTGTGTCGACACTTATAGTCTGTTTTTGGCGACTTTTGATCTTCTTTCAACAGAAAGTATAAATAAGTCAAAAACTCATTCTGTCGACACGCTTACAAGGTTTTCGAGACTGAAACCCTGTGTCGACATTCTCCCTCTCTCCCTCTTTCTCTCATCTTTCAAGCTTTCTCGACTGATCTATGGCGCCAAAGATTGAAGATAATATAAATGAAGGATATGAGTTGGTGCGCCAGGCCTTTGTTGCTGCCCCACCAGATGTTCACGGGGTTATCTCTCTCCTCTCCGACTCGGGATTAAAATTTCTGGTCTCCGAACCATCTAAGATATGGAAGAAGGAGGTGCATGAGTTCTTTACTTCTGCATCTGTAGATTCTGAAAGTCACGAGATAAAATCCACAGTTCATGGGTCAACAGTGGAAATTACTCCAAGTAAGTTAAGAACAATTCTTCAATTACCTATAATTGAGAATGAAGAGGACGTCCCTGCTTCTAAATCAAGGGAGGCTCTTCAATGGTGTGGATTGGATTCCACCATGAAAATTGGAGCTGCTTTCAACAGGAAAGGAATGAATCAACAGGGCAAGTTTCTGTCTGAGGTGGTTGGCAAAGTAATTCTGTGCAAGCCTGGTGGACATGATAGGATTTCCGCCTATATGTTCAGCCTCATGACCAGGATTGTGTTTACAATTCCAACAGATTGGTCCACTGTAATCTTTGAAAAGATTAAGGAAGGAATCAAGAAGCCAAATCTGGCTAGAATAATGAGTATATACCTAACTAAGGAGATTCCTGATGTTATGCAACAACTACCTGGAACAAAAATTAATCACATGAGAAGGATGGACATGAGATTGTTTTCCAGATGGGATAGGGTGCTGACCAAAGAGATGCCTGAAGTGGAAAGGCAGGATTCACCTGAGAAATCCCCAGGTCATGCTACCAGTACTGAGCACCCACAAGAAGAGCAAGTAAGACAAGAGGTTGAAGATCAGCCTGCTTCTACACAAGTTCAGGATGCCACTGTACCTGCAATTCAAGGAGAAGAAGTAAGAATACCAGCTCAGCAAGTTTATTCACCTACATAGGCTGTATCTACTCATGACCAGGTACAGGTGCAGGGGGAGCTGGTGTATTTTCCTACAAAAGACGTTTCTAATATTTCTATTTCTACACAGGTCCAGGGGAAGCAAGTGTCCTCACCTGCCCAGGACATCACCAATACTGAACAAGTACAGAGGGAGAAGCTGTCTGAGCAAGTGCAAGAGGAAGCTCAAATTGATTTATCTCAAGATTTGAATACTGCAGATGTTCCAGCCCAGAAGGAATATACTCTAGATGAGTTATTTCCAAATGATGAAATAGTTACTGATAGAATGGAAGTGGAGCAAGCAATTGAGGGGGAGCCTGTGCATGTTGAGGCTGAACAACATGGCACTGAAGCAGATATTCCTCCTCCTCCCAAAGAGAGAGTTCAAATTGATAGTACTTCTGATTCTAAGAATGAAGAAGCCAGGATGGCTAAGAAGAGAAAACTTATGGTCTTCACGAGAAGGAGCAAGAGCTATAAGCAGTCTCTACAGCCTACAACACATCACACTCCTTCTGAATTTGATTATGACAAGTTTATGGTTGATTTACAAGTGAAATTGGATGAACACGGAGTGGCTATTGAAAAATATGTTGATGAGAACAACAAGTCCCTGCAATTTGACTTGGCTCAGGATATAAAGTCTATTCGATTTGAAGTCAATATGCATAAGAAGGAGATAACAGATTGCTTCCTTAAGGGAGGTAATGCTGTGGTATATTTGGCAAAACAACAGCAGTCCATCATCCCTAAAGTGGATGATATTGCTTTAAAGCAAAGCTATGTTTTGGAAAATCAGATAAGGATGAATGACAATTTAACTGAATCTCATCAAGAGATCATTGATGAATTGAAAAAGACTATTCCAGGCCAGCCTGCAGCTAGAGCAAAGGAAATGGAAGAATTTGATAAGAAATTTCAAGCTGCTATTGATTCTGTTAAAACTGCTATCACTACCTCTCAAAAGGACATATCTGACAAGCTTCTAAAGTTAAAACCATTTTTTAAAGAGGGTGTGAATTATCTGGATGGACAAATTAGATTTCAGAAGGAAGATCTAAGAGATCATATTACTAGAGAAGCCATAAAGGGGGAGAGGTTGTTAGTTCATGCAGGCTCAGAGCACACCAAATGGGTGACCAATAGTATTCGAGCCACATTGGGATATCCACCTTTGTGTGATGATGTTATGGTGGCTGAGTCAGGAATACAAACAAGTCTACTTGAAGGCAATCAACCTGAGGTTGCCCAAGTCATTTACCCTCCTCCAGATTTTGATATGATTGATCAGCAAGTTCAAGGGATGTATAGTCCTCCAAAGGAGGTTAACAGGGTTGTTATTGGGAAATTAGATAAGCCTGAGGCTACTTTGAAAGAACAGCAAGATGCTCTACTATCTAAGAAAAGATTTAGAGAGCAGGCTGAACTTAAGCCAGACTTTGAGCAGTGGAGTCCTACTTCCAGAAACATTATACTCACTGCATGGAAGGCTGTCAAAGACCAAGTACATGAAAGAGGCAAGTGGTTCAATGAGATGGAATGGCAGAAGTATGAAGCCAGGCAAGAGGCAATAGTACAGTTTAGAAGAAAAGCCAAGCTGGGTAGGCTGCCACCAGATGATCAGGAGCCGAGCAAGTACTTTCCAAAGCCCTTTCATTATTTTGAAAGGCAAAGGCTCAACGAAGAAGCTCTGAAGAAAGCTGAGCTAAAAGGCAAGAAACCAGCTGAAGATTCTGAAGCTCCTGTGAATGCTCAAATCCAATCTGGCAAAGGGATTGTCATAAGAGAGCCTGATCAGTCTTAATTTTTAATTCTTTCAAAGTGTTTTGTTATGTTTTGATCATTAAATGTAAAACTCTGTATTCAAACATTATCAAGTTATAAACAAAATGTTGTTTGGTATCATATAATGTTCATTCTGTGATGGATTGTTTTTATTTTGTTTATATTAAGTATTCCTGTTATGTCATATATCATCAGTTTATACTTTTTATAAATGGTGTATATCATTGGCTATAAGGGTTATGACTTCTCCAAATAGGGGAAGATTGTTGGATACATTGGAAAATGTGTACCTGATTTGAAGAAGCCCAACTTAGCTCAATGATATACATCAAGGTGTATTTGATGTTGTTTTGAGTTGACATATGCAGGTGAAGAAGTATTAAAGAATGTAGAAAAATATTCTAAGTCCACGTGTCGACACCTGAAGAAATTGTGTCGACACTTCAGAATATTTGTGTCGACACTTCAGAATATCGGTGTCGACACAGAGAAAGATAGTCGACCACATTTATGTCGACACTGGGAAGCAGTGTCGACATATAAAGAAAATCGTCGACCTCAGCACTGGGAAGCAGTGTCGACACAGTGAAAGATAGTCAACACCCAGAGAAAGTTAGTCGACCAATGAAAGATAGTCGACTAGTGAAAGATAGTCGACCAGAGAAAGATAGTCGACTAGTGGAAGATAGTCGACTAGTAAAAGATAGTCGACCAGAGAAAGATAGTCGACTAGTGGAAGATAGTCGACTAGTAAAAGATAGTCGACCAGAGAAAGATAGTCGACTCACAGAAGAAGATAGTCGACCTCAACTGTGTCGACACAGGGAGGATGTGTCGACACCTTGAGATTGAGTCGACACATATTGGCAGAAGTTGACTATGCTTGTGTCGACTCCAAAAGACTGAGTCGACACATTTTGGCAGAATTGAAGATTGCTGTGTCGACACCTGAAGGCTGAATCGACATATACTGAGCTCTGAATCTACAACAACTGTGTCGACACACAGGACTTTTGTCGACACACTGCAGAGTCAAGACCAAGTTATTTTCTGAAGAACCTGTGTCGACTTAAAGGCAACTTAGTCGACATCATCAAAGACTGTGTCGACACCAAAGTCACTTGTGTCGACACAGATAGATAGATTGGTCTCGACACTTTCTGACAGACTGTCTCGGCATTTTGCTGTCCAAGGCTAAGGTACAGGAACTGTTTGAAGACTTGACAGCTGTGGGTTGCCACCGTTTAACGGAAGCTGTCAGACCTGTCAGAAAACAGTTAGAAATCGGATCAGCCGGTTACCATGAAGAAAGTCTATAAATAGACATATTCAGAAGAAAATAAAATGTGAAGAAGAAGAAAAAAAAAGGATTACGATCCTATTGAAGTTTTAATTCAAGAAAGTGTTAAGCTCTAAAGAAGATCTTCATCAGAAGATCTAAGAAGAAAAAGTCTGAAGTATCAGAAAAGGTGTTGGATAGAGAGGGATCCAGTCATCTTGAAGAAGAAGAAGGAAGCCATAAGTGGTTTCTCAAGAAGCTGTTTGGAAATCAACTCAGCTAAGTTCAGATTCAAGAAGCTTTGAAGAAAGCTCAGTTTCAGTTGATTTCATCAGCTGATCAAGAAGTGTCTTGTCCTCTTCTCTCTCAACAAAGGCAAGACATTAAAATATCTTTTCTAAATTTCTGTAGGATCTGTTTACACATATCTGAGTTGTAAGCCTGTATTATAAAGGCTGAGTGTAGGAGAGGTGATCTCTGAGTGGTAGGGCTATTTGCCTGAGTGTAGGAGAAGGTTCTTCTCTGAGTGGGAGGCCTTGAGGCAAGGCTGAGGTAGGGCTGTTGAGCCTGAGTTGTAGGAACCTATCCAGGTTCTGAGCTGTAGGATCTGCGGATCTGAGAATAGTGAAAGTTTGGCCGAATCTAGCATACTGCTAGATAGGTGGAGGGGGAAAGTGGATGTACCCAAACCTTGGGGAACCACTATAAAACATTGTGCAATCTGTGATGTTTCAATTTCTGTGATTGCTGTGCTGGATGTTTTATTTCTGCAATTGAATTCTGCCTAGAAGTATAAACAAGCAATAAGAACCTATTCACCCCCCCCCCCTCTAGGTGTTTAGGTTGTCTTGAAAGTAAAACTATCACCAATGTATCAGCGTTATCTTTGTCCCTTTGTCCCTTACATCCGGAAAGAACTAGAGGCATGGACCGTGTCACCCTCGTGATAGCTCAATCCAAATTTCTTGATCCAGGACGGACTTCTAGAGAATGGTGAGTCCAATATCACATATTGACTCAACCAAGCATGGTCATGCATTTCTCAGTCCAGTTCTATCAAGGGGCCCATGGATGCAACTCCTGTCATAAAGGAGGACAAATCCCATATCTGCTCACACACAAACACCCAAATGATTCATAACGTACCCAGCAACCACCCGTATCATCAACCTTTCTCAAGGAAGACTTTAGATGGCATCAATGCACGCTCTTTCTCACTTGATGAATGTTGTGACTTCAGGTCAAAGGACTACAACACCATTGTCAATTGAGACCTACTCGTGACACGTTTAGATAACAATCCACAGAGTAATCTCAGGTTGGGTCTGTCTAGTACAACTTATTCATTAACAAGTACCCATGTGATGACTTGATATCACAATATCATGACCTGTGAGAGCTGGTCATCAGTCAACACACGTGCTAGTCTTAAAGTATCATCATCACCCTTAGTTTCTATGACGATACAACGACCAGGGACCTTTTAAGAATGAAGCTTCAAATAAATCATAGGCTCTCACATTCAAGTCACGTACTTGATGTCCTATGGAAGCGAACATTCTAAGGATATTTATTATGTTACAATTTAACTATCATATAGAAAAATCATAATAAAAGAACTTGCCATTAATTGTAAAAAGAAACATTTAGGTACAAAATTCATCAAATGAATAAACAATAAACAGCCAACAGAATATATGTTTACATGCAACCCACAAGACTCCCACTAGAGTTGATCATTCAAGTATCGTATACCCATTGATCTAGTATGACCATCATATTTTCTTTGCGCGAGAGTCTTTGTCAGTGGATCCGCAATATTCTCCTCAGTCGGCACTCTGCAAATGTTCACATTTCCTCGTTCGACAATTTCACGAATAAGATGGAACCGCCGAAGTATGTGCTTGGAGTGCTGATGGGATCTAGGTTCCTTAGATTGTGCAATTGCACTATTGTTATCACAGTAGAGAACTACGGGACCAACAATGCTAGGAACTACATCAAGCTCGCCGATGAATTTTCTAATCCATACAGCCTCCTTCGCTGCGTTAGTCGCAGCGATATACTCGGCCTCTGTTGTAGAATCAGCAACTGTCTCTTGCTTGGAACTCTTCTAGCTCACAGCTCCTCCATTAAGGCAAAACACAAACCCTGACTGAGACTTTGAATCGTCTCTATCAGTTTGGAAGCTAGCATCCGTGTAACCACTTACAACGAGCTCTTCCTCTCCACCATACACCAAGAATACATCCTTAGTCCTTCTCAAGTACTTCAGGATATTCTTGACTGCAATCTAGTGACACTCACCGAGGTCTGACTGATACCTGCTAGTCATGCTCAAAGCATAGGAGACATCGGGTCGAGTACACAACATTGCGTACATGATTGATCCAATTGCCGAAGCATAAGAAATCAACTTCATGTGGTCCTTATCTTCACAAGATTTTGGACACTGGTCCTTAGAGAGATTCACACCATGAGACATGGGTAAAAATCCTTTCTTGGACTCAAGCATGTTGAACCGCTTCAACACCTTTTCGATGTACGTACTCTGGGTCAAACCCAGCAACTTCTTCGATCTATCTCTATAGATCTTAATATCGAGTATGTAAGTCGCTTCACCCAAGTCCTTCATAGAAAAACAGTTCCGTAGGTTGTTCTTAACAACTTTCAGGGTAGAAATGTCATTCCCAATCAAAAGTATGTCATCTACATACAATATCAGGAAGACAACAATGCTTCCACTGATTCGCTAGTAAACACAAGGCTCATCTTCATTTTTGATGAAACCAAACTCTTTGATTTTCTCATCAAAACGAAGATTCCAACTTCGAGAGGCCTGTTTCAGTCCATAGATGGACTTGTTCAGCTTGCATATTTTAGTGGCTTCATTTGGGGATACAAAACCCTCGGGTTGTGTCATGTACACTTCCTCAAGGAGGTTTCCATTAAGGAAAGCCGTTTTGACATCCATCTGCCAGATCTCGTAGTCATAATACGCAGCAATAGCAAGCAACATCCATATGGACTTAACCATGGCAACAGGGGAAAAGGTCTCATCATAGTCAATACCATGAATTTGCTTGAAACCTTTAGCCACCAGTCGCCCTTTGAATGTCTGTACATTCCCATCCATGTCGGTCTTCTTTTTGAAGACCCACTTGCACCCTATGGGTCGTACCCCTTCAGGTGGTTCCACCAAGTTCCAAACTTGGTTTGCGTACATGGAGTCCATTTCGGATTTCATAGCCTCAAGCCATTTGTCGGAGTCCGGTCCATTCATAGCCTCTTGGTAGGTTGCTGGTTCATCATCATGATCCATAAGCAACACATTATCTATTTGAGACACGAGAAATCCATATCTCTCAGGCTCAAACCTCGGTCTACCAGATCTACGTAGGACTTGTGCTTCTTGAGTAGGTTCTCCAGCTACAACATCTTGTAGTCCTATCTCAGAATCCAATTGCGGTTCATTCACTACCTGTGGTTCTTGAACTTATTCAAGTTCTACCTTTTCAGTCTTTCTTGATAAGAACTCTTTCTCCAAAAAGACGCCAGTCCTTGCGACAAACACTTTGCCCTCGGACGGTAGGTAAAAGTAATACCCCTTCGTTTCCTTAGGATATCCCACCAGATAACATTTATCCGATTTGGGTTCCAGCTTGTCAGGCATTTGACGTCGCACGTATGCCTCACAGCCCCAAATTTTAATGAACGACATACTAGGACGCTTCCCAGTCCATATCTCATACGGTGTCTTTAGAACCGTTTTTGTCGGAGCGCGATTCAATGTCATTGCAGCAGTCTCTAAAGCAAAACCCCAAAAGGAAACAGGCAAGTCTGCATGACTCATCATCGAACGTACCATGTCTAACCGAGTACGATTTCTCCTCTCAGACACACCATTATGTTGTGGTGTTCTAGGTGGAGTGAGCTGTGAACAATACCACACTCTTTCAGATGATCACGGAACTCATGACTCAGGTATTCGCCACCTCGATCAGATCGGAGTGCTTTAACCCTTTTACCCAACTGGTTCTCTACTTCATTTTTGAACTCTTTGAACTTTTCAAAGGTCTCGGATTTGCACTTCATAAGATACACATATCCGTATCTACTGAAATCATCAGTAAATATAACGAAGTAGAAATACCCACCTCTAGCCATGGAACTCATGGGTCCGCATACATCACTATATACAACACCCAAGAGATCCTCAGCCCTCTTAGTATAGCCCGTGAAAGGAGCTTTAGTCATCTTACCTAACAAACAAGATTCGCATCGCTCAAATGATTCATAATCAAATGAGTCCAAAAGTCCATCTTTATGGAGCTTGGATATGCGCTTCTCGTTTATATGGCCCAAACGACAATGCCAGAGATATGTAGGGTTTGAGTCATTTGTTCTTAGTCTTTTATTATTTTCTACATTATAGATCTGATGGTCCAAGTTCAAAACATAAAGACCATTAAACAATTGGGCTACAGCATAACAAACATCATTCTTAAATATAGAACAACAGTTGTTCTTAATTATAAAAGAAAATCCAATCATGTCCAAACATGAAATAGATATAATGTTTCTAGTTATGGCCGGAACAAAATAACAATTATCCAGTTCTATTATAAGCTCACTGGGCAAAGAAAGACAGTAAACCCCCACAGCAACAGCAGCAACTCTTGCTCCATTGCCAACACGTAGGTCCACCTCCCCTTTACTCAGCAATCTTCTCCTTCCCAGTTCCTGCACATTTGTATAAATGTGAGAACCACATCCGCTATCTAATACCCAAGATGAAGGAGAAGAAAGGTTTATCTCTATAACGTAAATACTTGAAGCGGAAGTCATACCTCCCTTCATTTTCTACAGACCCTCAATATATGAAGGACAGTTCCTCCTCCAATGACCAGCCTTGCCATAGTGGTGGCATTTCCCCTCCTTCACCGTGCTCTTCTTCTTCATCAGTGCAGAAGACTTGGGTTCAAGATGTGACTTAGGTCCCACCTTCGTCTTCTTGAAGCCCTTGGCCTTGCCCTTGCCCTTATGCACCATCAGTATGGGGCTGGCAGGCTTGACCTTCTTCATATTGATCTCGGCAGTTCTCAACATGCCTAGGAGCTCGGGCAGTGTCTTGTCTATCTCATTCATGTTGTAGTTCAAGACAAATTGCTCGTAACTGTCCGGCAACGATTGTAGGATCAGGTCTGTGGCCAACTCTTGACCCAGAGGAAAACCCAGCCTTTCAAGGTTCTCTATATACCCAATCATCTTGAGTACGTGAGTCCCTACTGAGTCTCGAGCTCCCATCTTGCACTGAAATAATGCTTTTGTGACATCGAACCTCTCTTGACGAGCTTGCCCTTGAAACATTTTCTTGAGATACTCGTCAATCTCCTTGCACCCCATGCTCTCATGTTGCTTCTGAAGCTCAGAGTTCATGGTGGCAAGCATAAGGCATTCGACGTCTAAGGCATCATCAGTATACTTCTTATAAGTATCTTTATCATCACGGGAAGAATTCCCGGTCGGCACCTCGGGGGCTTCTTCTTCCAAGACATAGAGCTTTTGCTCTTGCTTGAGAACAATTCTCATGTTCCTGTACCAGTCCATGTAATTAGTCTCACTGAGCTTATCCTTCTCAAGGATGGCTCTAAGAGACAACGTGGAGCGTGAAACACTTACCATGGAATTCTACAAGAAATTATGCAGAATAACATCAGTACCAAAATTTCAAATACAATTTATTTTAATTTAGACTTCAATTAAAAACTCCCACTATTTTATTCGAAATAATAGCCCTCACTATCAATTCGGAGAGTTCATGCGAGCTACTCTCTTAGTGGGCAAGATCCGTATTTCACCAACACAATGAGTCAGCTTTGGCTTTCCTCTCACGATGCGGTTATTTAGGTAGGCAACGCTTGCCAATTGCATCCTCATGCAATTCTTGTATGGTTGGTGAATAACTCCTTATCCGCATCCATCATATGGTGCATGCCAACCCTATGCCTCTAGGCACTCAACCTTTGAGGTCACCTAGTTAAGATAGACCCGATGTCGACAGTGGGATATCACAATTATCCGCTCGCACCCTTACCAAGATAGATTAATGCACCTTGCTTTGGCAAGCCCACACTTCATCGATCGAGGCAGGAAGAGTGTCATCCATCGGAAGGCATCCGAACACTTAATATTTGATGAAGGGATTTTGATTATAGGTTAACAATTAACCATGATCAACATTTGATCAATGTGCACATCCAAAGAAAAACACTTCACAAAAATCCCCATGCATCCCTTATGTGCACAACAGAACACTATCAACATTTGATAGAAGAAAAGGGATAAATCTGAACATCTGGACACTTCCAAATCTTCAGGTTTACATGCATTGGACAAGGGACAAAAGCAACTCAACTTAAAGCAGTAGACAAGCTCATCTCTCTATGTTGGATTCAAAATCCAAAACAAAACGGAGGGATGGTTACTGCTAAGGAGACAGTAATTCCTAACGATTAGAAATTACCACAAGATTCCAGACGTTCCCGGCGGGGTGCCAAGATTAAATCTAGACATTTAGAATACTTCTAAATCCCTAGGTTTACACGTACTGGAATAACCTAACTTCCAAAACAACAATCATGGTCGTAACCTGGCTCTGATACCACTGTTGGGTTTCTCTATGAGGTTGGCACAACGCTTGTGCACACAGCGGAAGTAATAAAATCTAGAACAACTCAAAGAGATTGGATCGGGTCATGAATGTTGAATCAAGAAGTTAATACAAACTAGGCAAAAATTACCTCTTCAGTGTTGAGTCACAACTCAACAAAGATGCTCCAAGTGTAATTCCTTGTCGGTGGCGAGTTCTACGTGGAATAACGTCCACGTCTCTGCAGAAATCCACACGAGCGGGAGAACCCCGAGCTTCGTCGCACGAAGGATCGGGAGGAAAATTGACCGCACCTTGCAACTCCACGGACTGCTAGGTCCGCGCCAGGAATAGCAATACCAGCGAAAATCGCCGGAGAGGGGGAGGTCGACGGAGCGAGCACGGCGGCGGAACACTTCCGTCGGCGAGATCCGGGAATCGGCGGAGCGAACGAAGAACGGCGGAACACTTCCGTCGGTTTCATTTCGGTCAAAAGGAAAGCCGATGTTCATTCATTCCCAAAAACACTAAGTATCTATTTATACTCAAAGCATAAATAAACCTAGGTAAAATCGCTATTCGCAGACCACAGAAAAATAGGGTTTCAGAATCGGCGAGAATCATCTCTCAGAATCGGCGAGAATCACTCGGCGAGAATCATACAGGATCGGCGAGAGTCAGTCGGCGAGAATCAGCTGCTGGAATCACGTCGAACTTGGTTGACGATAATCGTCGACCTGCGGTCGACGATCGTCGACCTTACGGTCGACGATGGTCGACCCGCAGTCGACGACACATATTCGACTGAACAGTCGGCGAGAATCAAAGTACGATACACGACGATTCACGCCGAACGTGGGTTGAAGATAATCATCGACCTGCAGTCGACGATCGTCGACCTTGCGGTCGACGATGGTCAACCCGCAGTCGACGATACTCGTCGACCCGCGGTCGACTATCTTCAACAACCCACGGTCGACGATCGTCGACCTTCGGTCGACTTTCTGGTCAAACCTTCAAGGCAACATTTGCCCAATCCCGACGATCCTCTAAGGCAACACTTTGCCCATAACCCCATTCAAGATCGATGATTGGTAACCTTTACCAACACAGTCAATCATCCAACTTCTCCACATCTCTTATGTGCGACCCTGCAGGCTCATATCGCGTTGGCAGTGAGATTACATGTTTGACCACTTCTGGATCACCATAGTAACTCCAACACAATCACCTCGCTACGAGATCTGCTACAGCATGTCCATAATACCTCCAATGGACGCCATGAACTCCGCTCTCCATACGTATCCCCCCGGGTTCTGGGACCCACCCTCGTCTTCTCCTCCCAGATCTCCTGCCATGAGGTGATCCAAAGTTCTTCTGCGTAGGCTGCGATCCACGCTCACCGCACCAAAAATGTTGGAACCAACAAAGCCAGCTCCTCCTAAAACTCGGATCTAAGGTTGAAGCCGACACCTACTCTCTTTGGACCACGCTCCCAATAGGATTCTTGGAAAAACAGACCGTGGGCTTCAGCTCGGAGGTCCCACCTCTTACCCGGAAGAACTTGTGATTCTCCCCCTCCCTGGTCAATGCTGAGCTAGGTGCCTGAGGGAGAGAGAAAAAGAGGGTTCTAATGCCTCTCTCTCAGACACCTTACCAGTCTATTTATAGACCTCAAGATTTGAACTGCAAATAACCAAATCAAACCACTCATGAAATTACAAGAATACCCTGGTTCGGGTCTGCCAACAGCCAAACTCCGTTGTTCTGAAAGGCTATGGGCAGACCACTAAGGGTAAAGGAGTAAAAACCTCTGAAGCTGGGAAAAAAGAACCGTTTGCCACCTGAACCGGTCTTTGCCCATTAACTGAACCGGTCCTCCAACTTCCTACCAAACCGGTGCTTGGCGAGAGCGCCGCCCCGCGAGCGAGAGCACCACTTGGGTTCGTCTCGCCCGGCGCGAATGGATCCTCCCTTGGGTCCGTCTCGCCTAGCGCGAATGGATCCTTTCTTGGGTCCGTCTCGCCTAGCGCGAATGGATCCTCTCTTGGGTCCGTCTCGCCTACCGCGAATGGATACTCTCTTGGGTCCGTCTCGCCTAGCGCGAATGGATCCTCTCTTGGGTCCGTCTCGCCTAGCGCGAATGGATCCTCTCTTGGGTCCGTCTCGCCTAGCGCGAATGGATCCTCTCTTGGGTCCGTCTCGCCTAGCGCCTTATCTTCTCCTGGGGTCCTTATAGTCCCTTCTTTTCCGAGTCTTCCTCGTGCAAACCCGAGGTTGTACAGTGGATTTGCGGTAGACCGAAATCACATTTATTATGTTTGAGTACTATTGTGGACTAACTCGATGCCCCGATCGGGCCAGATGTTTCTTGGACCGTCTTAGCTCACGGAGCGGTCGAGCGCGCACACAGTCAATGAAAATGAGAAGTTGACACAAGGTGTGATGACGTGGAAAAACCCCTCAAATGGGTAAAAAACCACGTGACCGGGTCTGTGCCGGTCAAAGTCCACTAGCTCCTTGTGATTACAATGTATTTGGAGAATCGGGGCGACAGGACGCTCCCGTTACAACTCGGAGGAGAGAGAGTAAGACTACGAATTTCTGCGGGCAACAGGCTGCGCCGCGGGAGTGACTTGGACGCTGGAATCCGAGGGATGGCCTTGGTGCTCTGGTGCTGGGGGTGGCGCATGCTTGCTTGAAGGGGTCGGCTTCCTTCTACGGCTCGCTTCGGAACTTAGGCATTTTCCTGTTGGTGGCGCACTGGTGGTGCGTTGGTGGCTCGTGGTGGCTGGAAAGTGGCTTGAGGGAGGAGACCGACAAAGCTATCACCTGAGGAAGAAGATGACCGGGAGCAGAAAAGTGAAGAATGAAGAGGTCATGTGGCTCCTTTTATAGCCTCCAGGGAGGATCATGGCGGGCTCCACCAATAATGTAGTGGGTTAGTGGGTGGTTACCCTCCTGATCGGATGGCCAGGAGAGCCTCTCCCCGATCGGATGGTGGGGAGGTCATCCACCACGACGGGCCGCCATGGCGGCGAAAGTGGTCGTCCGGGGGACCGGCCGGGCGGCCGGCGGCGGGGGCGGCCGGCCTGGTGGTCGGAGGCGGTGGCCGGTCGTGGCTTGCCGCGTCAAGGCTAGGAGCAGCACGGCCGGGCCAGCCGCGGACTTCCGGCCGACCAGGCCGCGGCCTGCCGCGGCGAGGCCGGCCGCCCGGCCGTGGACTGCCGCCCGGCTGTGGCCTGCCGCGGTAATGCCAGCGGCTTGCTGTGGCCTGCCGCGGTAATGCCAGCTGCTAGGCCGCCGGCGGCCAGGCGGCCTGGCGCGGCCGGGCCGCAGCCTGCCATGGCGAGGCGGGAGGCCGACCGCGACACGGCCGGGGGGGGGGGGCAGATGCCGGCGGCGGTCAGGCCGGCCGGCGGCGGCGGTTCTCCTCCATGGGGAGAGGAAGTGCCCCCCCCCCCCCCATGATTTCCTCATCATGAGAGTTCATGGGGGGGGGGGTGAAATTGACTTGATCAACCCATGATCCCACTTTGGGAGGAGATCACGGGGGGGCTCTTTCCTATAAATGATGGTGGAACCCATCAAGTACCAACTGATGATTATGTAGCACGTTAAACGTGAATGTTAGGTGCTCCCTATGTTCCTCCCATGTCGAGCTGAAAATTAAAATATCGTCAAAAAAAATATTAAGATGCATTTTTGGAGTTGACCTTGGAAGATGCGATTCATCAAACTTTGGAATGTTGGCGGGGCGTTGGTTAACCCGAGCGACATCACTAAAAATTCATAGTGATCCTGATGGGTCCGAAATGTTGTCTTTTAGATGTCCTCCCTCCGCCATCCTCACCAGGTGATAACCCGCTCGTAAGTCTAGTTTAGTAAAGTAGACGGCTCCAAGTAACTTGTTTATCAATTCTTCAATGAGAGGGATTGAGAACTTGTCCTTTACCGTATTTTGATTCAACTGTCTATAATCAACACATAATCGCCATGACCCGTCTTTTTTCTTCACCAACACTACCAGAGACGCGAATGGGCTGCAACTATGTTTATTCACCATGATTTGCAGTATCTTCTTGACGAGCCTTTCAAACTCGGTTTTTTGCATATGCGGGTACCGATAGGGATGTAGGTTGATATTTGCTCCCCCATCCTTCAACACAATTTGATGTTCTTGCTCTCCTTTAGGCGGAAGCCCATGTGGTTCAATGAACAAGTCCGCAAAATTACCAAGACCTCCTGCAATTTTAGCTACTCTGTCGGGTTAGGTGTCTTCCCCTTCACATGCCAAGCCCGAAAACTTGTTGTTTCTTCCTCTTGGTAGCCCCCTCCTTAATGGTTGTTTCCCTCGCGGATTTTGCATAACGCCAACATGTTAAGCTACCCCCTTTGACTAAAAATTTATGAACTCTCTTCTCCTTGCCCCAAGGAACATTCCCCTATTTTGCCCATCAAAGGCTGGTTTTTCTTTCGCGAATTGTGAACTCCATTCATTGGTTGCAAAAGTCTCAATTTACCATCCCCAATGCCATCAACCATTGTATTCCCAAGACCACCTTGCATCCACCTAAGGGTAGGATTAACATGTCCGACGTGAAATCCACCCCTTGCATCACCCATCGGAAATCCTTAACCTTGGGTGAACTAGATATAGTTTTTTCATTTTCCACCACTATCGAGAATGGAGTCATTGGCACCAAGCTGCATTGTAATCTCCCTGTCGCTTCCTCGTTCAAAAAATTATGAGTGCTACCCGAGTCGATCAATACATTAATAGGTTGACCTTGATGCGACATCGTGATTCTCATGGTATTATAATGTGTAATGTCGGTTAGTGCATGCATCGAAACCTGTGGTATTTGCTGATCTTCTTCCCTTCCCTCTATGTCTAAAACATCGTCCTCTTCATCTGCCGCTTCGTTGTCCTCGACCGCCTCAACCACCACTTTCATTGATTATGTTTGCCTCTGATTAGGACATTTGTGACCCGGTGCGTAGGATTGATCACACCAGAAGAATACTCTTCCTCCTCTTGTCATCCATCTCCGAGAAAGTGAGCTTGCAACAATGGTAGCACTTGGTCGCTGCTGGTTGTTGGCATAGTTACCTGAATTCTGAAAGCTTGGCCGAATCGTATGACTCATTTTGTCCTCACTGACATGAGTTTTCTCTGGCTGATTCACTTGCTTTTTACCCCGATATGCCAATTGTTGATCTTGTAGATGGGCTAGAGAGAACACCTCTCATAATGAATTCAATTGGAACATTCACACACCAAATTGGATGTCATCTCGAAGTCCCGCAAGTCAAAAACAAATAGCATGCTCTTTCGATAGCGCCACCTAATGAAGGAGCAGGATGAACGCGTCCAAATAATTTTGCACTAACACATGCTGCTGCAAGTTCTTTAGTTCTCCCATGGGATCGTTGAAGAGTACCGATCCGAAGAGACTATGCAAAGCCTGACAATACTCCTCATAGTTCAGCCATTAGTGCGTCAACCTCGCCTTCATATAGGATTGATGCTAATAGAGCGCCTTACCTTCCATGCGTACTGAGGCCATCTTCACTTTCATGTGCTCCGGCGTTCCGTCAATGTCAAAAAACCGATCACACTTGTATATCCACTCCATCAATTCCTCCCCTAAAATTTTTGGAAATCCAGTTTTGGATAGCCGATGGCTAAATGTGAAGATGAAGGAACCGATGTACGACTTTCTGGAGGAATCCCTCCACGATTCTCACTTGCCTTCTTTGTCTTCCAACTAGCAAACATAGAATGGATTTCTTCGCTCATGGCGTGCACATATCGTGCTAAGTCCTCCTAATTTTGCTTGAGTGCCTATATTTTGCTTTGTTGATCCTTGGACCTAGTAGCGTCCAACATCGGCATGCCGTGAACGCTAACCTGGCTCTGATACCTTGTTGCGATTACTCCACCGCAATTGCCTAGGAGCACCTCTTCCACAACAACTATCACTCGAAATTTCTTGGGTACCTAACAGAACCTGCTTATAATTAGAAGGATACCTCCAGAATACATATCACAAACCTCAAATGATAATAACGGAATATTAGGATAGATAGGAAATTGAAGACTCCAAAGTAGAAGGAGGATGCTATGTAAAATGCTGCAAACATGTTGATAGACAACTACGATCCCACATCCTTTGTGGCTATGATTATGAGTAGTCATCACAATGTGTCTTTTGATATGTGGATGGACATCGATGCCACTTGTCATGTGACAAATGACAAAGATCTTCATATTAAGGCAATACATTTCAAAGACAAATGAAGAATTGAAATGGAGAAGAGGCTAGGGTGACTCATGCTAGGATAACAGAGCTAGTTTTCTATTCAGGTAAAAATCTAACTCTAAAGCATGTTAGAGTAGTTCATAATTTAAATAAGAATCTAATTTCAGTAAGTTTGTTAGATAAAATTGGAATAAATTTCATAATACTAAATAATATATTAACTTTTAACAGTTAATTCACATTATTTTGATTGTGGATATTTGATCAATGATATGTATAAACTTATCTTAAATAGTGATAACATTAATCAAGTGAGTTTAACTCCAATTGATCTAAAGTTGTTACTCAACAAGATTAGACATGTGAACTATATGAAAATGTAAGATCTAGCTAAAAGTCATATCCATTTAAAATTATCTATTTAATTTGATAAGTGTCTGGTATGTACACAAACTAAGATAACTAGAAAACCAAGCCAGTTTCTATAAGCATACAATGTTTTGATTTGATATATTTTGACCTCTGTAATTTTAGAAGTTCTATCACTAGAGGGGGGAAGGAAATATCTCATTGCATTCATAAAAGATTATGTTAAATATTGTCATGTGTATCTATTTAAATCAAAAGATGAAGCATTTGTGACATTTAAAATATTCAAATCTCGTGTCGAAGATCAGTTAAACTTAAAAAATCAAGAAATTTATAAGTGATCAAGTAGGAGAATATATTTCAACTGGGTTTAAGAAATTTTGTGTCTCTAAGGGCATAATATTTGAAACCACAACTCCTTACTCACCTCAATCTAATGGTAGTGCTGAACAGAAGAATATAACGTTAATAGAAATGTTGAATTTTATGAAATAACTAGTATGTCTAATTCTTTTGGGGAAGAATCAGTTCTAACTATAAATCATATTCTGAATAGAATATCTCGTTCTAAGCTCACTTCTACCTCATATAAGTTGTGACATAATCATTCTTGTAGATTTGATAATATAAAGAGTTGGGATTATATTGTTTGTATAAGAATACAAGACCTCAAAAGACTTAAGGTAGGACCTAGAACAATCACTTGTGTTTATTAAGGTAGTGCAAAAGATAGTACCGAGCTTTTGAAAACTGGACCGGATCGGCCGGTCCGACTGGTCAGACCGCGGATTGAGCCCCTGGCCGGTCTGGTCACGGTATGAGGACTGCACCATCCAGGGACTACCCGAAAACCGAGGAACCGGGCGGGTTAACCGGAAAATCGAGAACCGTGGCCAGTTCCCCGTAACCGGGCGGGTCAACTAAATACAAGACCCACATAAAATTTTTAAAATTTTGCTTTGAATGGGATTTGATCCCAAGCCACCTGGGTGGAGGCATAAGACCCTCCATTGTATTAACTTGATTCTCTTGAATACTTTCGAAATATTATTTATATATCATATTTTCATTCATATTATTTAGTATAAATGCATAATATCATATTAAATTTAAAAACATTATTATAACATGTAATAATCATATTGCAGTTTTAAAAATATTATAATTTACATTTAAGATTTAGATTAATACATATGTATAGTTAATATTTTAAAGTTGCATAGTTTACTCAAAATAAAAACATTAGATTAAAGATTTAAAAATATTATAACATGTATTTAATATTTAGGTAAATTTGAATCCTAAGTTTAAATTAGGTTATTACGGTTCAACCTCGGTTGGACCGGTTCGACCTCGAACCTCTCCTTATTCCAGTTCAATCTCTGGTCCGGTTCTCAAAACCTTGGATAGTACAACTGTTAGATTTCTAGATTTATTCACTAACTCAATGATTGAGTCTAGAGATGACGTATTCATTGAAAATAAGCTTGTCAAAGATCAAGCCTTAACCATATTCGGGTCTTCTGATATAATTTTAGAATTTGAAGTTGGCCCTCTGGCACAACTCTCCAACTTGTAGTTGTTGAACCTATTCAAGTTAGAGCATCTCCAAGATATGTAATCTCTAAGAACTTTGATTAAAATTTTCTTACATACTACTTAGAGGATGATTTATTCTCCTATCAATAAGTAATATGACCTAGAGATTTGTTGATGTAGGCAAAAATCATTGATGATGAAATAGAGTCGTTGTTACAGAAAAACACTTGACATCTAGTGACCTAACAAAAGGAGCTAAGGTCTTAGGATGCAAGTGAGTGTTAAAAAAGAAATTATATTTTGATGGGTCTATAGCCAGATACAAAACACACTTAGTAGCTAAAAGTTACAAACAACATGATGAATAAACTATTTTAATGTTATTCAACTATGTATTACTTATCAACTATATAAATTCTTCTCGTTTTAGTGTTTATGGAGAAGTTTATAATTTATCAGATGGATGTAGAGATAGTCATCTTTAATAGAGAGCTTGATAAAAAGATCTATATAAAATAACCTGAAGGTTATGTACATAAGGATCTAAAAGATAAAATGTGAATTAGATAAATCAATTTATGGGTTTGAGCAAACGTCTAAGATGTGACACATAAAATTTGATAAATTAGTAAAGAGTTTTGGATTTCAATCCAGTCTTTCTGATAAATATTTTTTTATCACCGTTTAGTGATAAATAAGACAGCCTTCGTATGTCTATATGTGGATGACAAATTAATTCTGGGGTCAAATCTTGTCGTAGTGAGAGATATTTAATTAACTTTTGAAAAAGAATTTAACATGAAAGACTTTGATCTTTTTGATACTCTATTAGATATGAAAGTCAGAGTTGACAAGGATATTGTTACTCTTAGTCAGACTCATTATATATAGCAACTTCTTTCTATATGAGAATTCAAAAATTATAGGTCAATGGAAACACGTTTTGGTCACAAATGTCAAGTTGAGTCTTAATATAGGGACCATCATTGATCAAGTGAAATACTCGAAGATAATTGGTAGTCACATATATGCCACAAGTTGCACAAGACCAAACACTAAATTCTCTGTTGATATACCGAGTCACTTCGCTAGTAATCCAAGCAAAGAGCATTAGGATGTCCTAGATGGACTGATGAGATACCTAAGAGGTATTAAAGATAATGCTTTGTACTACACTAGTAACCATCCTACTGTGGATGGATAATTTGATGGCTTGTGCTATTTAGAAGTTGGGAACAACAAGTCTACCCATGGATATACACATGCATGTGCATGCTAGCGGCCACCGCCGCCTCCGACAGCCTTTATCCGTTGTCGATGTCGGGCATCTTGTAACACCCCTGTTTGTCAATGTGAAGTTTAGGGAGCTACCAATCGGCAGTAGGAAGCTACCGCCCGAGGGTAGGCTTGTTTCGACGAGAACGTTGAGATGAAGGCGTCGAGATGAAAGCGTCGAGTAGCTAACGCGTGGCATTAAGAAGTTACCGACTGGCGGTAGCCCATGTTTGTCAAGGCGTCGAGACGAAAGCATTGAGTAGCTACCGCACGGCGGTATCGCTACCGCTGGTGGTAGTGCAGCGTTTTTTGAAACTGGCAAGTCGGTAAGTTACCGCGACGCAGTAGGTAGCTACCGCCAGGTGGAAGCGGACGAAAGCAGTTCTGTAGATCTGATTTCTTGGTCGTCCGATCTTCTTAAGATTCAATCCTATGGCCTAGAAATCTCCGTCCTTGGGCTTTTTATAGGGCTGAGGGGTAAACTTCCCTATTCTTTTTCATCTTCTAGGATTTTAAGAGAGTGGTGGAGGAGGAAGAAGAAGGGCTTCTTCCGCCATTAGCGAAGCTCCGTTCGTCGATTCGAGGCCAGATCCATAGAGAGGACTTGAAGGTGCACACTTCCATCCGTACAAACCAAGATCTCCATGACTAGGAAGAGGAGTCGTAAGGTAATTAACGACATTTCTCCTCTCGGTTTTTAGGATGCGTGCATGACATCCGTTTCATTTTTTCTTTCTTTCAAGCATTTAGGCATCAGATCTCTCAAGTGAGAGGGGTACGGGTCCCCATGGTTCAAGAGGAGCCATCGGGTCGATTGTTTCCACCCCCGGCATGATGTTGCATTAGAAATCCGTTCCATTAGTGGATTAGGCATTGTGGGTAAAGCCGTAGTCGCGACAGTTAATCCGACTCGGTGATGTTGTATAACGAGCACTATGGATTTTGCTAGAAATCCATTTGCGGCAAGACGCCGTTTGTGATGTTCGCCCTCTTTTTGTGTAAGAATGAATGGTGGATTAGGGCGGGTTTGATGTGTTTGATTGATGTGCGAAGGCGTGGCTTTGTTTTTGTGGTCAGCTGGCTAGCCCGTAACGTTGCAAAGTCATGTGTGGAGAGTGTCCCGACAAGACAAGTCTCCTTCTGTGAAACTGATAAGAACGCCAAACTTTAGACAAGCCCGGGCGATGAAGCCCACGAGCGGGTGGGGTCAAGCAAGGGTTCTTAACATCGATTTGTTTGTGTGAAAGAACCTGAAGTGAGAAGTCATAGCTTGCGGGCAAGACCGGGTTTTGAGACCACCGAGCGGGTGGGGCCTAGGCAAGAATTCCGTGTTGCGCCTGAACACCGACAGGGGAAATTGGAAGTACTCATATGATGTGATGTGATGATGCGTGATGATGTGTTAGAATCATATGCGCTATGGGGTGCCTTGGGTGAAACCCGGAATTGCATACATGTTGCATGTTAAGCCCCTTTTTATTAAATGCTCAGCCTAGAAACGTATTTGATGTATGAGACATCCAATCATGTTACTTTACTTTTTATGTTTATGTACATTTGCATACGAAGTGCTAACCTGTAGGGTGATGGAGTGCTCCGGGGTCCGCTAGGGACGGCCGGGAGGAGATGTGTTGGTTATACAGTTAAGACCAGCCTTTGCTGGCTCGCGTTACAACAAATTTTACAGGGCAAGGATCGCAAGCTGGAGTAAGCTCGCCAGCCAAAAAGACTTAAGTCTCATGAAGTGTTCTCCTTTGTAAGTTTGTAGTACTTATGATTTGTTGAATGTTATGCTTAACGTTGTGTAATTCCGACTTGCACGCCAAGGTAGCCTAGGGATGCTAAGACACGTTACTCTATGTGTTATTGCTACAGTGTTTGGCATTTGATTGATGTAAAGGCTTTAAGGCCATTTCAGACTCCTATGGTTGTGGATAAATTCTTGTATTTGTGTGTTTCTGCTATCTTGTTTTTTGAGTTTTGAGATGGGTAGTTCTTTATATCATTTTGTAATATTGAAGTTGTGGAGCCTATATGTTGTGGGGGCCCGATCGGACCCATATTATATGGTCATTACAGGGGATGTGTTACACACCTTGCCCAGGTCGTCGGACCGCCCAGGGGGAATGATCATTATTTTGGGAAAATATGTGATCCATGTGACCGAAAAAGAGCAACGTCATTCGTCAACTTAAGATTCAGCCGGACATAATTATCAATATGTCCCTTCAAAAAGCTACAAAAAAACATCCAGACCTTTATTTATAGGCGAGCAACTCCAGAAACTAAAGAGAGTAAGGTTTTTTGGCGAGAAAGTGAGACTTAGATAGTTCCTCTGCTCGAGATTCGCTCTGCTCCTTCTCTAGTCCGCTCAATGATCAATGTGCACCTTGACGGTTAAGTAAACTCGGGAGAAGGCATAAGGGAATAGTCACAGTCGCTCTGATAGACACTTCATGGAAGCTTTGTGGATTTATTTCTTTCTCCTTTCTTTGTGATTAAGATTTGTAATGAAAAATTGATCTATCACCATTTGAGGAATGCAAATATACTTGTAAACAAAGAAAAATAATGGATTTTGGCCTGACACAGATCCAGCCGTGTGGATTTTCACCTTTTCCGGGTTTTCCACGTTAAAAAATGTCTTTTGTCATTGCTGCTTTGTTTTCATTTGACTGTTTATGTGTCCGGTCCGACTCACAGCTAAAGCGGTCTGTCACTCGTCCAGTACGAGTGACAGTGCACGTGGAGCCCTCATGCCGCCGCGACAGTACCCCGATCACGACGATGTCGCGGCGCGACGACGCTCCCTCCACTCACTCCTTTGGAGTGCATTAGAAGATTGGACGCCAACTAGAGTATTAAACTCCGGGGGTGCGAGTGAAGCCATCCCGCGACATCTTCATGATTGTGGTCAGGGGAGGGCCTAATAAGGGGCGAGAGTGGGCGGCCGCCCACTCTCGGAAAAAAAATCATGGAAATTGGGTTCGTTCGCAGCGAGCGGGAGCGAGAGGAAGCAAGCGCCAAACTTCTTCCCCTCTTCGTCGGGCTGCGCGGTTTCTGTGACGGCGACAATGACAGACACAGCTGCGTGGTTTTCTGTCTTCACTCTTCAAACAGGTATTCCCTATTTAGATTTCTCTCTCTCTCTCTCTCGCAAAATAGTTCCCAGTAACCCTATGCATACTGGGCTCTTGTTTGCCTCTTTAAGTAGTTTTCTCACTTGAAATCACTATCCTGATAATAGATGCCCTAGAAATTCCTTAACAGTCAACTTCAGCTATTATCTCAGTTCTGTAAAATCTGTTATTAGGCCTTAAAAAAAATTTAAGTTATGCATGTCCTCCTGTTTGGACTTGCCCCTCTCCCTTTCGCTACCAGTTGTGTAGAAGAAAGAAATCTCTCTTTCACATGTATGCTACCAATGACCAAGTCGATCAAGCATTCTCTCTTCCACCGCATTTATATTTCATTCAAGGCTCCGTTTGGGAGGACTTATTTTCACCGGCCGAGCGGTCATGATCGCATGAATCAGAACTTATTTTAAGTCCCGGTTCATGCGATCATGATCGCTCGACCGGTGAAAATAAGTCCTCCCAAACGGAGCCTAACTTTATATAAATCTAGATTTTTTGTGAGCATTAGATATATTAGCTTTTCTCTGGTTAGAAGATGAAATTTAACAGAAATTCATATATAAAGCATCTCATAACATGATGGAAACAAGCAAAGATGAAACCTGAACATAATGAGCCATTTCCAATCTCACTTTTTAGAAAAATCGAGGAAATTTATATAATGCATAGAGTTACTTGAGGATTAATGACATTCCTGAGCAATATAATTGCTAATTAAGATAGTTTTTCACATTTAAAATTGCAGTTTTTTTCTATTGTGAACTGATCTTTGAGGAGTGACATTTGGGAAAGGATTGGTAATTTGCAGGAAAAAGATTGAGGGCTTCTTGGTATTACTGCATTCAGGATATCACTGTTTGATATTACTGCATTCATGATGAATCTGAAGAATCATTTTATCGAGAAAATTTTCTAAAACTCCTTCAATTTCTCGCGGATCATAATGAAAATATCATTAAATTGTGTTTACGCTTATTAATTAATGATCAGTTTTGTGGTCATGATCAATTTATCGCGAATCATAATGAAATCATTTAGTTAATTTTTCATAGATTGTGTTGTGTTTGTCTCTTTTTATTGCAATGTTCTGCTCTTGTTGTGATCGAAGTACATGTTCAGATATTCTTATTGATATGTATATCAGTTATAGTCTTATAGACGTGAAAAAAATTCTTCAAATTTTTAGGTCTACCCACACAGGAAAAAATTTCTGCATCCACCACTGATTGTGGTACTGTCGCGGCGACACAATGTTCTTATATATGGTGTCACTCGTAATATTAAGAAATTGTATTAATTATAATTTTAAATTTTTGTATATATACTCGTATATCTATATATATCATAAAGTTGTGTTTATTACATAAAAGTTGTTTGATTTGATTTGATTGATTAAAATTATTGCATTAATGTTGTAGGTTAGAGGTTAAAAAACTATATCTACTGCGATGAACGATTAAAATTGCTTTGATGGTTCGCTAGAGCTACGGCCTACGGAGCATGATAACAAAATTTCTTTTTTATGGCATAGATATAACTATATAAGATATATTAATAATAAAAATTTCCCAAAAGCTATATGTTAAATAATAAAAAGCGGTTAAAAAGTGGGATTATAATTATAATGCGATATTTCAATTTATAAATATTTTTTCATTTTGTATTTATTGTGTTCTCCAATCTCCATCGAAAATTTTTGTGCGCTCTCCTGGAAATAAATAAATTCATAAATCCATGACAAAATAAGAGTTGATATATTATATTCAAAATAGATTTGCGGCATTAAATAATGTTCACGCATTTGTTTGGATCTCCGCCTTCTCCGCAACCAAAAAAATTTTTCGCCTGGTGCAAGAGTGCCACGATGAAGCTTTGAAAATCGTGTATTGCGTTAATTTTTTATTATTTTTACTTTGTTTTTCGCAACTGCTCGATCAAAAAATAAACTGAATTTCACCATCTCCCACTTTATGGAACGCTACCCGTACCTAATTATCATTAAGCAGCCTAACTTTAAATCCAACATCAACCATCAGCGGAAATAAAAAAAATAAAAAAAGCAACCAAAGCACTTGTTTTAAAGACTCATCGGACAGCTCATGCGCTATCCAGGCTCCTTCCTATGGGATCGGGTAGCGCATGATTTTTTTTACTATATTGCACACAATGAGCTATGTGATGTCTCTTATGATGCGGTTCTCCTCACGATGAGCCTTCTGCGGGACAAACGTAGAGTGAAAGCCTGACAAGCAGAATTGTGGCGTGGTGGTGTTTGACAAGACATGCCATTCGCCAGCTCGGCATTTCGTCCCACTTCGCGTGGCAAGGGGCCTCTGAGAGATAAGCTAAGGATTTGCTTGTTTTGATTGTGAGAGTTTGTAACGCCTCCATCCGTCACATTGAATATAACAGAGGGTCCGGCCGGGGCCCCACGCCATAATTCATTAACAAACGGCGGAATCACGTATGAATATCAAAATCCTTTCTACTCGCATCTTAACTCAGAGCATTCTATCGGAAGAATTTAACTTGCAGGAACTCATCACATTGAATGTCCACTAAATATATAAATAACACAATTTTATATATCACCAGGAATGTATACAACCACAAACGCTCACGGCCTTAATGTCTTACATATTTCTCTTTACAAGTGTGATTTCATACATCGGCACGCAAGCCGGCCACACATGAAAATATAATTTTTCGCACGACCTTCAAGGGCCTACAAGTAGTAAGGGCTTCAACCCGCTCAATCCAAGTCAGCCCGTCAGCACCTACATATGGACATTCACCACAAGGGTGATAAACAAAACAACGGACAGCATTCAGCTGACCAATTATAACGACTCAACCCCTTATCCGGGGCAGTGGTTCCTTCCCTGCATGCATTGCAATCACAACATATATATATTTATATATCACAACAAGTGCTCTCACGCACAACATCATCACAAACGCCGACCTTCGTGTCAGACGCTCCGTGCACTCAAGACACGCTTACGGTGTACCAAATCATCCTTAGTACACCACCGATTAGAGGTTATTAACTTGTTGGCCATAAGCATTAGTCTACTACAACACGCATGATGGAGACATCCTCGCCCATCCCAATCAGAGGTGTTCACCTCACGGCAACCATTGAGCATTTCAGATCGACCCACCGCTGTGGTGTGACAACCCGGGAAGGCCCGCAGCCCCCCATTTGCATTGCCACCAATCGATCTCTCACCACGCATGCACAGGTCAGCCCTTTCCCATTGCTCAACTCGTCAATAGCGCAGATCTTGACGCGGGTCGGCTTTCCCTTTCCTGTTCAACCCACAGCTCACGCAGAGCCGCTTTCCAATTCAGCACACAGCTCATGCGGAGCATACAATTCACGCAACACACGCAACACAATGAGCTCACACAGAGCTTCCTAGGTATGGAAGAATTCATAATTCAAAGGTACCCTCACAAGCTCCGTCCAATACTCGTTTCATACACAGAGTCTTCTCTAGTTCGCAATATAAACATCACCAATCTAGACTAACCGTCCGGATGGGCTTCACACAGCATGCATATTCCATACTACACATTTCCGGATCTAGATGCAGACTCAACCAGAGATATCAATTATCAACCCGCTGGAATCGTTTACGCTTTCCACCATTTGGTGGAGGATTCCATGCACATGCATAAAGGAGGACTTCACTTGTCCAAGAAGGAGATCGTTACCCTTGACGATCGCTTTGGAGCTATGGAAATCTAGCCTGATGGAAATCACCACAACGACAATGGCTCCACAAATCTGAACTCGGCTCTTGATTCGGAATGCTGAAGCTCCTCCGGCAGCAGGATTCCTCCTTCCTCCTTCTTCCTTGCTCTCCCCTCTTTCTATCTCTTTAGAAAGAGAATGACCAAAGATAAATGAGAGTTTATCCTTCAACTCTCGACCTTATAACAGCAGGAAGACCTCTGGACCATTGGATCTAATTTGAAGGAAATGAACGGCCGCGATCCGCCTTGAAAATGAATTTTCTGGGCTGAACACGGCCTATGACACGCCCGTGTCACAGACCGTGTGCCTTAAGCAGCAAAGGAACCGACTCAACTAGACCAGTAAACGGCCATGGGACACGCCCATGTCCCAGGCCGTGTGCCAGACACGGCTTCGGACACGCCCGTGTCCAGCCCGTGTTTATGTGTCTACACAGATCTGGCCACAACCCGAGAAGGACGCGGTCATGGGACACGCCCGTGTCACTGGCCGTGTGCCCAACTGACTTGCCTCTCGAGGATCGTCGACTGTATTTCGTCGAGATCATTTTGTCGAACTCACAGGACACGGCCCTGGACACGCCCGTGTCACAGGCCGTGTGCCCCCACTCGAGTACACAGAGTAGGACACGGTCGTGTCCCTGGTCGTGTTGCCCAGTCTACAGTCCAAGGCTTTTTAGGGTGTTACAATCCTCTCCCGCTTACAGAAATTTCATCCCGAAATTTAGCTCAAATGTAGACACCAACACAATCACTCCTTTGTTGCATGTTTTGCAGAATGACCCTGGTTTAGAGCTCAGAAGCCGCAACTTGACTCGCCCCACGACATCACACAAATACAAGTCTTTAACAAACATACATACAATAGGTTCTTTATTACATCACGAAAACAGTAAAGCACGCTCTTTATTTTATTTTTGCTCATCTGCATCCTTCATAATTCGCTTTATGGCCACCTGTAATTCCACATTATACACGCGAGGCTGCTATTCTTCACGATTTGAGATTTGCAACTCTTGTAATTCGAGATTATATACTCGAGGTTGCGCCCGGGATGCAGATGACTCTGTCACTGCCTTGCCCTTTTCCTCATAAGACGCACCGGTCTTTTTCTCACCCTTTGAAGGGCCACTCCAACAATCACGGGCTATATGTCCCTGCTTCCTACAATGAAAACTTGTATGTGTCTCAACACGTCCTTGCACATACGTTGCTCCCGAAACAACATTCGACTGAGTTTGTTCAGCAGGCCTGAACCTATTCTTATCTCGTTTCCTCAATTTTGATTGTTCCGACAACGGAACTTTGAACTCTGGCTTTTTCACCGTCAAGTTCTTCTTGTCCTACACCCGTTTCAAATCCTTCTCCAGCGCACAGGTTGTATCTACTAACGCTTGGAAGCCTTGGTTCACCGAACTCGGGAGCGCCAACCTCAGCTCATCACGAAGTCCCTCATAAAACCTATTCGTCTTCCACTCCTCCTCAGCAAAAGTAGATCTCGAATAGCGCCCCGGCCTGGTAAACTCATGCAAATAAGTATCAACACTACTCTCACCCTGCACCAGACATTGGAACTCATTCTCCATTGCAATTCGCTGCGACACTGGCAAATACTTTGCCCAAAATAATCGTGAGAATTCCTCTATCGATATCTCCTCTAGGCTTCTGCCTGCCAAGTGGTGCAATTTTACTTCATACCACCAAAACCTCGCCTCTCCTTCCAGCAGGAAAGTGGCTAGAGTAACTTTCTGCCCCTCCTCAGTCCTAATCGCTGTCAGGATCCTCTTCACTCTTGTGAGCCAGTCCTCGACATGCGTTGGGGAACCCGCCCCTACAAACGTAGGTGGATTAAACTCCATAAACCGTTTCAATTGCTCGTCATCTGCATGCTCATCAATCAGAGCCTTAACACACTCTTGCATCGTACCAACCAGTACTAGCTCCACTACAGGCCTTGCCTGCCCAATAGGCTGTGTAACGACCCCATCCGTTACATGACGTATAGTAGAAGGTCCGGCTGGGGCCCCACACTATATGCCACAAACAGACGGTGAGGTCACAGGATAATACCAAACCATACACGCATCCTAACTCAGAGCATGCTAGCGGAAGATTTAAGTTGTAATTTGAACTCTAACCAGGAATGTCCAATATATAAACCACTTTTATATATAACGTCACGGAATGTACAACAAATACATAGAGTTTGGCCTTAAGGCCTTACAGTTCCTCTTTCCACACCGTATGGTTTACAAACCTCGGCGCGCAGGCCGGCCATACATGAGTAAAAGAAAACAAGCAAAAACATTCGCTTAGCCTTCAAGGGCCAGCCGCAGCAGTAGCTGCAATAGCAGCAAGGGCTTCAGCCCTTCATTTACCACTTGGCTCTCCAGCACCTACATAGGGACAATCCACCCAAACGGTGGCAAACAAGGCAACGGTCAGCATTTAGCTGACCCAATTATAACAATCCTACCCCTTTCTCGGGGCATTAGCCTTCTTTCCTTGCATAGCATGGCATCATCATATAGCAACTATGTGCGCGCAGGCATATTCAAGCCATCACAACTATCGGCCACACGGCCCGACAGTCCGTGCACTCAGGGCACATTCTTGGTGTACCGGAATACCAGGGTCAACACCACCGTCTACACGGTATTGAGCATTCTAGTCTTTCTGGCGCGCGGGCCTAAGACTCTCATTAGGCGCTCCAACAAAACCCATAACCAGGCTTCCAAGTCGGACGGACCTAACGCAGGTACGGATCAGCCACCCCCCGTTGCTCAAGTCGTCGTGCCACCTCGAATACGGAAGTATCCATGGCAATTTATAGGCGCGGGTCGGTTTCACCTTTCCTGTTCGGCAATCTGCCTTTTCATCGAGTTGCAGCCCAACGGCTCAACCGCACACAAAGTGGCAACGCACGGCCACAAGAGTTGCATCCAACCCTCTTCATTTCCTGGACTTCATCCAGTACTTCCTGCTGCACCAAGCCAACAGGTAGGCACAAGGCAAACAAGCCATAATCACGGAGCCTTCTCCGATATGCAAACAAGCATCACCAATCCAGACCATGTCCAGATGGGCTTCACACAGCATGCCTAGATCCGTACTCCAATTCCGGACTCTAACAAGGGGGACTTCACATATCTACCCCAAGGGACACCACAACCCACCGCACACTCGCGGGGAAGGGTTTTCCCTATGCAATGCAGAAAAGAAGGACTTCACATGTCCAAGAAGGGAGATCGTTACCCTTGACGATCTCTTGGGAGCCATCGAAAACTAGCCGGTGAGAAAGAACCGCAGCAGCTTTGCCTTCACAACGCTGGCCTCGGATCATGAATCGAACCATGGGAGCTCCACCGGTGGCTTGATCTCCTCCTCCTTCTTCTTCCTCCTCTCTCTTTCTCTCTTCCTTAACCAAATGAAGAATGATTTCTTCATCAAGCCTCTGCTGATTTAATCCAGTCAGGAAGCACCTGAGCCCTTGGATCCAAAGAGAGAAAAGGAACGGCCACAATTTTCCCAAATTCACACTTTTTTGGCTGACACGGCCTGTGACACGCCCGTGTCACAGGCCGTGTACCCTTAAGCGGCACACGCGGTACTTGTACCGACTGAACTATACCAGAACACGGGCATCGACACGCCCGTGTCGAACCTGACACGCCCGTGTCAGTCATAAGACACGCCCGTGTCACCCCTGCCTCATCGAGCTCCAAACTCAACCAGCAGTACACGGGTAGGCACACGGCATCGGACACGCCCGTGTCCAATCTGACACGGCCGTGTTCAAGGCTTGGTTCCGGGCCGTGTAATCTTCTGACTCGATCCGCTTATTATTTGAGTGACACGCCCTGGGACACGCCCGTGTCCCAGGCCGTGTACCCCCGACACGCCCTGGGACACGCCCGTGTCCCAGGCCGTGTAAACCAACCTGCACCTCAAATTTTTTTTTGAGATTTTTGGGGTGTTACAATCCTCCCCCCCCCCTTAACAAAATTTCGTCCCGAAATTTGCACGGTAAGGAAACAAGAAAAAAAACAATGCTATAACGTGATAACTCTGCTCTAACAAAAGGTACACGGTCTACAGTTTATACAAACAACTCGGGAAATTCAGCTCGCATGGTCTGCTCTCGCTCCCATGTTAGCTCTTTACGGCCACAATTGTCCCACCGGACTTTGACCATCCCGATCACTTTGTTCCGCAACTGTTTCTCGGCTCGATCCTCGATCTGAATGGGTCGAACCCTCGTCGTTAGCCCATACTCGACCGGTACCCGAACATTCTCCACTACGTGAGCTGGATCCTTAACAGCCTTACGCAATACTGAGATGTGAAATACATCATGTAATCCACCCAAGTCTGCTGAAAGTGCTAGTCGATAAGCAGCTTCCCCAACTCGCTCCACCACGTCAAATGGACCAAGATACCTCGGACTTAGCTTTTTCAAACGCAGAATCCTGGACACGCCTTTGAATGGTTTGATCTTCAAATATACCCAATCTCCCACCGCGAACTCCACGTTCCGGTGTTTGGCATTGTAGTATTTTGCTTGACGATCTTGGGCTATCAATAGCCTCTCCCGAATAGAGCATATAAGCGAGGTAGCTTCTTCGACTTCCTTTTTCCCATTCAGCTTAGATTCGCCTGCTTCTGCCCAAGCTAACGGTGTACGGCATTTACGACCATACAAAGCCTCAAATGGTGTCATACCGATGCTCGCTTGGTAGCTATTATTATAGGCAAATTCGACAAGAAAAATATAATCTTCCCATCTCTTACCAAAGTCTAGGGCGCACATGCGGAGCATGTCATCCATCGTCCTGTTGGTTCGTTCAGTCTGGCCATCCGTTTGGGGATGAAAGGCCGTACTAAACGCTAACTTTGTACCCAACATTTGATGAACTAGCCGCCAATCATTCGATGTGAATCGCCCATCACGGTCACTAACGATGCTCCGAGGAACACCGTGCAGTCGAACAATCTGCTCCACATAGAGCTTGGCCAAGGTTTCCACTGAATCATCTCTTTTGTTTGGAAGGAAGTGCGCCACTTTTGTCAACCGGTCCACAATCACCCAGATTGAATCATGACCGCGTTGCGATCTCGGCAACCCGTGCACGAAATCCATCGAAATATCATCGAACTTCCACTCCGGAATGGGTAACGACTTCAGGAACCCGCCAGGCTTCTAGCATTCTTCCTTCACCAATGCACAAGTATTGCATTCCGCCACATAACGTGCTACATCTTTCTTTAGTCCGGGCCACCAGAACAGCTTTTTCAGATCTCTGTACATCTTTGTGCTCCCTGGGTGAACTGAGTACTTTGCAAAGTGAGCTTCGTACATCAACTCTTCCCTCAATTTACCCACACTCGGGACGCACACTCGACCATTTCTTCGTAACAAACTGTTATCCCAAGAGAATTGGTCATCCGGCCCATCTTTAGCATAGCGCTGGAGACTTTCATCAAACTCCGTTGCTCGCCGAACTCTGTCTGTAAGGTCATATTGAACCTCCGTCCAGTTCAAGCATGCATCGGTCGACGAACCCTTGTCAACACAAGATATCTCCAATGCTTCCAATTCCTGGATTAAACGCTGATCATGCCTCTGCAACCAGCTTGTCTGTACCGGAGTCTTCCGACTCAAAGCATCAGCGACCACATTTCCCTTCCCGGGAGTATAGTGAATCTCGAAGGTGTAGTCCCCAAGGAACTCCATCCATCTTTGTTGTCGCATATTCAGATCCTTCTGATCCAATAAGTACTTTAGGCTTTTGTGATCTGTATAGATGTCCACTTTAACGCCATAAAGATAGTGCCGCCACAACTTGAGCGCAAAGATTACCGCCGCCAACTCCAAATCATGGACGGGGTAATTCCGCTCATGCACTTTCAATTGGCGCGAGCCATAAGCAATCACTTTACCAAACTGCAGAAGAACGCAGCCTAAGCCGCTCCCGGAAGCATCACTATAGATCTCATAGCCATCTGTACCACATGGCGATGTCAACACAGGCGCCGTGGTCAAACGACTCTTCAAGTCTTCAAAAGCTCGCGCGCACTCCGGCGTACAAGTGAACTTTTGATCTTTTCTCATCAGCATGGTCAGAGGTAAAGCAATCCGTGAGAAGTTTTCCACAAACCGTCTATAGTAGCCCGCAAGTCCAAGGAAGCTCCTGACCTCGGCCACTGAAGACATCACTGGCCAATCTCGAATGACACTTATCTTCAACGGATCCACCGCGATACCTTCTCCACTTACCACATGGCCTAAAAAAGCTACTGAAGAGAGCCAGAACTCACACTTTGAGAACTTGACATAACGCTTATTCCTCCGCAGGGTATGCAAGACCAACCGCAAATGGTTTGCATGATCCTCTTCCGACTGAGAGTATACTAAGATGTCATCGATAAACACAATCACGAACAAATCCAAGTACTCTCGGAACGTTCGATGCATTAGGTCCATAAATACCGAAGGCGCATTACATAGGCCAAACGGCATTACCGTGAACTCATAATGACCGTAGCGTGTTCCAAACGCCGTCTTGGGAATGTCACCTTCCCGAATTCTCAACTGATAATATCCCGATTTCAAATCCAACTTGGAATAGACCGTTGATCCTGCCAGCTGATCAAAGAGGTCATCAATCCGTGGAATCGGATATTTATTTTTCTCCGTCAGCTTATTCAATTCGCGGTAGTCAATACATAACCGTAAACTACCGTCTTTCTTTTTCACAAATAGAACAGGCGCGCTCCAAGGTGACATACTTGGGCGTATGTATCCCTGCTCCAACAACTCTTGCAATTGGACTTTCAACTCAGCCATCTCTTTTGGCGCGACGCGATATGGTGAGCGGGCCACAGGTTTCGCACCTGGCACCAACTCAATAGAGAAGTCAATCTCCCGCTGGGGTGGTAACCCAGGAAGATCTTTAGGAAATACATCGGCAAACTCTGACACAACCGGAACTTCACCGACACTGGCCTTTGGCTCAACAGCCTGAATTAGCGTGAAGAATAACTCCGCGCCCTTCCGAACAGCATTGACGACTTGGAGTGCAGACAACAATGTCCCGCCAACTCCTCGCATACCAGCGAACTTCGTCACAAGTCCGGTATTCTGGCCCAGTGTGATCTCCTTGGAGTTGCAATCAATAAAGGCACGCTGCTCCGAGAGCCAGTCCATACCAAAGATCACATCAAACTCCGATAACGGTAGCACTGCTGCTCTCAAACCGAAATCCCAACTTCCTATTTGAACATCCACATCGCAAGCCCTATCCGCAAGCATCGCACAGCCATTCGGCAATAGCACCCTTGTACTATCAACCGTCACATGACTCGGCACCCCAATTCGAGATACGAAGTCCTCAGACAGAAAAGAATGCGAAGCACCCGTATCAAACAGGGCTCTCGCAGAATTATTCCGAATCAGGACAAAGCCTGCAGCACACACACATCATGCACAAGCTATACATAACCACAAGCAATAGCACGTAAGCAAGTAAGCTATAATCACTCGTACCTGTGACGACATCACTTTGCATAATCGCCTCTTGCTGGCCAAGCTGATAGATTCGGGGCTGTGCCTGGGACGCAGAGGAATCAACCACCGCTTTGCCCTTCTCAGCATAAGACGCACCCGTCTTCTTTTCCCCTTTGGGCTGAACAACCCGACAGTCACGGGCTATATGCCCCACTCGGCCACAGTTATAGCATGTACGAGAATCCGGCCTTGATGTCGCCCCCGACACAACGGTCGTAGTCACTTGCCCGGACGGCTTGGACCTCTTGCCCCCTTTCTTCTGGTAGAACGATTTGCTCGGGCGAGGTGCTTGAACCTCGGGCTTTGACACAACCAAGCCCTTGTTCCCTTGCACCCGCCGCATGTCCTTCTCCAACGCACATGCAGTATCAACCAACGCCTGAAACCCTTGGTTCACTGAACTCGAAAGCAGGAACCTCAACTCATCCCGCAATCCTTCATAGAACCTATTCGTTTTCCTTTGGTCATCCGCGAAGATTGTTCCCGCATACTGCCCCAACCTGGTAAACTCATGCAAGTAGGTATCCACGCTATCTTCTCCTTGCTTTAACCGTTGGAACTCATTTTCCATGGCAATGCCTTGCGCCGCTGGGACATGCTTCGCCAGAAATATTCGAGAGAACTCCTCAATCGATACTTGCGTTAATTGCCTGCCCGCCGAATGGTGTACCTCAACCTCGTCCCACCACAACCACGCCTCTCCTTCGAGCATGAAGGTGGCCAAGGTGACCTTTAGAGTTTCCTCCGCCCTGATCGCTGTCATTATCCGCTTGACACGCGATAACCAATCCTCTGCCTGCGTTGGGGATCCCAGTCCCGTAAACATAGGCGGACTGAAGCTCATAAATTGCTTCAACTGTCGGTCAGCTGCTCGTGGATCTACAACTTCAACTGGCTCGGGTCTTACAACACGAACTGGCTCGACTGCCGGCTGCGCTTGCCCGGTCGGCTGAATCATGGCAAATAGCGCCTCCGCAACTAAGTGAACAGTTTCCGCAGATGGAGGAGGTGTTGGCACCTCAGCTGGTGCCGCACTCTCATCAGAGTGCTGGGGCTCAGACTGCCCAGCACCACTACGCGTAACCTATAGGTGGACAAGACACACATTAGCGCTCGTATGCAAGCAAAACAACACAAAAAGGAACGCGCAGATTCCTCAAACAAGATTTTGTACATTCCTTAGTGGACATTCCAGAGTTCATTAGCGTTACAGCAGGGCGCACAAACACGCGCTCGCCACCCCACAAAAGAATTCGACCACGAATTCGAATGAGGAAGACCGAAGAAAGCTGATACCAAAATGTAACGACCCCATCCGTTACATGACGTATAGTAGAAGGTCCGGCCGGGGCCCCACACTATATGCCACAAACAGACGGTGAGATCACAGGATAATACCAAACCATACACGCATCCTAACTCAGAGCATGCTAGCGGAAGATTTAAGTTGTAATTTGAACTCTAACCAGGAATGTCCAATATATAAACCACTTTTATATATAACGTCACGGAATGTACAACAAATACATAGAGTTTGGCCTTAAAGCCTTACAGTTCCTCTTTCCACACCGTATGGTTTACAAACCTCGGCGCGCAGGCCGGCCATACATGAGTAAAAGAAAACAAGCGCAAAAACATTCGCTTAGCCTTCAAGGGCCAGCCGCAGCAGCAGCAGCAACAGCAGCAAGGGCTTCAGCCCTTCATTTACCACTTGGCTCTCCAGCACCTGCATAGGGACAATCCACCCAAACGGTGGCAAACAAGGCAACGGTCAGCATTCAGCTGACCCAATTATAACAATCCTACCCCTTTCTCGGGGCATTAGCCTTCTTTCCCTGCATAGCATGGCATCATCATATAGCAACTATGTGCGCAGGCACATTCAAGCCATCACAACTATCGGCCACACGGCCCGACAGTCCGTGCACTCAGGGCACATTCTTGGTGTACCGGAATACCAGGGTCAACACCACTGTCTACACGGTATTGAGCATTCTAGTCTTTCTAGCGCGCGGGCCTAAGACTCTCATTAGGCGCTCCAACAAAACCCATAACCAGGCTTCCAAGTCGGACGGACCTAACGCAGGTATGGATCAGCCACCCCCCGTTGCTCAAGTCGTCGTGCCACCTCAAATACGGAAGTATCCATGGCAATTTATAGGCGCGGGTCGGTTTCACCTTTCCTGTTCGGCAATCTGCCTTTTCATCGAGTTACAGCCCAACGGCTCAACCGCACACAAAGTGGCAACGCACGGCCACAAGAGTTGCATCCAACCCTCTTCATTTCCTGGACTTCATCCAGTACTTCCTGCTGCACCAAGCCAACAGGTAGGCACAAGGCAAACAAGCCATAATCACGGAGCCTTCTCCGATATGCAAACAAGCATCACCAATCCAGACCATGTCCAGATGGGCTTCACACAGCATGCCTAGATCCGTACTCCAATTCCGGACTCTAACAAGGGGGACTTCACATATCTACCCCAAGGGACACCACAACCCACCGCACACTCGCGGGGAAGGGTTTTCCCTATGCAATGCAGAAAAGAAGGACTTTACATGTCCAAGAAGGGAGATCGTTACCCTTGACGATCTCTTGGGAGCCATCGAAAACTAGCTGGTGAGAAAGAACCGCAGCAGCTTTGCCTTCACAACGCTGGCCTCGGATCATGAATCGGACCACGGGAGCTCCACCGGTGGCTTGATCTCCTCCTCCTTCTTCTTCCTCCTCTCTCTTTCTCTCTTCCTTAACCAAATGAAGAATGATTTCTTCATCAAGCCTCTGCTGATTTAATCCAGCCAGGAAGCACTTGAGCCCTTGGATCCAAAGAGAGAAAAGGAACGGCCACGATTTTCCCAAAATCACACTTTTTTGGCTGACACGGCCTGTGACACGCCCGTGTCACAGGCCGTGTACCCTTAAGCGGCACACGCGGTACTTGTACCGACTGAACTATACCAGAACACGGGCATCGACACGCCCGTGTCAAACCTGACACGCCCGTGTCAGTCATAAGACACGCCCGTGTCACCCCTGCCTCATCGAGCTCCAAACTCAACCAGCAGTACACGGGTAGGCACACGGCATCGGACACGCCCATGTCCAATCTGACACGGCCGTGTTCAAGGCTTGGTTCCGGGCCGTGTAATCTTCTGACTCGATCCGCTTATTATTTGAGTGACACGCCCTGGGACACGCCCGTGTCCCAGGCCGTGTACCCCCGACACGCCCTGGGACACGCCCGTGTCCCAGGCCGTGTAAACCAACCTGCACCTCAAATTTTTTTTTGAGATTTTTGGGGTGTTACAGGCTGTGCATTTATCATTGCAAACAGTGCCTCAGCAACTAAGTGTACGATTTCCGCAGGAAGAGGAGGTGTAGGCACCTCAGCTGGTGTTGCACTCTCACTAGAACACTGGGGCTCAGACTGCCTAGCTCCACTCCTCGTCACCTATAAGTGTACAAAACACCATTAACGTCCATTCCAAACTGGTAACCATGTTTAGTATACACGCTCACGCTCCTCAAACACATGCATTGCATTCCTAGTGGACATTCTTGAGTTAAATTATGTTATCCCTATCCTCTGATACCAATTTGTAATGCCTCCATCCGTCACATGGAATATAACAGAGGGTCTGGTCGAGGCCCCACGCCATATTTCACAGACAATTGGCAGAATCATGTATGAATATCAAAATTCTTTCTACTCGCATCTTAACTCAGAGCATTCTAGCGGAAGATTTTAACTTGTAAGAACTCATCACATTGAATGTCCACTAAATATATAAAAAACACATTTATATATATCACTAGGAATGTATACAACTACAGACGCTCATGGCCTTAATGTCTTACATGTTTCTCTTTACAAGTGTAATTTCATACATCGGCACGCAGGCCGGTCACACATGAAAATATAATTCTTCGCACAGCCTTCAATGGTCTACAAGCAGCAAGGGATTCAACTCGCTCAATCCAAGTCAGCCCGTCAGCACCTGCATATGAACATCCACCCCAAGGGTAATAAACAAAGCAACGGTCAGTATTCAGCTGACCAATTATAACGACCATATCCCTTACCCGGGGCAGTGGTTCCTTCCTTGCATGCATTGCAATCACAACATATATATATTTATATATCACAACAAGTGCTTTCACGCACAACATCATCACAAATGCCGGCATTCGTGCCAGACGCTCCGTGCACTCAGGGCACGCTTACGGTGTACCGAATCATCCTTAGTACCACCACTGATTAGAGGTTCTTAACTTGTTGGTTATGGGCATTAGTTTACTACAACACGCATGCTGGAGACATCCTCGCGCATCCCAATCAGAGGTGTTCACCTCACGGCAACCATTGAGCATTTCAGATCGACCCACCACTGTGGTGTAACAACCCGGGAAGGCCCGCAGCCCCCCATTTGCATTGCCACCAATCAATCTCTCACCACGCAGGCACATGTCAGCCCTTTCCCATTCCTCAATTCGTCAATAGCGTGGATCTTGACGCGGGTCGGCTTTCCCTTTCCTATTAAACCCACAGCTTACGCAGAGCCGCTTTCCAATTCAGCACACAGCTCATGCAGAGCATACAATTCAAGCAGCACACACAACACAAGGAGCTCACATATAGCTTCCTAGGTATGGAAGAATTCAAAATTCACAGGTACCCTCACAAGCTCCGTCCAATACTCGTTTCATACACGGAGTCTTCTCTGGTTCGCAATATAAACATCACCAATCCAGACTAATTGTCTGGATGAGCTTCACACATCATGTTTATTCCGTACTACACATTTCCGGATCTAGATGCAGACTCAACCGGGGATATCAACTATCAACCCGCTGGAATCGCTTACGCTCTCCACCTTTTGGTAGAGGATTCCATGCACATGCATAAAGGAGGACTTCACTTGTCCAAGAAGGAGATCGTTACCCTTGACGATCGCTTTGGAGCCATGGAAATCTAGCCATATGGAAATCACCACAACGGTCTTGCCTCCACAAATCTGAACTCGGCTCTCGATTCGGAATGCTGAAGCTCCTCTGGCAGCCGGATTCCTCCTTCCTCCTTCTTTGCTCTCCCCTCTCTATCTCTTTAGAAAGAGAATGACCAAAGATAAATGAGAGTTTATCCTTCAACTCTCGGCCTTATAACAGCAGGAAGACCTCTGGACCATTGGATCCAATTTGAAGGAAATGAACGGCCACGATCCGCCCTGAAAATGAATTTCCAGGGCTAAACACGGCTTGTGACACGCCCGTGTCCTGCGTGTCACAGGCCGTGTGCCTTAAGCGGCAAAAGAACTGACTCAACCAGACCAGGACACGGCCATGGGACACGCCCGTGTCCCAGGCCGTGTGTCAGGCACGGTTTCAGACATGCCTGTGTCCAGCCCGTGTTTATCTGTCTACACATACCTGGTCACAACCCGAGAAGGACACGACTATGAGACACGTCCGTGTCACAGGCCTTGTGCCCAACCGATTTGCCTCTCGAGGATCGTCGACTGCATTTCGTCGAAATCATTTCGTCGAACTCACAGGACACGGCCCTGGACACACCCGTGTCACAGGCCGTGTGCCCCACTCGAGGCCCACTCGAGACCCACTTGATTACACAGAGTAGGACACGGCCTTGGACACGCCCATGTCCCTGACCGTGTTGCCCAGTCTACAGTCCAAGGCTTTTAGGGTGCTACAGAGTTGGAGCGATAGAAATGAGAGTGTTGGCAATAGTGCGATCAATTTGGGACAAAAGGAGGTGATTGGATTCTAAAAAAGGTCAAAAAAAATGTTGGAGCGCTAAAAATGGGTATTAGAAGGTTACAAAACGGGTTTTTCTTAGTGGGGATATTTTCCCCACTCTAGATGGAGCAAAAACGGCGAAGCAAACATACCCTAAGCATGCACATGACACCTTATTGTACAAATTTATGACGCCGAGGTGGACCGTAGGGTTAAGTTGCGCTATCGAACATTCTTGGTTATAAGGGGCCGTTTGGGAGCCCGTGACGCATTTGATTAATGGGCGATACCTATAATACTATGATTTTTTTTGAGTTACTTACAATTAATATTTTTATCCTTAAGAAAATGAAGAACAATTTAGGCTTTGTTTGAGAAACTAGTGCGAGACCATTTTGATAGTAGGCAAAGTGTTTAAGAAACTGGCGTGAGCTTTAAGTGGGGTCATCTTTGAAGAAATTGAAATAATATTGTTCTAGAAAATGGAAATAATTGGAACACAATCCAAAAAAATGAAAATAATTTAAATTGAAATATTAGAGTTTTAGAAAATGAAAATAATGGAAGATGAGAAATTCTTTACAATTTCTATATATTTTTTATATTTAAACCAAATCAGCCATGCTTTTCAAAATATTATTTTAATTTTATTTAATAAATCAAGTTTGTTGCCGGTCACATCCAGGTTTTTCATGATTCGGAGAATCAGATCGCTTTAACTCGGAGTTGGACTAGACGCACGGGCGGATCCACCTTGGGGCGAGTGTGGTTGGCCGCACACACTCAATTTTTTTAAAAAAGTTAAATAATATTAGTCACGGTTTAAACTGTGTCGAATACCCTATTTCTTTAAAAAATAATGGTATTAGCTACGGTTTAAAACGTGGCTAATACCCCCCCCCCCCATTTATTTTTTAAAAAATTATATTATTCACAATTTAAACCAAGATGAAAACTCCTTTTTTAAAAAAAATAGTATTGATCATGATTTAAACCGTAACTAATACCTTATTTCTTAAAAAAAGAAATATAAGATACGGTTTTAAACCTTGTACAACCCCGTTCCCATCATTCTCAAAGTCTGGCAGACGGACAGAGGGACAAGTCGCTCTGATTAGGGCTCCGTTTGGGGGACTTATTTTCATCGGTCAAGCAATTACGATCGCATGAAACAGACCTTAATTGAAAACAAGTCCCCCAAACGGAGCCTAGGTTTTCCTCCTCAACAGAGGCATATTTTTTGCGATTTGCGACTGCGATCCCGGGATTCTTCTTCTTCCCCTATCTGACCAGAGTTGCAGTACGTGCAACTTTTTTTTTATATATTTTTGTCATTATTAATGTATTTGTTTCATATTTTTCGATTTATTTATTTTTGCAATTTTTAAACCCGCCCACGCAGAAGAAAATTTTTACGCCCGCGACTGACTGGACGCGCAAAAAGTCAATGAAAATCCAACAACAATTGATAAGATTTTTTTTTACCGTGGAAAACCTAGAAAAGATGAAAAACAACGTGTCCAGATTTGTGTCGGGCAAAAATTCACTATTTCACTGAGTGTATAAGTTTTGAGAGTTTCTTGGAGGGTGGCATGTGAGTTTTTCCTTATTGGTTCATATCTGGATCCAATCCGGATCCGGACCCGTTAGTACCTCAGATTTTAAATCATTGTAAACCTAGTTTTTATTAAATCTCCTACCACCCGTGAGGAATAAATAGAGAGCTGCCTGCAGTAATTTCGGAAAGAACCGCCTGAAGGGTTTGGAGGAATCCGCCTTCTCTGGTTTTGGAGGAAGCCGCATTCTCTCTCTCGCTCGCTCGTGCACTCAGAGGGGTCGCCGGCCTTGGGTGTTGTCGCCGGTCTTGGAGGAGATATCCGTCGGCGTTGAGGGAGGTGTTGTCGCCGGGTTAGTGGAGTTTGTCGCTGGCGTTGCAGTGACGTTCTTCGGTGTGGAGAGGCGTGGTGTCGACGGCGTGCGCGTGTGCAGTTAGCCTCGACGTAGGTTCCTCTCTGGTGGTGGCGTTGTTCTCCAGTGGTGGTGCGGTTGAACGTCGGACTTCGACGTTGAAGGTTTCGGTGAACCTTATGCGACCGCGAGTCGGATTGCAGTCCAGATCTCAGATTCTCGCCACAGATCGTGCGTGTCCGGTGCATCCACGACGTATTCATCGGACGATCATTTCTTCACTTGGTTTATTCTTGTACTCATCTATATTTATATTGACGAGTATATTTATATATTTGTGGTTGTGCCTCGACGGATTTTGTTGAGTGCAGGTTTGTGTTCATTTGTGTTTCTTGTTTACCTGTAATATTTTATAGTTGTGTCTGCGTTTGTACCGATTTTATAACAAGTGGTATCAGAGTCAGGTTCCGAGTAGGCCGGTGACTGATTGGACGTTCCGGTTTTAGGTTTGGGTCAACGGTAGGTGATGACATCAGCTCGCTCCTTATCTTCCCAAATCTGATCCGTGAATTAATCAGATTGCCTAGAGGTACTGCAGACATCTATGTCAGAGAAGAACACCGTGTTGGTCAGATATTCAGTGGAGAAATTTGACGGTATCGGGAACACCGTGCTGATTGAGCAGAGGTTGATCCAAGTGTTGCGGGGGCGTGATTCTTTGCCCGCTCCAATGAAAGATTCTTAGTGGACAAAGATGGATGAGCGCGCCACTACGCTATCAAGATGTGCGTCGACGACAAGGTGTTCAACATCGATATTGAAAAGTCAGCTGTCACGTTGTAGGAGCTGGAGGGACTCTACATGAGCAAGTCGTTGACCACGAGGCTGTTACTAAAGCAGAGATTGTACGACCTGAAAATGCAGGAATGTGGTAACCTACAAGAACACTTCAACTTGTTCAATGGACTTCTGAGCCAATTGAATATGGTTGGTATGAAGATGGAGGAAGAAGACAAGGTCTTACTGCTTCTTACCTCGCTCCTAGCATCGTATAAGCACATGCAGACCACTCTGCTGTATAGAAAGGATACAGTAGACGTGGAGCAGATCACGTTTGCATTACTGTTCAGTCAGATGCTGTCAGACCCTGCTCCTGAGGGTGAGCATGCTTTGCTAGTAGGAGGACGACGAGTGAGATAATTCGAGAAGGGATCTGGAAGTGCGCTGGCCAGGTCCGCATCGAGAAAGGCAGTGACGTGCTACCATTGCAGACAAAGTGACCATATCAGGAAACATTGTCAGCAGCGTACACAGATTTCTGCGGACGTCCAGGGTGCGGGCAAGGCGGCGGTAGCTACGACATATGATAATGATGTGTCTCTCCTCATTACTGAGAGTCCATGTGACTTGGATAGCTGGATATTGGATTGTGGTGCTTCGCAACAAATTTGCTCAAATGCAGGGATGATCAGTTCAATGGAGGTGATGATTGGATCGGTCTTTCTGGGTGACGGCTTGACATGTGAGGTCACTGGGACAGAGACGGTGGACATCAGGATGCATGATGGAGCAGTGCGTAAGCTTGAGCGGGTACACCTTGTACCCAAGTTGCGAAGGAATTTGATATTGCTAAGCAGACTAGACTCCGAAGGATGCAGTTTTGCGGCGAGAGGTGGAGTTCTAACAGTGACACGAGGACACACCGTGCTCATGCGAGCTATGTAGTGCAGTTGACTTTACCGACTGATGAGAACCATGATTCTAGGTGGTGTGCCCATGATTTATGCGGGCGACATAGTTGATGGTCGAGGTGGTGTAGGGGATCGCCCTTCTGGTAGTCTAACTAGGCGAGTCAGATTCAACGATCTAGTTGCGTCGACATTTTGAGGTTGAGCTAGAGCAGGGATGAGTCGACTGGAGCAGACCGGCTGACACCTCAGTCTTGAGGCGGTGTTTCGTGTAGACAAGTGCTTCGTGCAGATCGTGCTACATGCACTAATGCTATGTGCAATTGATGCTTTGTGCAGGGGTGCTTCATGCAGGTGGTAGCTCCGAATTCCGAACCAAGGTGGTAGATTGTTGATTTTTCCTTATTGGTTAGGATCTGGATTCGGACCCGTTAGCAGCTTAGGTTTTAAATCATTGTAAACCTAGTTTTTATTAAATCTCCTCCCACGCGTGAGGAATAAATAGAGAGCCGCCTGTAGCAATTTCGGAGAGAGCCGTCCGAAGGGTTTGGAGGAAGCCGCCTTCTCTGGTTTGGAGGAAGCCGCCTTCTCTCTCTCTCTCGCTCGTGCACTCGGAGGGGCCGCCAGCCTTGAGTGTTGTCATCGGTCTTGGAGGAGATATCTGTCGGCGTTGAGGGAGGTGTTTCCGTCGGGTTAGTGGAGTTTGTCGTCGGTGTTGCAGTGGCGTTCTTTTGTGTGGAGAGGCATGGTGTCAATGACGTGCATGCGTGCAGTTAGTCTCGACGGAGGTTTCTCTCCGGTGGTGGCGTTCTCCAGTAGTGGTGCGGTTGAACGTCGGACTTCAACGTTGAAGGTTTCGATGAAACTTGTGCGTTCGCAAGACTGATTCTAGCCTAGATCTCAGATTCACACCGCGGATCGTGTGTGTCTGGTGCATCCATGGCACATTCATCGGACGATCATTTCTTCACTTGGTTTATTCTTGTACTCATTTATATTTATATTGACGAATATATTTATATATTTGTGGTTGTGGCTCGGCAAGTTTTGCCGAGTACAGATTTGTGCTCATTTATGTTTCTTGTTTACCTGCAATATTTTATAGCTATGTTTGCGTTTGTACCAATTTTACAACATGACAAACAACTTCTCCGTTACAAGCTTTGAATACAAGAACATCAGCAAATAAATTAAGTCATCGGATTCTTGATGAAAACACTTTCGTAGGATCAGAGTCTTGATGAGAGCGCTCATGCGGATAAGGATGTGAAGTTCCTGATGCATTGTGATGCTTTCATGCCAGCATCCGCAGAAGCAAATTCCAGTGCTTTCTCCCTAGCTCACAAAAGCGTCCACATGAACATGAAGTGTTGTGAATGTTAAAGAGGGAGCAAAGCGAATTCTAAGCAGAGAAACGATTTAAGTCTCATGTTCTTGTCGGAAAACCTCAGAGTTCTCTTTAGTCTCCCGAGTTGCTTCTTTTCAAATGAGGGTTTGAGGGTATTTTTATAGTTTTCTGAAGAGATATATTGGTAATTGCGCCCAGACGGATTTTGAGATAGTGAACGACGTCACTCCGTTCCAGTCACCAGGATCGCCAATTTTCATAAGACGAAAGCCCCCCCCCCCCCCCTACGGCTTGGGTGGCACGGGCAGGCTGCCGGACGGAGGCGCTCAGCGGTGACACACTCAAGCGCACGTGCGAGGGGTTCACAGGCGCGAGGGTCGCGCTGGCACTCGTGTGCAGTGCGCCCGTGCGCGCGCGCCGCTCGAGCGGGCGCGTGCTTGTCGCTTGCGCGTCCGTGTGCGGTTGGCTTTGCCCTCCTTGCCGAGTGCTTTTGGGTCTCTGGGCGTGTGCGACTCACTTGGTCGGGTTGACTCTCCTCTATATCCTTAGTTGAAATCTCTCCGGTTTGACTTTTGGCGCGGCGGTGGCGGGCGGACACGGCGGGTGGAGAAGCAGCTTTGGGACCAGAGGGGGGAGGCAGAGATTGAAACAGAGGAAATCTTCGGCCGTTTCTCCTTGCTACGGGAGGAGACGCGATAAACACTGCCCGACGCCGTTTTATTACCCGCGGCCCGCCCAACTATTTGTTTCAGCGTTTGATTACGCCTTAGGCTTCATTAGTTTCGGCGTTTTTGCCGGGCGTTTGGAGCAAACGCCACTCGAACATCGGGTAATCAAACGGCGCCGGGTAGTGTTTGTCGCGTCTCCTCCCACATCAAGGAGAAAAAAATCGAAGATTTTCTCTGTTTCGATCCCCGCCTCCCCCCTTCCTGTTTCAAAACTGCTTCTCCACCCACCGTCTCGGCCCGCCACCGCCGCGTCAATTACAACCTTAGAAAATTTAGGGGAATCCTATCAAAATTATATCAATTAAAAGAAATCAAAATTAATATACGTCTATAAATTTCCATGAAAATGAAGGTTAAATAATTTTTTTTTTCAATTTTAAAAAATATAACTTATCATCTCTATATTTTATAAATAGAGCTGTAGTGATTCTACGGCAAGGATTGGTTCCTTGCTCGAGGGATACATACAGGACGTCTCCCTGAAGAAGCAATCCCTCTCTTTCTCTCTCTTCCTAACCTTTCGGTATTTAATTTTATACGTTTTCCTCCCTTCTTCTTTTAAGCAGAGAGGTTCAACTTTCCAACTCGGGCTCTAAACGAGTGCGGCGGATCCAACTCTCTTTTTTCTTTCCCATTTTTCTGTAATCCTCTTATAAGAAACCCTAATCAACTCCCCCGCCTTCGTCTCTCCTTCCTCTCCGCAGTCGTCCGGCGGGTTCAGATCCCGATGAGTTTTTGCTTCTTTGTTTTCGCCTGAAATCGGATTAGCTGACTAGGGCGGGTGGGGTGTCCGTTTACTTTTTTCCCTCTTGGATTTAATCTCCCCCCTTGATCTATCGACGCCATGGCACTGTTGCAGCATCCGTAGGCATAGTACTTGTTGGAGCATTTTTCCTTAGTTTACTTGCCGTATTTCTTCTGGTTCACCACGAGATTCTTGCTTCGCACGAGCGATCTAGGACCAGATGGGGAAAGGCGGGCAGGATCGGGGGCGTGGAGCCGACGCAGTACCTCATTCGCCGTACTCGTCCTATTTTCCTGCATGGGCGAGGACGGCAGCGGAATGCGAGGCCGAGTTCCGAGTTTCTGCAGATCGCGGGCTAACCTCTGCCGAGGTACTTCATCGGCGGGAGAGATGCGGCTTTAACGAACTCGAGAAGCACTCCGGGCCATCGGTCTGGCAACTGGTTCTCGAGCAGTTCAACGACACGCTCGTGCGGATCCTCCTTGTAGCCGCGGTTGTCTCCTTCGTTCTGGCGTGGATTGATGGGGATGAGGGCGGGGAGATGGGGATCACCGCATTTGTGGAACCGCTGGTAATCTTCTTGATTCTGATCGTTAATGCAATCGTGGGTGTGTGGCAAGAGAATAATGCGGAGAAGGCTCTCGAGGCGCTCAAGGAGATCCAATCAGAGCATGCTGCAGTGACGAGGGATGGGAAACTGATACCTAGTTTGCCTGCTAAAGAACTTGTTCCTGGTGATATTGTTGAGATTAGGGTTGGGGATAAAGTCCCTGCAGATATGAGGGTGATGCATTTGATAAGCTCCACTCTTAGGGTGGAGCAGGGGTCACTTACCGGAGAGAGCGTTGCTGTGAATAAGACTAACCACAAGGTTGATTCAGAGAACACTGATATACAGGGAAAAGAGTGCATGGTCTTTGCTGGAACATCTGTGGTTAATGGGAGCTGCGTGTGCTTGGTCACTCAGATTGGTATGAATACAGAAATTGGTAAGATCCATACCCAAATCCACGAGGCCTCTCAGAGTGAGGAAGATACGCCTTTGAAGAAGAAGCTGAATGAGTTTGGGAAGGTCCTTACCGCTTTAATTGGCGTGATTTGTGGGCTTGTGTGGCTTATCAATTTAAAGTATTTCTTAACATGGGAATATGTCAACGGGTGGCCAAGAAATTTCAAGTTTTCCTTTGAGAAGTGTACCTATTATTTTGAGATCGCCGTTGCTTTGGCGGTGGCTGCGATTCCTGAGGGTCTTCCAGCAGTGATCACGACTTGTTTGGCATTGGGTACACGGAAAATGGCTGCAAAGAATGCGCTTGTAAGAAAACTTCCTAGTGTAGAGACACTGGGATGCACAACTGTGATTTGTTCAGATAAAACTGGTACACTGACAACCAATCAGATGTCCGTTGCAAAACTCGTTGCAATGGGGAGGTGGACGGATAGTTTGAGGAGCTTTAAGGTGGAGGGTACTACTTTTGATCCTAATGATGGGAAGATACATGATTGGCCGGCAGGTATGATGGATGCGAATTTGCAAATGATCGCTAAGATTGCTGCAATTTGTAATGATGCTAGCGTCAGTCGTTTGGGTCAACAATATGTTTCTACTGGTGTTCCTACTGAAGCAGCTTTGAAGGTAACATATCATGACTCCATGAGTTGAAATCCTTATAAAAATATTCTCTTTATCTGATGTAAATTAAGTACCTTTTTTTTTCAAAATTGATGTTTTATGTTAATAATTTTTCTTTATTCTTAAACATTATGGATAATCTGGTCTGCTATTTAAATGAGTATTATTATACTGTTGTATAACAGTGCCTCAAGCTTTGCATTATTCTCATCAATCATGTATTGTAACTAAAACATGAATACTTGTTTTTTTTATAATGCTATTTTATTGTGCTTGTTATTATGCCACTTCACTTGCAAAGAAGGCTTAACTGGTTGCAGTTTTATAATATTTTAATTTAATTACACAGGTTTTAGTTGAGAAAATGGGACTTCCTGATGCATTTCATTCTTCATCTATAGGTTCCAATGAAATTTTGAGTATGTTTTCTTATTTACCTTTCTTCACTGAATATATGAATAAATCAAATTATGAGACTTATTTTTTGTTTGCAACTGAAGGATGCTGCCAATGGTGGAACACTTTTGCTCCTAGGATAGCAACACTTGAGTTTGACCGTACCAGAAAATCCATGGGAGTAATTGTGAGATCGAATACTGGAAAAAATACTTTACTTGTAAAGGTGCGACTTCCATCACATTTTCCATGAGCTTGTGCTTACATGATTAAACATACATATATTTACTGTTTAAATGGATGTGATTCATCTTGTAATTTTACTAGGATAGGAGTTTGATATTATCACATAATGGATGAAATTAAATTTTGTCTAGTAAGGGACATGATTTTCAAACTTACTTGGATTAAATGTAAAGTTTTATCTGTTTATGCTTTTTTTTATTTATACTTATATCAAGCATTCAGTATCATTATTATAGCCACCTAATCTCATTAGGCGTTATGTATGAGCATAGCTGTCTTATCTCTTACCTATGATCTACCATTATGTCAAATTTTCCATTGACAGCTAGTGTTATTTTACGGATCTCTGCAACAATTTTAAAGAATTGGTCAGAGGCACTTGAAATTAAAAAAACACTAATATTGCAACACTCAAGGAACACTGTTTTAATATAGCAAAATAAAGATAATAAGATAATTAAATCTAAAAATCTAAAATGTAAATGACACATGCAAGTAAAATACTCACATTAATTAACAAGTTATAAAACAACATAAAAGATTATGTTGTTTATCGTTTTAAAAAATAAAAAATAGTTATCCTCAAACTAATCATCTTTTCAACGGATAAAATGGCCTCATCTCCTTCAATATCATATTCTTCTAATTTGTAATCCTTTTGTTATGCTCCTCAATTTGTATTCTTCTGCTTGTGTCTTAGATGAAGATTTATCTTCTTTTCTTTTGTGTCGATCTTAAGTGTTGCAGTTTCTTTGATGTAAACTGAATGAGGGGATCGATTTAAATGACATAATTAAAATGAGTCTCACACGCACATTGAAATTTAATACAAATAGATCTTACACAAATTAAGAGAATTGTAGTTCGCAAGTGGCTTTCTCAAATGTTCACGGACGTTCTATAGTAAGAATAATTTATTTCACAAGCTTAATTGCATTTAATTACATGGTAAAATAATAACAAATCAAAGATAATGAAGGTGATCTAGTCAAGCCCAACTAGGTGTGAAACTGGTGCGATTTGGTGCAGTTTGAGCCCAAACCGCAACCACACCAAAGGAGGGCAGTTTTGGACAGTTTTGGACTGAACAAAACTGCACCACACCAAAATCGGGTGGTGCGGTTTGACATTGGTGCGGTTTGTAGTCGGTTTTTGTAATGTGGTTTTGATTTTTGTACAGTTACCAAAATATATTTGAAATGTGATCCAGTTGGAAGAACAAGTGATCAAATGCAGAAGAGGAGACATGAAGAGTTTATATTGGTAAATCAAGAGCAGAAACTGATTGCAACAAATTTACTAGGAAATCAAAATCATTAACCTTAGATAATTATGAGAAATACTTGTGGATCAACTATCCAAACATGATATAGGCCGATATTTAGAAGACCAAAATCAATAACCCTAGATTGAGCAGAGAATACAAGATTAAGACCGGTTCTAACAAGAAATATCAAAACCGAGATCATTGAGCAGGGAGCCAGGGAATACAAGAAATACCAAAATACCAGATCAACCATCTCCGTCTGCTCAGGAAAATAGGAGGCAGGAGCTGCTCGCCTAAGTATTATCGTCGCTCGCCGATGTCACCGCTCAAAAAGTGAATAGGCGCCCGCGTCGGCTGTTGGACCAGGGCTAGGGCAAACCACAAATGGGAAAAATGTAGGCGTGCAACATGAGAAGAGACGCGGGCATGCGCTGTGAGAAAAGTACCAGGGAAGACCGAATACAAGTTCGATTTCATGGTTCAGGCATAACAAGTCAAATAGAAATAAAATTATGTAATTAACCTCTCTATTGAAAGTCTCAACTCTCAAGTCTTTAAGTCTTTATTTTACATGTTTTTTTAATTAAAAATGTAGCTATGCATCTATATAGAAATCTAGATGCAAAATTAAAATTAAACTTATACTATACCGAAATGAGAAATTTCAATATATTTTTAAGATATAGAAATGAAATTAAAATTTATATTATACTTATAATCATTGATTCATTGCGCTGCGGTCCGGTTTATTCGGTTTTGTCAAGGCAAAAACCAAACCGCACCGCAATCCATGCGATTTTTCAATAACCAAAACTGCACCACAACCAAACTGTTCGGTGCGATGCTGCGTTTTTTTGCGGTTTCAGTTTTTAATTTTCAGGCCTAAGCCCATCATATATGATGTTTAAAATAATGCATATATTTTACTCTAATAATTAAGAGTTCTGAGAAGGGGAGAAATAATACCCAAGAAAAATACTAACTGCAGAAGGATGAGTCTATGAGAGGATTTTCAAGGTTGGGAGAATGACACTGTCAATAATTTTACCGGGAGGAAACCTGATCCTTCCCATGCGAAAGGTGAGCGGATCTCTGATGGCTATCCGAATAGGAATTGTTGTCGACGATTGACATTGTCGTTACTTTGTAGGTCGTGTCGATGTGAGGGAGAGCATTGTTGAAATGTGTCATCGTGGTCGACGACGGTGAGACCAGTGGAATCATGCACGTAGGAGAGGGAATCGACCAAAAATGCAGATTGTTAGTTTGCCGAGGTCGACTTAAGATCTTCATTCGGGATCGACGATGGACTGTGGGGGTATCAAGGAAGCGGCTTGAAGATCAACATAATGAAACAAAAGTTTTCTCGTTCCTCTGTAGTTTAGCCATCCCTTTAGGTCACACAATGAGGAAAGTATTTTATTTTGTAAACAGGAAATATTTTGTTTTGCTTCTTTGGGTGTATTGTATAACCCGTAATTCGTCGAGATCAGAAATTTCTAATGATATGGCTATTCACAAACCTCACCAGACAAGCTTGTGCGAGTAGAGGCGAGATTGGGCGAGCAGAGACAAGCTTGAGTGAGCAAAATCGAGCTTGGGCGAGCAGAGGCGAACAAATGCGAGCAAAGGCGAGCTTGGGCGAGTAGCCCTTATACCTCACTAGTATGGGCGAGTTGCAACCTCACATGACAATGTATTCTCGCATACCCCCCTAGGTTTTGTCTATAAATAGACCCCCAGGGATACCGGGAATAGCACGTTGGAAGAGGCTGAGACCCACCATGTTTGATACTTGCCAAATCCGTGCCTTCTTCGTACCTCGCTCAACCTTTTGGTTGCGGAGGGGAAGTTTCTCCCAAACTTCCGGGTACGTGGTGGGGCCTCCCTGCTAGAGGATCTGGGGTGTGCTTGTAGACATTTCTCTCTCCTGTTCTAGCCAATCGAGCCATTGCGTTCTACCGCAGGACCAGTAACCTTAGGCTGCATTGGTCCGAATATTTAAAGTAGAGATTTTCCGGCAAGAGACCAAAGGTGGCAACTCGCGACTACTCTGCGTAGGGGGTTCTAGTGTCAAAAGAGATACTTACCCTGACCCAGTTTTTCCCTTCTTCCATAGCAGCGCTTTTCATACATGTTCGTACTTACGGGTGCTTTGGTAAAGCCCGTGAATATGTCAACGAGCTATTGCACTTCATTGTATTCCTGCAGCATACATCCTATTGCAAAAAACTTGAACATCTCTTTTTCTTATTTCTTTCCTAGAAATTGTTAGTTAATTTTGTAGTTCTCTCTTCCTTTGCATCACCATTTCTTTGTGATTCAGATTAAAAATGTATCCAATGACTTCTTAACCTTTGGGCCTTTAAATGTTGAAGCACATACCAAATTCTATCTTGAATAATTTGTTTATATCAACACTTTGACGAACTTTCAATTAGAATGGAAAATTTTGTTTATAACAACACATTGATGAACTTACAATTAGAATGAAATCATCCATCTCATCAAAAACCGTCCTCTATTTGGTCATGTGACATTCCATTGGTTTGTTCTTTTAAATCCCTCTTCTTATTTATATGCTATGGTATTTCATCTTTCACATGGACCGGTTGTGCCTACTATTTTCTGAAGTTGAGAGGATTAGAGTTATCAAAAATTTTCTAATAGGAGTTGCGACAAATGATTGACTATATTTAAGATCTTGTATTTATCCAGATATTCTGGATACACTACTATTTAGTTTTTTTTTTTTATTTTTGTAAATGTTTGAACTGAGATTTTTCTTCTATTTCCGTGCATTTATTGTTTGTTTAGATTATGTTATTTTGGTTACATTAGTTCTTTTATTTTGCTTGTAATTTATCATCCGTCCTTTATCTTTGAACTTGTATTAGATTAGCAAATTGAACTTTATTTCTCCTCCTACTTTTTTCCGCCCGGCTGAGGATTGAATTTAGGTTTCTACCATTTAGTGTTCCTCAACAATTAAAATTTTGAAAAAATGTTTAATGATAATTTCAGATTAAAATATAGATACTTAATTGAAATTTATTTTTTCAAAGCTTGCCCTATTTATCACTGAACCTAATTTGACAGTCCTTTTCATTGATGGTTTTATTGGTCGGTTACACTGATACGCCTTATGATGTGCGCAAGTGAAATACGAGATATAAAACACACTGACATTAATAACATGTGCGGAAAATAAAAGAGAAATTTGCACGAGGACATGCTCTACTTAAACAAAAATGTGGGAAATAAAATAAAATAAAGTTTCGACGTCGATTGCGTCAATATGTAATTAGAAGATTGAAAGTGCGTTTCCATGGGAAATCAGGGAAATCACGAATATAAAAGAACAAAATATTTATTAGGAGTTTGTGATTTGTTACAAGGTCATAAATTACACTTTGTAGTCTCCAATATTGTTGTTATTGATTGACTAATGTGAATCTCTTCTTACCCAAGAAAATACACATACGTTTGGTGGTGTTAAGAGTACCCCATGACCGAGCATCGATAGCTCTTGGTAGTGTGAGAGTACCCAAGGAATATATGCTTAATGGATCCGAGAATCGAGTTTACATAGCGATGTTGCACACATAACACTCAACCAATAACACGAAGGGGTAAATGACGTGTTGATTGTGTAGAAAATAAGGTATGTTGGGTGTCACACCATGAGTAATGTGGGTGGGAAGACGATTGATGAGATAAGTGGTGGTAAGGATGACATCGCCCCAAAAATATTTAGGCACTTGCATGTGATGTAAGAGCGCACACGTAATCTCAAGGAGATGATTATTTTTGTGTGTCGGGACAAATGGTTTGATGAATATTCCCTTTTTCGTGTAAAATGAATTATATAGACAAATTTTCACGACCATTGTCAGTTTGAAGACATTTCAGTCTAATGGAGAATTGAGTAAAAATTCATTGCACGAATCTTGAAAAATAGAGAACAATTCAGAACAATTTTTCATTAGATAAACCTTAACACATAAGAAAAATCATCGATAAACATAATATAATAACAATGATTTAACAAGGTAGGGACTAGTGATTTAACCTGAATCGAATCTTTATTGTATCTGTTTTCTCGCATTTTCATTTGTGTAGTGCATGTCTTCACGCATGTTTATGTTTTTTCATTTTCCGCGCATGTTATTAGCATCCGTTGTGACAGCCCAACCTGCGTAAAACAAAATATTTATTTTTTTCGCGCGCTTATATATATATTTTCTCCCCGATGATGAAAATGGCACAATTAATGATAAAAGTCTTGGTGGATGTTCTTTGTACTTTGTACTGTGACCCTTTTATTCAAAACTGTTGTCCGATCCTTAATTGTGAAGAGCCCGGGATTTGGGTCTCTACATCCGTGTCTTGTATTGCGCATGTCACTGTCACACAATCGTACAACTTATTAGCGTGACCAACCAATAAGACCCTAATGCAAAGATCTGTCAAATTAGGTAATATGACCATTAAGGCAAGCGATTAAATTAAATTGTTAAATTTTGTAGTTCTTATAAATTATAAATTAAAGAAAGAAATATAAAAAATATCTTTCTTTAATTTTAGAAATAAATACTCAATGAAGAGATTATGGAATCTTTCTATTGAAATCTTTAGTTACTCTCAAATATCTTTATTTCCTTACAAAAAACTTTTCAAACTAACCATCCCTTTCTCTATTTAAAGGACCCCTTATTTCCTTACAATTTTTTTTCAAACTAACCAGCCCTTTCTCTATTAAAAGGAACCACCCCTCGTCTGATTAGCATGAAAAAAATCGAGAGACAGAGAACCTTCTCTGTTTTTCGGGATCCAACCGACACCACCTTGATCCATCATTCGCCGCACCACTTTCAGCCACCACTGTCATCAGAGCTTCCTTTAATGTCTGACGACCCCTCCATCAATCCCCAACGGAATCGACGCACCTTCCGCCGTTCCTTTCGTTCCTGATTCCAGTAGCCTCAACATCTTCTCCCAACTTGTCAATCCCTCTCCCTAGTCAACAAAATCGACCCCTAGCATCGGATGCTGCCTCTGGAAGCCCTTCTAAAGGACAATGGCCCTTCCTCTGTTTGTTCCTGACGACAACAACCTTTCCTTTGCTGGAGACAACACTTCTTGTTTCGAAGCCGCCACCCTCGTCCCATTTTGTTTCTTGTTCTGTAGACGTTGGAGCTCGCCCGGTATAGCCCATTCAACGTCTTTTTCATCATAGGTGGGAACTGAAATTGTGCTTAGCCTATGGTATACCTCTTTCTCTTTTGCTCTTTTCATACCAGTTTAATGCATGCTTCATTTAATTTGATCTTTTAAAATCTCAGAGCTTGACACTAATTACCATAGCACTTGTTTGTCATCAATTTGAAATATCCTCGCAATTTTATTTCTTTAATTTCATGTTTGTGGAGTGTTAAATCATGTTCAATATATGTTTGCTTTTTAGCTTTTATGTGTGTTTGCGAACCCGAGGTCGATTGTTGCTTGAGGTTATTTGTGAAGATCTTGCTTGTGCTGCATATTTGAAAAAGGTCACAAAAATACCTTTAAAATAAATTTCAAGATTTCTGGTATACATCACCAGACAAGATCCCCAAACATTAGACTATTAGAGTGGACAACATCAAAATGTGCAAGAGCCTGATTATTATCACGAGGCACATAGGTAACACCACACGGCGATGCTTACCAAAATGACAAGACTTTTAATTGAAACTAGGAACAAACTTTAATCCCAAGATACAAACACTGGAGAACCGAAGCAGGAGTGTAATCATGGTGATAGTAGAGATCCAGAACTTGGGCTAACAAAATGGGACATGCAAAAGGAGCTTCATCCTGAACATGCACGCCCCCACTCAACTTCCCTCCACCAATAATACAATTCGTCATCTGTTCGAGAAAAACACAACCAGAAGAGGTGAAAATATCATTGCAAGGTAAATCATAAATCAATTTTGTAATAGACAAGAGATTGTAAGCAGGTTGTGAAACATATGTGATTGTGGACAAAGTCATGTTGAAGGTGATAGCACAGTCACCAAATCCCATGATAGGAACGTTAGATCCATCATCTACAGTGATGGATGTACCATTATGAGGATGGTACAAACGTAAAGATACCTACCTTATTGACAAGATGATTAGAAGCACCAGAGTTTGCCAACCAATAAACAGTTCGTTGAGTGGTGCACACAAGTTGTATGGTCTGACCGTCTGAGCAATGATTTCACTATGTGATGGCTTTAGCTGAAGTGACTAGAGTCAATTATGTTCATCTTCAGAGATTTCTTTTATTTTCTTATTCCCATGATCAACAACCTTAGCTGAGCGGGATGCCTGGGAAGAAGTCGGAGAAGCCAACTCAGATTTCCCATGAAGAGTCCAACATGTGTCTTTGGTGTGGCCTTGACATTTACAATGAATATAGTGTCTAGTATCAGTGTCACGACTGCGACCATGGCTTCCTCCACGACAACCTCTGCCCTCCTTAAGGAGCAAGGTTTCTGAGCAATGATTTCACTATGTGATGGCTTTAGCTGAAGTGACTAGAGTCAATTATGTTCATCTTCAGAGATTTCTTTTATTTTCTTATTCCCATGATCAACAACCTTAGCTGAGCGGGGGATGAAGAAGTCGGAGAAACCAACTCAGATATGAAGAGTGTGTCTTTGGTGTGGCCTTGAGAATATAGTGTCTAGTATCAGTGTCACGACTGCGACCATGGCTTCCTCCACGACAACCTCTGCCCTCCTTAAGAAGCAAGGTTAGTTAGCTCATAAGTGTTAGAGGAGACTTACAAAGAAGAGGGATGGATTTCTACAATGACCGACCCAACTTGATCAAACAATGATAAATAATAGCAGTATTAAAAGTGGGCGGACTTGCCAACATTTTAGTTTTCGTGATCGAGAAGTGTGGAGGAAGGCCATTCAATAGCCAAAGGAGAACAAGTTGTTTCTGATGGGTCCTAATGCTCCTCTCTGGTAAAAGGAATCCCCATACATCAAAAATTTCATCCGCAAGTAACTTCTACTTGGTGACTAGACGACAATTACCCTGTCATATCAGCTTAGAGAATGGTTCACCCAAGCTAGTCAAATTATTTTCTTGAGAGATCATCATGTGCAACGTGTTTCAGAGCTCTTGTGTTATTGCAATTCATGCACAATTGCACATTTGTTGAACAGATGGATCCATGCAGTTGAAGAGCAAAGCAAAGATTTGGCAGTCGCCGCTAGCCCGCTATACAAATCTTCTTACTCGTTACTACCCAATTTATAAAATGGAAGATAAGTCAGATGATGCATACGACGTATACCAACAAGGAACATGACGACACCCTCCTTCCATAATTGGATATTGGAAGAGGCTAAGATGTTGCTAGCTATCTTTGTATTTCATTTGAATAAATTGATGTAGTCGACAGTCGGGGGGAGGGAAATGATGAAAGATGATTCTTTAGACATGCTTCAAGATTCTTGAACAACTTGAAGTGCGGGTAGATTAGAACGAGTGGCTGCTAGGGCAGACAAGCAACGAGCACATCAGGTGTCACCCAACATGTTTTGCTAGGGCAGTGAGCACACCAGTAGGTATCACCCAGAAGTAGGGATCACGACAGGAGGGTTCACAACAACAAGTATCGCGAGGGTAGAGAGCCACAACTACATGTACCAGAGACTGGACGCATGAGACAAAAGATGACTTCAATCGGGCTCGCAGAGGACCTTTTCGACGAGTAGATTGACAACGCAGAAAACAACTCCGGCGTAGCAGAGAAATGTCGTTTAAAAATGGCGTGAAGAGGGCGCAGGTGAGTGCATGACGTCGTTGAATCAGGCAAGTGCGTGATGTTGTCGAATTTGCTCGCAGGGAAATGTCTGTGTCGAATCGGGATCGCATGCACAGTTCCGTCAATCGGCTTCGGCTAGCACAAGGTAGAAAAGAATTGTCGAAGTCGATAATTGGAAGCTCCGATCAAGCCAATAATTGGAGCGTCTTCGGTGAGAATGTGTCACGATGAACTCAGCCTTGGGGGAGATCGAGAGCTCGTAGGAATCTTAACCTAACTAGAATAATTAAGGGAAATTGATACTCACATGCCCCCTCAATGGATAAGAAGATACAAACACAATGGGTAGAATTTACAAAACACATAAAATGAGAATATTCAACATTTTAAACCATAAACTGTTATCAATGAAATATTTAAGCCATAAATCGCTATCACTAACATTTTTAAACCATGAATCTGTTATGGTCAGCGGGGATAAGCGGGGATACGAGGGTGTTTAAACCTTAGAGCTTGTGAAAGGAGAAGTTGAGGGAAGAGGAAGAGGAAATTCCTAAATGAGGAGAAGAGGGTTAGAGAGAGAGGGAGATGAATTTAGAGAGAGAAGAGGATTTTTTTCATATTTCAGTTCTTGCTTCCAAATACAAGACAAGACCTCCTTAAATAAGGCGCCACGGGCACGGGTGTAAATACCCGACAATTAAAAATACGAAATACTAAACATATAAAAAAGAGAGTACATAACGACTTGACTCAAAACGGCTTACTATAAATACATAGAAATAATAATTAACTAGATAACTGACGGAGGACCATAACAAAATCATTATCATTAACATTTTAAAATCATAAATCACTGTCACTCACATAAACGCTGTCAATGCACATTTTAAACCACAAATCTTTATTTTAAACCGGCACAAAACCGAAAAATTTAATACGAACTCAAATCCATGAAATGAAATAATCAATGCTATCAAAAATATATATGCAAAATTAGGCCAAACAAATAGGTGTCTATGCAACCTGTGCTAGATGGCTCATATATATGGCACAAATGATGCACGCCCTCTACTTGAGAACATCAGAGTAAAAGTGACTTTAAAAGGTGCCTACATGCACGCTCCAATTTGCACCTTGAACTAGTATGTTTCAAATTATTGGACAATTTGACTTGAGAAATTATTTATTGCTTTGACTTGATAACTTGGAAAATTTGGTGTTTTGTCTATGAAAAGCTATGGTGCCGCGATGATTTCCCATACACAAGTTATTTTCTTGTATTTTGTCCACGTATGTAATGAACACAAATTGGAACTTTTTACCATATGTGGACGTTTTTATTTATGGTGTTAATTGGAATGTTATTGTCCTGCTGTCATAGACTTAGGCTATGTTTGGGAGGACTTATTTTCACCGGTCAAGCGGTTACGACCGCATGAATCGGGTCATAATTAAGGTCCGATTCATGCGATCGTAACCGCTTGACCGGTGAAAATAAGTCCTCCCAAACGGAACCTTAAGGTTCCATAACTGTACTCTTGATACTAAGTTGGCATGTTGGAATCGAGAATGTTAAGATAGTTGTGGCAAATCTTGAAGGATAAACAAGGAATTGAGTACCTTAGAAGGGCGGTTGAAAATTGGCTTTGGGAGTTTGAACATTTACAACGAATGATAGAAGATGCACACATTAGATAGCAGATGAAATTAGCTTCAAAGGGTTACTAGGGAAAAGACATAGACCTAAGTCTACATGAATACTAGTTGTTCATATTGATTTGCAAATAATATACTTAATACGTCACTTAGCTAAAATAGATGTATGCTGTCGATTCAATTCGCCAACCCAAAAAGTTGGGATAAGACTTGTGATGTAGATGATGGTGAAACTTGAAACTAGTATTGCATCAACTGTATTGGGAGAAAATAATCTACTTCCTATCAATATGAAGTTCAAGTGTTGTGGGTTGTATAATCTTATTTTGTCTTTTAACTTAGTAAGCTTGATTTTGTAAGCATTGCTTTATTTCCGTGTTCTTGCAAACCAAATAGTTTGGGAATCAATCCGTGAAGATTCATATCTTTCAAATTCAATTACGGATTTGAATCCAAATTCGGATACGAGTGGTATTCGAATCCGAATCCAAATAATATTATCTTTATTGACAAGATTCGCGAATAGTTCACAGATAATATGAATATTTATATTATATATAAAGATGATCTTGGTTGTCCGACCAAAGTTTATTTGGTCCATCATTTGAAGTGAATTCAAATTCAAATCCAAACCCAAATATGAATTTGTATCCATGATTTCGGTCCGAATTCAAATAATCGAATGAATCCGAATCTCATCATTCTATGACAAATTTGGACACAATCCAAGTGCATGATATCCAATTTTAGTGGGGGTGATACTTGCAAATTGTCAATCTATCATATTAAAAGATAAAGAGATACCTAAGTATGATGCGCTTAAAATATCTTGGACCGTATATTTAAAATATTTTAGATGATATATTTCGAAGAATTAGGATATGTATGAGGATTTAATTTCTAGAATTAAAGTTGAGTGTTTAAAATTAGAGAAGTGTCTCAATTGTACAATAAGACCATAAGAAGTTATCTTGAAGGCTGAAAGGGTAAATTCAATTAAAACGTCATTGATATCTATGTTGACTGTGACAGAAGTGAGAATAATGTGATGGGTCCGTGAAAGATTAAGGAATGATTATATTAAAGAAACAACGAGAATGATAGTTACTGTATATAATATAATAAAATAATTAGGAGTTTGGGTATGTACGTTAGAGGTTTGAAAAGGCACCAATTAGACAGGCATGCAAAGTTAATGTTGGAAAATTGCGGAAGAGAAGGAATAAACCTGAAGTAACATGATGAAAGTTGTTCAAAATGATCTAATAATGTTTAGATTGGCACTTCAGTTTTCACTTGATAACAACAAATGGAAATGAAGATCAATAAAGCCAGTCCCAGATAGTCTAAGACTACTGATGATGACTGTCATTTTTTTACCTGTAAATAACACTTAACTAAATCAGTCTTCTTGGTATATAGTCCTATACAATTTAATGATTAAAACCTATTTTGACAGGGAGCTGTCGAGAATTTACTGGAGAGAAGTAGCTTCGTGCAATTGCTTGATGGTTCTGTTGTGAGGCTGGATGAGCGCACCAAAGGTCTCATTTTGAAAGCGCTTCATGAAATAACATCAACTGCATTGCGGTGTCTTGGTTTTTCATACAAGGAAGAGCTTGCAGAATTTGGCACCTACGATGGTGAAGATCATCCTGCTCATAAACTTCTACTTGATCCAGCTAATTATTCATCCATTGAGAGTGATTTGATTTTTGTTGGCTTGGTTGGACTGAGGGTGAGTTCAGATGCTTTACTAATATTTTAGTCTAATAAATTCACTTTACCAACAACTTTCTAACCATTTGTTTCTCTAATATAAAATGGATGCAGGACCCACCTCGCCCAGAAGTACACAAGGCAATTGAGGATTGCAGAGCAGCTGGAATTCGTGTTATGGTTATTACTGGAGATAACAAGGAGACGGCAGAAGCTATTTGCCAAGAAATTGGTGTATTTGGTCCACATGAAGACATACACTTGAAAAGCTTTACAGGGAAAGAGTTCATGGCTTTATCTGATAAAAAGAACATCTTAAGGCAGAAAGGTGGGCTTCTCTTCTCCAGGGCTGAACCAAAAGACAAGCAGGAAATTGTCAGATTGCTTAAAGAAGATGGAGAGGTTGTCGCAATGACAGGTGATGGCGTCAACGACGCCCCGGCTTTGAAAATGGCTGATATTGGTATTGCCATGGGCATCGCTGGTACTGAGGTGCTTATCTATCAAATTTATTTACTTTATGGCATCACATAATTAGTAACTAGTTGAGTCTTAAAATATATGAAATCATTTTCATCATATTGCTTAACTGGTTCTGCAGAATTTAAGTTTTATGTTCACAGATTAAAAATTTTTTTGGTTAAGAGGAATTGCATGGTTTAAAGTAATCAAGTAGACATGTAGCTGAAGTAATCACTTGTAGTCTGGTTAATAGTAGGATGGCTTTGTTCCCATACCATTGTTGGTCATGATTCTAAAATTCAAATCGGATCAAATAATTCATCTACAGTCTGGTGTGGTTCATTAATGATTTTGCTTCGGCTGACAGTTTTCGATTGTATGTGGCAGTTCTACCCACAGCTATCGCCCACCTGAAAATCCATTCCCATAGCAGCCAACCCCCTCTTCCATCTTTCAACTACCCTAGCTGATCCTTCCCAGATCAATTCCTGGCCTGGCCCGACCCCTGTTCAGCCTATTTCTATCCTAGTTAACTCCTCTCCAGCCTATTTCTATCCTACTTCTCATGACCCTACGCAATATGATGTGTATGTATATTACACTGAGCTAGGTTAAGACAATATGATGTGTATGTATATTGCACTGAGCTAGGTTAAGACAATAACATGCATTATCTTGTAATTGTACATTAATGAGAGGTAATGTGTTACGCACATGCGCGTAACTTAATTTTGTCTTGTCTTTATTTTATGTTATTGATGTGAGCTCCCCCCCCCCCCCCCTATATAAGGAGATGGAATGAGAGTGTTAGGGCATCTTATGTTATTAGGGTTTTTGGTCTCTTCTTGGAGAAAGGCTTCTTGGAGGAACCAACCTCCAGAAGAAGGGCACGAGTATACCTCGTGGTTGTATCCGGTGTTTTCATCTAGTGAAGTATTTTCTTGTACGCGTATGCGGCATATCATAATGCGTACTGATTTATAGAGGTGCATGCATAATAAAATAAGGTGAATGTGATATCATGTAGAATAAAATATTATACATGTGATGTGCTTGTATACTAAGATAAGATGAGTGTGATATCATGTAGAATAAAATATTATACATGTAATGTGCATGTATAATGATGCAATTAGAGCCGCACCCGTGTCTTATTTTATTTCATATTCGGTATTCTGTAGCTCATGTATTTGCACATATGCATTTTACTTTGCACACTTGTTACAACTTATTTGGGTGATCGTCCAGTAAGTGTCTGAATAAAAAGATCCGTCAAATTAGGTGATATTACTAAGATAAGCATGTTCAAAAAGACCAACAACACGAATAATATTTTATATTATCTAAAATATAAGCGAATATTTATTCTCCCTATTCTTTTTGGATTTATTTTTAGGTAATAAAAATCAAAAGGATAAGTTTACTTAAACATAGAGATTAATTTCTTTCTCAAAGGCAAGCAATTCTTCTTTTAAAAAACTTAAATAGAAGCAGCTCACTTGCTCTTAAAGACAAGTATTTCCCTTCTGCTTTATAAAAATTAACCTCTTTCATTCCCAAAAGTCATGCCCGATTAAATCGGGAGTCAGGAACCTCCTTTGTTTCCCAAGAGACCAGCCAAGCTTCATCTTCACGTGAGCCGCTCCATCTTTCCTCCCGACTTTGTTTCGCCGGACGCGGGCCGCCGCCGCCGTGGGCTACGACGACCTCCTCCTTAGCATCTAGTCCCATCGGCTTCCATTCTCCCCGTCCTAATTTGGCCAAACAATCTCTTTCCCCTCAAATCCAGGTTTCGACGATATCTCCACCACATTATCGTTCATCTCCTCTGCCCATTTGACCTAAGGCCATCTCTCTCCCCTCTGTCTAGTTCCCCTACATGCAACCACCCAACCCCTTCAAAAACATACCAGACATGACGAAACTGTTAAGGCTGCCTGGAATCATCCGACATGATGAAACTATTAAGGCTGCCCGGAATCATTTTGCGTCTCTCTACTCAAAGAGAGCTAAGAATTCTCGCATATACACATTATATGCTGATCTTTTTTCCCGCTTGATGCAGGACGACGCGTAGGGTTTGCGCGCATGTCGGCTTTTTTTTTCTAGGAAACCCTAAATGTATGATGATGCTAATTTTTTTTTTTCTTTTTTTGAAGCAAACTCTCATTACATCCATATATTCATCAATCAATACATTCCACCCCAAACAAATACATACATATCCCTTTTTATAGGGTTTCAAAAACAAAACTGGTAACTGGCGGAGCTTCGATGGAGTGGCCATGGCGGATCGATCGTGGTCGATGTGGGGAGACATGGAAACTTGCGTGGAGGAGATTGTGGCTGGCAGAGAAGTTCCGGCGGTAGCAGGAAAGGCGCGACGTGGGGAGCTGCGGGATCGTGCGAAAGCTTTCTCTTGGAGCGGGATCGTGCAGAAGCTTTCTCTTGGAGCGGCGTTGAAGTCGGAGATGCGGAGTCTAGCCCTAATCTTGCGGGAAGAAGAATGTGTCTTGAACCGGAAATAATCCTTGGTTTTTTTCCATATCTAAGCAATGGCTGGACCATACTATCCTTCATGGGCCGGGTGAATTCACTTTTCATGGGCCAGCATTTGGTTTCATTTGGAAAGTTTAAGAAGAGATATATAAATATATATATATATATATATATATATATATATATATATATATATATGTGTGTGTGTGTGTGTGTGTGGTTATATATATATATATATCTATTGGGAATTAAAAAAAAAAAATGAACGCTGCTACGCACGCAGGCCTGCACATAGCATTCAAACAGACATTTGCCAAAAATAAAATAAAATGAATTGCAAAATAATAAAATTAAAATGCAAAATTACGTAAATAATATAGGATAGATAGAGAACCGGTTGGTTCCGGCGTCGGGCATTTTTCGTCGACCTGATCGATGCTGGTCTCCACCACCGCCCCACCATCACGCCCGCTGCAGCTTACCAGGAGGTGCAAGCTCTTGGTGCAGAAATTCTTTAACATTGCCCCTTTGCTGATCTTGTCGTGCAACACAAACACTTCTAGGAACTCATGGTAGTGTGTTATCTTCTTTGCCTCTCGGACCCTTACGACATGATTTGACGACGTATTCGTCGACCGCAGGTATGCTTCTCACCGAGTCACCCGCTCACACCATTTTGCCTAACATTCAGCTTTATATTTATTGGATCATTAAAAGTCAGAGTGTGTCTGCTCTAATTTTTATTGAGCCTGTTCGTCGTCAATTTCATATTCACGCATTTTCCATTTTTTCTGATTATATACCTGTGGATTGTTAATTCATTTTAAGCATATGTTCAAATATTAGCTCTTTATGCGTGTGCGCGAGCCTGAGATCGATCACCACTTGAAATTACTCAAGAACGGTTCTCTTGCGCTACTTATTTAAAAGAAAACTTAAATTTATTATTTAAAAATGATTTAGATATTCCGGATTACATTGTGATTACATCTCGAAAGGGTTTGCAAGAAACGCCTGCTTATGGACTAGCCCCGGGGTGGTCGGCGGGGAGGGGCCAGACCCTTTCGAAGTAGCAGCACCTCCCTGCCAATGCCTCTTAGCTCTATCAAAGGGGACGATTTGGGCCGCCCCTCTTTTTGATGTCGACTCACTCTCCGAGATGACCGATCGTCGTACCAAGGTCATATACTTCAATTGCGACGAGCAGTTTAGACCGGGAAATCTGTGCAAACGTCTCTTCTAGGTGGAAGTGAACGGCCTTTCAAAATTTGATGCAGATGAGGACAAAAGAGATCCGAAGATCTCCCTTCACGCCATTATGGGACCCAAGGGGGTGATATGATTCAGATGTTTGTCACACTTTGGGCTCAAACCTTGCGCTTATGGGTTCGGGGAGCACTCTTAGTTTCATTAGTTTGTCTGTCGCGCAACGACTTCATCTCAGTGACAACCAGAACCCGTGTGAACATGTCTGTGGCAAACACCAACGAGATGAATGCCCAAGCATCTACGATCCGGTCCATATTGTGGTGGAGGGACACCATTCCCAGGTCGACCTTTTGGTAGTGGATTTTCATGGGTGTGAGGTGGTGTTGGGAGTCTGATGGTTATGATCTTTAGGGCCTTTAACTTGAGATTTCAATCACCCACTATGCGTTGATACTTAGGGATCTCAGATGATAAAATGGCATGGGTGCCCGCTGGCAACAAGAACATTTACCCACCATGTGTTGACCACTATGACTAAGGATCTCCATATTTGCTCAAGGTGGGATCAACCAGAACTCAAACAACTCCTACAAGAATTTGGCGACACCCTTACACCACTGGATGGGCTTCTCCCAATCCATAGCCAAGACCACCACATATACTTTGAGCCTGGCACACCTCCCTTGGTTGTACGCCTATACTGGTGCCACTCCTTCAGAAGGGTGAGATCGAACGCCAATGTAGTACTGTGCTTCAAATGGGGATCATTTGCCACAATGTCTCCTTTCCCCTCGCTGGCCCTCTTGGTGCACAAGAAGGACGACATGTGGCGTTTTTACGTGGATAATCACGAGCTGAATGCTGAAACATGAAGGTTAAGTTTTCCATACCAGTGGTGGGACAACTTCTCGTCAAGTTACACGTTGCCCATTTCTTCTCGAACTTGGATCTTTGCTTGGGGTACCACTGGGTGCACATGACCCCCACTGATGTGGAGAAGACTACTTTTTTACCCATCCTGTCCACTTCAAATTCTTGGTCATGCCATTTGAGTTCACAATGCCCCTCCACTTTTCTAAATCAATGAATGAGGTATTTCAGTTCCTTCCGCGTCGATATGTATTGGTGTTTTTATGATATTTTGATGTATAGTAAGACATGGACAGATCAACTCGAGCACCTTCACACCGTGTTCCAACTGATTCGCTAACATCGTTTTTTCCTCAAAGCTACGAAGTGTTCATTTACCACTGTGCATCAAAATCTACTTAGGGCATGCGGTGCCAAGCCCCAGAAGATCCATGGCTTGATCGCTTGGCCAGTGCCTCAGACACAGTTGGAGCTCTCTGGGTTTCTTGGTTTCATATAATACTACCACTGCTTCATTTGCTGTTACAACGCAATTGTCGAGCTACTGGTGGCTTTACTATGTAAAAATGCTTTCGTTTTAGGGGACGCAATAACTAAGGCATTTTGGGAGATCCAATATGCCTTGATCTCGGCGCCGACCTGTGCCTTCTAGATTTGTCCTAAGAGTTCCAAGTTGAATGTGATGCCTCCAGGTAGGGAAGCGGGTCCGTTTTGCATTAGGAGGGCACCTCATTACTATTTTAGTCAGAAGGCAGCCCTACACCTCCAAGAATTGTTGGCATATGAGCAGGAACCGATCAGCCTTGCCAATGTAGTACAACACTAGTGTCCTTACCTATGAGGAAGAACTTTCCTGATTCGCATCAATCATTTTCAGCTTGAAGTAACTTCTGAAGAAGCGCCTTAGCACCCTGCCACAATAACGGTGGTTCAATAAACTCCTTGGTGTTTTTTTGTGTCGAACACAAGGCAGGGGCCTTGAACTTCACCACCGATCCCTTGTCCTGTGGAGATCACACAAATGTAGAACTGTCATGGTTATGTTTCCACGAAGACTGTGAACTAAATCATTAAGGTAACCGTTCTTTAAATTATAACCAAAATCTTATTTGGTTTGACCGGTTCCGATTCTGATTTTGGTTTTTACATAATTTTTGTAACCGTTGTATAAACGGTTCGGGTTCAAGAAGAACCAAAACCAAACCCACCACTAATGGTTCAGTCCGGTTCTATGCGGTTCTGTCTGGTTTTAATCGGCTCTGTGTCATGGTTTTAATTATTTTACAACTCTATAATTTGACTTATTAGACAAAATCACAAAGTTTATTATCTTTTTTTAAAACACATCAAAAAAGGTAAGAAGTCTGGGTGAGAATAAGAAGCCTGCTAATCGGTTCTTGTTGGTCTTCCATGGTGTCTGTTTCAAGGTTGAGCGGAGAAATGAGGTGAAGAGGCAACAATGAACATGGGGGAAACTTGAAAGGAGGACCTCCATAAAGAAAATAGAGAGATACTTGGTGGATTTGTAGACAGAAAGATCTTCTTGAATGGTGGCTAAAATTGTCGGAGCTCGGCGATGGGTCTAGATTGTTTTGTCGAAGGTCTACTATCATGGAAGATTGTGTTGTTCTATCGGTAAGGGGTCGACAAGGAGGCCTCTAGCGAGGAGCAGAACGACTGGTAATGAAGTTTAAAATAGGGAACGCATTAAACCCTAATTTGTCAAGAGAGGAGTGGGAAATTAGAGAACCATGCAGATGCCATTGATTTGCGACCATGATGGTATGTACGGTCTGACGGCGTTACACCAATGGGGAGTATTTTTTGTATAATATTTTAAGTATAAATATTGTAAATAGATTATATAAAGTATATAATAATAATATATTATAAAAAAACGTGTCGTGGTTTGGTTCTGCTTCGGTCCGGTTCGGTTCGGGCATAAAAATCCTGAAACTGCTTGAGACTTGTATGTTGCGGTTCCGGTTTCAGTCCAGATAATACAATGAAAGAACCGCATCAGGACTATTGTTGTTTACGATTCAAAAATTCAAACCAGAACCCAAATAATTCGCGAACAGTGCGGTCTGGTTCTTTGTGGTTCCGTTTCTGTTTACGATTTTTGATTTTAAGTGACAGCTCTACACAGATTAAACTCTCTTCTTTATTTCCTGTCCCACAGTCGAGTTGTTTTCTTCCTCGCGTCAGGAGATCCAGACATCTCTTGCACTATCTGAGTTGCTCCACCGCATTGAATAGGGTACCTTCCGCTAGAGCTGATTTCGAGTCGAGTTCGAGCAATTTGTACTCAACTAAAAATCGAAATCGATTTTGAGTCGAGCCACCTCTACTTAAATGGCTCGATTCCAGGCCAGCTCAAGTCAGATCAAAATTGAGCAATTTCTCTTAAATTCAAGTCGGCTCAAAATTAAATTCGACATACTCGAAATTGATCAAATGCAACCCTTTATGACTTTACTCCTTTAATTTATATTTAGACTTTAATGGTTTTAATTTTAAAATAATAATGTGAATAAATACCAAGTTTTTAGAACCGGACCGGAGACCTAACCGGTGAGATCAAAAGTTCAAAATGTTTGACCGGCTGGACCGGGGTTGAACCGTAATATTATAATAAATAATAAAAACATATAAAATTATTTATAACTACATAAGGATAGTAAGTTGTAAACTTTTATACATATTTTTATAGTTTTATAGGTGTATACTTTTATAGCTGAGTATTTTTATATATTAATTTATACTTACTGTTTTTTATATAAATTTATTTATTTATTTTATATCCATAGATGTTAATTTGGCTAATTTAAGAAAAATCAAATTAGATATAATTTGATAAATATCAAAATTTAAATTTAAATTATAAATAAATAAATAAATATATATATATATATATATATATATATATATATATAAATAAGATTATAAGTATAATATACAATTATACATATACATAAATATATTAAATATGAGATTATATATATTTATATTATACATATATTTATGTAATTATTTTTTATAAAAATATATAATACATTACAATTAATATGTATAAGCAAAAAAAATCTTGACAACATATCATAGTTTGTTTCTTGGCTGGGTGGTTAGAGTTCTCTCATACTTGAGGTCACCAGTTCGAAACCACTTGCCATATTCTTATTTCAGTATTTTAAAAAATTATTTTTAAATTGTTATTGGAACCAGGCGGGCTTCCAAAACCCGCTCCGGTTCGTCGGTCTACTGTCAGCCTGTCCGGTTCCGCGGTTCCCAAGTGGTCCACGGATGAAGAGGTTTGTTTACCTGGACGGCTGGACCAGACCAGTTGGGTGTCTGGTTTTCAAAAGCTTGATAAATACATTATATTTTAATCAATTTGTGCTGATTCAAAGCATATTTTGAGTGATTCGAGGTAAACTCCAAATGTGATTCGTGTTAAATTGAATTGACTCAAATTGAGTTGAATCAATTGTAATGAATTTCGATTAAGCTCAAAATCCGAGCAATTTTTGAGCTACTTTCGAGTTTCAAATAATATGCACAACCCGACCTTTCTCCTTGTTGGACCGCACGTGGGGGTTTCATCCTTTGTAAGGATCATTTGTACTTGGATTTGGCCTCTCTTCCCAATAACTCTTATTACCACCATGTTGAATGAGACCCCTGGGGGTGGACGTGAAGCACTCCACAAAACCCTACCACGTATCACAACAAAGTCTTTTTGGAAGAGGACACAAAATAGGAAAACATCGCGACATGTTCCTTCTGCCAATGGAATAAGGTCAACTCTCTTGCCTATAGGTATATTGCAACTACTACCAGTTTTGAATCAAATTTAGGTTGATATATAATGGATTTTATGGGTGTGCTTCCCACATCCATGGGAAAATTTATTCTAATGGTGGTTATCGACTGGGTTTCAAGAATCCGCACTTCATTCCCCTGGCCCGCCTCTATTCTGTAGAAGGTGTCGATCATATATTCTCTGAGGGGGTGCTCTGACTGCATAGGATTTCCGAAAGCATTGTCTTCGATCGTGACATGGTTTTCACCAGCTAATTTTGGAAAGAACTATTCACTCTAAGCGGCACCAAGCCGGACTGCTCCGCAACATATAGCTCGTAGTTGAATGGGCAGACCAAGGTGATCAACCACATAATGGAGATATACCATGCTACATCACGGGAACCTCCCCAAGGACTGGGCACACCATTTTCCGTGGATGGAGTATTGCTACAACACCTCTTACCACATTTTCGTATAGACTTTGCCCTTCAGGCGCATATATGGGAAGGACCCTCCCCACCTGCTATCCTACGACATCGTCACTGCCCTTGTTGTCGTGGATTGAGATTTCCTTGACCATGATCAGATCCTGCCAACCATCTGGATTGCCTCCTCCAAGCCCAAAGTCGTATGGAGGTCTCATACAATAAGTCCATCACGAGCTCTCCTTCGCCATCAATGATTGGGTGTGGCTAAAATTCCCCCTATCGGTAGATCTTGGCTTCCACAACTTACTCCAACAAATCCCCCCCCCCCCCATCGGTAGATGTTGGCCTCCAAAACTTACTCCAACAAATTGGGCCACAAGTACTACGGTTCATTTTAGGTAACCCAATGGTTTGGTGAAGTGGTTTATTAGCTCCAACTCCCACCAGAAGCCTGAATCCACGATGTCTTTCATGTGTCCCAAGTCCCCGGTCGTGGGGACTCCTCTGCCCAAGCCACTGCTCACCTTACCTCCACGTCTTGAGGGCACACTGGATCTCAACAGGGAGGGATATGTTATGGATCCACGTTGGGGTTGGACCTATCAGCGTCACGCGCAATCCACCATGAGTGATCACACTTTGTATCTTTCTTTTTGACTCTGTGTTTGCTTTTTATTGTTTAGTAACCCACTTGTAGTATGGCCTAAGTGAGAGGCTTTTTCGACAAATATGACCACTCCCTACTTAAGGGAGAGGGGGCTCACTTGCAATGAATTAATGTCTTTCTTCTTTTTCCCCGTCTCTTTTTTCCTCTATCTCTCTCGTCCTAACCCTATCATCCTACACATCACCCCCATTTGGCCACCTAGCTCCTCTGGGCTCTGCTTCTTCCCATCACGCCACTACACCATAGCTCCTCCGGGCTCTCAAAAGGGGGACTTTAATCCTCTACGGGACTTCTCTCTCGCTCTCCCTAACACGCGATCTCAATCAGGAGAACACGACACAATTCTTTATTCATGCCATGTTACAAACAATTGGATGTTTGCTTAGATATGCAATCATGAAGGTATCTTCTAAAGCATGACAATCTCTTTAATGTCATGATTAGAGGAATTGAATTTTGACTTCAAACAAGTTTATATAGGAAAAATAACTTCTGGTTGACTTGAAGCTCTACATGAATTGCTAATTCTATCATCTGTAGAGATACTACGTCCTTGTGAAGCAAAGTAGCCCTCTTTAATATAAAAGAGGAACTTCTTAAGTGCCCGTCTGTGCTGGTCATTGTTTGTTGCAGTTGACATGCATCCATAATCTTGCTAAAACCTTATTTTTGGAATAATATAAAAACGGGGAGTTTAACGGTTGCTTGTGCAAAAGAATCTGCTAGTTATATATATTTGTGATCTCTTTCTTCAGGTTGCCAAGGAAGCATCAGACATGGTTTTGGCAGATGACAATTTCAGCACAATAGTTGCAGCTGTGGGTGAGGGACGATCAATATACAGCAATATGAAGGCCTTCATAAGGTTTCCTCTTTCTAGACTATTGTTCTGCCTGCATAACGATATGTTTACCTACCCGTTGTGAATCACTTTTACTATTTTTTGCATTTCACCTCTTTAGGGTTATTATTTCTTTCCATGATATATATACTAACATACATACATATACATGCATAGATGCATATACATGCATATACATATACATATACATACATATATATATTTATGTATGTATATATTGGTATCATTGTTAGGCTTTTAATTAGCAACCTTTCTGTGTACTCTTAGTGATATGTTGAATTTATATATTATATAAAAGGGCAGCACTTTTGGTGTAATATTGAGGTTCCATTTTTGCTCCTTATTCTTTATATTTTTAACTTTACTGATAGAGGTAAATAAAAATGAGAGAAGGAGAATAGTTCAAAACTACTAGTATAGACATATTTGCAGTACTGTATTTAAACTCGTTTTCATTATCTCAAATGCATTCAGAATTGCAGTTTAATAAAATTTTAAACACTGGTTCTTGCAATGCACATTTTTGAAAAAAAAGTTATTATAAAAACAACTCTGATTGTTGTGCCAAATTTTGAATCATCTTTATCTTTTACCAGTAAAAGATTCTTGAATTGAACATTATTTGGGGGAACCCTCAGTCTATATAGCTGGGTTCGCAAACTTTTATACGGATAAATTAGTTACTTGATATAAGAGTTGTGGTATGGAACCATTATTAGATGCAGTGAGGAACAAAAACATAATAGATGATACTTGATGCTATGTGGTAGACTTCTATGCACTGTTACAGATAATTGCATATCTTGTTAAAGAGTTCTCTCCTTTCTACTATTTGCCAAGAAGCGCCATGGTGCCCCAATCACAATTTTTTGCGGGGAAAATTATCATATGATTGAATTTCCTCAGTACTTGGCATCTTTCTCTTGGTGCACACTGTCGTTTAACGCTCTGCTTATACAATTGTTAGACAACTACATTTATTTTTGGCAGTTGTTATTTGCAAACCATAAATGTCTATCCACAGACACAATTTTTTATATTATAAATTACTATCCGCAGATCAAGTTTAAATTTTAGCAATTAATGTCTTCTTCTCCTGAGCAAAGCACGACAACGAAGGAATTTCTCCGACAACCTTTTGAGTCTATGCCGATGACTGCATTCTAACAATTTGACATGAATTTCTCCATTTTGACGTGAATTTCTCCATTTTGACGTGAATTTCTCCATTTTGATGTGAATTTCATCATTTCTGTCTCTAGTATTGGCTCAAAAGGTTGACAAACATGTTCATTCATTGTCGGGCACTACTCGTGTGAAGAAGACATTGATTATTATTGTTTAAACTTGGTATGCGGATAGTAATTTATAAATATGAAAAATTTGATCTGCGAATAGACGTTTATGATTTGCGAATAACAACCGTCTTATCTTTGTGTGCTAAAAACCTACACTTCATCTTTAGCTACTTGATCCCCAAGTAATTTATCAGAGATAATGTTATGGGTTGCGTGCCCATTTAGCTAATTAATTATGATTAGCTCTAAATGGTATCATTATGTATAAGACCTCGAGCACCGGGTCTAGTAATAGGTATTATTACTGCTTGTTTTTTTAATGTTTGACTAGTAATAGGTTTGTCGTGAATTTCTTCATTTTGACGTGAATTTCACCATTTTGACTTATTTTGACCTTAATTTCATAATTTGTCACTAGTATTGGCTCAAAATGTTGACAAACACGTTTCTGCACTGTCGGGCACTACTCGTGTGAAGAAGACATTGATTATTAGAGTTTAAACTTAGTCTGCGGATAATAATTTATAAATATGAAAAATTTGATCAGCGAATAGACGTTTATGATCTGCGAATAACAACCTTCCTTATCTTTGTGTGCTAAAAACCTACACTTCAGCTTTAGCTACTTGATCCCCAAGTAATTTATCAGAGATAATGTTATGGGTTGCGTGCCCATTTAGCTAGCTAATTAATTATGATTAGCTCTAAATTGTATCATTGTGTATGAGACCTCGAGCACCGGGTCTAGTAATATGTATTATTATTGTTTCTTTTATTATGTTGTAAGCCTATATAAAGGCATATGTATGGTTGTATGAGGTAAGCAAGAACAAGTCTATTTCTGGTCTATTGTGTGAGATCATTGGTGAGTCTCTTCTCTAACGAGCAACCCGCTTACGCAGCCATGGTTAGGGCTCCTCAGTATCCTTCCCTCGCTCCTCCGGTCACTCCTCTGACATCCTTAGAGTACGTCTGTGACAAATAATTCTCTCTCATTCTCATCCCACCAAGCCACTAAGGCTCTGTTTGGTTGGACTTTTGTTGTTGAGAAGCTGATGTTGAAAAGCTGCTGATAGAAAAAGTACTGATTCTGGAAATCAGAGTTTTGTTAAAAAACGGGGTGAAATGGAGTTTCCAAAACGGAGTTTTGAAAAAGTTGTTTGGAAACAAAACAGAGTTTTTAGTGATTTTTTTTTTTCAAAAATTTTAATTACCAACTATTTAAAATATGGAAAAAACATTTTTTCAGTAATATAACACCCAACACATATAACGGTTCATTCATACATTTTTTTAGAACCAACCATCGCCATTTTTTTCTATGCTTTAGCTTCATACAATTGATCTGCAATAATATTACGTAGCGCGATCATCTCACACACATATGAAAAACACACACATACACATACACACACATCAAAAGATCACCAAAACCACTGAGCATGAAAACACCCCCAAAAAAGTAAAATCAAAACATGTTTTTTCAGGATTCCACAACAATGCATTTGAAAACAGTCCTAAATCGAAAACCACAACATTGCATATAAAATCATCCCTAAAACTCAGAAATCGGTCCTAAATCGAACATATTATTCAGTGAACATTGCAATATGAAAGTCAATCCTAAACATTGCATATCAAATCAAACCTAAAACTCAGAAATCCAGTGAAACAAGGGAGGATCCAGTGAAAAAAATCATGGAACAACAAGATTTGTGTGAAGAAGGCCGGATCTAGGAACTGTGAAATGAACGAAAACAAAAATCCGAAAATGTGGGAGGTTACCTTGTAGATCGGCGATCGGGGAAGATGGAGCGTCGACGGTGTGCTGCGTGAGGAAGAGGCCTGTCGGAAGCTCGAAACCCTGGATCCGGTGGTCGCTGCAGGGAAGATTCGCTGGATCCGGTGGCCCCCGTTGGGAAGGAATCGGGAAGAAGAGAAGAAGCGGAGGAATAGGGTTATCAGGATTTTTGCGATTGCGGCTGAACGCGTAAAAATGCAGCGGCTGGGGTTAGATAATAAACAGCGGAATCCAAAACAAGCAATTTTTAAAATAAGCCGAACCAAACACGACTTATGGCAAAAATGGCGTTGAGTTTGCACCTCACCGCAGGCGGTAAGCCGAACCAAATGCTACCTTAGGCTCCATTTGTTTGGGCGTTTCGTTGCTCCGTTTTGAGCAAACGCCGCCGGAAGGAGGAAAAACAAATGAACCTCCGGCGGCGTTTGCTCCATTTCCACCCGCCCCCCTTGAGAAACGCCCCCAAAAAGCTCCGTTTGGAGCAGCCACCTCCCCCCTCCGGTTCGAACACTCCGTTTCCACCCGCCGGATCGACCCGCCACCGCCGAACCAAATGTTAATCTAAAATTCTATTAAAGAGTTTTCCCACAGACTAGAACCTCCTTTTGGAATATAAATTTTTCATGAGGCTGATCTAAATTGGAAAAAGATCCTCTCGATTTGGAGACAAATGAATACTATCCATTTCACAGTCTAGATTATGTGTTCCTTCATTTGACGGGTTAAGTAATCCCATCTTTTTTTTAATTTTCATAGAGACAATATTTTATGCTCTAAGATACATAGAATTAATTCTAGACCGTGATGGACCCTCCATTTTTGTTCCAAATGGAGAGGATCTCCATCCATCCTGATCCACCATCCAAGCAGTGGCGGATCCAGAAAATTAATAATGGGGGTGCACAAAATTTTTTTTAGAATGTGTCACTTGCTTCTAAAAATTGTAACATTGGGAGCAAGTCTTCAACTTCCTTCAAATTTTTTTTTTTGAACATTTCCATCCTATCGAAGTTGTTTCTCCCTCATCTGGTCACCGTTTTTGACATATAAGTAGTCAAACTTCATTGCCTCAACGAGAGGATTCCAAATACACTACACATTTTGAAAAATAATGGGGAGGTCAGTGTCCCTCGGGCCCCCTCTGAATCCGCCCCTGCATCCAAGCACTAATACCTTCATTTAAGAGAATTTTTTGGGTGTAGAAATTTTCAAACTCAGAATCTTTTGTTGCACGGATTCTTTGGGAACGAAGTCATAGTCATATGCACATTCAGAGGTAGACATGTAACACAACATAAACCAATTATTTAAGGGTTTAGGGTTTTAGGATTCTATGTTTATGCAACGCTACCCAATTACATTTTTTTTCTCCTTTGAAACCTTTTTTTCACATCACTTCTTCCCATGATTTTATCATCTCTTTCAAAATTTGAACCCCCAGTCTAGACTAATTCTATTCTGTTTACTATTTGAAGGTACATGATCTCCTCCAACATTGGTGAAGTGGCATGTATCTTTCTGACTGCAGCCTTGGGCATTCCTGAAGGGCTGATACCAGTTCAGCTGTTGTGGGTCAACTTAGTTACAGATGGTCCTCCTGCAACTGCACTGGGATTTAACCCTCCAGATAAAGATATCATGAAGAAGCCACCTCGGAGAAGTGACGACTCACTGATCACTGCCTGGATTTTGTTCCGTTATCTGGTAAGACTTTTTGTCAACTCCACAAATCTATTCACATATTAATTCAATTTTGAGTTGAATCCAACTAATTTGGATTGATCCATTTACAACAAAATTGATTTTGATTTTGATCTGGCATAGTAGCATTTGATTAATTATGGAGCGAGTTTTGAGTTTCCAGTTCATTTGCTACTTGTCTTGAACTAGAACTATAATATAATGTTCAAATAAATGGCTGTTCAATACGATCAACCTATTCGATTCCCCGTGGATTCACAAGTTCTCGATATACTATGACTTGACTGCTTTTTTTTCATTCAGGTCATCGGGCTATATGTTGGAATTGCCACCGTCGGTGTTTTCATCATATGGTATACTTACGGATCATTCGTAGGCATTGATCTGAGCGGCGACGGGCACACTCTGGTTTCTTATTCCCAGCTCTCCAGTTGGGGCCAATGCTCGTCGTGGGATGGCTTCAAAGTCGCTCCGTTCACCGCTGGAAACCGCACTTTTTCCTTCGACGCCAATCCCTGCGATTATTTCCAGGCGGGCAAAGTCAAGGCCATGACCCTCTCGCTCTCCGTCCTGGTGGCCATTGAGATGTTCAATTCGCTCAACGCTCTGTCGGAGGACGAAAGTCTTCTCCGGATGCCGCCGTGGGTCAACCCATGGCTGCTTCTAGCTATGTCAGTCTCCTTCGGGCTGCACTTTCTGATCCTGTACGTCCCCTTTCTCGCCGAAATTTTCGGGATTGTGCCCCTCAGTTTCAACGAGTGGCTTCTTGTTCTCGCCGTTTCTTTCCCCGTGATTCTCATCGACGAGGTTCTCAAATTTGTGGGGAGGTGCACGAGCCATTCGGGTGCAGAGAAAGCCGCACAGAAACACAAGGGGGACTAGCCAATTAACCTGACCTCGTGTTTTCTCGACTAAATTTCCCTTTTCTAGAACCGGCGCTCCTCATTCTATTCTTCCCTGGTCATGGAGCAGAATATGAGGAAGGACTGAAAATGGGAGTTCTGAATTAATTTCAGGGTTGCTTATATATATATATATATATATATATATTTTAGATAAAAGTATTCTAGATTTTATATGACATTGAAACTTTAGAATGAATAATATTCTTCCAGGTATTTTTTTTAAAGCGTAATTTGATGATAGTTTAGGTTTGCTGCTGGCAGGAGATTTGAAAATCTAGGGGGCTCTCTCTGCGAAGCTTGCAATGCAGCATCATCTCTAAACTAATCATTCTTCTCACCGTACACTTATGATTTAAATTGTTTTTGCAGATTAATTTAAATTGTTCGCTCAATTTTGCAGTTTTTTTTGGTTTTATTCTTTAATTTTGAGAAAATACTTCTTATATATAGATGTGTTTTGAGAGTTGAATTATTTGGTTGGTGTGTGTGCGCGCCCGCGGGTGTGTATTTATAGGTATTTATAGGGTTAATTATTACCTGGACCTCCCCCGAGAGTTTGCATACTTACAGGATGCTTATTAGATTACTGATGTGTATCTGAAGAGGGTATTTTTGTACATGAATGCTATGAGAGGGTTCTGTAATTTCAAAAGATAAAGAACGGGTAATTATGCCAACTTAAACGAAAAGTTTGAGTAATTAATAGTTTTATTTTATAAATTATGAATTCATTAATAAAGTATATCATTTTTCTTGGAAGGATTTTTTTCAAAATATTTTGAGCTCTCTAATTGGTTTTTAGTTTTTCTTCTCAATTCATATAGAGCTCAAATATCAAACAGCGTTAAGGTTCCAGTAAAATGAATGTGAAATGATAAAAATCCCAACAAATCTTACTTATTATAATGACTGAAATTAATTTTGTGATAAAAAGGTGTGGTCTTTTCATAGTATGATATACTCTAATTTCCTGTCTTTTCTTTTATTATGTATTTTCTCTGTTATTTTTCTTTTGCATTTGCAACATTGAGCGAAACTTCATTTGTTATGTGATTCTGATGTCTGTGTAATTTCCTTAGAGGAGTCAGTTAGTTAGTCTTATTCAGAATTGATTTTTTAACTAATCTTTATTTATTTTTTTCCTTTTTTGTGTTTGTATGACAAACAACTTGCAAGTATTATTATTATTATTTTCAAAATAAAATATATATTGTTTTTAATTGTGAATACATTATAATTATTCCAACAATTTGTGGAGCTGATTCGGAAGGAACAAATCGTAACAAACATGTTAATGTGACTTTTTTTAAAAAAAAATGAAGTCGGATATATTCGACATACCCTCATACATACGCCACAATTGATCTTGGGGTGCAAGCATTGCCATCAGGAAGTACAAAAAAAATGTATGACATTTTGCCTGCATCAAAATTGTGTAAGGGGGTGATAAAGTACGGATGGTGCACTTTACTGTAAAGTGCGGTCAACCAACGGTCTCCGTGGATGCCCGCACACATCCCATAGAGTTTTGAGATGTGTTCGTTTTAAGATATGTGCGGGCATTCACACGGTTCATTGGATGCCCGGATTTTACCTTGAAGCTGAACCCCTGCAGGCCTGCACTTTACTCCTCTCGTACCCGTCAAAATTTTGCCTGCATCAAAATTTTATAAATATTATCCATATTCGAGAGATTGCACAAAGAGGCGTCCCTCAAAGGCCAAAGCATAAAGATACAATACTGTCTCAACACAGGTTTCCATGTTCTTGTAAATACATAAATTCAAAGAGTCACATAAAATTGGTGCACACTAAAGACTCATCTTCCCTTATCATAATAGGTAAATATTTATCAGGACAATTTTTTTTTGACAAAAAAGGAAGAAAATATGTTAATATTAGAACACCAAATATCATTATTCCTAGTATTTTTGATATTTGCAGACCATAAAAATTTCAATTTTGAGGGTGATAATAGTTAAAAAAAGTACAGTCAAACCTCATCAATCATCACCGGACTTTTGGCACTTTGCACTTTCCAATAGGGGGGGGGGGGGGGGGGGGGGGGGTTGACACTTTGCACACTAAAGATTTAGTTTTGACACTTTGCACACTAAAGATTTAGTTTTGACACTTTGCACACTAAAGATTTAGTTTTGACACTTTGCACACTAAAGATTTAGTTTTGACACTTTGCACACTAAAGATTTAGTTTTGACACTTTGCACACTAAAGATTTAGTTTTGACACTTTGCACCCTCCAAATCTATTAATTTGGCAATTTGCACCCTAGCTTACTTTTCTTATTATTTCTTGATTTTAAATGTGAAATAGAAAGGGTATTTTGATCATACTATTTCAATAGCCATTTATTTTCTATAATCATACTATTTATAATCATTGATTTACATCACTTAGAAATTTTCTTACTAGCTCTTTTTGTTTTTTTTTCTTATTTTTTATTATTAGCATGCCTCCACAAATCATTATTATTTTTTTAAAAAACTAATTTCTGCTTATTAATTGAAAAAAAAGGTAGTTCTATTTTTACATACATTTGCGTTAAAATTATTTGGAGAAGTGATTATTGACAATAAAGTAAGTTAGGATCCACCACAAAGTAAATTTGCTAACAACTTTTAATCAAAATGTGTCTTCTCCATAGCTCTTTGAATCCACATGACCGAAATGACCCAGAAGAATGTATCCTTATAGAAAAGATAGCTCGGCCTAACGTCGCCGCTCGACCTAATGTCGCCACTTTGCTTGCAAGCGGACGCAACCCGCCTAGATGAGCCTTGCTGCGGGCTGTGTCCGTAGCGACGCATCGCGTACGGGCGAACCGATTCGAATTTCGGCCCCTCCCGACGAATATTGCCGCCCACGACCAATGTCATTGGTTTGTGGGTGAAATCCGCTAGGTTGCGGGCGTAGCCCTCAACGCCGCATCAAGAATGACAAAGCTTATTTTATATAAGTTAATTAATGTTATTATATGTATATTTAATCATTTAATAAAAACCATCATTAAATTTGTTTAGTCATGATTTAGCCAAGAATCATGGTGTGGGTGCACCAATAACTAAACCGCAAGAAATGTTCATTCTTCTAAGCAGCAATTAGTTCATAGATTTACCAATAAGTGAACCATAACCAATTAATTCTTGGTGTATAAATTGGTAATCATGGAGAAATTAGTTGGTAGATTTACTAAACCATGATTAACTAAGCTGATTTTATATACATATAATTAATGTTATTATATGTATATAAATTGGTTAATTAATGTTATCCCACAAACAATGATCATTGTGTGGAGCACCATTAATTTGAGGTATGACAAACCACACCTTCAGATTATTTTAGACACACCTGCTACACCTGCAGATTATTATAGGAAATAAATGACTATTGAAATAGTATAATCGAAATATCCTTCCTATTTCAGATTTAAAATCAAGAAATAATAAGAAAAATAAAGTAGAGTGCAAAATGTTAAATTAATAGGTTTGGAGGGTGCAAAGTGCCAAAACTAAATCTCTATGTTACAAAGTGCCAACCCCCCTATTTTGAGTGTGCAAAGTGCCAAATAACCGTCATCACCATTAAACATGGGAGTTGTTAAAAGCACCGCAGTTTTGGCTAGCCGCACCGCAGTTTCTCCTAATTTTTTGAGACTTTTGGAAATACGCCATGTACATGCATTTTTATAAAAGTGTTCAACACAAAAGTTGGAGATCTACAACTTTTGTGTTGAACACTTTTCCTAAAAATGCATGTACAAGGCGTATTTCTAAAAACCACAAAATCTGGACGTATTTCTAAAGTAAGCCTTGTACATACATTTTTAGTAAAGTGTTCAACAAATAATTTTCCCAAAAATACATATAAAAAATGTATTTCCAAAAGATACGAAAAATTAGAAGAAAGTGTGATACTCTTAGCCAAAACTGCGGTGTCATAACAATTCCCTAATAAAACATTTCAGCTGCAAGCTGTAGTTTTTGAAATTGTCAGCTGGCATTCTTTAGTTGCCATTTGGAAGAGGAAGGAGAAGGAGGAGCAGGCGTTGTCATTATCCTCCTCAATCCTCCACAGGCCAACAAAAGCTGAAGCCGCAATCTCTCTTCCTCCCTTTCCGCCATTAACGCTCGTTTTCTCTGATCTCAAGCTCAAAATTTTCACCAAATCTCACTGCCCCTTTTGCAGGTGGAACGACGCCATCATCATCATCATCAGCTCCGACGTTATCCTCCCCGTCCAATTATCCATTAGGTTAATTATCCGGTTCTTTGTTCTTTAAGGCCAATTCACCTTCTTCGCTTAGGGTTTATGGGTTCAATTTGCGCCGGCGTTGGATCCGCCCTTTCCTTCGTGCTGCTCGCCTCATCCCTTCTCCACGCCCGCATCGCCTTCAACCCCGACGACAACTACCTAATAGACTGCGGTTCCGCCACCAATACTTCAATCGGCGGCAGAGTTTTCCGGTCCGATTTCTACTACATTTCAAACCCATCAATCCCCAACAGCGTCTTCGCAAGCGTCATGTCCTTATACATTTCTTCATCCTTCAACAGCTCCGCCCTCTACGAGACCGCTCGAATCATCCTCGCCCCATTTTCCTACTCCTTCCCCATTCTCAGCCATGGCCGGCATCTCCTTCGCCTCCACTTCTTCCCCTTCACATTCAACCAGTATGTTCTCACGACGGCGAGCTTCGCCGTCTCGACCCAGGATTTCGTTCTCCTCAGCGATTTTCAACTGCTTAACAGCTCCGCTGCTGTGTTCAAAGAGTTTCTTCTGAACATAACCACTGATTTCCTCACTCTCACTTTCACTCCGCTGGGAAGCTCTTCGCTCGCCTTTGTGAATGCAATTGAAGTGGTTTCGGCTCCCGATGATTTGATCGCCGACAATGTTCCGGCGTTGAATCCTCCCGGAATGTATGCCGGATTGTCGCGCAGAGTTCTGGAGACGGTTTATAGAGTGAACATGGGGGGTTCAGAGGTTCTTCCTGATGAAGATGCCCTGTGGAGAACCTGGATTGCTGATGAAGACTTCCTTGTTAATGGAAATTTTGCTCAATTTGTCAGCTCCGGTGAGACAATTGACGGCGGAGCGAGCGGAGAAATCGCTCCGGCTTCAGTATACAGCACTGGGACGGAATCTGTGGCATCAAAATCATCTCCTCCAATCTCGAATTTGACATGGAAATTCAGTGTTGATGTGAATTCTTCCTTCATGATTCGGCTGCATTTCTGCAACATTGTTTCGGAGAAACTCTACTTCGATGTGTACATCAATGATCTTTTGGCTATCAAGGATCTGAATCTGTCGGCGAGAGCTCGTGCCGCTCCATTTTATGCGGATTTTGTAGCGGGGGTTAGCGATGGTTCCGGCGAAATTCGTGTCAGCATCGGCCCTTCTTCTTCTTCGACGGGGAATGTCTCCGCTGGCGGCATGCTGAATGGTCTTGAGATCATGAGCGTGAAGCTCTCTTCAGGCAGTTCTAACGGTAACATTGCCAGATTTTCAAATAATTTGTACGAGAAGAAGCTCAGTATTATATTGGGTTCACTGATTGGAGCGCTTCTTCTTGTCATAGCAACTGTTTTTCTTTGCGTGTTGCTCAAAAAGAGAAGAAAGATGTGAATTTTGGCTCAGCAAGAATCATTCTTTGTGAGAATTATTTCATGTTGAGGGTTGCAGATATCATATCTTGCAGGAGCATACCAACTCTGGGGAATTTTTTCGTACGTTACTCTTGATGGGGTTTCCCCAGAATTTTTTGAGTCAAGCCGGGGAAGTTTGCTGCATGGACTCGGGGGAAAACCAAACCGGCCAGGCGAGCTGCGCCCGCGGAAAGCTACACTCACTTGAAAAGTCCTGAAAGCATGCACCCTTAGAGGGAGTCAAGCCCGGCCAACACGCGCTGAAGTGCCCCGCACGGACTGCGCGCGCCCACGGCCGCACATGGCTGCGTGACCGCACAGGGCCATGCATCGCGTGGGCTATGCGCGCCCGCCCCCGCGGGCCGCGCAACTCGCGGCCTTGGACCGCACATGGCCCCGCGACCGCGCAGCCGTACAAGACTGCGCACAGCGCACGGCCAGTGACCGCGCATAGCTGCGTGGTCATGCGGCCATGCAGGGCCGCGCCCTGCGCGCTCCCTACATACGGCCGCACAAGGCAGCGCCCAGCACGCGTGCGCCATGCGCACGCGCGCGTGCCGGCGGCATCCGCCGCCGTCGGCGAGCCCCAGCCTCCCCCTTTGCCGTCGGCCGCCTCCGGCCGCTGCCGCCGCCTCCGGGCACTCTGCCCGGGCCGCCCGAACTGCCTGGTGGTAAGGGGGCACTTCCGTCATTTAGTTAATTTTGGTGATCCAGGTGACTGAGCCGGAGCGACGCCATTCGCTAGAACAAATCACTCCCCGACATAATTACTAACGCGTCCCTCCAAAAAACTATAAATAGGTCCCCAGACCTTCATTTCAAGCCAAAAAACTTCAGAGGCAAGAGAGAGCTCTGAGGTTTTCCTGCGAGATTGTGAACTTAGGCCGATTCTCCGCTCAGGAATTCGCCCTGCTCTTCTCCTTGCGCCACAGACTCCTCACACCTTAAGTGATGTCAACCACCTCCGCGGGAGCGCTCCCATCTCAGCTCCGCATCAACGAGAGTGCTAGCTCCAGTCTTCTCTTTGTGTTACGGCTCCCTCACACCTCAAGTGACGTCAACCGCCTCCGCGAGAGCATTCCCATCTAGGCTCTGCGTCAACGAGAAACCTTCAGAAGCTCCGTGGACTAAGAATATTTTCTAGTCGGAACGCTCCCACCAAGGTTCCGCAAGCTCAGTGCCGTCTCAAGGGCAGAGCGCTTCCATCGAGGCTCTGAAGACTTAGTTGTTTTTTCTCATTTATCGTACTTGTAACAGAGTAGTAGTCTGTCACCCTCAGAGATCAAACCAATCCTTGTAACACTCCAAGAAGCTAGTGGATTTGGGCTCGGCACAGTTTCAGGCACGTGGTTTTTCATCATTTCCGGGTTTTTCACGTCAAAAACGTCATTTGTTCATTGCTCTGATTTTCTTTAACTGATTGTGCGTCCGACTCAATTTCGAGCTAAGGCGGTCTGATTCTCTAGACCGGGAAAAAAGCCGGGTGACCCGCAACAATTTGGCGCTGTCTGTGGGAAAGTGTTCCCAAAAGCTTTGACAAATTTCAAAATCGTAACACCAGCGACAATGACAAAAGGAGACGCACACACAACAAAATGTGCGACTTGCAAGGGATCTCACTATCAAGCCTCAAGCAACTCACCCGCCGGCAATATGTCGCAGCTCGAGGGGATAAACACCACACTAACATCCTCTGGGAAAGAACGGATGCAGCATCAGGGCCCGACACTCGCCCCACCAAGAGACTTAGAGACTTCTAAGTCCCAGAGGGCATATATCACGAAGACAAACTCTCCATCATTACCTTCAAGTCATGGCTTGCTTAGCGGAGTGATCCACGCCACGTGTCGTGCATGGACTCGAGGAACACCGGCCGTGGGAGGCATCACTCCCAACAAAACACTTCATCACCGCAAGTAAGGGAGGAAGAAGGAAAAGAACCTGAGTCCAACATCCGGAGAAGGAGCCAGACACAATGCGTGCCTCGGTGAAACCTCACAACCTGGAAAACAACCACACAATTCATATTCCACTACGTTCAATACTTCTCATGCGGAAGCTCCGCGCGCCAAAATAGCCACCACCAACTCTCCCGCAGACAACGCCTTGCTTCAGGGAAGGTCCACCGTCACCGCGTCCCCAACATCAGGGTAAGAATGCAAGCGCCTGTTAAGGGAGCACCGCGCTAGGGCGCTCACCTTGCTAGGGAGCTTGAGGGATCATCGCGCTTCCAGCGCGGATATCTCTCCTGAAGTTCAACCCCCGCAGGTACCGAGCCGGATAATGCCTGAAGGCACAGTTCGCTCCAAGGATCCTGTCATAGACGAATAATCTGACACTGACAGCTCCACCCATCCCGCAATCGCTAAGGAACTTCCCCGGCGTTCGCATGAAAGCTTTCATACAATGAAGGAGGCCATCGCTCTGACCGATAGAGGACTCACCCGCGAGGAAGTAAGGCGTGTGATCAAAAAGGAGTGTGGACGCGGGGGGAACCAAGACGCAAACGCGCGGCACCCCATCAACCTCATCTCCCCGCTAGCTCCATCGGTCTTGGCATATCCCGCTCCGCCGGAGATTGAGTTCCTCAGCTTTGAGATATTTAACGGGAAAGGTCTCTAGAGCACATAAGGCACTTTGTGAACGCCATGCGCATGTACAATGCCCCGACCCTCTCCAATGTCTAGCGTTCCCAACAACTTTGAAAGGAGAGGCTCACACCTGATTCAGCTCCCTAAAGGAGAGGGAAAACAAGAACTTCGCCGAATTAACTCAGCTTTTTACGGATCAGTTCATCGCCAACCAGCGGATCGTTCGAGACCCCTCACACCTCGCAGGAATCCGACAGGCCGAGGGAGAACCACTCAAAGATTTCTTTTGTCACTTCACCGGAGAGGCACGACTGATTCCGGGGGTTAGCCCCGAGTTCCTACGCGGAACCTTCCTCAAAGGGCTCCGACTAGGAAAATTCCACTCCATGTTGATCCATGTTGATGAGCGAAATACTGTCTAGCTATCGTGACCTCATTCATCGAGTCAATGATCAAATCACAGCGGACGAAACAATCAAAGTGCATCTGCTACAGTTCGAAGGAAGATTAAAAAGGAAGAGGGATCGGGAATCGCTGCCAAGTCCCAGGGGAAGCCGCGAGAGCCACGGAAACTCCTGCCGAATCGGGGGGCACCACCATGATAAAGCCTTAGCTCCCCTCAACACTTCGCGAGTACTGCTCACCATCCGCGATCATCCCTGCCTTCAGAGGCCAAGGGATCTCGCTCCCAACTCGGAGATCAATCCTAGTACCGTGACTTTCACCAAGGACGCTGGCATAACACAGAGAGTTGCGCGCGATTGGAGACAAAAATTGAACTGTTTCTTCGTCTGAGACTCCTTGAAAATTTTTTACATGACAAGAACCATGAATCAACATATCTAGAGTAAGCCCGCATGGGGGCAAGCCCCAGGACGACTATCCTAATGGAGAACTTATTCTCAGTCTGTAAGATTACTAGAGTCCTGCACTACCGTCCAAATGTCCGTGTGTATTCCTCTGAACCTATTGCGCAAGCATCACCTTTGAGTGAATGATTGCGCACTAGTCTCAGAGAACTCTCTAAAATATGTGAAACCGTATTCCCACAAATTGACTCGAAAAGACCATTTTGGCGGCTACAATTCTTATCACTTGATTTCATGGATTTACTACTTAAATAGGATGAAAGCTTGTAAATAAAATGATGAAATAACTTCTATTTGAGAAGTTATCGCACTCCCATACTTGAACTTTTGCTAGTCCCTAGCAAAAATGAATTAAAGCCCCAAATTAGGGAAAAGAATAACCATCAAGATATTAATTTAAATGACCCTTCATTTCAATTTACTCAAAAATTGCTAATTCAAGAATTTCACTTCTGCCAATTGGTAAACATATCAATCATTTAAGATTTCAAACAATCACTCATCAATTAGTTTGATAGACGATAAAGCTCAATTATGATTTCTAGTGAGTGTGTGCTATTCCAAAGAATCATTTACTTTCTTGCAACTTCTTCTCACTGGCCTTCCACAACATTAGGCTAAGGTAGAAACATAAACCAAAGTTGTGACTTAGCTTCCACAAAAGTTTGGAGTTCAAGGGAGAGAAAGTCATAAGTGCCAACAAAATTGAGGTTTTTGGCTTGATTAAAATTGAATGACTGGAAATTGGATAGAGGACATGTATTTCCCTGAATATTTTATCAAAGAGACTTTCCAAATTATGGGGTGTACAAATATCTTTTCTTTGCTACTTGCCATAGTAGGTATCATTCCAAGAGTGTGTAAACACTTTTAGGCCCATATCACTATGTCAATACACATTTTTATTTTTCTTTTTACTTGCCATAGTAGGGATCATTCCAAGAGTGTGTAAACACACTTAGGCCCATATCACTATGTCAATTCATTTTTTTTACACACCCATAAATAAGAGATAAACCAAAGCAGGGAACTTTTTGCGTGGAATAGTAGGTATCAAAAATGACAAGACAATCTCAAAAGAGTTGGTAGATGATATAAAAGGTTGCCTTATTTCTTCCTCCACTTAATTACCAAAACCCACGTCTTAGCGTCCATCATCACCTTAATTCTTGTTTTACCTGTCGCCATTATTTTTGAAAAGCCAGCAAAAATATGTTGACAGAGGTCAACTTTCTAAGGAATATTGTGAATGGATAGAAATTTATAAAAGAGCTTTAACATATCTTATTATTTTTAAGTTCCAAGTTTAAAATCTTTAAGATTGATAAAACCACCATTCAATTAAATATGAAATTTTTAATAGCAAAAATTGATTAATACTAGGCATAAGGATACTCAATCTAACAGGATGACGAGTTATTCTCTATCCCAAATAATAGAGGTGAACCCACCCCCACACTTAAACTTTGCTAGACCCTAGCAATTTGTTCAAATAAAAAAAAACTATCAATCAACCATTTTAACAAATCAGGGAAAACATTCAAACAAAGAGAAAATCAACTTAAGACAAAATCAAGTTCATAAGATAAAATTAATACTCCCCTGGAGTCATCTTCTGACTCATTGATGCAACCGTATTGCCCTCTCTTGGTATGAGATTGGCCTCCTTGGTTGTTTTGCCCTATCTACCATGCCTCAAATATATGCATATTTTATGCAAGGTTAAATCATAAAATATATTTTGACCATATCAATTTAGAGCAACATGAACAACCACAGTTAGCATCGTCCAACAAAAATCAAAACAATCAACAACAATTGGTTCACAAAACACCACATAACCAAAATAGTCAGCGATTTTAATACTATTATTAAAGTTCATCAATCATTACGGTCGTCTGCTCCGCCGATGTCTTCGGTTGGATCAACAACCTCTCCATCCGAGTCCAGAAAGTAGCCAATGCTGTTGAACCTGTTCTTCCAAGTTGATGTATCTTCAGTGACCGGGATCTTGGACTTCTTCAACAACTTAACCTGGTTGTGATGCAGCGCGTCCAATTTTGATTCAAAATACAGATGCTAGGCTCGCTGATAGTTCTTTATATATTCCAGATTAGCCATAATGACTTTCTTTTCATCTTGATTAAACACACCAGCGGCTGGCTGCATGGAAGGGGGCGTAGGAGCTCCTATGCCTGCGTCCCCCTGAACTGAGGGGTATCACTAGCAGATTCTGGGACTTTATGTTCATAGCAATTACCGCATCCGTAATATGCCGGCCAACCTTTGTCTCAACATCGTCCTCCATCGCTTCTACCCCTTCTACTCTACAAAGCTCAGTGATCAAAGTGGGAAACCAGAGCTGTTGCACATTTGCCTCCTTGATCTTAATGTTTATTTGCTTTGAGATGATCTTTCCTATGTTAATGCCAATCCCTTTTAAGATTTTGAACAAGAGGGTTACCTTAGTTAAGGATGTAGTGTTGGAATGCTTGGTTGGCATCAAGCTTGCATTAAGGAAATATAACCAAACCTTAGCTTATCTACTTAAGCTAGTGGACTTTAGAGTGTAGGTGCTTTTGTTAGCCCATTCTACCTTGATGTTATGACAGATAGCGACAACCATTTCTTCGGGGGTTGCAGGAGTAATGACCCCATCTTCTTCCTTCGTTTCTGGGGTAGGAAAATTGAAGTACGCATTGATCCTCTCAGCCGAAGCATCAATTTGCTTGCCCCGTACTAAAACAGAGTTCCCCTCTGACATTCGGGTGTACAACCCCGTATCCGCCGAGTGGGCCCACGGAGGCCAGACCGGACCGGTCCAGACCGCCTCGCGGCCGGGCAGGGTTCACTGCCGAGCTCGGACTCGGTAGATCGTCGTACCGAGCTCGGGGATCGTCGGGCCGAGCTCAGGGTCTCGCCAGCCGAGCCCGCACTCGCCGAAGCGGAGCTGCTCGCCAGCCGAGCCCGCACTCGCCGAAGCGGAGCTGCTCGCCAGCCGAGCCCGCACTCGCCGAAGCAGAGCTGCTCGCCAGCCGAGCCTGCACTCGCCGAAGAGGAGCTGCTCGCCAGTGGCCATCCCGCCCCAGGTGGTTTGCCCCTGGCCCCTCATAACAGCGGAGTTTGGCTGTTGGCAGACCAGCCCAAGGGGGCTTTCAGTAATTTCAGACCAGCAGAGGTAGGCTTTTTGCAGGCCGTTTTCAGTTCTCTATAAATAGGACCCAAGGGGTATCTCAGAAGGCACGCTTACGAATTCTCAGGCCACCTAGCGCTTTCTGAGGTACCTTAGCCCGACAATCGGCTAAGGAGGGGAAGCGCTCTAAGATCTTCCGGGTGCATGGTGGGACCTCCCCACCGGGCCCTTGGTCTAGTCCTTGGTTCTTCACTTTCTTGTCATTTTCTTGCAGGAGCGAAGTAGGTGCGCGACCGCCCCTTCCCCGAGGGTCGAACTCCACAGAGACCGGTTTTCCGGTTTCAACATTTTGGTGCGGTGAGCGTGGAGCGTGGTCAGCAGAGAAAATCTTCTGCAGGTTCGATGACCGGAGAAGAAGGACAAGGATCAGGCAGGGGCAGCTCGCCACCCCCTCCCCCGCCCCCGGCGACGGGTGTGCCAGCAGAGCTTAGGGAAGAGATCCTCGGGCTCGTCAGGACCGCACTCAGCATGCGGGCTGAGAGTGCGACACCAGCAGTCCCGGTGGTCGCCGCTCCCACGCTCGGCGACGACGCGCCGCTCAGGCGACCAGGGAAGGAACCCGCCGAGAGGGGCGAGCGCGAGTTCCAGGGGCGAGTCCTATTCCCCGGCTCGGCTGCCGAGTACCACTTCGGCGAGACAGCAGGGGGGAGTTCCCATCTCGCCCGGCTGAGGGGGGGAGCCCCTTCAGCGAGTTCGTCTCTTCAGCCCCAGTTCCAGAGGGGTTCCGTGAGCCGGAGATGTCCTATTACTCCGGAAGGGGGGACCCAGTCCACCACATCCAGTGGTTTGAGGACATGGTCTCTATCCGACAGATGTCGGATGGCTTTAAGTGCCGACTCTTCGCCATCACCCTCAGGGAGAAGGCGAGAGATTGGTTTCATCAACTCCCGACCGGGTCCGTCTACTGCTTTGAGGACCTGAGACGGAGGTTCATGCTGAGATTCACCACCTCCAAGAAGAGGAAGAAGGAGGCGGAGTCTTTGTTCCGCGTCAAGCAGAGGGTGGGGGAAACTTTGGGAAGCTATCTGGACAGGTTCCAGGAGGAACTGTCCCAAGTCCAGGAGATGTCGGGACGCACCATGATGGTGGCCTTCACCCTGGGTCTCCAGTCCGGGTTCTTCGCGATGGAGTTGAAGAGATCACCTCCAGTGTCTTTTGAGGCACTCTTGGAGAGGGCGGCCAGAGAAGCTGATATGGAGGCAGCGCACCCGGAGTTTGCGCGGAGGTTGGCCAAGTGGGCCATAGAGGAGGATAGGCCAGGGGGGCGAGCTCAGGAGGAGAGGAGGGCTGAGCCTCGGTAGAGGGAGCAGCCACCGCAGCAGCCACAACCCCGGTGGGGGCGTCCGGATCAGACCCACCGTTTGGGATGGAGACCGGAGTGGCAGGATCAAGCACCGCGGAGGGGTTATCAGGGAGGGGATAACCGCCAGGGGGGTCGGGGACAGTTCAACCCCCAGGGAGGTAGGCAGGGCCAAAGGCCCCCTCTCCCCGACCAGGAGGAGGCAATGGCAATCGCCATGAGAGGGAGAAGGAGAGGGTAGTTGAGGAGAAGGAGGGAGGTCAGGGTAGACCTGCCCTATTGTGATTTCCATCAAGAAGAAGGGCACCTCACGTCCACGTGCCCGGAGTTCCTCGAAATGAGAGGGAACAGGGAGCAATAACCGCGAAATCACCAGGAAGTTCGGATAGAGGAAATCCGGCCTCGGGTGGAGGAGGATCGGTGTGAGGACCGGGTTGATTTAGGCACCCGATATAGGATTGGAGCAATCCACGGTGGGGCGGGGATCGAGGCTTCCCGAAAGTCAAGCCTCCACACCATGTACCATAGGAGCGTCGGCTCCACGTCTCAGTCCCCGCCTCCGGACGAGAAAATCACCTTCTCTAGGGAGGATATGCCAGGTCACGAGGACCCCTTTTGCGATGCGCTGGTCATCCAGACAGCCATCGAGGATTTTACTGTCTCCCGGATTCTCGTCGACAACGGGAGCTCAGTCAATGTCATCTTCAAGAGAGCGTTCGACTCAATGAAAGTAGAGGCCAGAAGGGTGTTGGCCTCGGACGGACCCCTGTTCGGCTTCTCAGGAGAAAGGAAAGAGGTCGAGGGAGGAGTAGGACTCCACGTCACTCTGGGGGGCAGTCCCGTAACTGCAAGTTCGTCATCGTAGATCCCCCAGCAGTTACAGCGCCATCTTCGGAAGACCCCTCATCAACACCTTTCGCTGCGTTCCCTCATCCTTCCACCAGTGCCTAAAGTTCAACGTCGAGGGGGTCCAGATCCGGATCCGCGGAGACCCTAAGGAGGCAAGGGAGTGCTACATCTCAGCAGTAAACTCCATCTCTTGGTAGGAGGGGGCCGAGGAGATGGGGCGGAGGTTGGAGGAGGGGGAGCAGGAAGCTGGCGGGGGAGAGATGAAGGTGGAGGGGCACCGCACCCAGGCAGGGGTCGCCGAAGAGGCCCGAGAGCCGGTCGAGCCAATGATCGTGGAGGAAGCTGGGGAAGAAATCCTCGCCCTCGGAGGGGAAGGTACCGAGGAATGGGGAGAGCAGTCTCGTCTGGAGGCAGCGGAGGAGGTGGTGGAGATGGAGGTTCTCACCATCGGGGGCAGGATGGAGAAGGTCCGCATCAGCGGAGGATTGACCCCGGAGGCTCAAGGCAGGATGTTGGAGTGCATCCAGAAGAATGTGGACGTCTTCGCCTGGAATGTTGCGGAGATGCCAGGGATCGACTCCAACGTGGCCTGCCATCGCCTCAACCTGGATCCAGAGGCTCGCCCCATCCAGCAGAAGAAGAGGTCCATCGCGGACAAGCTCGCCGAGCCGATCAGGGAGGAAGTCGCCAAGCTCCTTGAGGCTGGCTTTGTATCCGAAATCCAATACCCCGACTGGGTCTCCAACGTTGTAATGGTTAAAAAAGGGGACGGCCGGTGGAGGATGTGTATTGACTTTTCTCTCCTTAATAAATCATGCCCAAAAGATTGTTATCCTTTGCCTCGGATCGACGCGCTGGTTGACTCAGCCGTCGGTTTCCCTGTAATGAGTTTTCTGGATGCTTTTTCAGGATATCACCAAATTAGAATGCACCCCCCCGACGTCAAAGATGTCTCATTCATCACAGGGGAAGGATGCTACTGCTATAAAATGATGCCCTTCGGGCTAAAGAATGCGGGGGCTACCTACCAGAAAATGATGGACATGGTCTTCCGGGAGCAGAGGGGAAGAAATTTGGAGGTGTACGTGGACGACCTCATGATCAAAAGTCTGGACGTCGATTCCCACCTCCGGGACTTGGAGGAGACTTCCGCTACCCTCTGCAAATATAAGATGAGGCTGAACCCCTTGAAATGCACTTTCGGGGCAAGCAGGGGGAAGTTCCTGGGGCATCTCCTCACCCCAGCCGGAGTGGAGCCTAACCCGGATAAGGTAAGGGCAATTATGGAACTAAGGTCACCACGAAATACTAAAGAGGTACAGCGGTTGACATGGAAGCTAGCAGGGTTAAGCAAGTTCCTCTCTCGGGCCGGAGAGAGGTGCTCCTCTTTTTTCAAAACCTTGAGAGGGGATCGGAAGTTTGAATGGACCTCAGAGTGCGAGGAGGCGTTCCAGGCCTTAAAGAAACAGCTAACTCAGGCTCCCCTGCTCCAAGGGCCCAAAGGGGGGGAGGACCTGTTTTTGTACTTGGGGGTCGGGGCGGAGGGCTTGAGCTCGGTTTTAGTTCGGGAAGAAGGGAAGAAGCAACTCCCCATTTATTATGTGAGTTGTGTATTGAGGAAGGCCGAGCTTCGGTATCCCATCTTGGAAAAGCTGGCCTTCGCCCTGGTCATCTCGGCCCGGAGGCTCCGACCCTATTTTCAGGCACACTCGATCCGAGTGGTGATTGACCACCCCCTCCGCAGCATCTTCGAGGGGGTGGAGCATTCAGGCAGGTTGGCCAAGTGGTCGGTGGAACTGAGCGAGTTCGACATCTCCTTCGTTCCCCGCCTCTCAATCAAGGCCCAAGCTATGGCTGATTTCTTAGCAGATTATGTGGTTGAGGCGGCGGAGGAGCAACTCACTCGTCCGGTCCCTTGGAAGTCGTGGTGGACGGTGCCTCGGGGAGACATTCTTTGGGGGTTGGAGTCATCTTGGAAAGCCCTCAGGGGATAAGAATCGAACAAACCGTGGTGGTGCATTTCCCTATCACCAATAATCAAGCCGAGTACGAAGCTGTAATCGCAGGTCTGCGCCTGCCAAGGGAGTTAGGAGTGCATGACGTGGAAGTCCTCACTGACTCCATGGTGGTGGCTTCCCAGATCAATGGGGAGTTCGAGGTAAGGGAGCCCACCCTGCAGCTCTACCTGGCAAAGGCAAAGAGAATTATAGGGGCCTTCCAGACCTTCTCCATCAGGCACGTGTCTCGAGAGGAAAATGAGCAGGCAGGCCAGCTGGCAAAGCACGGCCCCAGGGTGGGGGGGACCATCACAGATCTCTTCCGACCCTCCATCGAGGAGGGGGAGCTAATGGAGGTGGAGTAGCATCCCTCATGGATGGACCCCTTCGTCACTTTTCTATCCACAGGAGAGTATCCGGAGGGGATGGATCGTAGGGGGCTCAAGCACAAGGCAGCATACTACCTCCTGCGCGAGGGGGAGTTATACCGCAAGACCCTCTCAGGGATGCTAGCCCGTTGCGTGGCTGAAAGGGAGGTACATAAAATCTTGGAGGAGGTCCATTCCGACGAGTGCGGAAACCACTCGGGGAACCGGACCTTAGAAGGGAGGATCATCAGGCAAGGGTACTTCTGGCCTACCCTCGGTCAAGATGCAACTGAATTCGTAAAAAAATGTCATAAGTGTCAGCTCTATGCTCCACTCCAGTTACAGCCGGCTCAGAGGCTAAGGAGCATCATGGCACCATGGCCCTTCGCCATATGGGGCTTGGATCTCGTGGGACCTTTTCCTCAGGACAGCGGGCAGAGAAGATTTTTGCTGGTCATGATCGATTATTTCTCTAAGTGGTTGGAGGTGAAGGCTCTAGCCAAGGTAACCTCCCAAGTGATCAGGAATTTTATCTGGGGGGAGATCATCTGCAGGCACGGGCTACCACAGGCAATCGTCACGGACAACGGGCCTCAGTTCGCCAGCGCGGAGTTCATCCGCTTTTGCGAACAGCTGGGAATTGACCTTCGGTTCGCCTCTGTCCACCACCCCAGGAGCAACGGGCAGGTGGAGGCGGCCAACAAAATAATCGTGAACCTATTGAAAAAGAAAGTGGAAAATCTGAGGGGAAGCTGGGTGGAGCAACTCCCTTCAGTCCTTTGGGCCCTTAGGACCACCCCCAATACGGCCACGGGAGAGACGCCCTTTAAACTTTCTCATGGCTGCGAAGCCGTTCTACCCATCGAGTTCGAGGTCAGGACACCCCGGGTTGCCGAGGCAGAGGCTGCAAGGGAAGGGTGGAGATCAGAAAATGAGGAGGAGCTCCGACTCTCCCTTGATATTATCGAGGAGTTACGCGACTTGTCCACCGTCAGGCAGGAATAGGTCAAGCGGAGGATGGCCAAGTACTTCAACAAGCACGTCCGAGTCAAGCAGTTCGCGGAAGGGGACCTTATCCTGAAAAAAGTGGATGCGGCAGGAAGATCGGCCGCTGTGGGGAAACTCCATCCCAATTGGGAGGGCCCCTACATTGTACAGGAGACCTTAAAATCAGGGGGGTATCGCCTCCAGGATGTAAAAGGGGATACCCTCAGCCATACTTGGAATGACGATGATCTAAAACATTTTTACCCTTGAAAATATTGTAGGTATTCTTATTCCATGAATCAAAATGAATCTCATCACCGAGTCTCGTGCTTTTGCAAAACTATAATGGTAGGACGATTCGTGATTCGGATCCCGGGATAGGCAAATGTTTCTAAGTCTTCTCGCTCTGGGGTTAGGTCTCGTCGCTCCCCTGCCAGGCTTCCACCTAGCTGGCACGGCTGAGTCTCGATGGACATCGCTATGACCCTAGGGCTGAGCCCGGAGGATGTTCAACACCCGCCCTCAGGCTCTCACCTAGCTGACTGGCCTGGTGGTAGCACCCGGGATAGGCAAATGTTTCTAAGTCTTCTCGCTCTGGGGTTAGGTCTCGTCGCTCCCCTGCCAGGCTTCCACCTAGCTGGCACGGCTGAGTCTCGATGGACATCGCTATGACCCTGGGGCTGAGCCTGGAGGATGTTCAACACCCGCCCTCAGGCTCTCACCTAGCTGACTGGCCTGGTGGTAGCACCCGGGATAGGCAAATGCTTCTAAGTCTTCTCGCTCTGGGGTTAGGTCTCGTCGCTCCCCTGCCAGGCTTCCACCTAGCTGGCACGGCTGAGTCTCGATGGACATCGCTATGACCCTGGGGCTGAGCCCGGAGGATGTTCAACACCCACCCTCAGGCTCTCACCTAGCTGACTGGCCTGGTGGTAGCACCGCAGATAGGCAAATGTTTCTAAGTCTTCTCGTTCTGGGGTTAGGTCTCGTCGCTCCCCTGCCAGGCTTCCACCTAGCTGGCATGGCTGAGTCTCGATGGACATCGCTATGACCCTGGGGCTGAGCCTGGAGGATGTTCAACACCCGCCCTCAGGCTCTCACCTAGCTGACTGGCCTGGTGGTAGCACCCGGGATAGGCAAATGTTTCTAAGTCTTCTCGCTCTGGGGTTAGGTCTCGTCGCTCCCCTGCCAGGCTTCCACCTAGCTGGCACGGCTGAGTCTCGATGGACATCGCTATGACCCTAGGGCTGAGCCCGGAGGATGTTCAACACCCGCCCTCAGGCTCTCACCTAGCTGACTGGCCCGGTGGTAGCACCCGGGATAGGCAAATATTTCTAAGTCTCCTCGCTCTGGGGTTAGGTCTCGTCGCTCCCCTGCCAGGCTTCCACCTAGCTGGCACGGCAGAGTCTCGATGGACATCGCTATGACCCTGGGGCTGAGCCCGGAGGATGTTCAACACCCGCCCTCAGGCTCTCACCTAGCTGACTGGCCTGGTGGTAGCACCCGGGATAGGCAAATATTTCTGAGTCTTCTCGCTCTGGGTTTAGGTCTCGTCGCTCCCCAGCCAGGCTTCCACTTAGCTGGCATGGCTGAGTCTCGGTGGACATCGCTATGACCCTGGGGCTGAGCCCGGAGGATGTTCAACACCCGCCCTCAGGCTCTCATCTAGCTGACTGGCCCGGTGGTAGCACCCGGGGTAGGCAAATGTTTCTAGGTCTTCTCGCTCTGGGGTTAGGTCCCGTCGCTCCCCTGCCAAGCTCCCACCTAATTGGCACGACTGAGTGGACCTGAGAAAAGCCCCAGGGGCGAGCTCGTCAGCCAAGACAGCGAGTTCGGGATATTCCGCCTCCCCTCAGCTCGCCACCCGGAAGGTCATGGTCCCATCTTGGATGCAGGGGTAGAATAGTTCTCTCATGCGAGTCCGACCTCGCCACGAGCACCGGTAACATCAGCCAGTCCAGCTACGGTCGGCGCCTAGGATCTCGCCGCAAGTGCTCTCCCTAGTTCAAAGACATCCTACAGGCGGGGTCGGACTCGGCAGGATTGCCCAAAGGGGTATCGCGCGCACAGATACAATCGCAAGCAAGCTTAAAAAGAAGTTAGAAAAATTGTGCGAAAATTGTCCGTTTTACTATTATGATCACAAAATCAGGCTTGCCTCGACAAGGTACAAAAAGAAAAAGAAAGAAGAAGAAAACAAAGGTTGAGGAGCCCCTTCAGCTCTCGCCTTCCCTCCCTGCGCGGCGATCCTCCTCGCTGTCGAGCCGAGTGTCCTTCTCTCCCACCTCTGCGAAGAGCGAGTCGAAGCTGTCTTCTTTCTCGCTGAGCGGGCTGGGTGGGAACAAGGTCGGCAGGAGATCCCGGACGGTGACTCCTTCGCAGCCTTTAGCCAAAATCCCCATCCCCCGTATGGCCTTCAGAAGGCACTCGGCGGACTCAATGGAGTTGACGCGCAGTCGCTCTGCGACGTCAGCCTCGCCGAAGACCCGAGGCCTCTTGTAGGGGAAGGGTGGCTCGCTGGCTCCTGGGGGAATGAGAGCTTCAGCCTGGCGAAGGACCTCGCCATGGAGCTCCTTGTTCTTCTCCTTCAGATCCGCCGCCTCCATCCTCAGCTGAGCAGCGACAACCTCCTGCTCGCGAGAGTGCGCCCTCTGCTCGGCAAGCTGGATCTCCCGCTCGGCAAGCTGAGCTTGCAGCTGAGCCATCTTGCCTCGCAGCGCGTCGGCGGCTTCGGCATCCTGTAGGATTAAAAGTTCAGAACAAGCACAAGAATAATCCTAAGGTAAGTAGAGATATCCAGTTATTACCAAGCCGCCGGCAGATTTCGCGAGTAGAGCGTCGGCAAGGCCGAACCGCCTTTCCGCATCGGCCGCGCTCTCCTTCGCCAGGTCACGCTCCTGCTCGGCAGTCAACAAGGCGTTGCTGAGCTAGAAGCCGCGGCGGACCATCATGTGGTGAAGCTCGAAGGCCCGCAGGTGGGCCTGCAATCCCTCATGGCCGAGCTGGCGGGGGGTTTGGTTTTTGTACGACTCGGCACTGTCACGGCCATAGAGGCCGAAGCCGAAGGCGAAGGCGTGGCCAGTGGGAGGTCGGCGAGCTCCCCAGGAGGGGGCGCGGGTAGAAACGGAGACTCGGTGGGCCCCCTCATCCCATTTCAGGATAGGCTCGCCAGCCGCATCCTTGCTCCTTCCTCCCTTGCCAAAGTGGGGGTGATCCTTCGGCAGGCCGGGTTCGAGAAGAACGACCCCCTCGGCAGAGTCAGGGGGGGGGGGGGGGAAGGACCATCCCTCTTCTTCTTCTCCCTTCGGGGGGAGGACGCTTCCTTCAGCGGACTCAGCGGGGGGTCGTCGGAGGAAGCCTCTGGCGAGCTCATGTACTTGACGGGCGAGGAGGGGAGATTCAGCCGCCCGCGCGAGACCACCTTGGCCTTTTTCCTCTTCGGCGCTGAGAGATTTGGGCGCGAGCTTGACTCCGCGAGCCCCAGACGCTTCTTGCTAAGGGGTTGGCTCCGCGCCTGTTCGTCTCGGCAGGCCTCCGCCGCTGCTCGGGCCCGCTCCAAGGGATCAGAGAATATCCCCGGGTCGGCGAACGGCGGATGCTCTGGCAGAATTCGCTCCCCTGCAGGAAAAAACTTGGTCAGAAAAACCAAGGTTCACTTTGACAGAGCTCGTGAGGAAATAGGGCGAGATGTACCTTCACCAGGGAGAACGGGTTGAAGCGAGTCGAGGCCGCGGCGGAGGTAGGCGACCTCGAAGTCTTTGTGAAGGAAGAATTTGTGGAGATCGGCGTCGCCGCCAGACAGGGAAGGAGGACGGTAGATGTCCTCGCTTTTCTGCAAGGGCCGGAAAGGGATATTGTCGAGCTCGCCCTTGACAAAGACGAGCCGGGTCATCCAGTTGTGATTCTTGTTCGCGAGCTCGCGAACCTTGATGAGGGATCCGCCGAAGTAGGCAACCCCATCGGGGGTGGCCTTGTAGGAGAACAGCTTGCGGAAGACCATGAGATTGAATTCAATCCGCTCTCGGCGGAGGAAGCAGGCGAATGCCACCATTATGGCGATGGCGTTGGAGTTCAGCTGCGCGGGGACCGCGCCGTAATACTTCAGAATCTGTCGGATCTCTGGCCAGAGGGGGAGGCGCAGCCCCACCTCGAAGTGCGAGATGGGGAAGGCGAGCTCACCCTCAGGGAAAGAGTTGATTGCTTCATGCTCGGCGGGCGCGCGAGCCTGGAAGCCGGGAGGGACGAAATCAGCCGTGAACTCGGCGAGCTCCTCCTCTGTGATGTGCCCCTCAAAGAAGCAGTGGTCGACGAAGTGCCGGGCACACTTGGATCGGCCATCCGCATCAGGGTTAGTTTTCACCATTCTAGCAAACGAGGGAAAGGCGCGAGCTCGGGGTACCAGAGGGGAGGTAAGGGTTCGGAAGCAATAAAGGCGTATCCAGGGGGTAGGTGAGAGGGTCTATTTATAGAAAGAAAAAGTAAGGCAGGGAGGGGCGAGGGCGAGCCGATCGATCCGCCCAGCACCTCCACGCCGCCTCGCCGCCTCGCCACCCCCAGCTCGCCAAGACCCGCGAGCTAGCCCGGTCCAAGAAGGAGGAATTCGAAAGGATGCTTATCAGGATATCGAGAACACATCTTCATATATATACAAGGTCACATAAAATTTGTTTAAATTATTATAAACAGTCGAGTTATTCAGAGCAGAGAAAGATAAAGGCGCGAGGACCACGCGAGGGCGAGCGTGAGCACCGGTCGGCCGACAGAGGAGCCGTCCTATTCTCCCCGGTCTCGCCGGTCCGCCGTCGCAGATCGCCGCGCGTGGAGCTCGCGAAGTCGCCCCATATTCCTATTCACCACCCGCAGGTTCTCGTCAATCTCATCCATCAGCACCAAGGAAGACGCCTCCTCGAACGCCAAGCTGACCCCAGCACCGTCCGCAAGACGTGAGCACTCCCACTGCAGCCTGTTGTTGTCCTTCCGCAGGTCATGGAGCTCGCGCACCAGCTTCTTGAGAACCTTCCGCTCCCGTTTTGCACGTTCAGGACTACCCAGTTCGGGGTCCAGGAAGGCGTCTAGGGCGCTTGGAGAAGGGAGAGGCGAGTAAGGAGGTCGATCCACGGACTCGTCGTCCTCCGTCCGGACGAGAAGTTCTGAATGAAGAACTGAAAGACGATCAGAAAAGCGGCCACCCCCAGAACAAAAGAGTATAAAGCTGCAAACTTACCGCGCGAGCCCGGCTCCCCAGGGTTGGCGCGAGGAGAGAAGTGGCGCAGATCCTTGCCACGCCCATGCAGGAGTTCCTGGGAGGCAAGTTGGTAGCCGGGGACGGGGATATGCCCGGCACCTCCCCCCGCGAGTACGGTACCAGGGGACGGTTGCCGAGAAGGGGGACGACTCGACGATGCCAGTTTCGGCGGGTTCGGCTCCTTGACCTCAGACTCCCGTTTTGGCGAGCTGTCAGGAATGCTTCTGGCCCGCGGGGTGGACGCCTCGCCACTTTTCCCCCGACTGGAAGAAAGCTCCACGAGTTCTTGAACAGGAGAATCAAGAGTCGGCTGGTTGGAGGAGCCAGCCCCGCTCCCCAAGGCCGCCGAAAAATCGGCTAGAATGGGCTCAGCCCCCGGAGGAAGGGGTTTCACCCGTTTAGCTGAGCCAAAATCAGCGAAGCAGCGAGCAGGGACCTCTAGGTTGGTCAGGCCCGCAGCTTGAGCGGCGATCTCATCACGAGCGCGTGCGAGCCGCTCCAGGACTTCCTTGGGAAGCGGCATCTTAGCAGGAGTCCAGGAAGGGCAAGGGTCAGTCGAATGCGTAGGGGGTACATATATATAGCTGCCTGTGGGGCCTACCAGAAGATTCTTCTTTCAGCGCATGCCTCCCACTCGCCGGATCCTGCGGGGTTGGATGTATCTTTCCGAGCTTGTCCCAACCTCGCAAAGAGCGGGGATTGTGTACAACCCTGTATCCGCCGAGTGGGCCCACGGAGGCCAGACCAAACCGGTCCAGACCGCCTCGCGGCCGGGCAGGGTTCACCGCCGAGCTCGGACTCGGCAGATCGTCGTACCGAGCTCGGGGATCGTCGGGCCGAGCTCAGGGTCTCGCCAGCCGAGCCCACACTCGCCGAAGCGGAGCTGCTCGCCAGCCGAGCCCGCACTCGCCGAAGCGGAGCTGCTCGCCAGCCGAGCCCGCACTCGCCGAAGCAGAGCTGCTCGCCAGCCGAGCCTGCACTCGTCGAAGCGGAGCTGCTCGCCAGCGGCCATCCCGCCCCAGGTGGTTTGCCCCTGGCCCCTCATAACAGCGGAGTTTGGCTGTTGGCAGACCAGCCCAAGGGGGCTTTCAGTAATTTCAGACCAGCAGAGGTAGGCTATTTGCAGGCCGTTTTCAGTTCTCTATAAATAGGACCCAAGGGGTATCTCAGAAGGCACGCTTACGAATTCTCAGGCCACCTAGCGCTTTCTAAGGTACCTTAGCCCGACAATCTGCTAAGGAGGGGAAGCGCTCTAAGATCTTCCGGGTGTGTGGTGGGACCTCCACGCCGGGCCCTTGGTCTAGTCCTTGGTTCTTCACTTTCTTGTCATTTTCTTGCAGGAGCGAAGTAGGTGCGCGACCGCCCCTTCCCCGAGGGTCGAACTCCACAGAGACCGGTTTTCCGGTTTCAACATCGGGCATTGGCATAAAACTCATAGACCCAAGACAAAATAGTCGAGTAGCGAGGTTGACATAACAAATCCCATTTGAGTTTATGTATTTGATCGATATAGCCAATACTCACTCCTCCGGCTTCCACCTTAAATCCTCGTTCAAAGATGAAGGGGTCGTTCTTAATACCTGTACTCGTCGTTTAGCATCCATGTTGACAAACCGTTCCGGAGTGTGGCTGGACTTCTTCTTTCACCCTTTTTTTGTCAATTTTTCGGCTCTCGAAACCTGCTCATCCTCCATCCCTTGAGTAATCAGCTCTTCGACTTCGTCGTTCATGAAATTCGTCGGTCGGGCCGTTATTTCTTTTCTTCTTCCCTTTCGTGGCTTCAACAAATCTGCCGCAAGATCAGGCTCTATTTCTATCTCATTCTCCTTCCGAGGAATCAGTATTTCTGCATTAATGTTCCTGCAGTCTGCCGGCTGTTTTGCTAACTCCTTCTTTCTCCCTCGTCGCGAAATCGGCATCTCTTTCCTAGCTTCAAGCTTGTATTCCAACTCCTTCCCCTTCCGAGTCTTCGACATACCTTCTTCTTAGCGACGATCGGCCGAAACACGCCACCACAGGAATTTCGCTGGTTCTTGGCACAACCTAACTTCTGTCGCAAGGAGGGAAGGGAAGATGGAATAAAAATCTGCGCGCAGGGAGTAACGATTGCTAGATAAGCGCGGATTTAGACAACTCGACAAAATTAATTGAGATTGATGACCCAGGATTTTGACAGCTTGTCAATTCCTAATTAAGCTCGACAAATGCGGGTTAACGACAACCCGACAATTTTAATTGAGCGCGACGAAGGCGGGATTTCCAATTATGATTGACGTTCCAGCTTCGTCAAACTCAATTGGATCGAATAACCAGTGATCAAAATGTTGCAACAACCTCGTGATCTATTTCAACATAGTTTAGGCAACACTACTTGACGAGATTTCTGGCTTAAAATAAAATTTTACAACCTAATAACCAAATGCAGACAAACAATCAATCAAAATAAAACGACAAACAACCTAAACTAGCACGAAGAATTGGGTTGCCTCCCAATCAGCGCCTGAGTTTTAGTCTTGGCAGGACCTGTCTTCCTTGTCAGTTTTCGAAGATGAATGATGATTTCATTAAACCATCTGTTGCGCGCTAGGGTTCAAAGAGAATAAACGCAACCGAACTAGCAACCCAATGAGGCAAGTATACCTATCGAATTGTAGCAAGGGGACACAAGTGTCGTATTGAAATCCGGGAACTGTTGGCTATGCTTACTCACACGAACGCTATTATCTTATCGATGGAAAAACTAGGGTTTTAGAAAATCTAAGTGCAAGGGAGAAAGTAAAGCTATACTAGAAAGAGAAACACTGCAATTAAGAAGGCTATTAAGTAAACAACTAAGCTAGAAAGGAAACTACTGCAGTTAATTAAAGAGCACAAGACAGGTGATTACTACTAAAGATAGAAAATATGAAATGGAAATGCACCCGATCAAGATTCACCTCGGCTAAAGACGATTAAGAAAATGCGATAAAAATCTAAACTTAATAGGATAAGGGTCCTTGACCGTGGAGGTTCCTAAAGCTTGAACACGCTTCTCTCGAAGTCGTGCCCAACTGAGTTTAGGAAGGTCCGACCGACTCTCATCTAAATCGGAGGCCTAAAACTCGCTTTACGCGGTGAACCCCACTATTGGATTTTACTCCAATCCGGGAGATTTGGACGTCTGCCTCTCTCGAGGGGTGCGTACAACTCCCTTTACTCTTGAATGCTCACTTCATTCTTTCGGCCTCTCGGCTAGCCCAGAATGAAAGCAAAGGCGGAGAGTATATATCGAAAATATACCTCCAACCCGTGATTAATCAAGAGTAATTCAAGGCCCTAACCTAAAAAGAAAAGATTAATTAAAACATCATAACATAATCGCTCTAACCTCGGATCATCAAGATCGAGTACAAGGAGGATTAGTTAATCATAATGGAGTGGAGGGGGGGGGGGAAGAAGAACACAAGCTAAGGGAAGAACAATTTTATTAACGAAAAAGGGCAAGTTACACTAATGAAAATTAAATTACAAGTGCATGAAAATTAAACCCTATTCTAGCCCTATATTAAGCACTAAGCAAGAAGGAAATTGCAATAAAAGCTAGAACAAACTAAGATTAAACTAGGGTTAAACAAAAAGTACAAAGAGATGGGGGGAGAGAGAGAGAGAGAAAGCATGAAAAAGGATCAAGAAACAAAGGGGCAGCACCTCCCCCACTCAACCAAAGCTTGCTGAAATGGAGAGGGGGGGGGCTCAATTTATAGATTTTTTCTCGGGTTGGTCACGCCCTCCGACACGCCCTAGGGGGGGCGTGTCAGGGGGCGTGATAGTACTATGTTGACCTCGGGCTCTGGATTCTGGCGGGAGGGATGATTGCTTCGGTACGTTGGTGGTCACGCCCTAGGTCACGCCCGTGACAGAGGGGCGTGACAGGCACGTCATGTACAAATCATTGGTCGGAAATCCGTCAGTCGTCGAAAAAGGGGGGTGTCACGCCCATGTCACGGGCGTGACAATGGGGCGTGACAGTACTATTTGCGTGCTGAGGCGGAACGACATTTAATGCGGCGGCAGCTTTGCGGCAGAGGGCGACACGCCCACGGTCACGCCTGGTGACACGCCCGGGGAGGGCGTGTCAGGGGGGCGTGACAGCGGTTTTGGCCGTTTTCTGTCCCCTTCCAGCAGGAGTCCTGGGGATCGGGTGACACGCCCTAGGTCACGCCCATGGAGGGCGTGACAGGGGGGCGTGACAGGCCATTTTGGCAAATTTTCTGAAAACCTGCAAAAAGACAGGCAAAAGTTAGTGGCAATAAAATTTACATAAAAAGGTTAAAAATAAACTAATAATAGACATAATTTGTATACTATAAAATATAAAATACGATAATAGTTTAGGCTACAAAACGTATTATCAAATTCCCCCAAGCTTAAGCTTTGCTTGTCCCCAAGCAAAAATATAAAAACTAGATATTTATAACAGGACTAATCAAAAAGTTCTAATTATGCCTACACAAGTACTATGCGAAATTCTAAGTAGGGAAAAGGTGAAATGTAAGTCTAAAACAATTATTTAGGTATGTTAAAACTTTTATAAACTTTACTTAATAAAAACAAATCATCCAAAATTTTAACGAGATTTTTTAAATGGACTTAAGTAAAGCAACAAAAATGAAAAACACGCATTGAGTTGTTACTAGATCCAAGCAACGCATTATAATTATATCAATTTAATTAACAAAAATCTAGGTTTAAATCTAAAACTAAAACTGATTTACTGTTTTTCTTTTCTTAGTTGTTAAATAAAAATCAAAAAGCGTGAATCAAAAGGACTTAAATAGGACAGAAACGTTTGGTTTAGGAAAATGATTAGGAGTGGAATTCAAAGATAAACGTGAAGGTTTAAAATCACACTAAACCAAAGCAAAGAGTTTCAAAAATTTTCATAAAAATATATACACATTTTTTTCTTTTTCTTTTTCATTTTTTTTCTTTTTTCAAAACAAAGGCCATAAATATTTTTATTTTCTTTTTTGAGCTGGCCGAACAAAAATAAACATCACTTTTGAACATACTTCCTTTTTTTCGAAAACCTTTCTCCACAAAAATCACAAAATACCCTATCAAAATCGTCAAAATAATTTATGAAACTCAAAAAGGCTAGTGCGATTCGATAGGTTGGAAATTTTGGCTTTGGTGAAACTGAAATGAAGAGAGGAGCTATCAAATGAAATCGGAAAAAAGGCTCAAAAACGGCTAACTAGTGGTAAAAGTTTTTAGGTTGGCAGGAAAGCTCAAACGAAAACAAAAACGGCCTAAATCATTTTCACGCTTTTGAATTTATTTAAAACAAAGGTTTGAAAAATTTCAAAAAGCGAGTCCTAGATAATAAAAGAAGATTGATGAAATTAACTCAAAAATAGAAATAATAGGTGACTTGGATCGTTCACATCTACTACGTTATTCAAAAGTTGACTTTACAAAAATTATTCAAAAATGAAAAAGAAAATAGTGGATGATGAATTTTTTTGAGAAAGTAAAGGAAATAAAAAACAAAAAACCATAATAGAAATGCGAGTTTTAGAAAAATATTTCACCTTAACATGCTACCGCGAATTAGAAACACAGCATGACCAATATTTTACTTGTGAAACATAATTAAAAAGAACGATTAGAAATATTATAGTTAACTAAGTTATTTATAGGAGATTTTGAGTAAAACAAAACTAAAAACTGGGGGTACTATTGAAATACCAAAATGTCTAAACTATTCAAAAACACATATATATATATTTTTTATTTTGCGAAATATTCTCTTTTTTTGGATTTTGAATAATTTTTTCTCTTTTTTTTGGAATTTTAAGATATTCATTTTTTGTTTTTTTGGAAATATTTACAATATATACAAAAAGGAAATTATTTACACTAAGCAAAAATGAAGGAGGAAATCCTTCCCCAAGCTTAAAACAGACATTGTCCTCAATGGCTAAAGAAGGGGATTGGAGAAGGAGAGAAAAATAAAGTGCAGAATTGAAAAGACAGAATTGAAATACAGGTACTTCCCCGGATTTATTTGCTGCGAAAGCTGAGTGATGTCGCTCCTCCGAATGTCTTCTTTGGACTTCGTGATGGATTCAGCAATGTTGGAGCAGGCGATCGCAGAAGCTTCAGCTTGTCGGAGCCGTCCGAGGCAAAAATTGTAAAATAAAGAAAACAGAAAAAGATAACTTGGGTTGCCTCCCAAGAGCGCCCTTTGGTTAAAGCGTCGTTGAGCTCGACGCATCAAAAAAATAATATTGTCCAAAAATGTTGTTGTCCCGAAATAAAATTGTTTTTAGCAAAAAATTAAAAGTTCAAGATTAGAGTTCGTGAAGCAGAAACTTAATAATGTTTGGACTGACATCATCATCACCAGAGAAATACAGTTTAAGACGCTGACCATTCACTTTGAAATTACCCTTATCAGGGTGAGAAATTAAAACAGTTCCATAAGGAAATACTTCTAAAATAGAAAATGGGCCAGACCAGCGAGATTTTAATTTGCCCGGAAATAAACGTAAACGACTGTTATATAATAGGACTTGGTCTCCCGGCTTAAAGTTTTTAGGGTGCCTTAAGTGTTTATCGTGTAAACGCTTCGTCCGCTCTTTATAAAGTTTATTATTTTTATAAGCATAAGAGCGCCACTCATCGAGTTCATTTAGTTGAAATTTTCGAAGGTCACCGACTGAGTGGGGATCGAAGTTTAAAAATTTTAAGGCCCAAAAGGCGCGGTGCTCTAACTCTACGGGCAGATGGCACGATTTTCCATAGACCAGCCGATACGGCGTACATCCGAGGGCGGTTTTGTACGCTGTTCGGTAGGCCCATAAGGCATCGTCAAGTTTGGCTGACCAGTCTTTTCTAGAAGTTGAAACAGTCTTTTCTAATATTCTTTTTATTTCTCTATTAACTACTTCGACTTGACCGTTAGTTTGGGGGTGGTAGGTAGTGGAAAGCTTATGCGTAACGCCGTATTTGGTAAGGATTTTTGAAAATTGCGCGTTACAGAAATGGGAACCCCTATCGCTAACGATTGCGCGTGGCGTACCGAATCTAGAAAATAATCTTTTTAGAAACGTGACTACAACTCGGAAGTCGTTCGTAGGAAGAGCTTGGGCCTCAGCCCATCGTGAAACATAATCAACAGCAACTAAAATATATTTGTTTCCGAAGCTAGAAGGAAGGGGGCCAACAAAATCAATTCCCCAGAGGTCGAAAATTTCGCACTCTAAGAAATAATTTTGCGGCATTTCATTTTTATTAGAAATATTGCCCGACCGTTGGCAACTATCACACCTGCTCACAAAGGCTTGCGCGTCTTTAAACAGGCTAGGCCAGTAAAAACCCGCGCAAAGCACCTTATGAGCGGTGCGAGCAGCTTGATAGTGCCCACCTGTCGGACCTTCATGCAAATGTTTAAGAATATCAATTCCTTCATCAAAAGAAACACATCTCCTTATCACCTGATCCGCACAAATTTTGAAAAGATGCGGGTCTTCCCCAAAGTAGTTCTTCAGCTCAGAAAAGAATTTCTTCTTTTGCTGAGAGGAGAACTCTCTTGGGAGCACCCGGGCCACTAGATAGTTGGCGATGTGCGCGAACCAAGGAGAAGTAGATGTATTAACTGAAAGCAGCTTCTCATCAGGAAAATAGTCATTAAAAGATTTTTCATTTAATTTTTCTATAAAGGGGTTATCTAATCTGGATAGATGGTCGGCGGCCAAGTTCTCGGCTCCTCGCTTATCACGGATCTCTAAGTCAAACTCCTGGAGGAGTAAGACCCAGCGAATCAAGCGAGGCTTGGCATCCGTTTTGGCAAGAAGGTACTTGAGGGCCGAGTGGTCCGTAAAAACAATGATTTTTGAAAGTGTAATGTAAGGGCGGAATTTATCAAACGCAAATACTACAGCTAAGAGCTCCTTCTCGGTTGTGGTGTAATTTTCTTGTGCAGATGTGAGGGTTTTACTAGCGTAATAGATGGGGTGGAAGTTCTTAGATATGCGTTGACCTAATACGGCCCCCACCGCAAAACTACTCGCATCGCACATAATCTCGAAGGGAAGGTCCCACACCGGAGCTATCATAATTGGTGTGTTAATTAACTTTTCTTTAATTGATTCAAAGGCAGAAATACAAGAGTCATCAAAAATGAATGGAGCGTCTTTCTCTAAGAGATGAGTGAGGGGCTTTGTGATCTTGGAGAAGTCCTTTATAAAACGACGATAAAAACCAGCGTGGCCTAGGAAACTTCTTATAGCTTTTATGTTTGTAGGCGGCGGTAACTTCTCAATAACTTCTATCTTGGCAACGTCTACCTCAATACCTTTAGCAGAAATTTTATGGCCCAAAACTAACCCTTCCCTCATCATAAAATGGCATTTTTCCCAATTTAGGGCAAGGTTAGTTTCTTCGCATCGTTCTAAGACTTTTTCGAGGTTTTGTAAACATCTATCGAAGGAATCGCCGAACACGGAGAAATCGTCCATGAATACCTCCATAATGCTTTCTACGTACTTGTCAAATATTGCGAGCATACATCGTTGGAATGTAGCCGGCGCATTGCATAATCCAAACGGCATTCTTCGGTACGCGAAGGTGCCGAAGGGACAAGTAAACGTAGTTTTCTCTTGGTCTTCGGCGGAGATGGGTATTTGAAAGTACCCCGAGAGGCCATCGAGAAAACAGTAAAAGCTATGGCCGGAGAGACGTTCTAAAATCTGGTCGATAAACGGTAAAGGAAAGTGGTCCTTGCGGGTGGCGTCATTTAACTTACGGTAATCTATGCACATACGCCAACCCGTCACCGTCCGTGTCGGGATTAATTCATTATTCTCATTACTAACTACGGTTATCCCTCCCTTTTTTGGAACTACCTGAACGGGGCTAACCCACTTACTGTCCGATATAGGGTAGATAATTCCTGCATCTAATAGTTTCATAACCTCGCCCTTAACTACTTCTTTCATATTCGGGTTTATACGGCGCTGAGGTTGGATAGAGTTACGCGAATTATCTTCCATTAAAATTTTGTGGGTACAGAAAGATGGGCTTATGCCCTTGATATCAGAAATTTGCCAAGCAATAGCCCGGCGATGCTTACGTAGAACTAGCAGAAGTTTATCATTTTGCGAATCCGTGAGGTAAGCCGAAACGATAACTGGTAACTTGGAATCTTTTTCTAAGAAAGCATACTTAAGGTGTTCGGAAAGTTCTTTAAGTTCTAGGGTAGGGGGTTCTTCATAAGAGGATTTTGAGATTCTTTCTTTTTCAAAAATAATATCTTCATAAACTTTTTTATAAGGAATGTAACAAGGGGTGGGGTTAGCAGCCAAGACAGCTTCTTGTAGAGATTCAGTGGGAAGAAAAGAGGAAGAACAAAAATCCGAAAATTCTTTTTCAAACTCAGAAAGACAATAAGAAGATTCATCACTTCCTTGCAGTGATTTAGTTGTAAGAGAAGAGGAGCAAAAAGTAGAAAATTCTTTTTCAAAGTCGGAGAGGCAGTTGGAAGAATCATCACTCACGACGTCTACGAAAAAACATGAGTCATCGTTTGCTAAGGTGTTCTTCATCGAAGGGGTGATAGAAAATGTGACTTCATCGTCGCCTACTCGAAGAAAGAGCTTACCATTGCTTACGTCAATGATGGCTCGGGAGGTGGCAAGGAAGGGTCGGCCAAGGATCAGGGGAACCTCGACGTCTTCTTCGATGTCCAAAATGACAAAGTCCACCGGGAAGATGAACTTGTCGACTTTCACTAGAACGTCCTCCACTATTCCTAACGGGTACTTGACGGATCTATCGGCTAGCTGGATACTCATACGCGTGGGGTTAAGGCTACCAATCCCTAACTTTTTGAACAACGAAAAGGGCATCAGGTTTATACTTGCGCCTAAGTCGGCTAACGCGTGTTTAACAAAGAGTTCACCGAAGACACACGGGATAGAGAAACTACCCGGGTCACTGATTTTCTTCGGCAAACCGTTTGTTAAAACGGCGGAGCACTCGACGTTTAGCGTGACGTGCGAAAGATTCTCTAACTTCTTCTTGTTTGTGAGGAGGTCTTTAAGATATTTGGCGTATTTCGGCATCTGCGAAATAGCCTCGTGGAAGGGAAGATTAATGTGGATTTGTTTGAAGATTTCTAAGAAGCGGGAGTACTGATCATCTTGACGTTGTCTATTAAGTTCAGAGGGGTATGGAGGAGTTGAATTATTTTTGAAGATGGGTGGTGGAGTGAGATTATTTTCTAAAGCGGGAGTTATTACTTCTTCAGCAGAGGGTGTAAGCGGAGCGGAGCTTTGATTTTTAAAAGCGGGAGCGGAGCTTTGATTTTTAAAAGCAGGAGCGGAGCTTGCCTCGGGCTCTTCACTTACCATACCGGAGACTTGCTTCCCACTCCGAAGAGTTATAGCTTTCGCTTTCTCTCTCGGGTTGGGTTCGGTATTGGAAGGAAGAGACCCTGCAGGTCGCTCAGAAATTATTTTCGCGAGCTGTCCTACTTGATTTTCTAGACTTTTTACGCTTCCGGTTAACGTTCTTATAGTGGCGTCATTTGTGGTGATATATTTAGAAAGTAATTCCTCCAAGCTTGGAGGTTTTGGGTAACTTTGAAGAGGTGGTGGTGGCGGTGGTGCAGAAAAATCATTTTGCGGGGGTGGGCGCATCGCATTCGATGGATTACTCCATGAAAAGTTCGGGTGATTTCTTAAAGCGGGGTTATAATTATTCGGAAAATTAAAACCAGGCGGATGAAAATTCGCAGCAGAAAAATTATTAAAAGCAGTTCTAGGCATATTATTAACATAATCTAAATGTTCTGGAGTAGGGGTTGCAGATTCCCATACCTGAGGGGCGGAGGCAGCAGTCATCTCCGTTATCTTTTTGCTTAGGATTTCTACTTGCAGAGCGAGCTGGGAGACGTTGTCCACTTCATAGATACCTGCAGGCTTGTTCGGGCGGGACCTAGGCACATTCCACTGATAAGTGTTCATGGCCATGTCCTCAAAAAGCTCAAGAGCGGCTTCCGGGGTCTTATGATTTAAAGTACCGCCAGAAGCTGCGTCTATCATTTGCTTCGTGCTTTGATTTAGCCCGTTATAAAACGTCTGCACTTGTAACCATACAGGCAGGGCGTGATGTGGGCATCGCCTTAATAATTCTTTAAATCTTTCCCAGGTTTCATATAGGGTTTCAGAGTCTATTTGTCCGAAAGCAGAGATGTCGTTCCTAAGTTTTGCGGTTTTAGCAGGCGGAAAATACTTCGCCAAAAATTTTTCAGTTAATTCATTCCAAGTGGTTATGCTATTTTTCGGAAGTGTGTTAAGCCACTGCTTAGCTTTAGTTCTTAGAGAGAAGGGGAAGAGTCTCAGCCTGATCGCATCATTTGTGACACCATTTATCTTGAAGGTGTCACAAATTTCAAGAAAGCTAGCTATATGTGCGTTCGGATCTTCATCTTGAAGTCCGTCAAATTGCACATATTGTTGCACCATTTGAATTATGCTAGGCTTTAATTCGAAGTTATTATTTGCTATAGCAGGGCGGACTATACTTGATTCTGTTCCCTCGAGGTTCGGTCGTGCATAATAGGACATAGTCCTTTGCACGGCCTCATCTACGTTGGATTCTTCCATTCTTAAAGTAGCAAATGACTCGGAGTCCTCAACCGGCACTTGGATAGTAGGACCTTGAAATCGCGATCTTCTCCGATGAGTACGCTCAATTTCGTGGTCCAAGTCCAAAATAACCGACGGACTCCCGCGGGTCATGCACTAAAAGAACAGAAAAGAAGAGGAGGAAGAGAAAAAGGATAAACTGGAAAAAAAAGATTAGATTTTTTTCTTTTTTTTAAATAGAATTTTTTTTATATAGATTAACTCCCGAACTTCCCAAGGACTACCCCGTGAAGGGTTCGCAAGGTACTAGACAAGACAGTGGCGCTTAAAGCCCTTTGCCCTTTTCAAGAGAATTAGGTGGCGTAGAAAAATTGTGAGGTTGGTTTCTATTAAGAGCGGTGATAAAAAAAATTTTTTGATTTTTAAAATTTTTAAAGAAGGAGGATGAGAAAGAGAAGATAAAATTAATAGGTTCGTGTTTTCAAAATATCAACGGAAATTGGGTCCCCAGCAACGGCGCCAAAAACTTGTTGCGCGCTAGGGTTCAAAGAGAATAAACGCAACCGAACTAGCAACCCAATGAGGCAAGTATACCTATCGAATTGTAGCAAGGGGACACAAGTGTCGTATTGAAATCCGGGAACTGTTGGCTATGCTTACTCACACGAACGCTATTATCTTATCGACGGAAAAACTGGGGTTTTAGAAAATCTAAGTGCAAGGGAGAAAGTAAAGCTATACTAGAAAGAGAAACACTGCAATTAAGAAGGCTATTAAGTAAACAACTAAGCTAGAAAGGAAACTACTGCAGTTAATTAAAGAGCACAAGACAGGTGATTACTACTAAAGATAGAAAATATGAAATGGAAATGCACCCGATCAAGATTCACCTCGGCTAAAGACGATTAAGAAAATGCGATAAAAATCTAAACTTAATAGGATAAGGGTCCTTGACCGTGGAGGTTCCTAAAGCTTGAACACGCTTCTCTCGAAGTCGTGCCCAACTGAGTTTAGGAAGGTCCGACCGACTCTCGTCTAAATCGGAGGCCTAAAACTCGCTTTACGCGGTGAACCCCACTATTGGATTTTACTCCAATCCGGGAGATTTGGACGTCTGCCTCTCTCGAGGGGTGCGTACAACTCCCTTTACTCTTGAATGCTCACTTCATTCTTTCGGCCTCTTGGCTAGCCCAGAATGAAAGCAAAGGCGGAGAGTATATATCGAAAATATACCTCCAACCCGTGATTAATCAAGAGTAATTCAAGGCCCTAACCTAAAAAGAAAAGATTAATTAAAACATCATAACATAATCGCTCTAACCTCGGATCATCAAGATCGAGTACAAGGAGGATTAGTTAATCATAATGGAGTGGAGGGGGGGGGGGGGAAGAAGAACACAAGCTAAGGGAAGAAAAATTTTATTAACGAAAAAGGGCAAGTTACACTAATGAAAATTAAATTACAAGTGCATGAAAATTAAACCCTATTCTAGCCCTACATTAAGCACTAAGCAAGAAGGAAATTGCAATAAAAGCTAGAACAAACTAAGATTAAACTAGGGTTAAACAAAAAGTATAAAGAGAGGGGGAGAGAGAGAGAGAGAAAGCATGAAAAAGGATCAAGAAACAAAGGGGCAGCACCTCCCCCACTCAACCAAAGCTTGCTGAAATGGAGAGGGGGGGCTCAATTTATAGATTTTTTCTCGGGTTGGTCACGCCCTCCGACACGCCCTAGGGGGGGCGTGTCAGGGGGCGTGACAGTACTATGTTGACCTCGGGCTCTGGATTCTGGCGGGAGGGATGATTGCTTCGGTACGTTGGTGGTCACGCCCTAGGTCACGCCCGTGACAGGGGGGCGTGACAGGCACGTCATGTCCAAATCATTGGTCGGAAATCCGTCAGTCGTCGAAAAAGGGGGGTGTCACGCCCATGTCACGGGCGTGACAATGGGGCGTGACAGTACTATTTGCGTGCTGAGGCGGAACGGCATTTAATGCGGCGGCAGCTTTGCGGCGGCAGCTTTGCGGCAGAGGGCGACACGCCCACGGTCACGCCTGGTGACACGCCCGGGGAGGGCGTGTCAGGGGGGCGTGACAGCGGTTTTGGCCGTTTTCTGTCCCCTTCCAGCAGGAGTCCTGGGGATCGGGTGACACGCCCTAGGTCACGCCCATGGAGGGCGTGACAGGGGGGCGTGACAGGCCATTTTGGCAAATTTTCTGAAAACCTACAAAAAGACAGGCAAAAGTTAGTGGCAATAAAATTTACATAAAAAGGTTAAAAATAAACTAATAATAGACATAATTTGTATGCTATAAAATATAAAATACGATAATAGTTTAGGCTACAAAACGTATTATCACCATCCTTGTTGCCCATATAGATTTTTAGCCTTTGCCCGTTCACCTTGAATTCTGATCCATCTACTTCATTACAGATTGTGACAACGCCATAAGGGTGAACTTCTTTAATTAAAAATGGTCCGGACCATCTGAATTTCAATTTATCGGGAAACAATCTTAATCTCGAGTTAAATAACAAAACTGATTGTCCTGGCATAAATTCTTTCTTCTTTAATCTCGAGTCATGCCATTTTTTTATTTTCTCTTTATATATTACAGTATTATCATATGCATTCATTCAGATCTCTTCCAATTCATCAAGTTGAAAAAGTCTTTGTTTACCAGCATTGTGAAAATCAAAATTTAGCTTTTTAATAGCCCAATATGCCTTATGTTCTATCTCTACTGGTAAATGACAAGCTTTTCCATAAATTAATTTGTAGGACGTTAAGCCTAATGGTGTTTTAAAAGCCGTTCTATATGCCTATAATGCGTCATTGAGTTTATGGGACCAATCCTTTCAATTTATATTCACTGTCTTCTCTAAGATGATCTTAATTTCTCTATTAGAAATCTCGGCAAGCCCATTGGTTTGTGGATGATACGCAAGTGCAATTTTATGATTCACACCATATTTCTTTAATAATAATTTAAATTGCAGATTAAAAAAGTGTGATCCGCCATCACTAATGATTGCCCTTGGCGTACTAAATCTATTAAAAATGTTCTTTAGAAATTTTAAGACAGTGGCGGAATCATTTTTCTGCGTAGCTATTGCTTCTATCCATTTGGACACATAATCTACCGCTAGCAGGATGTAATAGTTTCCATTTGAATTTATAAATGGACCCATAAAATCTATTCCCCAAACGTCGAAAATTTCAATTTCCATAATATTAGTCATAGGCATACTATCTCTTTGGCCCATATTCCCAGTTTTTTGACAAGCATCACAATGCCTAGCAAAATTGTGTGCATCTTTGAATAAAGATGGCCAATAGAAACCTGCCTCTAAAACTTTAAATGCAGTCTTTTGTCCCATGAAATGCCCTCCATATGGGGAAGCATGACATCTTTCCAAGATGCTTGGGTATTTCAACCTCAGGAATACAACGTCTTGTAATTTGATCAGCACAATGCTTAAATAAATAAGGTGTATCCCAAAAATATGTTTTAACTTGATGTAAGAACCTTTTCTTTTGTTGATAATTTAAATCAGGTGGAGAAACTCTACTTACAATAAAATTTACTATGTCAGCATACCATGGTGAGCTATTTTTCGTAACTGTTAATATTGTTTCATCCGAAAAATTTTCCTTGATTTCTATTTCCTTATTTTCTCATCTTTTTGCTTTAACCTAGATAGATGATCTGCTACTGGATTTTCCGACCCTTTTCTATCTTTAATCTCAAGGTCGAATTCTTGTAAAAGCAAAATCCATCTAATAAGCCTAGGTTTGACATCTTTCTTATCTACCAAATATCTTATTGCAGTATGGTCCGTATAAACTATAACTTTTGAGTTGATTAAATAAGAGCGGAATTTGTCAAATGCAAACACTATCGCCAATAATTCCTTCTCCATAGTCGTATAGTTTATTTGGGCTTCATTCAAGTTTTGCTTGCATAATAGATAGTATGGAATATTTTATTATGCGTTTGACCCAAAACAGCCCCTAAAGTGTAATTGCTAGCATCACACATTAAAACAAAAGTAACATTCCAATCTGGAGATACAATGATAAGGGATGATGTCAAACTTTTCTTTAGAGTGTTGAAAGATTCTAAACATGTTTGATCAAAATTGAACGTGATGTCCTTTTCAAGAAGATGACTAAGAGGTTTAGATATTGCAGAGAAATTTTTTATGAATCTCCTATAAAAACCTGCATGGCCTAAAAAACTTCTTATTCCTTTAATGTTTGAAGGGGGTGGAAGCTTTTCTATTACTTCGACTTTTGAACGATCTACTTCTAGGCCCTTATTGGAAATTTTATGGCCAAGCACTATGTCATCTCTTGCCATAAAATGGCACTTATCCCAATTTAAGATCAAATTAGTTTGCACACACCTAGCCAAAACTTTTTTAAAACATTCTAAGCATTCATAGAATGATTTGCCAAACACAAAAAAATCATCCATAAAAATCTCAATACCTTCATCCATCAGATCAGAAAAAATAGAAATCATACAGTGCTGAAAAGTTTTTGGCGCCGTTGCCGGGGATAATTTTTCTTGTTTAAGTATTATCTTGTGATATTAGTAATTCTTAGTAATTTAAGTTCAAGTGTTGTTTTTAGTTTTATTTTCCAATTTATGTACATTGTTGTATGTCCAGATATCGAGACACAGAAATAGTGTCTTTAAATTCAGAAATCGAAAGAACTTGTAGGCAAAACCAGAGAGTTTTTAGGAATCACAATATTACACATTTTGAGATGGGTGATAACAGACAAAACAATAGGCACAATAATGAGGGTCATGTAGATCCTAATGGGCAAGTGGACCAAAACAGCCAACTGAATGAGAATAAAATGACTTGTCGTGATTATAATACACCTTTACGGGGAGGGTTGCACTTTAGCATAGCTCGGCCTACTATAGCGACTAATAACTTCAAAATAGATATTCCACTACTATGCAATTAGTTCAACATAATAAGTTTGGGGGTCTAAACAATGAAGGTGCAAATTCTCATTTAAGGACATTTTTAGAAATATGTGACATATTTAAAGTAAATGGGGCTACTAATGAAGCAATCAAGTTAAGGTTATTTCCATTTTCGTTAGAAGGAAAAGCTAAAGATTGGCTTAATTCATTACCACATGGTTCTATAACCACATAGGAGCAATTGGTAGAGAAATTTTTAAACAAATACTTTCCTTTTTCTAAAACCGCAAAGTTAATACGAGACATCACCATTTTCATGCAAAATCATGGGGAAACTCTTTACGACGCATAGGAGCGTTTTAAAGAGTTATTGAGACGATGTCCGCATTACAGGTTAGAAGTGCATCAGCAAGTATCTACATTTTATAATGGATTACAAACAGCTACCATGATCTTAGTTGATGGAGCCGCGGGGGGATCTTTAATGAAAAAGTACCCGGAGGACGCTTATGCTATTATAGAAGACCTTACCTCTAATAATTATCAACCATTTGAAAGGCAAGGGAATAACAATCCAATGAGTGTCCATCATGTTGATCAATTCACTTCATTAGTTGCAGAAATGGCAACATAATTTAACACGATAAATAAACACTAGATTCGTTGAGTCAAAATATAGTAATGTCATCTGTTAGTAGTATTCATTTACCTAACCCCAACACTTCTCTCACAATAGAGCAATTAAATCAAGTTCCGAAAGAAGTTAATTATGTAGGTGGTCAAAGACAAAATGTTTTTTCTAATCAATATAATCCTGAATGGAGAAATCACCCTAACTTTTCATGGAGAAACAATCAAAATGTTAATCATCCACCAAGATTTAATCAAATTCCTCCCAACAATCAAGGAAATTCAAGGAAATTATCAGATGAATCCTAGAAATATTTCAGAAAAATGATGCAAGAGTGGTAGGGATAGAATCATCTCTTAGATCCTTAGAAACCTCCATAGGACAGATTGCCAATGCATTAAATCTAAGGCCAGTTGACACATTGCCAGCCGAAACAACTCCAAATTCAAAGAGAGATGACTCAACTAATGGATGTAAATCTGTCACTCTAAGAAGTGGAAATAAAATTTTAGGCGAAGATTTATTATTTGAAAATTTTAAGGAAGATGAAAAGAAAGAAAAAGAAAGCAAAATAAAAGAGGGTGAAAACTCTAACATAGAAAAAGGGGTAGAAATTATAGATCTAGAAAAGGAAAGAAAAATTTACCCACCTCCACCTTTTCCGTCCAGACTCCCTTAAACTAAGCTTGATAAACAATTCCAGAAGTTTATGGAAGTCTTTAAAAAGTTGACCATAAATATACCCTTTGCTGAGGCTTTGGAGCAGATGCCTAGTTATGTAAAATTCATGAAGGATATTCTCTCCAAAAAGAGAAAAATTGCTGAAAAAGAAATTGTGGCTTTAACTGAAGAATGTAGTGCTATATTACAAAAAAGCTACCCCCGAAATTAAAAGACCCAGGAAGCTTCACCATACCATGCTCCATAGGAGTAAAATTTTCGGGTAGAGCCTTATGTGACTTAGGGGCTAGTATTAATCTCATGCCACTTTCTATTTATAAAACACTAGGCCTTGGAGAAATAACTCCTACCTCTCTTACTCTTTAACTGGCTGACCGAACTTTAGCATTCCCTAAAGGTATTATGGAAGACGTATTAGTAAAGGTAGAGAAGTTTATTTTCCCTGCTGACTTCGTAGTATTGGACATGGAAGAAGATAGGGATGTACCTATTATTCTTGGTAGACCCTTTCTAGCTACAGGAAGGACTCTTATTGACGTCCAAAAAGGAGAACTTACAATGAGGGTCAATGAGGAAGAGGTAACTTTCAACATCTTAAAAGTAATTAAATATCCTAATGATAAAGAAGAATGTCATTATATTAATCAATTAGAAATTCCAACTAAAGCTTACCAAAAGAATGACATTTGGGAGAAAACATTGTTTGCAATCCTTAATAATGAAGAATGGGATGAAGTAGAAGAGATGGATGATTGTGCCAAAGTTTTTAATACTAGTGAAAGGTGGAAAACATTTAGGACAGTTGAAGCACTTGAAAGATCAAGTGAGATTAAAATTTTAAAACCATCCGTTATACAACCACCTCAATTAGAATTAAAACCTTTACCCACAAATCTGAAGTATGCTTTTCTAGGTGAAAGTAAGACCTTGCTGGTAATAATTGATGCCTCTTTAGAGCAAAGTAAGGAAGAAGAATTGTTAGAGGTCCTAAAGAAATACAAGGGAGCTATGGGGTGGACTATTGCCGACATCTAAGGCATTAGTCCAACTGTTTGCATGCATAAAATTCTATTAGAAGATAACACAAAAACCTCCATCGAACATCAAAGAAGGCTTAGCCCTCCAATGAAAGAGGTAGTTAAAAAAGAAATCATTAAATGGTTAGACGCAGGAATAATTTATCCAATATCTGATAGCAAATGGGTTAGTCCTGTCCAATGTGTGCAACGATGTCAAAAACTTGATGCGCGAAAACTAGATATATAAAATGTAACGCAAGTATACGTGTCGCGTCAAGTAATAAAGTAGAGAGATGAGTGTCGAATCCACAGGGACAATATCTTTACTTAAGCTTATGAGTACTAGTAATATTCTTTTCGATTAAGTCAAGCAAAATATAAGTTTTGAAGAGAAATTAAATAAAATTAACTTAAATAAAATATCAGTTTTATATACAATTGAAATAACACTAATATGGGAATTGTAAATTACTGAGAATTGATAATGATGAAAAATACGAGCTTTGTATATTGATCCTTATCCTTAGCTTGCCTTTGTGTGAAAATACAAATGAACTTAAATTAACTAATATCTTGTGGAAATCCTAAACTTGCGAAGAGCATCTCTCGATTTCATCCTCGCGTTATATATATTTAGTGAGTAGCTTTAAATAAAAGTTACACAAGTAAACATACGTATAAAAGAGAGGATCTTAACTCCACAACTAGAATGATAACGATACGCTAAATCATATGTAGCCAAATTAAATTCTCGAGACTTGTGATCGCAGCTCTCGCATATAGATCACAGTAAAAAACACGAGATGATAATCTCTTATCGTCATCACTAAAGAAAAGAATATAATTTAAGATAAAAACTAATATAATTCATTTGCTCATGAAAGCATATAGACAAACTTCAGAAAATTCACAACATACAAAACTCGTTAGATGATTAGTTCCTCATAGTCGGAAATACATAATTTTGCAATAGGAATTGAACAGTCATGGTAACAAAAAGAATTATGATACGCAAACCAAAGAGTCGCCGAGATAGCCTGTAGAATTCCGTTGCCCAAGCCACTGTACTTCCCCTTCAATTCTCCTCCCCTCTCTCCTATCCATCCCTGCTTTTATATATAGTAATTTGCCTCATAAAGAGCCTTTAATTTGATGAAGAATTGCCTCATTTCAATCTTGTAACCGCCATCAATTTGAATTCAAAATCTCAGATTTCCGTCAGCATTTGTTGTAGCAATTTTGTTTTAAAAAAGCCTTTAATTCGCAGAAGAAACGCCTCCTTTCGATTTTGTAACCGTCGCCAATTTGAATTTCAAAATTCCAGATTTCCGTCAGCAATTTGTTGCAACAACTCTGTCTCTGGAAAAATAGAAATAATTAAGTAATAAATAATCTGTTCGTAACAACTTTGTCTCTGGATAAATGGACATAACTTGGCAGTAACCGACTTGTTGCAACAATATTTCTGAGTTCTGAAGTTGATTATATTTTATTCTTCTAACTTGATTCATTTTTTATTTTTTTTTCAAAGGAAAAACATAATCTCATATTTAAAGCCTGAATTATATCAGAATATAATTAAAACCATATTTCACTTGATTTCATGATGATTTACTACTTAAATAGGATGAAAGCTTGTAAATAAAATGATGAAATAACTTCTATTTGAGAAGTTATCACCTATCGCGTTGCGAAAGCTCGATATCGTCTGGTGATATCCTCTAGCGATATCGTGGAGTTATGTGTTTCGTGTTAACCGTTGAGAATCATGGCCTACATCATGGCTGACGTCAGCACGCTATCGCCTGACGATAGTGGATAATGTCGGCGATATCTCTTTATTATAAAACTTAATGTACATCGCTCATCCCAAATCATCAGAGTGTTGTACCTGTTATATCTACATACCACAAACGCACTATGAGCAAATACATTCAGGATTTGTTATTTTCAAACCAAGGAGTGTCGAACGCATGCTATAACATGGAGAATTTTAAAGAAGGGGAGGTACTTGTCACTGGTGCGTACCAGAAAATGTGAGAATGCGGTGATTCTTCCATTTAGACGTTGTCCTTCCTTAATTGAGTGTGGGGGTGACAATTCCTCCAGCGCCTTGATCTTCTCGAGATTCGCCTCAATTTCCCGTTGGGTTACCATGAACCCTAAGAATTTTTTGGTCGTGACACCAAAGGCACACTTGCTGGGATTGAGCCACATTTGGAAGCGGCGAAGGAGGTGAAAACACTTGTTGAGGTCTTCCAAGTGGGTATTGTGAGAAACACTCTTTACCAACATGTCATCCACGTATACTTCTATTGTCTTGTCGATGAGGTTCTTAAAAACTTTATTCATTAGTCGCTGATAAGTTGCCCGATGTTTTTGAGGCCGAAGGGCATCACCTTGCAGCAATACACTCCTTCATCTATTCTGAATACAGTGTGCTCCTCATCAACAAGATTCATCCTTATCTGGTTGTAACTGGAGTATGCATCCATGAAGCTGAGAAGATGGTGCTTGACGGTTGAATCAACGAGCTGATCGATCCTGGGGAGAGGAAAACTGCCAAGTTCGGTGGGGTATTTTGCTTCTCGGATAAATCGTGCTTCCAAAAGCTTCTCCACCTCTTTCTCGATCGCCTGCAGTCGTTCGGGGGTGAAGTGACTCTTCTTTTGGATTACTGGCATGCACGCGAGATTAATGTTGAGAGAGTGCAAAATAACATGAGAATATATTCCAGGCATGTCTCCAGGTTTCCATGTAAAAATATCCTTATTCGTGTACAGAAAGATGATGAGTTCCTCTTTCTCGATCTCGGATAGGGGGGACCCCAGCTATACTGTTCGAGTTAGGTCTTGCTCGAAAAGTGAGACCTCAATTAACCCTTCTATGGGAGCCCTGAGCTGCATTATTGTTTCGTCGCGCATGTCAAAGTCATCGTTGTTGTGGGTAACTGTTGCTGCTGGGTGAGCCTGTTTTGAGTAGCAAGTGCAGACTACCTTTTGGCTCCATCTAACAACCCCTATCCCACTGGGATTCGGAAACTTCATAGATAGGTGTGGAATTGATAGGATGGATCCAAAAATAGATTGGATCGGCCTTCCAAAGATGACATTGTAAGCTGAACTTGGTCTATGACAATGAACTGGGAGTTGTACATAGCTTGCATCGGAAATTCACCCATTGTGACTGGCAAGGTGATTGTTCCTTGGACCGAAACAGGGTGGTTGTTGAACCCGTAAATAGATCCTACTGTAGGACCGAGGTGCTACTTGGTGAGCTTCATGCTCTAGAGTGTAGATAGGAATAATATGTCGACAGAACTCCCATTGTCGACCAGGATCCTTTGAAATTATAACAAGGATTCCCGATTCCCGCACCGATTACGAGCGGGTCATGGTGGGGTATTCAAAATCCCACGAGATCTTCATTACGAAAGGTGATGGTGTTGTCTTGCCTGAGCCTCTTATCTTCATGACCTCTCTCAGGAATGCCAACTGATAGTATTTGGGAGGAGAGATCCGGGGTCTCGATGATGGTCTTGATGTCGCTCACCATCTACAAAGGGTATTGTTGGGTATTGTATCCACAATGTACCTGATTTGAAGAAGCCCCTGTACAAGCTAAGGTAAATAGACAATGTGTTTGATGAAATCTTTTAAGTTGTGCTTGCAGTTATTCCACGCTAAGTACACACCAATGTCAGGGTGCAGTGGGTCAATATACACGGGTCTGCGCGACGTAATCCCTCGTTGAGCAGATCAGTGTGTTGGCCTACGTGTACTCTCTCTATTGGGGTGTACTTAATTTCAAATACAGGGCTATGATAAAACAAGAGCAGACAAGGATGGGCCAAAGACCAGATCACGGGTTGGAAGACGAGAATCGTCTAAGTGTAAATCGTCGAGAATCACTAGTGATTTTAGACGAGTCGTCGAGAATCACTAGATGATTCTCGCCAGGTTGGGCCGGCTGTCTCGACGCAGTCAGAAAATTCTCTAAGGCAGAATCGTCGAGAATCACTAAGTGATTCTCGCTGATTCGTCGAGAATGACTTTGCATTCTCGACGATTCGGCGAGAATCAAATGTGATTCCCGCCGATTCTCCCCGGCCTCTATAACCTGTGCAGCCAGAATTCGCCAAGTAGAATTCGGCAAGAATCGTAAGTGATTCTCGCCGATTCGTCGAGAATCACCTACGATTCTTGCCGATTTTACCTTGGGCGATTTTTCCGAATTCCTGGACCGGTCCATGTTACCTGCAGCTATTTGAACCGGACTTTGGTCTTTGCTTTGGTGGGGCCCACAACAGTCATCTCCATGACCTATTGTATAAATACACAGGTATTTATGTACAATAAACGAGAAATATAGAAAACGAAAGCCGAGCCGCCGACTAACCCTAAAATCGCGAACCGCTCCACCGATCGTCTTCGCTACCGCTCGTGCAGTAGTCACCGCAGCCGATCTCGATCTTCTCTAGATCCCCGGTGATAGAAGCCAAGTCTTGCACAGTGTCTCACGCGTCTAACCAGAGATCTTTTGTCTCTTGATTTGAGATAGGGAAATCCATCCCCGTCCGAATCGATCGAGACGATTGATCCTAGTGTGACCGTTGGAAGACCTTGCCGACTTCACTAAGAAGATTGAATCTCCAGTGCATCGCTGCTGCTTTCAGTTGCCGCCGACATCACCGAGAGCCTTGCCGCCGCCCTTTTGCCGCCGCCGGTCTCGGGGAGATTTTCTCCAAGAAAGATCAAGGGTTGTGGACTTTTCGTTGCCTACAAGAACAAGCAGTCTAACGAAAAGGGACACCTAGATCTTCAAGTTGTTTGTATTTCTTATACACTTCAATTTCTTTTTCATTGTAAAGGAACATTTGGTTTCTAGTTGTAGGGTTGGGTGCAACCCATGTTGTGGGAGTGTTGACTCCTACGTGTGGAAGGGTTCCTTCCGATAGTGCAAGGATTGGATTTCAATCCTGTTGGTGAAGTGACCGAGTCGTCCCGGGTTGGGAGATAGGTCGAAGGGGGAAAGTGGACGTACCCAAATCGGGGAACCACTATAAATTGCCTGTGTTATTTTCTGTGCTGTGTTGTTTTGTTTTCTTGTGTAGGTACAATTTTAATTCTGCAAATACGCTAAAAGTCACCTATCCCCCCCGCCCCATAGGTGAAGGTAGTTGACACTAGGTGAACTTTCAAGTGGTATCAGAGGGAGGTTACTCATCAAAAAGGTTCACACCTTGAGTAGAATCCTGCCACCAGTGTCAAGAAGAAGACCGATATCCTCCATGGACGGACTCAAGCACTCCGGCAAAATCCCAGTGTGCCCCAGACTGAACTTTCCTATCTGGAAGGAAAGAATCAGATTCTACATGGAAGCAGTCGACCCCCGGCTCTTCATGATTGTGGAGGAGGGACCTTACATTCCCACTAAGGCCTCCACCATTGATCCTACCAAGAAAGTGCCCAAGAAACTTTCGGAAATGGACAAGGATGAAATGGTGCTGTTCGGACTCGACAAGAAAGCTCAGAACATCCTGGTAAGCGCAGTTGACAACTCTATGATGCAGAACTTCTGCAACTGCAGGACAGCCAAGGATCTCTGGATCTGCTTGATTGTATTAATGGAGGGCACGGATGAAATGAGGGATGATCGGAGATCCCTCCTCAATCAGAAATATGAGGCCTTCAGGCAAGGGCCCAAGGAGGAGATCGGAGTTACCTTCGAAAACTTCCTCAAGATCGTCAATGCACTCAAAGGATACGGAAGAGTGTTCACTAACGGTGAGCTCAATAATAAGTTCCTTAGATCCCTCACTAAGGAATGGGACACAAAGATATGCGCCATCCGCGAGTTTGGCAGACTTGCGGAAACTGACCCTCAGATTTTGTTCGGGAAGCTCATGTCCTATGAGCTTCAGTTGAACACAAGGAAGGCTGAAGAGGAAGCAGAGAAAGCCGCGGCCAAGGAAAAGACGGTGGCCCTGAAAGCCATTCATTCTAGAAAGGGCAAGGGTGCCGCTTCTTCCCGTGCGTGGAAGAGGGATGAAGAGGAAGACTCTGAGCCAAGCTCCTCCGGCTCAGAATTGTCAGAGGAAGACCTCTCCCTTATCACAAAGGAATTCAAGAAGTTCCTCAAGCTGAGGAATCAGAGAAAGAGAAACGGCTCCTCTTCAAGGGATCAGAAGAAGAACTATTCTTCTGACAGGTATGTTTCCAAACCGAACAAACACCGCTCATCTGACATTATTTGCTTTGGTTGCAACAAGCCAGGACACGTCGTGGCCGACTGCCATCAAGGCAAGAGGGAAAAGGGAAAGGGAGAGGAGCACAAGTCCTCAAAAGACAAGAAGAAGGAGAGGAGTTACATCGCGAAGAAGTCAAAGATGCTGAGTGAATCTGACACATCAGACACCAGCGATGACGAGGAAGCCTACTTTGGGCTAATGGGTCGTTGTGACTCGGAAGGAGATTGCCCCCCATTTACTGGGAAGGTAAAAGCTCACACCCCTCTCTCCGAATCTGACTCTGATCCTGAGTCTCAGGATGATGACCCTGAGGATAGCCCTTCGGCCCGTGAAGCTGAGCTCCTCGAGAAGTATGAGCTTCTGCTCAATACTTTCGTGGAATGTCGAAAGAGACTGAAGGCTGAGAAAAAGGAAGTCAAATTCCTTAAAGGTGAGAGTGTATCCCTGAGGGAAGAGATCACCAGTTTGATCTCCCTCCGACAGGAGCACTTGGACCTGACTTCAAAGCATTCAGAGTCTCTTAAGCTCCTTGATCTTAAGCAGGAGGAAGTCGACAAGTTGGAAGAACTACTTGCGGTAGAAAGGAAGATCATCAAGAGCTTCTCTATGCCAAAAACTGTTCTTCCATTAGTTGATACCTTCTCTGCTCAGACCAAAGGAGCTGGCTTGGGGCATGTAGGGGCACCTAGCTCCTCATTCAGGAGAAACAGGAACAAGAGGAAGAATAAGGCTGCCAAGAAAGCCTCTGCTGCTAAGAAAGGAAAGGCCCCACTTAGCCCTGTTGAGTTCAGAAAGCCTAGCTTTCCCTGTAACCAACATGACTTTGAGTCAACATACGGCCATCACTTCAGGCCCTCGGTTGCAAATCCGAAGAGCCGGTATGATGGGTAGACCTTTCCCCGTAACTTCAGTGAGAGTGTCTTCAAGGCACCTTATGAGGAAATCCACTTAGGAAATTATGGTCAATTCTCTAGCATCCATAATAGAAAGCAGGCACCAAAAGCCAAGCCTGTTATACTAAAGGAGCAGAAGGTGAAGAAATTATGTGACTGCAATCACTATGATGCCTCCACCTCCAGTTCCAAGGCCCCAGCTGTGCCCACCATTCCCAGGGTAAAGCAGGAGCCTAGGAAGAGGTACAACAGATTTGACTGTTGGTGTTATGGCAAAGTGGGTCACTTTGCCGTAGATTATTGGCACAATCCCTCTGTGCCAAGGGCAAGGGTATGTCCACTTCCTCTGGGCAGAGTTAGTCTTCTTGACAGGATTCCTGCAGGAAGGCATTCAAGATTTTATGCTGACAAGAACCTAGGACCCAATACATATTGGGTTCCTAAGGAAAGGTAATTCTTTTTTTTTGTAGGATAGTCTAGGTACCCAGGTACATGATGGGACCTAGACAAGAGATGTTCCAGGCTTGCCATGGAATAAGATTAAGGGAAAAGAGATAACGCTAACTATGGTGCAAGGCTTGAACAGCTAAGTTTAGATGAGACTGCTAAAGGTTCAACTCCCAAGTACGTCAAGGTCTCCACATCAACGCCGATCGGAGAAGTTGAAGATCAAAATGGAGCAAATCCTTTAGAAGAAGGAGATGCCCAAGAAGTAGTCGAAGCTCCTGACGCCAGACTTCTTGAGCTCAGACACGTGAGGGATCATCCTAGAGATTAGATCATCGGAGATCCTCGTGACGGGGTCAGAACTCGAAGAGGTACCATTAACGAGATTTTGCATCTTAGCTTCCTGTCATAGGTTGAGCCGAAGAAGTTCAACGAGGCGAACACAGATGCTGCATGGATTTTGGCCATGCAAGATGAATTGCATCAATTCGAACGATGCAACGTTTGGACGCTGGTTCCCAGACCACAAAAGCAGAATGTGATTGGCACCAAGTGGATCTTCAGAAACAAGTTGGATGAACATGGAGTCATCATCAAGAACAAAGCCAGACTGGTGGCTCAAGGATACAGACAGGAGGAGGGGATTCACAGTCTATCAGATGGACGTGAAATCGGCTTTCTTGAATGGAGACTTGAAAGAGGAAGTATACGTCGCTCAACCTCCAGGTTTTGTCAATCCTACTTATCCTAATCATGTATATTTTCTTAATAAAGCGCTATATGGCTTAAAACAAGCTCCTCGATCTTGGTATGTGTAAGAAGCGAACTAAAACAAGCCGGAAATGGTATAACTGAAATTTTATTATCAGAAAAAGGTATCTATTACAAAGGTATGGCCTCCCTTATATAGAATGGAGGAGAGAAGAGAGAATACAAATAAGAGATGTGGGACTAAAAACTATACAAAAGAATCTGGGCGGCTAGAATAACAGGCCGGAACAAGCCGCGCGGTTAGACAGAAGGGCTAACCGCTCGGCCACTACCAGAGAGAGAGACAAGCCGCCAAGTGAGACCGTTAGACTGCCCGGTCTCCTAGTCGCCAGTAACAGACCGCTTGGACCTCAGACCTCAACGCAGCAACCAACCCGCTGGAGGCAAACTGCCAGACCGCCCGGTCAATAACCCGCCAAGCCAGACCGACAGACCGCCCGGTCTCAACTTCAACACTCCCCCTCAAGCTGGAGCATATATGTCGATCATTCCCAGCTTGTTACATATATGAAGAAATGAGGCGGATACAGGCTTGGTGAAGATGTCGGCCAGCTCTTTTTCAGACGTGACGAAGGGAGTGCAAATTTGTTCCTTCAGAATCTCTTCACGAATGAAATGACAGTCGACCTCAATGTGTTTGGTTCTCTCATGGAAGACTGGATTTTTGGAGATATATATAGCAGCCTTGTTGTCACAGAACATAGGTAGAGGATGGTTGTAGACCTCTCCTAAATCCAACATGAGAGCTCGTAGCCACTTTAGTTCGCAAGTGGTCGACGCCATACTCCGATACTCAGCTTCAGCACTGGATCTGGAGACAACAGATTGCTTCTTGCTCTTCCAACTTACCAGATTGCCCCCAACAAAGGTACAGAAACCGGAGGTAGACTTGCGGTCCCCTTTGTCATCCGCGTAACTCGCATCTGAGTAAGCTTCAACCCTCAGATGATCATTCTTCTGAAAGAGCAATCCTTTCCCAGGGGCTGCTTTGACGTACTCCAAGATCCGCAAGGCGGACTGTAGATGGCACTCCCTGGGAGCTTGCATGAATTGACTCACCTTGCCCACAGCATAGGAGATGTCGGGCCTAGTCACGGTGAGGTATATGAGCTTACCAACTAGACGCCTGTACCGCGAAGCATCTGAAAGAAGAGGCGAATCATCTGTCCAGGTTTTGTCTTCTCCAACAGCCATGGGACATCGGGCAGGTTTGGCCCCAGTCAATCCTGCTTCTTTTAAAATATCAAGAGCATACTTACGCTGAGAGAGGACTAAGGAGTTGGGCTTCCGAGAGATTTCGATCCCCAAAAAGTACTTCGGAGAACCCATGTCTTTTGTGACTAGATGTTGGCGAAGATGCCGCTTTGTCAAGGCTACCCCTTCCTGGTCATCACCAGTGAGAAGAATATCATCCACATATACTGCAAGAACCACCAGTCCCGAAGAGGTTTTGCGAATAAATAGAGAGTGATCAGCAGCGCTGCGAGCAAAACCAACGGCCGCCACGATGCCGCTGAATTTGTCAAACCAAGCTCGAGGGCTCTGCTTGAGGCCATAGATTGCCTTCTGTAGCCGACAGACCCGTGTCTCCCCCTGAGCAACATACCCTGGAGGTTGCTCCATGTAGACGGCCTCCTGAAGATCACCATAAAGGAAGGCATTCTTGATATCCAGCTGGGAAAGGGGCCAGTCTTTGTTGACTGCCACAGAGAGAAGGACCCGTATAGTGCTGAGACGAGCCACGGGAGAGAAGGTGTCAAAGTAATCAACCCCATAGGTTTGAGTAAAGCCCTTAGCCACCAGACGAGCTTTGTACCGGTTTACAGTGCCATCTGGGCCAAACTTGACTACAAAGACCCATCGACAGCCAACAACATCTGTATCAAGAGGAGGAGGGACAAGAGTCCAGGTACCCCGCTCTGTGAGGGTCGCCATTTCCTCATCCATGGCCAGCTTCCAGTGAGGAATGGCAAGGGCCTCCTGGTAGGAACGAGGTGTGGTAGTAGCAGAGATAGCCAGCGCAAAGGCCCTGCGAGAAGGGGTAAGACGATCATATGAAACAACAGCAGCAAGGGGGTGTAGGGTACACGTCCGCACCCCTTTGCGAAGAGCTACAGGAAGATCCAGGTCGGCGGGCTCCTCGGCATCCAGAGCATCCGTGGCAGAGAGAGCTGGCCCGGGAGGAGAGAGCGACGGCAGCGGAGATGAGGGAGATGGAGGCGGAGAGAGAGGTGGAGGGAGAGGAGTGGGCGGAGACGGAGGAAGAGCGGATATCGCAGTAGGAGACGAGGGAACGAACGGAATAACAGGAGAATCCGAGGTGGGAGGAAGAGAAGAGGAGTCATCCGAGAAGTAGGAGGCATTCTCGAAGAAGGTGACGTCAGCGGAGACAAACTGTTTACGAAGAACAGGATCAAAGCAGCAGTAGCCTTTCTGAGTGACCGAGTACCCCAGAAAAACACATTTGGTGGAGCGAGGGGAGAGCTTATCACGGGTGGCAGATGGGACATGCACAAAAGCAGTGCACCCAAAGATTCGGAGAGGGAGAGGAAAAGGCTCCTTGTCAGGATAAAGGATGGAAAAAGGGGTTTTTCCCTGAAGAACGGAGGAAGGAATGCGATTGATGAGATAGCAAGCAAGAAGAACAGCATAACCCCAATATGAGTGAGGGACATGCATTTGAGTCATTAATGTGCGAGCAACATCGAGGAGGTGACGGTTTTTGCGTTCCGCCACCCCATTTTGTTGGGATGTATAGACACAACTTGTTTGATGAATAACGCCATGTTGAACACAGAAAGAGGTAAAAGCATGACTTAAGTATTCTTTTGCATTATCAGAGCGAAAAGTTTTAACACTAACATCAAACTGATTTTTGATTAAATGATAAAAGGAGGTCCATACATTAAACAGTTCAGAGCGATCTCGTAAGAGATACACCCAAGTACATCTAGAAAAATCATCAATAAAAGTTACAAAATAAGAACTACCCCGACCAATAGTAAGGGTAGGAGCAGGTCCCCAGATGTCGGAGTGGACTAGATCAAACGGACGGGTAGAGCCCCGACCTTGCTTCGGCGGGAAGGAGGAACGATGATGCTTGCCAAGTTGACATGCTTCGCAGTGGAGAGGAGTAGTGGAGGGAGGGAGGTGGGGCAGAAGCTGATGCAGAAGCCGTGGTGGAGGATGACCGAGACGGAGATGCCACTGGAGAAGATCCGTACAAGAAGAAGAGAATGCGGACAAAGCGAAAACGTTGTCGAGGAAGTAGAGGCCGCCACTCTCAGTCCCAGTAGCAATCGTCCGCTGGGAGCTCGGATCCTGAAAAGAGCAAGAAGATGGAGTAAACGTCACAGAACATTGAAGCTGCTTGCACAAAGAAGTAACCGATAACAGATTGCACGGAAACTTGGGCACATAGAGAGTGTCCTCTAGCCGAAGGGACGGAGTAACATGAACCACTCCCGACCCATGAACCGGGGAGGGAGAACCGTCTGCAATGAGGACCGGGGGCAACCGATCATGCTGTTCGAGGAGAGAGAAGCACTGAGGATTGCCCGTCATATGATTAGTAGCACCGGAGTCGATAAGCCATTTACCTTGAGTGACTACATGGGCACTACCTGATGATGTGACTACGGAAGCAGACGGCTTGGAAGAAGAGGCGGAAGAGTCACCCGAGGGGCGAAGATGGGGATGTTTTGTCCAGCAGCGGTCAAGAGTGTGTCCGGTGCGGCCGCAGTGAGAGCAGAGATAGCGGGAAGAAGGACGTCCGCCAGACTGATGACTGCGGCTACCAGAGCCACTCCGCTGAGTTTGATGAGCATAGTTATCCGGAGGAGAAGGAGCGGGTAGAAGCGGGCGCTGAAGGAGAGAGGTGACAGCGGCGATGCGAGCAGCGGTGGCATCTAATGTAGGAGATTCCGCCTCACCCAGAATTTGTTGGCGGATCATGTCATAAGTGTCAGGAAGACGGAGCAGATAACACACAACCAGAAGCTCCTGGAAGTGCTTGTGTTGTTGAGCCAGATCCGCAGAAAAGGGGCGATTCTGAAGAATCTCAGCCCCAAGAGCTTGAACTTGTTGGTAGGCAGCAGCGGGAGACAAGGTAGGCCGGGCAAAGAGGTCCGCATACAACGTATAGATGCGGGACGTCTGAGCCCCTTTGGAATACAAGGCAGCAAGATGAAGCCAAGCGGCCTTCACCGTCTCATCATGACGGATGACGGGAAGGCATTCATCGGATAGACTGTTAGCGAGCCAAGTACGCACAAGAGCGTCACTCGCATCCCAGTCATCAAAGAGAGGAGAAGTGGTAGGAGGAGGGTCATCAACGAGATGGTGGCGTTTGCGTTGCGAGCGAAGGAGAAAGGTGAAAGAGACGCTCCAATCCGGGTAGTTGGAGCCGACAAGCTTGGAAACGGTGCCAAGGTTCCCGGAAGGAGTAGGGGGAGGAGCCGGATTGGCTACAGGGGTGGCGGCAGGAGTGGTGGCGGTAGAAGCATCAGAAAGAGCCATAAGAGAAAACAACAGGAAGCCGCGCGGTTAGAAAACAGGCCGCGCGGATAGGCAGAAGAGGAACTGCAGCGGTCAGGATGACAGACACCAGCGGCCAGAGAGACCATGACCAAGCCGCAGTAACAAGCGAAGGGGAAGAAGTCGAGCGGCAAGCAGACAGTCCGCTCGAACAGAAGCACAAGAGAGGGCAAGGCACACGGCGATAGGTCGCGGCGAACAAGGCGACAGATCGCAGTGAATAAGGCAACAGGTCGCGCACACAGAGGGCAACGACAGGGAGACCGCGCGGACAGGGCGCAAGCCGGAGAAACAAGCCGCGCGGACAGAGAGAAGAACAGAATCAGGAGGAAAAGATCGATTCCTCTGATACCATGTAAGAAGCGAACTAAAACAAGCCGGAAATGGTATAACTGAAATTTTATTATCAGAAAAAGGTATCTATTACAAAGGTATGGCCTCCCTTATATAGAATGGAGGAGAGAAGAGAGAATACAAATAAGAGATGTGGGACTAAAAACTATACAAAAGAATCTGGGCGGCTAGAATAACAGGCCGGAACAAGCCGCGCGGTTAGACAGAAGGGCTAACCGCTCGGCCACTACCAGAGAGAGAGACAAGCCGCCAAGTGAGACCGTTAGACTGCCCGGTCTCCTAGTCGCCAGTAACAGACCGCTTGGACCTCAGACCTCAACGCAGCAACCAACCCGCTGGAGGCAAACTGCCAGACCGCCCGGTCAATAACCCGCCAAGCCAGACCGACAGACCGCCCGGTCTCAACTTCAACAGTATGAGACATTGTCTAGTTTTCTTCTTGAGAACAAGTTCTCTAGAGGAAAAAATAGACAAGACATTGTTTCTCAGGGAAGTCAAAGGCAAGATTTTGCTGGTGCAAATCTATGTTGATGACATTATATTCGGCTCAACGGACAACAATCTTTGCAAAAAGTTTTCCAAACTTATGCAAGGAAAGTTTGAAATGAGCAGTATGGGAGAGCTGAAGTATTTCTTGGGACTTCAAGTGAAACAATCTGAGGAAGGAATCTTCATTTCTCAGACGAAGTTCACAAATGAACTCCTCAAGAAATTCGGAATAGAGAATGCAACCTCTATGAGGACTCCAATGGGATCCACTATGTCTCTGGATAAGGATGAGAAAGGTAAACCTTTCGATGAAACCAAATACAGAAGCATCATTGGATCCCTGCTCTACCTTACTGCCAGTAGACCGGATATCATGTTCTCCACATGTGTCTGTGCCAGATATCAGGTGAACACTAAGGAATCTCACTATGTCGCTGCAAAGCGAATTCTAAGATACCTTAAAGGTACCCCCAATCTTGGCTTGTGGTACCAGAGAAACAATGATGTCGAGCTAATAGGTTTTTCAGATGCTGATTTTGCAGGGAGTAGGGATGACAGGAAAAGCACTTCCGGGACGTGTCAATTCCTCGGAAGAAGGCTCATCTCATGGAATAGCAAGAAGCAGAACTGTATAGCAACCTCCACAACAGAGTCTGAGTACATCTCGGCTGGCAGCTGTTGCGCACAACTCCTTTGGATCAGAAATCAGTTAGCAGACTATGATCTTCAGTTCAAGGAAGTACCAATGTACTGCGACTCCTCCAGTGCAATTGCTATTGCCAACAATCCGGTATCGCACAGCAGAACGAAGCATATTGAAGTGCGCTACCACTTCATTCGGGAGCACGTGGAGAACAAGGACATCTCTCTCTGCTATGTCCCCACGGACAAGCAGATTGCAGATATTTTCACAAAGCCCTTAGACGAGGCCAAGTTCAGTCTCTTCAAAACTGAATTGGGGATGCTCAACTATGAGGAATGAAGACTACAGAAGCTCCTGGCTCGTGCATCTAGGGGGAGCATCTGCCAGGAACTCAAGTGTAAGCATAGGTGCAAGAACTGAGGGGGAGCATGGTGTCAAATGCACCAGACCCAGATTTGCAGAAGCCGAAAAGGGGGAGATTACCCTCTCGGCTAAGGCTAAGGTGGCTCCAAGTTTGCTCTCAAGAAATTGGTAATGAATATCTCACTCAACTCAATTTTAAGTTTATGATTTTCATTCCTATATGCTCTATTCACCTTAGCTTGTAGGGTTTAGGCTTCTTCAAATAGGGGGAGATTGTTGGGTATTGTATCCACAATGTACCTGATTTGAAGAAGCCCCTGTACAAGCTAAGGTAAATAGACAATGTGTTTGATGAAATCTTTTAAGTTGTGCTTGCAGTTATTCCACGCTAAGTACACACCAATGTCAGGGTGCAGTGAGTCAATATACACGGGTCTGCGCGACGTAATCCCTCGTTGAGCAGATCAGTGTGTTGGCCTACGTGTACTCTCTCTATTAGGGTGTACTTAATTTCAAGTACGGGGCTATGATAAAGCAAGAGCAGACAAGGAGCAAGGATGGGCCAAAGACCAGATCACGGGTTGGAAGACGAGAATCGTCTAAGTGTAAATCGTCGAGAATCACTAGTGATTCTCGACGAGTCGTCGAGAATCACTAGATGATTCTCGCCAGGTTGGGCCGGCTGTCTCGACGCAGTCAGAAAATTCTCTAAGGCAGAATCGTCGAGAATCACTAAGTGATTCTCGCTGATTCGTCGAGAATGACTTTGCATTCTCGACGATTCGGCGAGAATCAAATGTGATTCCCGCCGATTCTCCCCGGCCTCTATAACCTGTGCAGCCAGAATTCGCCAAGTAGAATTCGGCGAAAATCGTAAGTGATTCTCGCCGATTCGTCGAGAATCACCTGCGATTCTCGCCGATTTTGCCTTGGGCAATTTTTCCGAATTCCTGGACCGGTCCATGTTACCTGCAGCTATTTGAACCGGACTTTGGTCTTTGCTTTGGTGGGGCCCACAATGGTCATCTCCATGACCTATTGTATAAATACACAGGTATTTGTGTACAGTAAACGAGAAATATAGAAAACGACAGCCGAGCCGCCGACTAACCCTAAAATCGCGAACCGCTCCGCCGATCGTCTTCGTCGCCGCTCGTGCAGTAGTCACCGCAGCCGATCTCGATCTTCTCCAGATCCCCGGTGATAGAAGCCAAGTCTTGCACAGCGTCTCACGCGTCTAACCAGAGATCTTTTGTCTCTTGATTTGAGATAGGGAAATCCATCCCCGTCTGAATCGATCGAGACGATCGATCCTAGTGTGACCGTTGGAAGACCTTGCCGACTTCGCTAAGAAGATTGAATCTCTAGTGCATCGCTGCTGCTTTCAATTGCCGCCGCCAACACCGAGAGCCTTGCCGCCGCCCTTTTGCTGTCGTCGGTCTCGGGGAGATTTTCTCCAAGAAAGATCAAGGGTTGTGGACTTTTCGTTGCCTACAAGAACAAGTAGTCTAACGAAAAGGGACACCTAGATCTTCAAGTTGTTTGTATTTCTTATACACTTCAATTTCTTTTTCATTGTAAAGGAACATTTGGTTCCTAGTTGTAGGGTTGGGTGCAACCCATGTTGTGGGAGTGTTGACTCCTACGTGTGGAAGAGTTCCTTCCGATAGTGCAAGGATTGGATTTCCATCCTGTTGGTGAAGTGACCGAGTCGTCCCAGGTTGGGAGATAGGTCGAAGGGGGAAAGTGGACGTACCCAAATCGGGGAACCACTATAAATTGCCTGTGTTATTTTCTGTGCTGTGTTGTTTTGTTTTCTTGTGCATGTACAATTTTAATTCCGCAAATACGTTAAAAGTCACCTATCCCCCCCATAGGTGAAGGTAGTTGACACTAGGTGAACTTTCAGGTATATCCTTTCTTGATCTTCTGCGGATGCTGGGAACTGTTTACCACAGACGACGCCAAACTGTTACGACCAAACTCGATGTCTCGGTCAGGCCAGATTAACTTAGACCATCTTATCCCATGGAGCAGTTGAGTGCACACACAGTCAATAAGAGAGAGATTATGCACACGAGGTTTTGATGTGAAAAACCCCTCAATTAGGTAAAAAATCACATGACTGGATATGTGCCGGTCGAATTCTACTCTCTGCTTTCGTCTACAGCTTGCTTGAAGAATCAAGGATGACAAGCCGCTCCTCGTTACACTTTAGATATGATAGAGAGTTACTTAGGCTCACAGCGAGCAACAGACTGCTCCGCGTGAGGTTACTTGCTAGGGGATTACTCACAAATGGACACTTGCTATAGTAGGAATTACCTTATCGTCACTCACTTGCGTACTTAGGTGGATTTTTGGTGGAGCGACGTTGGCTCGAAGGTGGCTCATAGAAGAAATCTGATATAGCTCTAGCTTGAGGAGGAAGAAAGCAGAGAAGTAAAAAATACACAAAATGAAGAGGTCTGAGACTCCTTTTATATCCTTTCGTGAGTAGTTATTGTAACACCTCCCTTATAACGACCGTATAATATGGGTTCAGCCGGGGCCTCACAACATACAGATGCCACAACTTAATCATTACAAGATGATATAAACTACCAAACTCAAAACTCAGACTAATCACAGCGTAAACAAAGAAACAAGATTAGAAGTTATCCACTAACATATGTGTATCAACATGGCCATAAAGCCTTATAACAAATAAGAGTCCAAGACTCAAACAATAACATCAAATGTCAACGTGCATAAGCACTCCTAGGCTACCTCGGCTTGCAAGCCGGATACATAGTGCAACAAACATAAAATTTCACAAAACAGAGCTATTATACAACATGAAACACTTCATGAGGCTTAGGCCTTTTTGGCCGGCGAGCTAGCTCCTTCTTGTGATCCTTGCCCTATAAAAATTGGTTGTAACGTGGGTCAGCAAAGGCTGACCTCAACTGAGTAACCAACACATCTCCTCCTAGCCGTCCTTAGCGGACCCCGGGTCACTCCATCACCCTGCAGGTCAGTACTTCATATGCAAATATACAAGTACATTGAAAGTAGTAAAACAGGTTTGGATGTCTCATACAACAAACATATTTCTATGTTGAGCATGAAATAAAAGGGGCCTACTATGCAGCATATATGCACACCTGGGCTTCACCCAAGGCACCCTAGAGCGTATGCTTCTAACACATCGTCAAATCGGGTACTTCCAATTTCCCCATTGGGGTTCAAGTCGCAAACACAAGGGTACTTCCAATTTCCCCTAACGACATACAAGCCGCCATACGGAACTCTTGCCTCGGCCCAACCCGCTCGTGGGTATCAACTCGGGCTTGTCTGCAAGCTCTGACTACTCACGTCAGGATTCCGCCATACACACAAAACAACTGATACTATGAACCCTTACTAGACCCCACCCGTTCGCGACGACCCAGACCCGGCTCTAATATTGGGACCACGTCCACCGAAGGAGACGCATCGGGACCCAACTGGTATTTCTCGGGCTTGTCCAAAGCTTGGCATCTTATCTCGTCGGGACACTCTCCACACATGACTTGCACGTCACGGGCTAGCAAGCCGATCACAGAGTCAAACCACGCCTTAGCACATCACAATCCCAAGCCTTTCCCGCTCAAATCCACCACTCGTACCGTACCGTTCCCGTGCCCCAAGGAAACCATCTACCGTCACAACAGAGCTAACCTTGTCCGGTTCCGATTACGCATACTCGCACGGAACAAGGGGGGACATACAACATCACAAACAACGTCTTGCCGCTAACGGATTTCTAACAAAATCCTTAAGGCTTGCTATGCAACATCACCGAGTCGAACTAACGGTCGCGACTACGACTTCACCCACAATGTCTAATTCACTAACGGAGTGGATTTCTAGTGCAAAATCATGTCGGGGACAGACACATTCGACTCGGTGGCTCCTCTTGAACCAAGGCAACCTGAACCTCTGTCATTTGAGAGATCTGGTGCCCAAATACTTGAAAGAAAGCAAAAACAACATGGATGTCATGCACGCATCCTAAAGACTGAGAGGAGAAATGTCGTTACCTTACGACCCGTCTTCCTCGCTATGGAATCCTTGTCTTGCATGGATGAAAACGAGCGCCTCCAATTTCTCTCCACGGATCTAGACTCGGATCAACGATCGGGACTCTGAAGCTCCGTTAATGGTGGAAAAAAGCTCTCTTCTTCCTCCTTCCACTCTCTCTTCCAAACCCTAAGACAACTCCAAAAAGAGAAGGAATGAGGGATAAATCCTGCTCAGCTCTATATAAGCACTCTGAAGGGAGAGTATTGGGCCTTAAGATCATATCCTAAGTGAAATCAGACGACTAAAAAGTCAAACGATGCAACTGCTTCAGCGCGTTATCGTCGGGCGGTAACTACCTACCGCCGACGGTACCTTCCCGGGAGTTCGACCAAGAAAATAAGGCCACGCTACCGCTAGCGGTAGGTGACTCACTGCCTACTACTCAACACACTCAACGCCAAGCTACCGCTGAGCGGTAGCTAACGCCTAGCGATAGATTCCCGATCCGCAGGACAAAAAATAAAGTCGCGCTAACGTCGGCAATATGGCTAACGCGGCGCGGTAACTCTTTTCTCGAGAACTCAACGCTCTCGACGCAAACCATGAAGTTACCGTCGCGCGGTAACTAACTACCGCCGAGCGATAGCCCTCCCAACACTCGACGAACGGGCTTTCGTCGAGCCATCTACATCTGACGAAAAAAAGGCTACCGCCGGGCGATAACTATTATCGCCGCGCGGTAGCTTCCATAGATCCAAGGTCTGGAAAACCAGGGTGTCACCGATATAGTGGTTATCCGGCTATTCACACACCATAACTCCCCCAAATTGTTATATGCAGATCTTTTTTTATATAATTAGGAGTGAATATTGTTTGCATAATATTTCCTAATTGCAGACCGCCACTAAGAACATGGCTCACCCCACTAACGATGGTTGTTATGCGGGTTGTTACCCGCGCAATGGACGGTCGCGATTGCGGGGGATTGATCAGATGCCAGAGGGAGAGGGGCGCCGACGTGGCCGACGGTAAATCCTCCCATGGCAGGAAAGGGGGAGGCCAGCTATCACCCTGCGGGCGGCCGACCTCAGCGGTTGAGACCGACCGCGGGGATCGGCTGGCTTGCCGACGCGTGCTTGGCGTCGGGCGCCGGTCGCGGGACCGGTGCGGGCCGCGAGGATGGCACCGATCGGGAGGACGACACCGGCCGGGAGGATGGCACCGGCCGGTCGCGGGGTTCGGTCGACCGGCGCACACAAGTGGGGGGTGCGGCCGACCAAACACGCCCCGACTGGAGGAACACGGACCGACTCGGACCGGCTGGATGCGGGGGAGGGAGAGGGACCGACCCTCTTTGCCGGCCCCAGGCGGTTGGGAGGAGCGAGATCCCGCTTGCGATCGCGCATACCGATTGTGCGCGCGGGGACTCCTCCATGATCCCTACTACTTTAGTGTGATCACGGAGGAGTGGGCTATATGTGTTGGGATTCGAAGCGGTGCTGTCGTGCAGAATACCTGATGCTGGCACAAGTAAAAATAACAGAAAACACAAAAGCACAAAAGGACACCAGAAATAACGTGGTTCCCCAAGAATGGGTACGTCCACGGGCGGGAATGGCAGTCACAATCTCATTCAACACAAAATCCACAGTGTTACAAATGGGGATAAATTACCCCTATACAAAATGAGATAAAAAGTGACTCCCGGATACCTTGCGGCAAAACGGCCAAAGAAAGAGGAAGTTCCTCACGGCCAAGCACGGCGGCAACCCAAACTCCGACGGCGTCTCTACGACGACGGCGTCTCCCCAAAACTGCAGCAAGCAGTAGCCTTTCCCAAACCCGGCGCAACGGTGGCGGCGCCGGCAATCCTCCTCTCACACAGCGGCGGCGCTCTCCTCCAAAGCAACGGCGGCGGCGGCTCTCCAAAGTAGCGGCGACGGCCCAACAAGGCGGCGGCGGCGACGGCGGTCAGAGCAGCGAGAGGCCAAGAGAGAGAGAGAGAGAGCCAAAATAGAGAGAGAGAGAGAGGGAGAAGGGAACGGCGGAAGAGGAAGAAGAAGAGTCGGGCTTGATTTCCTAGGGTTGCAGGAATAGGTATTTATAGGTTTTAATATAGCCAATAAAAAGAACCAAAATAATAAAAACCAAAGAATTCCGGTTCAGGAAATCTGAATAAAGGCAGAACTCGCGAGGTTGCAACCTCATTTTCCAGGTTGCAACCTCTCGGCCAGAATTTGAAAAATTCAGAAAATCGTCCCGGAAAAATTTTCTGCGCGCCCGGAGGAATTGGTATGGGGTTGGGGAGTTAATGGAGGCAAAATCCTAACAAACTCCACCTGCCGAGATAACTCCAACCAACCAAGTTGCCAGCAAGAACGATGCAAAACGCATCAACTGAATCTGCTCCCGCCAAGGGCAGATAAAGTAAACTCCTTCAATCTGAGTAGTACACAAACTGGACTGACGTGTCTACTCCAGAAATGCTCCACCTGAAGCAAAGGTCTAACTGCTCCACCTCCAGCGGTGGTCTCCCAAAGCAAAAGGAAAAAATATCACATACTCCAGAAATGATGTGCGCGGGGAGAAAAAGGATAAATGCAAACACATCAACAATTGAATGCAGGCAAAACTGATCTCAACATGGATAAAGAGAACCCCTATACGAGCTAATCAGGAAATGTTGATTAGACACACACACTAAGCTCATGTGACGAAGGAGTAACACTGAAAGAGCTTAGGTACTAGGGTGAAACAAAAACATTCATACAACGGAGTAGTGATCGGAATAAATAACCCAAAACAGGTTATAAGAAAGATAACAGGAATAACATGAACATAATGAGGGAAATGAAAGCAAGCAACATAGGGAACAAACGGAACAGGAAGCACGAACATATAAACGGAAAGTAGAAGAGTAGAGAGAAGAATGACCTAGATGAGGTTAACCCCCACATCCTCAAAGCACAAGGATATGTCAGACTTCCCCTTTTCATCACCAGTGCTCTTCCCTTTATCTTTATTCTGAAGCTTCCAGCAGTCCTTGATCATATGACCCTTCTTCTTGCAGTATTTGCAGTATAAATCTGAGATGCCCTTTGACTTAGACTTGCCCCCTCTATCAGAACCAGAATGACCCCGAGAGTATAGAACGGAGTCTTCAGTAACATGAGAACCTGAAGACCGCTTCCGGATGTCATCTGAGAGTAGGGCCGCAGTCACCTCTTCCAAGTCCAAGACGTCCTTACTGTAGGTAAGGGTAGTAACCATGCTCTCATAGAGCTTTGGAAGAGAGTTCAAAAGGATCACTGCTTTGTCCTCTTCATCCACCTGAATATCCATGCTGAGACACTCAGATAACAGTCTGTTGAAACTGTTCAGGTGGTCATGAATAGAGGATCCCTCCTTCATGCTAAACTTGTAAAGCTGCTGCTTGAGGTAGATCCGGTTGGGGAGAGACTTTGTCATATAGGTACTCTCCAACTTTGCCCAAATGCCAGAGGCAGTCGTCTCTGAAAGAACTCCATATAGCACGTCATCATGTAAGCAAAGCTGTATGGTGGACAAAGCTTTGAGATCCATGTCCTCCCACGTACGATCAGAAACCTCAACATCCTTACTGGCCTTGCCCAGTAGGGCACGGTGTAAGCCTTCTTTTATAAGAAGTGCACGAACTTTGACCTGCCATAGACCAAAGTTTTGTTTCCCATCAAACTTGGCCACAGCACCAGGAATAGACGAAGCCATCGAGAACGGAACGCAAAAACTGCACGGAACACAAAACTTGAGTTGGCGACCTCAGCAATGCACAACTAAGGGGATAGCCAGCGGACCAACGGTCGTAAACTACCGCACCCAAGTGTACACTCGAGATCGGAAACAACTCGTCCTTTAAACAAAAGTGTCAGCCCGCAACCTCCCTCTGATACCACTTGTTGGGATTCGAAGCGGTGCTGTCGTGCAGAATACCTGATGCTGGCACAAGTAAAAATAACAGAAAACACAAAAGCACAAAAGGACACCAGAAATAACGTGGTTCCCCAAGAATGGGTACGTCCACGGGCGGGAATGGCAGTCACAATCTCATTCAACACAAAATCCACAGTGTTACAAATGGGGATAAATTACCCCTATACAAAATGAGATAAAAAGTGACTCCCGGATACCTTGCGGCAAAACGGCCAAAGAAAGAGGAAGTTCCTCACGGCCAAGCACGACGGCAACCCAAACTCCGACGGCGTCTCTACGACGACGGCGTCTCCCCAAAACTGCAGCAAGCAGTAGCCTTTCCCAAACCCGGCGCAACGGTGGCGGCGCCGGCAATCCTCCTCTCACACAGCGGCGGCGCTCTCCTCCAAAGCAACGGCGGCGGCGGCTCTCCAAAGTAGCGGCGACGGCCCAACAAGGCGGCGGCGGCGACGGCGGTCAGAGCAGCAAGAGGCCAAGAGAGAGAGAGAGAGCCAAAATAGAGAGAGAGAGAGAGGGAGAAGGGAACGGCGGAAGAGGAAGAAGAAGAGTCGGGCTTGATTTCCTAGGGTTGCAGGAATAGGTATTTATAGGTTTTAATATAGCCAATAAAAAGAACCAAAATAATAAAAACCAAAGAATTCCGGTTCAGGAAATCTGAATAAAGGCAGAACTCGCGAGGTTGCAACCTCATTTTCCAGGTTGCAACCTCTCGGCCAGAATTTGAAAAATTCAGAAAATCGTCCCGGAAAAATTTTCTGCGCGCCCGGAGGAATTGGTACGGGGTTGGGGAGTTAATGGAGGCAAAATCCTAACAATATGCACCCCATTCTGGCCACAAATAAGCTTGTCCACATCACAACTGAAAAATACAGTACATTTTTACTGTAAATAACATAACAATTGTTTTTTTGTACTAAAAAGTTCTCACATGAAATTTCTCTGTGGCACACACAAATTTATTTTGCCTCCTAAACAAACCCTAAGGGCGTGTTTGGGGCCGTTAGAGCTCCGCACGCTTGTCTCTCGCGGCGATGCTTGCTCTTGTATGCCACCTAAGAAAACAACTTCGTTCGAACTGAATACATGTCCATAAATGGACCTCCGTTTGATCCCAAGAGAGGAAGGATTTCAATACTGATTAGGGGAACAATTAATTCCTGTTAAAGCAGTTTACTTAGCGGTTGAAATGTTGAATAGAAATTTTAAGGGAGTTGTTATAGACAAATCAAAATTGGCTATATACAAACCAATATTTTGAAATTTTCAGGCTCTTTTTATATGATATACACAAATCATTTAAAAACCTAAAACTAAGTGAACCCTCTCATTCCAATCCTAGCCTGATTCCGCTCCGCCTCCGTCTTCCTCGATTCCCCCTCCATCTCCCCCAATTTTCCAACTCCATCGCCATCGATGGTGCCCTCGACTTTCGCCGGTGACCCGCCTGATGGCAGGCCCAGCGACACTCCTCCAAATGAGGAGTCTTCAGCCCTGGTTCTTCCTTCGACGGCAATCCCGACGCCATTACTACTCCAGACGCCTCCCCCAATATTTCTTCCACACGCCAACATAGGTCTACTTGCAGTAGGGCAAACATCCATGTTCTTTGAGATTTTTGGCTCCATCCAAGTTTAATCTGATTTTGCATACATCATCTGAAAAAATTTCTCTACTATTTCTCTACAATTTCTATTTACTTTCTTCCAATAGCATTCACTCCCACTCTCATCTAAAATAACCTGCTTCTTACAGGCTATCTGTGCTTGATGGTGATTTTCTCTGATATTACCTGTAATGTGTCATGGTAATTCAAATTAATCAAAATATCGACCGTGCAAAATCTCAACGAACGTTCGTTGAGATTTGAGATTTTGGGCTCCATTCGACTGTTCTTTACATCTCTTTTGTTCTCAGATTTTGTTCTCTAGCTTTGTTCTCTGATTTTGTTCTCAGATTTTGCTATTCACCCGGTGTTTAACCTGATTTCTCAGATGGAACAATCATAATCATTTAGTGCTAAAGAGTGGGACAACACATAGATGTCTTTCATTAGGATCGGAATATGGTATTGTCATCTATCAAATTTGTTTAGTTTTGTACATTGTTTTACTTATGAACCCGTTAGTTAGTTCGTTTATTTTGTGGCAATATTTGTGTAGATGTGACATCGTTCTTTTAGACGACTTTAGTTTTTACGTCAATGAAGAGTTGATTGATTGAGCACGAAAAAGTTGGTAGAAGTCTGAGCTATGTTGTCCCAATTTTAGGTTCTGATAAAGTCACTGATAGATACGTCCACGTGTTCTTTTGGGGTTAGACACGTCCACATGTTCTTTTGCGAGAGATCCGGTTTTAAACTTGAGAATCCTACACAAATCAACAAAAACATGCGTAAGACAACTTCAAAGAAATGTAGGTGTCTATTTCAAGTGAGTGGTCAGAAGGAAATGTATGCGGATGAATGACGAGTGAAAGTATTGTGTGGAAAGCGCAATCATTGTTCTGTACCTTTAGATGCACATGCATAGGCTGGTCGGTTGGATAAAAATGAGAAACAATTTGTTGAGAGTATGTTTGCCTTCGGTGTTAAACCCCGGAAAATACTCTCATCTCTAAAGCAGAAGAGTTAAGGAAATACTATGACAATTAGAACTATTTACAATCAAATTAAGCGCGCCTCTTCATAAGCAAGAATTGGGAGGTCGAACTCCAATTCAATTCCTCTATAAATGTGTTACAGATGATGGATATGTATGTTAAAGTCGAGTGAAAGAGGATGTCTCAGTATTGGAAAGCTTGTTTTTTTGCATATCCTATTTCTATTAAGTTGTGCCACATGATTTCATCCGTATTTCAATTGGATTGTACTTACAAAACTAATAGGTACCAGATGCTTTATTATCGATTGTTGGGGTAACTTCTACCAATCTGTCATTTTCCGGTGCATTTGTATTCCTGTCAGACGAGGCATATCAAAGCTACTGTTGGACTCTCGAGTGCTTTAAATCTATTCTTGATTCGAGTTCTCTATCAACTGTGTTGGTGACATATAGAGAGTTAGCTCTGATGAATGTCATTACGGTTATTTTCCCCATTCAAAATTTTTTTATATGCCAAGTACATATCCATAGAAACATTTTGACACATTGCAGAAAACTATTTACAGAAGGTATTGATTGCGATCATTTTTTGGGTCAATGACAACGATTAATGAATGCAAAAACAGAGGTGGTATATAATATGGAGTTCAACCAATTGTTAATTGCTTATGTAGAAAAAATTCAAAGGTATTCACGTATATCGTCAACACTTGGATTGAACCCTAGAAAGAATATTTCGTTTCAGCATGGATAGATAAATATTTACACTTAGGAAATGTTACTACAAATCGCGTAGAAAGTAAGCACTCTCAATTGAATTTTTTTTGGGAAGTCTCCATTGGCAATTTAACAACTGTATGGAAGAAGTTTGACCAAAAGATTAATTTACAACATACATATATTAAGAGATCTTTTAGGTAAAGCCCGATTCAAGTAAGCAGTTTATATACGGGTCCACTATACACAAATCTTGTTGAGTGCGTTTCTCTAAGTGCATTGAAATCCATTAAAGAAGAGGAAGATAAAGTCAAAGCAGCAAATTATTGTCAAACATTGGAGTGTGCACATAAAGTAAGATATTCAATGAGATTACTTTGTGCTCATGAGTTAGTATCACGTATTACACAATCTACACCATTTCCTACGTGCATGATACATCCTCATTGGAAACACTTATCATTGAAGCAAATTTTCGAGGTTTATTTTTCAGAAGATATCGCATCAGAGTTTGAAGGTATTAACAAAAGATTTAATGAAACAATTAGTGAACAATAGCCAGAAATAAAGAGGAAGTTAAGAGAGATAATGAATCCAATTTCAACTCAAACAAGAGAGCCAAGAGTGTCAATGAGTTTAAAGGGAAGGACAAGGGGGAGTTTCAAAAGGCTAAAGGATGACCCAACATCTACCAAAAGGGATCCATCTTTATTTGAACATGTTATGATGACGGAAAATTGGGAGGTACAAAAGAAACAACCAAAGAAAGCATTAGCAAGAAAGAGAACGGACTATCAAATGAGGGCCCATACATTAACTTCAAGTCAATGTTTTTTTGTAGATGTTTGCAAGCAAATGCTTGTTGAAATTGTTGAAGTGGGAAGTTTTGGGGAAGTCAGGCGGACTGATTGGGCAGTCCGCACAGACCGCAGAGACCACGCAGAATAGGTGAATAGCTTTGGCGGATAGCCTAGCCGGGCAACCGGTTTCGGCTGTGGTTCTTATCTAGCGGTCTGGACCAGCAAACACTCTGGTGGAGTAACCGAACGGATAGATTTGTTTATCCGCGGGTTTGTGGCGGACTCTTTTGGAGGTCGTCGTGTTCAACACGGATCTGTGCTTGCGATCTGGATATTGGATCGTGGAGTAAGCATAGTCACGCATACAGGTTCCTGGAGGTCGTGCGGACTGATGGAGTAGTCCTCATGGTGGCGGACTGGAGTTGTTCAGCAGGGCGCGATCTCGATATCAGGTGGCACAGCTAAGTTTGGAGACCACAGAGTTTGATGGACTTAGTCTGGGGGGACTAAGTCCAGTTAGTTGCCTAGTTTGTCGAGTTCTCCTTGGTGTGGACTTGTGGGTATTCACCAAGTTTGCCTTGGTGCGGGCTGCTCTTGTATTCGCCGAGTTCGACATTATTTGTTAGACGGATTTTGTCACGGGCTGCGGGACGCGCGGACTTGTAGCAGTGTCTGCGCGGTTTGGCGGACTGGTCATCTATCCGACAGTATTTGATTGGCGCGACCTGGCAAAATGGTTTGGTATCCGCATTGTGCGGATACAGTGTGTTAGCCGACAAGTTTGATGGGCGGTTATCTTATCGATGTAGGTGGTGACGACACTCCTCCTCATATCTATAAATAGAATCCCTCGGCTCGTCATAAACAAACATTGAACAGTAAGAACGAGCTCGCACTTGATTTTGCGGTTACGATTTTCTAACCGTTGCGACTAAGGAAGTTGGTTCTGTGCAGATTGTGCGACTAACACCAGGCGGCTAGGCGACTAGCGGAAATATTGGTGTGGAACAGTTCGCAGATACAGTCAGTGGTTAGTAGCTAGTCGCTGTCTCAGCAACTAGTCCCCTTCCTCGAAGTTGCGGATAAATGGAGCAGTTCGTCCGGTCAATCAACGGGTTCTGTTCGGGCTCTTTCAGCATTGCAATAACAGCTGTCCGTGCGGTTAGCCGCGGTTAGGCGACTTCAGCGATCCCGACGGACTCAGCTGGCGAGTAGGCGGCTTGTGCGGCTACTGGAAGCAGCCCGCACGACTAACTTCTTGTTGCTATTTTTTTGATTCCTTGAGTACATTGTAAAATCATGTCTTACAACGTATGCCTTGACCTGCAATAGAAGTTAATTTCAATCGGAATCTCTTGTGCTACTATTGCTGTTGTCTTTTACTTGGCTTCGGTTGTGGTTGAGTGTTCCTGCGACCTCGTTAGCTCCCGCTTCAGAAATTTTTACAATGCTAACTTACTTAGCAGAAGCATATCAAAGAGGTCCACAATGTCATTGGGGATGGTCATTGTGGGTTTCGTGTCGTTGGACGTGCTTTGGAGATGAGATAAAATTGGGCACATGTTAGATTGGATCTTATCAATGAACTAAAGATTCATTGTAGCATGCATGCTGGTTTTTTTTGGCAAGAAAAGATGGGAAGAGTTGTTATCCTCTCTTCAAATAATGAGATACTGACGCCTCCAAATAAATGGATGTCAATGCCGGACATGAGTCTTGTTATAGTTTCTTGCTATAATATTGCTTTTGTCCAAATTTCAGCAATTCAGAGACTCACATTTTTTCCATTGAGCTCCCCACCGCTACCTACACAGAGGCTAGTTGCAATGAGTTATATAGATGATAATCATTTCATACATTCATTGATGCATGAATGGTATCATTTACCTCATATTATCTCATATTGGAGAAAATATCATGATCATATTGCAAGCAAATGAGAAGAAATATACATTTCACGATTACCTACTCCAACTCAACAAATACACATAAGTGAGATAGTGTACAATGAAGTCTTCTAACTCAGGAGGTTAGAATTTTTTGATTAAATTATGTTTTAATGTATTTAGATACTCTTCAACTGTACATATTTTTTTTATATTAATTGCATGATTTACTCTCTTGACATTATTGATCAAAAAAATGACATATTTGCTAACATTTTTTAGGTTTCAATGCATCTTTATATCTTAAATTTTAAACCTTTTGTAATGTCTAACTATCTAATGAATGCATTAATTTTGCACTAATATGATATGATGTTTACAAAAAATATATACATATTTTAAATTTTTTTGAACTGATTTATACATAATAATTTTATTTACGTATAATAATTTTTAATTTATACTGATTTGTATATATTAAAAGCTTGTATATAGTCGATTCGGATTTATCTATAGTAACTCCCAATGTTAAACTATAATGAAACAGGTAATTGAGGCAGTTGCGCCCCCGGCGCGTGTTAAAGAGCCAACAAAAACTTAAAAAAGTCGCTTTTTCATGCGGCACGCCGACGCCGTGAGGAGGAAAATAACCTAGGTTCCGATTATTCTCCGGCTGTGCTCATCTCTGCCAGTCTCATTCCGCTTCTCTTCTCCGATTGCCGCCTCTGTAGTTTGCGGAGATTCAAGTGCCGTGACGCCGGCGGAGCGGGTGAGAAAGTTTTGCAATTTATTAATCTCTTTCAACCTTCTTCTTCTATTTGGAGGTATACACGTTTCCCCCCCTTCGTTTTTCTCTTCACAGAGCAGATATTCAGGAGTATCACCCCCCCTTCCAGTCTCTACTAATCGCCGTCGTGATCTGAAGCGCGCAGTTGTCAAGGCGCAGCCAGAGTAGGTAAGAATTGTTTGCGTTATAATTTAGATATTTACATTTTTACTTTTTCTCTTGATTTTTTATTTCTTTGCATCTGGATTCTCAAAATGGAGAAATGCGTGTTGGAATTAATCAGGCAGTAGATTAATAAGTTATCAGCCGCTGTTCAGAGATCCACCACAGCCCTGCAAAAATGATATAAAGCTGGATATTATGTAATAGTCAAGCTGTTTTTTGGGAGTGTATGTAGTCAGTAAGGATAATAATTTATCTTATTTGTACCCATGTACCTATGAAAAGGCTCTAGTTGCTTAGTTCTAGCACGGGGGGTGTCAGGTGGAAGGAGTGAAATGAAAGTGTGGTAGTACCTGTCAACCTTCCCCCATTTCCTCCATTTTTTATCTCTAACATGGTATGAGAACCAGGTTGGCCTGCTTTCCTATGACTTGTGTTTGCTACGACTTGTGTTTGCATTCAGCCATCGGATATAGAATCCTCGTTCTAAAAATGTATTTGTTCTTCCCCATCCTAGAGCTGATTCCTTTTTATCCTCACATGGGCTCATCAAGCAAATTATCTCCCCAAAACTTTCTATACTCTCCAAGTGGAGTTCCCATATTTGAAGGAGAGGCATATGACTATTGGCTTGTGCAAATGAAGAAATTATTCATATCTCAAGGCCTGTGGAGCATAGTGCAAAATGGACATCACAACCCATTGATACAACTCCTATAGAAGGATGGCAAGCAGCTGCTTTAACTGAACTCCATGAAAATGAAAAGAAAGATGCAAAAGACCTTTTCTTCATTCAACAAGGAATTGGTAGGAGTATTTTCCCTCAGATTATGGGTGCCTCCACATCAAAAGAAGCATGAGATTTTCAAGTCTCCTCCAAGGTAATGAAACTCCAAAATGTTTGGCAAGAATTTGACACCATCAAAATGAAAGAAAATGAAAATTTTAATGCCAATATCACAAGAGTTACCTCTTTAATTAATCAAATAAGGTTCTATGGTGACAAAGTTGAAGAAAAGAAGGTGGCTGTAAAAATCTTAAGAACCCTCGTAAAAAAATATGCCTTTGTGGCCATGGTCATTGAAGAAGCCAAGGATTTAAACCACCTCACCTTAACTGAATTAGTTGGATCACTTCAAACTTATGAAGAACGACTAAGAGAGTTTGAAGAACCTTCTCTAGAACATACCTTCCAAAGTAAAATCAATATCAAAGAAGTAAATAGTTGAGAAAAAGGAGGAGAAGAAGCATCATTATTATGTGATTTATGCAGAAGACTTGGGCATGAAGCATTTAAGTGCTTTTATAGATGTAAGAAACACAAAACCCAACACATCTTAACAAAGATTGTTGGTTTCAGCACAAGTATGAGAAAGTAGTTAAAGAAGAGGCTAAGGGTGATGATCAAGAATCTGATAAAGTATTGTTTACCAGAACCAACATTGAAAATCAAGATGAAAATTTATGGTACCTAGATAGTGAGTGTTCCGGTAGTATGACAAGTAACAAAAAAGCTTTTATATGGCTAAATGAAGAAGAAAAATGTCAAGTGATTTTAGGAGATGGAAAAAGAAAAACCATAAAAGGAAAAGGCATTGTACCTGTGATAACTAAATCTAGACAAACTAAGTATATATATGATGTACACTATGTTCCAGATTTAGCACAAATCCTTCTTAGTGTTGGGCAACTTGTAAAAGAGGTTATCATTTTATTTTTAAAGTAGATAAATGTCTAATATTAGACAAAAATTCAAATAAAATAGCCTTGATAACCATGACAAGTAATACAATATTTCTCTTAAGTCTATCACTTGTATTTGAGACAGCTATGACAACAAGTTGTGACTCAACCACAAAGAAATGACATGATGGATATGGACATCTACACTTTGGAGATTTAAAGAATATAAATGAAAAGGACTGATTATTGGATTACCAAACATAAAATACGAAGCCATGAAATGTCAAGGGTGTGCTGTAAATAAGAGTCACAGAGCCCCTTTTCCAAATCAAAGTTCTCTCAGAGCCACACAACCCCTTGAATTAATCCATTCTGATTTATGGGGTCCTGCACCCACATTCTCATTATCAGAAAAGAAGTACTTTCTACTATTTGTTGATGATTATTACCGAATGACATGAATTTATTTTCTTAATGCCAAATATGAAGATTTTAATTACTTATCTTCAAGAATCAAGTAGAAAATTGCAAAGAATCAAAATCAAAACTCTAAGAAGTGACAGGGGAGGTGAATTTCTTAGCAAAGAATTCACCAATTTCTGTCAAAATCATGACATTAAAAGAGAATTAACGGTAATAAACTCACGTCAACAGAACAATGTAGTAGAAAGAAGAAACAGAACAATACTTGAAATGGAGAGGAGTATACTTCATCAAAAAAATCTACCAAAAGAATTCTGGGTAGAAACTGTTAACACAATATTTTATCTTCTTAACAGAGCTCCCACAAAAGCAGTTACCAACACCACTTCATATGAGCTATGATATAATGGAAATCCCAAGTAATTGATAACTTCTCAAAAAAAGTTATCTTGTGCCTAAATTATTATCATTTTGATTAAAATATTTGATAAATTCAAGATAAAAAGTATTAAATATGAGTAAGTTAGTATTTGTGAAAGTTGGGGGTAATATCATCATTTTGATATGTTTTTATCACAGGAAGTGCGAAGTATTCACCTTGAAAGGTCAAAAGTTTATCATATTTGAAGTTCAAGAAATATATTACACTATTTTTCGCAGTTCAGAAAATATGTTGCAACATATTATTTGCTGTTTGGAGCAGTTTTTAGTAATGCAAGAAATATATTACAACATATTTTTACAGTGCAGAAAATTTGTTACAACAAGTTGGCGGGAATAAAAATTTGAATTCCAAAAATATTCAAATTTGGGCTGTTTCAAAGGCAAAAGGCATCTATTCAACATTTAAAATATTCCTTTGACGGAGAAACATTTATAAAAGGGCTAAGGAGAACTAAAATGAGATCTTTTTCATCATCTTCATCATTATTCAAGAGAGAAGAACTAGAGTTTGCAAGAGAAGGAGGAGCCGCACGGATCTTCATCAAAGAGAGATTTTGCGCATTTTGAGTGAAATTTCCTGCAGCGTTTAGATCTCTAAACATCATGTCTTGTAAGATCTCTCTAATTTCGTGGTGGATTTTTCAAATCATGAACTAATTCCTTAGGTTTTGTATTTTGAAATTCTTTGTTCTATTTTGATGTGATCTCTAATTTTTATTTTGGTTTATGAGAATTTTGGTGTGATTTCTTTATTTAGTTTTGATCTTGATGGTAAAACTTTTGGATTATATTTTCATTTTATTCTCCGCTTTGAGATTCGAGAGATGAGACGTGTGAGAATATAAACGAAAATTATTTTATTACGCGACGAGATTCGAGAGATGAGTTGCGTAAATCTTTAACCAAAGTTTTTGACCCGTTTTACTGGACTTCGAGATTCGAAAGAGGAGAGACGTAAGTTATCATCTACTCAATATAGCGTAAAAGGGAAAAAAAGATTTCACCTGTACGTTAACAACTTAGATTTTTATTATTATTAATATTTTTTGTTTCGCCTGAGTTAGTGATGACAAGGGAACGAGATATATAATGATTTCCGATATTGAGAGATACATATCTCTGCCTTAAAATTGTTGCAGGAAAGCGCACAAATTTTTTCCATAAATATCTTTTTTTGATCCATCATAATAGACTTAGAAAATCAAAATATAAGATCGTTTTCAAATCATTTGATAAAAAATAATTTTAAGAAGTCATTGTTAATCTTTCTTAAAATTTTAATTTTAATTTCAAAACCTTTTTAAATTAATTAACTTGGATTTAAAGAAAAGGTTAGCTAGTATTTGCGAGCGTTAAATTAATCAGCTCTCCGTATGAACGATCTTTATTCACTTTATATTACTTGATCTGATACGTGCACTTTCATAATTTACGTATACCTATTTCAGACGTATCAGTAATTCATCTAAAAATCTTTGGAAGTCTTGCATTTAGTTTACTTCCAGAAGATAAGAGGAACAAATTAGATTGCAAGTGAGAAGAAACAATTATGCTAGGATATAGTGCTGAATTCAAAGCATACAGACTATATAATCCTATAACTTGCAAATTAATTATCTCTCAAGATGCCATTATAGATGAAGAAAGTAAATGAGAATGAGAATTTAATGTGGACCGGAATTTACATCCCCAGAAGGTTGTTGATCTGCATCTCAAAAACATCAACTTGTCAGAAGATGATTCTCCTCCCTCCATTGAGCCTCGTATTGAAAATGCAGACCAGCCATCCAGTCTTGAAGAGCCAGATGATATTGTGCCCTTAGGTAATCTGTCAAGTACTTCCTTAAATTCATCATCTCCATAAAAATTCAGAATTTTAAGGGATATGTATCAAGATTGTAACCTTGCCTCAATTGTCATTGAGTCAACAAATTATGAAGACGTATCAACAAAAAATCATTCGAGAGCTATCATGGAGGAAGAACTTCTCATGATAAATAAAAATAATACCCGGGAGCTAGCTGAAATGCCTGAACACAGGTATTCCATTGGTTTAAAATGGGTATTTAAAATCAAATGACAACACCTTTCTAAAGCGCAAAGCTAGACTTATAGCTGAAGGGTATGCCCAAAAGCCAGGTATAGACTACTTTGAGATGTTTGCTCCAGTAGCCAGGTTTGAAACCATCCGATTATTACTTTCATTAGCTGTAGCAAACAACTATCATGTCTATGAATTAGATGTGAAGTCAACATTCTTGAATGAACATATAAAAGAAGAGATCTACGTGAGACAGCCAAAGGGATATAAAATCCCTGGGAATAAATGGCGTTTAAGTTAAAAAAGACCTTATACAGTCTAAAACAGGCACCTAGAGCCTCGAACTGGGAGATAGATTCCAGTCTCCTCTCCAATGGATTCACCAAGACAAATTATGAGCCCGCCTTATATATCAAAAAAATTGAAGATAATAGCTATGAGATCGCATGTATATATGTTGATGACCTGCTGATAACAGCTTCTAAACAACGCGCAATTGATGATATCAAGGCCAAACTATAGGCTGAGTTCGAAATGACAGATTTGGGTCAAGTAAAATACTTCTTAGGCATGCAAATTATGAGAAATCCCTCAGGACCTCTAGTAACTCAAACAAGATATATTGATGCTTTGCTAACCCGTTTTAATATGGAAGCAACAAAGATAGCTGTTACGTCTACCCTTGCAGGAGAAAGATTGAAGAAGGAAAATGGTGAAGAAAAATCTAATGAAACACTATATCCTAGCTCATTACCCTACTTAAAAGGAACAAAATATCGCCAGAGTATATAGTATTGATAAACTGGTGTCAAGATATAGTGTTATGAGCTAGGAAATGGGGGAAGATAAATTGGTGTCAAGATATATGATTTTCCCAAGTATGAAGCACTTAGCCGCAGCAAAATGCATTTTGGGCTATGTAAAAGGAACCAAAAACCATGGAGTAAGTTATAGAAGTGAAAATGCAGTGCCCCAGTCACAAGAGAATAAGATAGAGAGCAATAGCCAAAAAGGAGAGATATAAGTTATAGTCTTGATGGTTATTCCGATAGTGATTGGGGAGGATGTACCGATGATAGAAAAAGCACATTGAGGCACATCTTCCTCAATGATATGCCTATCTCATGGAGTTCTAGGAAGCAAACAACTGTAGCCCTTTTCTTCACCGAAGTAGAATATGTCGCCCCTAGTGAAGCAGCTTGAGAAGGAGTTTGGATCAGAAGAGTGTTGAAAGAAATAGTGGGAGAGAGAAATAAAACCAAAATAAAAATAAATAATACCTCTGCAATCTCCCTTGCTCATAACCCTATTTTCCACAACAAAACCAAGCATCTGGAACTCAAATGACAATTTATTCGGGAACTTGTGAGCAAAGGGGAAGTAATTCTATTGCATTGCAACCCAAAAAATCAGACTGCAGATGCCATAACCAAATCTCACCACGGCGCAGCTCGAAAAGTTAAGGAAGAAGATGAAGATAATCAACTGCCTTGATTAACGGAGTGTGTTGGAATTAATCAGGCAGTAGATTAATAAGTTATTAGCCGCAGTTCAGAGATCCACCACAGCCCTGCAAAAAGGATCTAAGAAGATAAAGCTGGATATGATGTGGAAGTGTAAGTAGTCAACAAGGATAAAAAATTATCTTATCTGTACTTATGTAACATTTCCTTCTAAGGTTGTTGACTATTTAAAGGATCTAGTTGCTTAGTTCTAGCACGGGAGAAGTCAGGTAGGAGTGAAAGCTTGTATGAGAGCGTTTTGTAATCCCCCTGTTTTGATGAAATGAAAGTGTAGTAGTACCGGCCTACCTTCCCCCATTTTCTCCATTTTTTATCTCCAACAACACGGAGCACTTAAAGATTTATCAACCGTCTTTCTCATCACAACTACCCTTCTCATTTTCAAATATTGTATTGATCTTTATCTTAGAAACTACAATTCATTTTTTGCTTTTTAATGAAATTTCCAACATAAACTTGCTTATCATTCAAAATCATACAATATAACTTTCCAAATGCATATTGTCTCCCTCCATCAAACTGAACAAAACCATATCTCTTTGTAAATCTGCCAATTTAAACTAATTTTGAAGAATAGACCTAGTTTTGAAAAGAAAACACAAATCCATAACTAATAGGTGATATACATATAATTTTCTCAAATTATAAGGTCAATAAAACAGAAGTTATAACCAACTTAGTTTAAGAAACACCTGACAAAAAGAATAGTAAGCTTCTATGATGACCAAAAAAATGTAATGCTTAATAAATTGCAGGTTTAGCATGCTTGATGATTTTCTTATTTGTCAAAATAAGGGCATTAACTCATAAAATAGGAAATTTAGTTATATTTACCAGAGCTGAGTGATGCTGTCTTTACATCCAAATTACTATAGAAATATGTTGAAGAAGCTTATTGAGATAAGAGGTCAGAGACAGATCTGGGCCTGACCTAGGCACTAGGCTAAACCTAGCAAAAAAATGAGTGTTTGCTAGGGTTCCCAAGGCCCAGGCTTGCCCGCCCAGGTCTAATCATGCTTTTGACCTGGCAGACTCAAGTAGGGTTTTCGGGCGCGGGCTTTATTTGCACCCCTAAATATGACATATATGAAAATACGTAGAAATAATTCATAATTGTAGAAGAACGTGACAATTGAGAGAAATAAAATATTTTTATTAATTTCTCTAAATATTGCTTTCATACATGCATATGTATTTGTACACTTATACACTTATATAGAAAGAGAGAGAGAAAGAGAGGAGAAGTAGTTCCATTCTAAGATGTGAGATTAAATCCTAAAGATAAGTAGACTTTAGATGGGCCTTATATTGGGGCTTTACACATTTTTCCTTTAACACTCCCCCGCGTGCTAGAGCATATAGATCATAAGCACCAGCTTGGACAAAAATTGGTAGTATAACGGGCGTGATAAGGCCTTGGTGAGAATATCTGCAACTTGCCCAGCAGCAGGAACATGGTTTAATTCTATCTTCTTCAATTGAACCTTCTCCCGAATGAAATGACAATCAATTTCAATGTGTTTGGTCCATTCATGGTAAATAGGATTCTTGGTAATGTGTATAGCAGCTTGACTGTTGCAAAATAGAGTGACTGGTGAGGAAAATATGACTCCTAAATCACCTAGGAGACCTTCAAGCCATGTAAGCTCAGACACAACAGCTTCCATTGAACGATACTCCGCGCCAGTAGATGAGCGAGAAACCACTGACTGCTTCTTGCTGGGCCAGGTAATGAGATGTCCTCTAAAGTAAGTGCAATATCCACTTGTGGAACGACGATCATCAAATGAACCAGCATAATCAACGTCAGAATATGCAATAAGAGATAAGGATGATGAAAAAGTTTTGTATACACGTCCTTGTCCAGGAATAGTCTTTAAGTATCAAAGGACGCACTCAACTGCCGAAAGATGAGAGATCCGTGGTTCTTGTATGCCTGATATCTCCAACAACAAATGATATATAAGGTCTCGTAACTGTGAGATATATCAGCTTTCCTACAAGACGATGATAATACTCTGGGTTTGGAAGGAGGAGATCTGAGTCTGAGGCATGAACACAGAGCTTGTGATTGATATTCATGAGAGTGTCAGTGGGCTTGCATCTGGAATAGCCAGCATCATGAAACAAGTCAAGACAGTACTTTCGTTGAGATAAAACAAGCCCATCAGGACACTGAGCCACCTCGAGACCAAAAAAATATCGAAGATTTCCCAAGTCCTTAGTTTGAAATACAGAAGCCAAATGTTGTTTGATCATGTGTATTCCTGCGAGATCATCTCCCATAATCAAAATATTATCAACATATATCAAGAGAATCACTGTCCTTATTGGACGATGACTAGTGAATAAAGAGAAGTCGGTTGAACTTCGAGTGAACTCAACAATACGAACAATATGACTGAACTTGTCAAACCATGCCCAATGAGACTTTTTGAGACCATAAAGAGATTTCTTCAGACGACATACAAGAAACTCTCCCGTGGCCTCAAACCCGAGAGGTTGTTGTATATAGACGATCTCCTGCAAATCGCCACTGAGAAAAACATTTTTGACATCCAATTGATGTAATGTACAGTGTCGATGAACATTGAGGGAGATCAAAACATGAACATTATTGAGTTTGGCGAATGGAGAGAAGGTCTCATCATAATCCAGGTCTTGTTGTTGAGTAAAACCACGAGCTACAAGACGAGCCATCAGACACTAAACTGACCCATCCAGACCATGTTTGATGACAAATACCCACTTACAACCGACACAGGTCTGCCCAGTAGGAAGAGGGACAAGATCCTAAGTTTGGTTTGCTCAAAGGATAGATATTTACTCGTCCATGGCTGCCCGCCACCCCGAATGTTGGAGAGCCTTCTGCGCAGAGGTAGGGGTGGAAATGAAGGATAAAAAAGCAAATTTCTGGAGTTCCGTAGAGAGGCGGTGCAGGAAGACATAATTCACCATCGGGTGAGCAGTAAAGATGGTTGTCATATTTGCAGGCCGCAAAAGAGCATCAATAGAGGGCATCTCCCGTAGAGTAGCAGATGAAGGAGGATGACGAGTATACACATGAATCAGAGGTTATTTTGGTGGGATTGGCGTGAGAAGGAGAGGTGGTGTTGGTGGGATGAGTGTGGGTAGGAGAGGTGGAAGGTTAAAAGTAACAAGGACAACAGGCTGTGGAAGCAGAGACAAAATTGTAAAATTAGTTGGTTGAGAATGGTAGGGTTGGTCTTCGAGAATGGTAGGGTTGGTTTTCGAGTTGACCTGACATTCATCGAGAGAATTCCGATCCCAATTCATCGGGAGATGAATTCTTTCAAGTCGGGGAGATGATGCGGAGCAGAGACGAGCACGAGCTTTGGGTCTGCTCGGGGCTGATTTGGCGACTTACCATATATGGCGTGCCCGGATCGACGATCAGACTCCGCGGCTGCGTTCGGAATGTCGTCGCGAGTCAAATTCATATATTAGTTTATTTTTATTGGTTTATTTTTCATGTATTTTAGTGGCTTCTCCCACCGGCCAATCATAGCCGTTGATAGGAATGCCCTAGTGTCTTGTTTTATTATAAATAGTGGTTTAAGAGGTTGAACCAAGGCATTACAGAATTTGAAGAACTCTAATCCCGGATTCCAGCAATCCCTCCCCGGTGTCGACGCCGTGGAACCCGAGGTGACGACTCCTTTGCCTCCAAACTCCTCCCCAAGGTAATCTCTACCCCCACCTTCGTTTTCCACCCCTCATGCTCCACCTCCAGCCGTCGGAATCCCTCCAAACCCGCCCTCACTGCCGCCGGCCTGCAGGATTCCAGCAAGTCGCCCACCCCCTTTTTTTCCTTTACTGCCGCCCAGCCGCCCACCCTCAGCCCACTGTTCCGCCGCCCCCTCCCTCTCTAGTCCAGGCCGCCGACCTCCTTACCCTCACCCCAGCCCACCGCCACTCCCCCATACCAAAATCGGCCACTCTAAGGGCCCCTTTGCCCTAGCCGACCACCCCCTCATCTCCCCTCCGTGGATCCACTACCAAATAGCCTCTATTCTCTAGATCACACTAGATCTGAGAATTTCAGCCCTCGTTCCGACGTTTGCCTCCAGCCTTATTATCATTTTTGTTCGGATCCGCTCTTACACATCGGATCTACCCTCCCCCGACTCGGATCTACTTATACGTGGCTGGATCCACCGTTTTATTGTCCGTTTTCACCGTTTACCGCCGAGGACAACCACCGTCGCCTCGCCACCGGTTCCATCTTCGATCGCCGATCTACACATCCATACCTCAAATGCTTCAGTGTCTCGGTTCAGCCATCTACTTTGTGAGCTTTTGTAGTAATGTATTATTTGACTCGACATTTTCCATTTAGTGATTTGCTATATTTTGCTGTGATTTTTTGTTTGTTGATATTTGTTTTGGTACACTAATAATTTGCAGGAGGAGACATTCGCCGGGCGCTTCTCTTTGGCCCTCCGAGTGGAGGAAGCCATTATAATTTGCTAAAATTAAATATTTGTTTTCTATTTAAATATCTGTGTGGTGCTGAAAATTTACATTGCTTTAATTTATTCGTCAAAATATCGATCATTACATTGCATGTAGGTTTGGAATAGTGTGTCACCCTTGCACTACCACCTAGAGTCGTAGGTTTTGTGCACCAGTAGCCCACCCCTACATCATTTTGGTATCAGAGGCAAGGTTTTTCCATTTGCATGCTTCGCAGTGGTTGGTTTTAAATAGTCTTTGGGTTCATTTATGTCTAGTTTTCACTGACGGCAGTCTCCCTTATCTAGGTATCCTGAGTCTACTTATATCCGACCTCATAGAACCCCTTTAGAGAAACCTTTATGTTATCATTATGATTATCATCGTTCCCCGCACACTACTCCTAGAGATTGTGTCGACCCCTCGACACAATCCCATTATGCTAGAGGCGATCACCACGATGAGAGGTCCTCATGTTTTCGTCATTACACCTCTCAGCGACTTCATGATGATTGAATTGAATATCATTCAGGTCATCACCGCTACACATCTCCTCTAAAATAGGAACCTGAGTTTGGATATGAGCGACTCCACTGCACGTTCACAGGGCTCATACGCACCCACGAACACAATCTGATTATCTTAGGAACTACCGTCTAGACGACCCTCAGAAACCCTATAGAGATCACCATCGGCAAGATCGCAATACATGTCAAGACCCTCCTAGCGTTCCACCAATAGAGTTACCTGAGGCTGAATTTCTGCAATTAGTTCTTGAGCGCTTTGATCTCTTAGAAGCTCAATTAGATCACCTAAGATCTACATTACGAAGAAAACCTAGGGATTTGTGTCAAGCCACCGATGCGGCGAGTAATGCTCCCATCGAGATAAGAGACCCGACACTTGGTTTTGATCCTTCTCAGTTTGATGAGATTCAGTGCTCATGTGATCTTGAGGTTAAATCTGATCATGACCTTTTGATACGGGTGGAGAGTGATGCTAGCATGACTAGTGAGCATGGTCACGTGGGTGAGGACGAGCGGCCTAGTGACGCTGTGTTGGTATACCCATCCTTTTCACCTCACCTAGACCTACATCTAGACCTAGTGTCCCCTTTGAACAGAGACGCGGTTCTCAAAGCTATATCAATTGACTCACACTTGAGTCTGATCACCCCTGCTCTTCCCTTATGACTATCTCGAGTCACTTCACTACTAAGAGTCAAGAGTATGATGTTGACTTCATAGTGGCTATCTCACCCACTTACGAGGACACTATCTTTATCTGTGATACTCATCCGAGGGATCTTCCCATTATTAATGACTTCATTGTTAAACCTCCAGATAAGTCTCTTGATGAGCCACTACTCCCTTGGGAGGTTCAAGTGGCTAGCGTTGACTTTGTTGTGGGTGTCATACTTGCTCCCACAAACACTACTATTATTGGTGCCCTCCTCGTGGTGGACTATCCTTTCATTATCGACCTCTTCGGGATCAAGTCCCCGAGAGGCTCATTTGACAAGCCATCCCTCCTACACTTGAGTGATGGATCGTGTATCCGCACTAGTGATCATCTCACACGTGATGACTTTTGGCATACACCCCCTGGTGAGTCATCTGATGGGCTATATCATTTGAGAGGTATCCATCACACTAGAGCTCCACACTTTTTTGTCACCCTCTACGTCGTCCCCATGGGCAATGACGTCGGTCATCCTAGATTTTTCTATCGACCACCCGGTAAGCCTCCTGATAGGCCACCCCGTGTTATTAATATCCAAGTCATTGTCAGGCCTTCCCTTAGGAAGTGTGTCGAGTATGTTGTGCTCTATTTGCATCATTCGTTCCATTTGCATGAGTCAGTTGGTCACTTGTTCATCATTTGCATGCATTACATGAGTCAGTTCGCCGACAAATAATAATGAGCAATGAAAGTTATAAAACCCATGCGGATAAACGAAGGCGAGAACAAGTATTTAATGAAGGCGAGAAAGTAATGGTGCGAGTCCGCCCAAAGAGGCTCCCCTCGGGGCCTGCCAAAAAATTAAGCATCAGGCGAATGAGTCCGTACTCTATTATTAGTCGTATTGGGACAAATGCCTACCGGCTCGATATCCCGGCTAGTATGAGAATTCATCTGGTGTTTAATGTTGAAGATCTGACGCCGTACTATGAGCCTCACGAGTATGTGAACCCGAGCCGTGGAGATGCCCAGCCGCCCCCGCCCTCACTTTCGTTGCCTTACCACTTTCTTACCCCACCTACGTCTGGTTGCCACCACAGTCCGCCCCGTGCTACCACTCACCCACCTGTGGACTCGTCTTCTCTGGTTTCACCACCGACACCACCGATCGCACCAGGATCCACCTTTCGAGAGATGAGTGCATCACGGAGGTCAGATCCCATTAGTTTGTTCCCACCACGGATAGACTGCGATGTCGCTACTTGGTACATTGGCAAGGCCGCCCTAACACAGACGACGCTTGGTTACTTGCAACAAAGCTTGATCGGTTCGCCCCTGGACTTCGACTTCAACACGACCGTCTCCATTCACCGGAGATGACAGCTTTTCAGTCAGGGGGAGTTGATGGGTGAGGGCACTCTTCCGTCAACGATACTTGGAGGACTCCCGGCAGACCTCTTCGAGTTGTTCCTGACATTCATCGAGAGAATTCCGATTCCAATTCATCGGGAGATGCATTCTTTCAAGCTGGGGAGATTGATGCGGAGCAGAGACGAGCACGAGCTTTGGGCCCGCTCGGGGATGATTTGACGACTTATCATATATGACGTGCCCGGATTGACGATCAGACTCCGCGGTTGCGTCCAGAATGTCGCCGCGAGTCAAATTCATATATTAGTTTATTTTTATTGGTTTATTTTTCATGTATTTTAGTGGTCTCTCCCACCGGTCAATCATAACGTTGATAGGGATGCCCTAGTGTCTTGTTTTATTATAAATAGTAGTCTAAGAGGTTGAGCCAAGACATTGCAGAATTTGGAGAACTCTAATCCCGGATTCCAGCAATCCCTCCCTGGTGCCGACGTCGTGGAACCCTAGGTGACGACTCCTAGGCCTCCAAACTCCTCCCCAAGGTAATCCCTACCCCCACCTTCTTTTTCCACCCCTCATACTCCACCTCCAGCCGCCGGAATCCCTCCAAAACCCCCCTCACTGCCGCCGACCTGCAGGATTCCAACAAGCCGCCCACCCCCCTTTTGTTCCTGTACCGCCGCCCAGCCGCCCACCCTCAGCCCGCTGTTCCGCCGCCCCCTCCCTCTCCAGTCCAGGCCGCTGGACTCCTTACCCTCACCCCAGCCCACCGCCACTCCCCCATACCAAAACCGGCCACTCCAAGGGCCCCTTTTCCCTAGCCGACCACCCCCTCATCTCCCCTCCGTGGATCCACTACCAAATAGCCTCTATTCTCTAGATCACGCTAGATCTGAGAATTTCAGCCCTCGTTCCGACGTTTGCCTCCACCCTTATTACCATTTTTGTTCGGATCCGCTCTTACACATCAGATCTACCCTCCCCTGGCCTGGATCTACTTATACGTGGCCGGATCCACCGTTTTATTGTCCGTTTTCACCGTTTACCGCCGAGGACAGCCACCGTCACCGTCACCTCGCCACTGGTTTCATCTCCGATTGCCGATCTACACATCCGGACCTCAAATTCTTCAGTGCCTCGGTTCAGCCCTCTACTTTGTGAACTTTTGTAGTGTTGTATTATTTGACTCAACATTTTCCATTTAGTGATTTGTTATATTTTGCTGCGATTCTTGTTTGTGGAAATTTTTTTTGGTACACTAATAATTTGCGGGAGGAGACATTCGCCGCGCGCTTCGCTTTGACCCTCCGAACGGAGGAAGCCATTATAATTTGCTAAAATTAAATATTTGTTTTCAATTTAAATATCTGCGTGGTGCTGAAAATTTACATTGCTTTAATTTATTCGTCAAAATATCGATCATTACATTGCATGTAGGTTTGGAATAGCGTGTCACCCTTGCACTACCACCTAGAGTCGTAGGTTTTGTGCACCCGTAGTCTACCCCTACATCAAGGAGCATAGGGCCTGCGACAAGACAAGCAGTAAACAAACACCAATATGGTGACGCAGGAGAGGTTTGCGATTACAACAACTCGCTGGAAGAGACCGCATGACTCAAATGAGGCCAAACAACAAGCAAGCAAGAAGAGCAAATGCGGCTAGAAGACCTGACAGAGGACGTGCGGCTAGACGAGCAGAAGAAGAGGCACTGACATGAGGCTTACAACTAGTGGACAGGTGGGTGAAGAAAGCAGCAGCGAGCTCCAACAGTAGGAAGCAATTCCGGGCAACAACAAGCAAGCGAACTTAATGTGACAACAACAACTAGTTGATGCGGGCTCGAGCACTAAATGCCGTAACAACGGCAAGGGACAAGAAAACAACAGCGATTTGCGGCTAGCTGCTAATAGGAGACCATCCAACAAGAAGGGAAGCTGCGGCCAGGTGGGCTGCAGTTGCGGCAAGGCTGGAACACAGTTAGACCGTCGATGGCAAGAAGACCAGCAACGAGCAAGAACACCTAGCAGCGAGACCTCCGACAGCAAGAAGACGACCAACAACGAGCAAGCCATGCGGCTAGGAGAGCAAGAGCACTAGTGAGCAACTCGCGCTGCAAAGCAGAGGAGATGGCGGCCTGGCAATGAACACGAACTGCGGTGGGTAGGCACAACAGAAAGACGATCAGGAAACAACGGCTAGACGCGAGACCGCTAAGGTTGCTGAACGAGCCAAAAACCGGGCCCAGGAAAAAAAAGGTTATAAAAGCAGGAGGTGGCAGCAACAGAGCAGAGAAAAAAAAAGGAATTAGCAACAAAGTAAGCTGCGGCTAGAAAAGTCTTAACCGCAAAGAGGGATGTGCGGTTAGAAATTTTCTAACCGCCCAGGCAGCGTTAGCAAGTGAGCAAAAAAATTTTAGGATCGTCGGCTCTGATACAATGCAGAAGAACATGACAATTGAGAGAAATAAAATATTTTATTAATTTCTCTAAATATTGCTTTCATACATGCATATGTATTTGTACATTTATACACATATAGGAAGAGAGAGAGGAGAAGTAGTCCCAATCTAAGATGTGGAACTAAATCCTAAAGGCGAAGTAGGCTTTAGATGGAATTGGGCCTTTACACATTTTTCCTACAACAATAACCATTGTTAATTATAACCATTAGAATAACTCAAACTTGGAGAATTTATAATTGAGGTAATTTTAAATTTCGTTAAACAAAATGTTTCGTTGTTTGTGCTCAGGGATAATGATTCAAAATTTGGTTATATTAAATTCCAATCCTCTAAATTTTGTTGTTTATTGCAGAATAACCCGTGAGGTGAAACTTGAATTCTGATGCTTTATCTGGGAAGAAGTCTGCAAAATCATATTTTTGGTAGCACATTTGTGTGCTTCTTTTAGAGTTGCGTTCTTCTTTTTAAGATGAATGTGGTAGGTAGAGTGGGGAGTCTAATATCTCAGGGTGTATATTCTGTTGCAACGCCTTTCCACCCTTTTGGTGGTGCAGTGGATATTATTGTGGTTGAGCAAGAAGATGGAACCTACCGCAGCACACCTTGGTATGTGCGTTTTGGCAAATTCCAGGGTGTTCTCAAAGGTGCCGAAAAGATTGTTACTATTGCAGTAAACAGTGATGAGGCCAATTTCCACATGTATCTCGATTCTTCAGGAGAGGCCTATTTCATGAGAGAAGTCATGTCCACAAGTAATACAGATAATTCCTTTGACCAGATTTTGAATGAGTCTACTCGTTTAGACAACGAGTCCAAGCATCCAAACTCGAACCATGGTGAAAATTTTGATAATTATTTGGGGGATCATCACAGTGTTTCAAACAAAAATGGGGAAATAGTTCATGAAGATTTACAATTGCACGAAGATGAGCAATCTTCAATTGGTGGTACTTCTTTGCCAGATAGGTTCAACAACTACCATTACGCAAATTTAGAAGAAGTGGAAGATGTAGTTGAATCGTCCAATAATGCTAATTCTGAGATGGTTTTGATCAGTGTGGATGGGCATGTTCTTACTGCTCCTATTTCTGCCAATGAAGAGAACATGGGAATTCTCAAGTTGGATAATCCCCAATTCCATCTGGGGCCAGGGGAAAGACCTAGAGATGAATTTCGTTCTGGAGGTGATATGTGGGAAGATGGCGTGTTTGTTGACATGGAAGCATGCACTTCTAAGGAGAGCCATGCTTTGGAGAATCCTATAGAGATTCCAAATGATATAAATAGTGTTTCATTCCATGGTGAACAGGCCGAAAGCATAGGTAACCTTGAGTTGAGAAAGGGTTTAGGACATATTGCTGCCAGTATTGATAAGGAAGATATGTTCAGAAGCTGCCTTGATCTGACTTTGCATGTCCAGGACAGGGATTCTCAGGACTCTGAAGCAAAAGTTAACTCAAAAAATTCACCTTCTTCTTTCAAATACTTGGTTGGCGGAGAATCATCATCTAGGAGTGATGTAACAGTTTTATCATATTCTTTAAATGCTGAAAATAATGTTTTGGAGAATCATAGTTCTGATGATTTTAAACAAAATGAAGATCAAATAGGCTCAGTTGTCTCTCCATGTAATTTTGATTCCCCGTCTGACCGGGCACTGAGATCAATAGAAAATGTGGCTGTGGCATCTGAAAAGAATTTAGCTACTGATAATGAAACGCAAGAAAATTCTATTGATGATTCAGTCGGTACTTTAGGAAGTGGTCTCGAATGTGTAAGTGAAAGTAACGAGATAGCAGTCACTGAAGTTGACATGAATCAAACTGAGGATCAAGGATTTCAGAACAGTAATTCATTTATAGGTATGTGAATACATTTCAATTTTTACTTAGATATAGTTTTTCACGTGTCTTATGAATTCTTTTTTGCGGTTTATACTTTTTAATTTATAGGTTTTGAAATTTCACTCTGTGGGAACCTACTATTACCTGGAATGGGGCGTATTGCCGCTGAAGAAGCCTTTAATTCCCATCGTGTTTCTGAGGATGAGTTTAAGGTTTCAGGACAATCCATTGTTAATAACCAAAACCTCATAATCCGATACAAAAATATGTACTTTCCGTGGGATAAAGCTGCTAATTTGGTCATTGGTAAGGCCGTGTTTGGTTCCGGTTTTTCGTGCAAAATAATGGATCAGATTCCTATTGATATTAAGGAAATGACAAGGACTAGTGGTGACTTGCAAGGAGTTTCACCTTCTTCCAGTCCTTCTAGTCGAAGATGGAGATTATGGCCGATACCATTTAGGAGGAGCAGAACACTACAGCACAGTAATAGCAGTTCTTCAAATGAAGACCTTTTTGTTGATACAGAACCCGGCTGGCAGAATCCGGAGAAAAACCCAGTTTCTGATAGTCATCCATCTCCTCGCAAACAACATTTTCGTACGTACATCCCTACAACTGAGCAGATTGCTTCTTTGAAATTGAAGGATGGGCAAAACATGGTGACTTTTAGTTTCTCCACTAGAGTTCTAGGGAAACAAGAGGTTGTGGTTTGTACTTACTGAAATTTTAGAATTTATATGATTATATCATTTGGGTTATCCTTTCTTATTATGATTCTAAAGCAGGTTGATGCGCATATTTACTTGTGGAAGTGGAATGCACGGATAGTCATATCTGATGTTGATGGAACCATTACGAAGTGAGTTATTTGCATTATGTTTCAGCTGTTACTCCATCATTAAGAAAGTTATTAGTCATAGCAAATAAAAATTTGTTAGTTTCAATTTTGTGCATCTTTTGGAACAACATTTGCGACTTTATACTTGATCTTTAACTTTGTTCCATGTTCTCTTTTAACATGAACAAACTCTAGTTGCATTATTGTGGTATCATCTGCCAAAGCAAATGTTTAATTTTTGATCATCTTATTTTTGACAAAGGCTACTCCTACCTTTCTTTTAATATATCCTTCTTTGGTTTACCGCACATCCATGTCAAGTTTTTCACCTCCATCGCACACAACTTTTTTCTCAACACATTTTTTATGGCCCATTTGTATTTATTTTGGTTGGAACAATCACTTATGATTTATGAAATATTCTATGTTTTTAATATTCTCTTTTCATATAATATTTATGAAACGCTTCGCCATTTTAATCACATTACCTTTAAAATCTATTTGTTCTTTTGCACCCTCCATTATCTCCTTTTTTACAATAAGAAAACAAATATATTTTCATCAATTACATCTCGGTACTACTTGATATTCAATTAGCAATTACTAATCATTATCAATCTCGCCTGCACTAACATAATCTATTTATAATCCACCAAAGTTGCATATTATGATATTATTCTACTAATCTTAAATCCCTAGCTGCTAAAAGTTTCTTTTAACTTTCCACTTCAAAAGTTTTCTCATTTATCAAACTATATCAAATCTCCTTTCATTCAAAGTAGCATGTCCAACAACCAGTGAAAAAGGATACACACCCTTCATCCCTGCAGAAGTGAAGGATACAAAGTCATTCTGCCCACCCTTCATTACAAGTGAACTTCACCTGAAGAAGATGAGAACAACTACTGGGTTCAGCCGGAGATACACTGGAATAATGCTATAGAAGTTTAACACTTCCACCTGACAAAAGGGTATGCCAAAAAACCACCCGAAATTTGCATGGAAGAACCACTTCTCACCCTTGACGTGATACAGGCCATCTTATTTTCCACTGGGGGTTAAATTACGACCTAGAGATCTTATAATCCTTTGTGCTGCTATAACACATGTTGTATTGAGAGAAAAAGGATGCTTCCACTTATAACTCAAAAAGTTATCCGGGCAAAGGATAACATAGTTCTTCCTCTTGCATTGAAGGAAGAGAGGAAAAAGTAGCGAGAAGAGAACATTTTCATATTTAGAGCCGTTAGTTGGCATCAATGTACTTATTGACGGGGATCCATCAGATCGTGCATCTGGAGGGGTTCGTCGCAAGGCGGGGACCCATGTTCATTTATTCGTGCAGGAAGACTTGATCAGATCGCCGATCCGACTCCGCGGTTGCGTCCGATACGTCGCCGCGAATCAAAATCATATATTAGTTTATATTTTTGGGTGTATTATTCATGTATTTTAGTGGCCGACCCCACCGACCAATCATAGTCGTTGATGGGAAATCTCTAGCTTTGTTTTCTTATAAATAGGAGTGGTAGGGGCTGAAAAGAGGCATTGCAGAATTTTGGAGATTGAAATCCCGGAACTCCGCGATCACCCCTCTGTACCGACGCCGTGGAACCCTAGGTGACGACTCCTAGGCGCTCAAACTTCCCCCCAGGGTATTGCCCATCCATAGTCCTCTTCCCCCTCCTCCAAAACCCCTAGCCGCACCCTCCACGAAACCCCGGACAGCCCCATACCGCCCGCACCCCCGGCGGCCTGCAGCAAGCCGTCTGCCCTCTCCCTCCCAACCCGCCGGTCACCGGCCCATATTTTTCCTGCCGCCGGCCACCCACAGCCGTCCCTCTCTCCGCCAGTCCCAAACCACCCCTCACACCCCTACCACCGGCCCCCACTAACTCTAAATTATTCCCTTGGATTCTCCTCCCCTTTCCGTGGATCCACCGCCCAAACAACCCTAAAGTTTTAGATCGGTTCAGATCTGAAGTTTTAACACCCCGATCCGTTATTTCCACCGTCCGTTCATCATCCCTCACTCGGATCCGATCCCAAAATATCGGATCTACCCCTTTCCGGCCCGGATCTACTCGTACGTGGCCGAATCTACCCTTGTCTCACCCGATCTCATCATTTACCGCCGAGGACAGCCACCGCCTTCATTTTCACGCCGCCGGTTCCACCTCCGATCGCCGATCTACACATCCGAACCCAAATTCTTCAGTGTCTCGGTTCAGCCCGCTATTTTGTGAGTTTCTTGTGGTATTTGCTTATTTGATTTGACATTTTCATTGGTGAATTAATATATGTGTTGTGATTCTTGCTAGTAGAAAATTGTTTCGATACGCTATTATATTGCAAAAGTTATTCGCCGCGCGCTTTGCTTTGGCCCTCCGAGCGGAGAAAAATCATTATAAAATTGTTGAATTAAATAATTGTTTTCAATTTTAAATATTTGCGTCGTGTTAGAAAATTTCATTGCTCAAATTTATTTGTCGTCGTAACTGACGCCCGCATTGCATTTAGGGTCATACTAGAGAATCACCTTGCATTTACACCTAGAGTCCTAGGTTTTGTGCACCCCTTAGCCTATCCTACATCACTTATCCATGTTGACTACAAGAGCAAATGCGACAAACTACAAATGCGGCAAATTATGAATGCAACAAACTACCAATGCAACTAGTATTTGACGAATGCAACAAACTTCCAATGCGACCAGCATTCAACAACGATTATTAGCTCATCACTTATGTGAGCGTGCACCTTCTTTAATGTTTTTTCTAGTATCACAATTAAACTTAAAATACAACATGAGATTTCAAATAATGAACGTGAACATAATGAAAATAAAAGCACATACATGATATGACTAATTGCAAGTGGTTGTTGGAGGGCATGAAAAAGGACTTCTTACACTTACATGGCTAGAAGAAACCCATAAGTTGATTGAGTGCTGACTTGAGATCTCATAACTATGGAGTTCCTGTCATCAATCACGAAGAATTTCTAAGGCAAGAAGTCCGAATCGGGGAAGAAATTTGTCTTTCATGTTCTTGTCCATTATTGCCCATGGAGCGACCATTTCAACATGTGGTTGATTCATTTGCAGGAGAAGAACCTCATTAGAAAAAACTCAAATTGAATCCCCATGCGTGATATCTCCGCACTCTCTTAGGGACAAATTGTTTAGCTACTTCATCCTTAGAATATCCTTTATCACATACCCCCTGCCTCAAACCAAAAGCTCTCTCAAAGAGGTCGTTCTGTTGTAGAAACAGAGAGCGCTCACCTTGAGACTATTTTAAAACTTAATTTATGTTTCATGTTCAACTATCTCGATCATTAACCCAGATGAAAGTGACCATCTAGTAACCACAACCACCTAATAAATAGTCTATGGTAAAGGGTTTTAAGCGCTATAATTTTTGTCAACATGGAACAATTTTTTGATGCAGCACGAGTCTATAGGTGGGGGACAACCGATGTCCTAACTCAAAGTGCAATGAAAGCGAATATACGACACATGCGAATTAAGTTACGATCAACTCTAAAATGACATGAAAGCATGCATGCGATCCAATATAATGCGACTTCAATGCAAGTGCAAATGAATTAGTCTGAATGCAATTTCACAACAAATAAGGGGCGTTTACCGGGACTTCCCCTCTAAGTTTGAAAAATTACAGATTGCACCCCTCTTATTATTGAAATTACAAAAACCTCCCCTCAATGTTACAAAACATAACATTTACTTCCCCTGAAATACACATTTCATAACATCCATGCACCAAAATACCTCCCTCGGATTGCATTTTTCAGGGGGGATTTTGTGCATGAATGTTATGAAATGTAAGCTTTAGGGGAGATAAATGTTATGTTTTGTAACATTGAGGGGTGGTTTTTGTAATTTCCAAAATAAGAGGGGTGCAAGCTGTAATTATGCTATCTTCCAGGGGAAGTTTTGGTAATTATTCGCAACAAATAATTATGTAACATAGAGCACAGTTTGAGCATAATCGTTCACGTGATAATTGAGTCGAAAAAGCAAATAGTAGTTCACAAGTAATTGAGTGACAACATAATTTTAAGCGTGCATCAAATCTATCCTGCAAATTCCATGTGTTCGCAATAATGAAAGCATATGATTTTTCATCCAACAAAGCATAGTTCGGACACACAATTATAAAAATCAAACAACTCCAAATTAATGACTTACACATGCAAGTGGCGGCGGAGTGGGGAAGGTGGGAATCCAATGACAGATGATCTCTTCAGGACTGCAGGTGACTGGGCAGCACTTTGGAGTGCTCGAGTTGGCTGGAATGAGGATGGAGGGTTTGGGAGTTGGTAGTGGACTGGTAGGTGGTTGGGCAGCGGTTTGTGAGGCTTGGGTGGGGCTGGAAAAGGTCCAGAGCGGGGTGGGGTTACTGGACGGGGGTAGCTAATGGCTGTAGGGGTTCGCAAAGGGGGAGGTTGGTGGTTTGGCGACAAGGAGGAGGTCAGCTGGTGGCAGTATGGGGGAGGTAGACGGGCAGCTGTAGGTTGGGGAAGGGGAGGAGGGACTTGATAGCAAGGGAGAAGGCAGGGAAAAAGATTTACAGGCTTGAACGGGGCTTGAGAGAGGGTTTGGGCAGCCGGAAAATGGGGGAATCGACAGGAAAATAATGGTAGTTGTAGGAGCGGCAGGTGGGGTGGGGGGAGGAGTTGTTGCGATGGGGAGGCCAAGCGTAGAGAAGCGAAGAGGGCTTAGGGCGTGGGAGAACAGGGGGCTAGTAGGTGGAGAAGGAGAGAACTTCACCTTGGAATCGTACCGCGGGAGGTCTTCTGGTGTCGCACCGGGGAGGGCTTGGAGTCCACTGAGCGTGACCAATGGGTTCCAAGAAGGAAGCAACCGCCGATCCCTAAACCGTCCCCTTGCTTGCGTATAAAAAGGAGAATAAACCGTAAATGACTTAGGGCACCCGAATCAGACGGCTCATATCATCCGGGTCGATCGGGTGTTAAATACAACTCAAAATACATAAAATAATATATCAAAAAGAGGTGGAACGATCATTCGGACAAATCGGTGGACTCGGATCGTCCGAACGAGAGATGGATCACGCCGATCTCCATTTTTGCTTATCAACCACAATGCGGCAAACACAATTTATGAAAGCTCGGTAGAGAATCTTGTTGAGAATTGCTTTCTCCAAACTTATTATCCCAATTTTTGTCCATGACATCGACCTTATCGTGATATTCTAGATTTATAGCCATCTCAAGGTAAGAATCCAAGTCATCAACTATTCTTTATCGTGCAATGGAGTCTGAATGATGTAGTTACCAACTCTATAAGCTTCTCCTCCTGCACCCAACCCACCTCCATGGCATCCTAATTGTTACTAAATTTACCTTAAAACTAACTTTTGCCTCGAAAAGCCTTCTTCTTTTGCTCTTGTGATTCTGTTCAATTTGTGTTATGCGTCAAGCCCTGACAACCCAATTCAGGAATGTCTCCCCACTTTGTTTCATCATCCTTGTTAAGCTAATATTCAAACTTGGTGAGATATTGATGATTTTCTTGGGTTATATGTAGGGCCCATATGGGAGAGTGGTAGCATACGAGAAGGAGGGGTGACAAATAGAGAGTTGCAATTGGAGATATAGGAAACTGTATGTTGCAAATGGAGATATGTTCGAATGATCTCTATTTGCAGAGTGACGCAGGACGGTCCTATAAGGGGGGGGGGGATATTGGGTGAACTCTACATGCAACAAAATGAGATCCGACGATTTGTAACTCTCAATAATAATAATAATATAAAAGACAATACAAGATATGTCATAGTAGGTAAAGCTTACAAGCAAAGAAACACGTGAAGTAATATAAATGCAAGGGAGTTAAAAATCAAATAACCAAGTAAACAGGAATGTACAATTTCTCAAAATTCGGACACAACAATTACAAATAAATATTCCTCAAGTAGAGAACTAACACGAGATTCAACACAAAATAAATGACCTTCAACTAAAAAACTTACACGACTAGGTAGTAGAGGGCTTTGTGGATCTCCTACAAGTCTATGGTGGCCGGGATGAGAGAATGGGACTGGATTTTAACTCTTGGACAGGATTTGGAGGGCTGGAATAGAATGTCCAACTGTTGTATGGTAGTCTCGAGTGGTTGGACATGGGCAACAACGGCTGTAGAGGGGCTAATTTGGGATAGCAGAGCTGGGGTGTATTTAGAGGAAGGGGATTTATGGTTGGATGCAGAAACAGAAGATTAGGGAGGTGTTTGAATAGCTGAAAAAAGGATTCCTGAAAGTTTTTTAGTGCAAATAATATTGCTGGACAGAAATCAATTTCCCTGGAGTTTTCCTCTGATGAAGGAGATGAGAAATTAGGCATCATGCATTTTGTTTATTCAAGGGAAAGAGTGGCGTTGCGGTGGAATGACCACTGGAGAAGAATAATTATTCCTGTGAGGAGTATTCCAGTAGCTGACAGCAGCCTTTGCCTTCCTGGATAGTGGCTGAAAAGGGGAATTGTAGGGTGCCTGGAGGTGTTGGAGACTCACGATTGCTGTGAGGTTGTGGATGGCTAAATGGAGGGAGTGGGGACTTGGTTTGAGGAGGGAATAGTGGATCCAAGTGAGAGTGTTTAGAATGTAGTGTGGAAGTGGGGCAAATGAAAAATGTGAAGGAAGTTTAATGGGTTAGGCCTTCATTTTAGGAAGGGTGGAATTAGTGGGTAGTGGAGAAAGTAGTTATGGGATAGTGGGACGCCAGCGGTCACCGGAGAGGTGTCCGGTGGTGGTGACCGGAGGTGTTTTCCGGCGATCGCCGGAAAACTGAAAATGAAGGAATCTTGGAGTGTGATGGTGGGGGTTCGCCGGGGGTGGCTGAGAAATGTTTTTCGGTGATCCCCGGAGACCGAAAATGGAAGGGATTTGGAGGGGGAGAGGGGCTATTTTGGAGGTGTATAGGGAGGGGAATGTTGGGTGCCCGACAGGTGGTTGTAGGGGTGGTTTTGGGCTGCCGGATGGTGGTGGTGGGAGGGAAAGAGGGCTGTTGGTTGCGGGAGGTTTGGCTGGATTGAGAGCCGATTGGAGGTGAAGGGGAGGGCTCGGTTTGGAGGGGAAGATATTGGCCGGCGGCCAAAGGGGTGAGGGTAGGTCCAAGCGCCGCACTTGGGGGGGTGGGGTGGGTTCGCTTCAACATTGGGTGATCAAAAACTAGGCTTCTTGATGGGGGTCGGCTGCATGATTGTGATCGATGGAGGAGATCACGTTACCACTCGATGGGACCTGTTTTTGCAATTTTGGCGGAGAAGCGTTGATCGGATCAACGATCCGAGATCGCGAGCGCGTCCATAGCATTACTTTTCATTTTATATGTATTTTATTTTGCGTGTATTTGGTGTTTTAGGACACCGGACATAACAAACGATCGTAGCAGTTCACGCCAGGTGCCCCACCGCCCCCCTCATTATAAATATGGGAGGATGTTTATTATGCTTCAAGACGAAATCCGGACTAGGGGAAGAGCCGGAGGAAGAGGGAGAGAAGATAGAGGCTAGGGTAGGAGGAGAAAACTAGGGAACACCCCTTTGATATTACTTCTGAGATGAAATCACAAGTACATATTCTACCCCTTATATAGAGAGGGGAATCCAGACATACATAGTAACATAACAAAATACTAAAATAACAACATACCAAAAATACGACAATACCAAAACAGTAAAACACACAATATGAATTAATTATGTAATTTCCTCCTTATCCGACCCCGCTCGTGCCCGTGACACGTCCGCACCCACGTTCGGCTCCTCGTCAGCTGACCCGGTCTCTTCCGCGCCAGCCACGCGTCTTCCTCGACGCGTGTACACCCGCCATGGTTCATCACCGCAAATATCGGTAACAGTACCGTTGCTTGAAAAATTTGTCTTGGCCTCAAGGCAGAAGTCAGGAAACTGTCGGCGAAAATCGTCCCTCAGTAGCCAAGTGACTGCGGACCGGGGGGGGGGGGGGTGATGCCATGCCACGAGGAGCTCCTCTACGTCCGCGTCGTCGAGAAAATGGTGCCGGCGGTCCAGAATACTGTGCAGATAAGTGGGGGTGGTGTCGGAGTACTCCAGATTGCTTGGGATGTGGTCTAGTGTCAGGTGATCACCCACGACTCGACGCAACTGAGAGACGTGGAAGACCGGGTGAATGCGGCTCCCTTAGGGAAGTTGAATCTTGTAAGCGACAACCCCAATCCGGGCTAGGATGGTGAATGGTCCAAAGAAACGCGGTGCGAGCTTGGAACATGACCGTTTTGCGACCGAGAGCTGCTGGTACAGATGCAACTTGATAAAAACCTTTTCCCCAACTTGAAATGATAGGTCTCAGCATTTGCGGTTGGTGAAAGACGTCATCTTGTCCTGGGCCCGACGGAGGTGGTGCTTGAGGCTGTCCAAAATAATGTCCCGATCCTGAAGATGATGCGCCAAACTCTGAGGAAGACACTCACCAGGGAGATGTCGAACTACGTCTGCTGGTGGGTGGCTGTAGACGGACTGGAATGGAGTTGTGCCCGCGGCATGGTGGTAGGTGGTGTTGTAGGAGTACTCGGCCCAGCTCACCCACTTGGCCTAAGTGCCCGACCTTTCGCCGATGAAACAACGCAAATAAGTCTCCAAACAATTGTTGAGAACCTCTAATTGACCATCCGTTTGTGGATGCTAGGCAGAGCTCATGCAGAGGTGCGTGCCTTGAAGGAGAAATAGGGTCGTCCATAAACTGCTCAGAAAGAGGGGGTCACGATCGCTCATGATGGAGCGCGGAAATCCGTGGAGGCGTACGACTCCGAAGATGAAGCTGTCGGCTACTCCTGCTGTATACGGGTGTCGGAGAGGAAGGAAGTGTGCGTACTTGGAGAGTCGGTCCACCACCACCAGGATGCAATCGAACCCGTTGGACCGTAGCATGCGAGTAATAAAATCCATGGCAATGTCCTCCCAAATGCGGTTCGGAATCGGCAGTGGCTGCAGTAACCCGCCCAGAAACATGGTCTCATACTTTGCTTTCTGGCATGGAAGGCAGGCGACCACATGGGCTTTGACTTGCTTGAACATGTGTGGCCCATAGAGGGATGTCACTAGGCGCCGGTAGGTGTGGAAGGCTCCGGTGTGGCCCCTGGAAGGCCACATGGAACTCGGCCAGAAGGTGGGGGATGAGCAGAGAGGTTACGAAGAGCACTAAGCGTCCCCGGTAAAAGAGCCGGCCGCCCACTAATGAGTAGGGGGTGGCTGCCCGGGTCGGCAATGAGGGCGGGCCGATTGGAGGCTAGGTGCGAGTCCCTTTCCACATCATGCTGGATCGAGGCGACATCCTCCTAAACCGGGCGAGAGATGGCGCGGAGTTCAGGGGACTGCACTTGCCGGGAGAGAGCGTCTGTCACCTGATTGGTGTGACTTGGTCGAAACTCGATAGTGAAATCGTATCCGAGTAGCTTGGCCACCCAGAGTTGTTGTGCTGGCGTGGCGATCTTCTATTGTAGGATGTACCGCAAGCTGTGGTGATCGGTACGGACGATGAAGGTACGACCCAAGAGGTATGGCCTCCAATGCTGAACTGCTAGAACGAGCGCCATGAGTTCATTCTCATAGGCCGAACGGATTTGAATGGTGCTGGAAAAGGCCCTACTGTAGTAGGCGATGGGGCATCCATTTTGCATAAGAACCGCGCCCACGCCGGTGCCCGAGGCGTCGCGCTCGACGATGAACGACTGGGTGAAGTCTGGCATGGCCAACACAAGCTCATTCACGAGTGCCGCCTTGAGGGATGTGAAAGCGGACATGGCCGGCGGGGTCCACGTGAAGGGTCCCTCCTCCGAAGTCTTAAGCAGCTGCGTCAGGGGCCGGGCCAAGGCGCCGTACTCCCGGATGAAGCACCGATAGTACCTGGTCGGACTCAAGGAGCCCCGGACATCCCGCTGGGAAGTGGGGGTCGGCCAGTGTAGGACGCCTGCCACCTTGTCATCGTCCATAGCCACGCCTTTAGCCAAGATCGTGTGGCCCAAATAGCTGACGGTGGTCACACCAAACGAACACTTCTTGCGGTGGAGGACCATGTGATGTTACTGAATCGTCTTGAGCATGCGACGGACATGCCAGAGATGCCCCTGCCAGGATGAGCTGTATACCAAAATATCTTCAAAAAAATAAGAACATGTTGTCGGAGTACCGCTCAGAAGATGTTGTTCATGGTGGCCTGGAAGGTGGTTGGTGTTGGAACAAAAAACTGGCCCCAACGAGAGTTCGGACCCTGAGGTGTAGCTAACACTTACTTCTCAAACTCAGTCCATTGACCAGTTGCTGAGAACTAAAGAACTGACCCTGGGCTACAGTACGGAGGTCCCTCCACTAACCCGGAAGATCTCAGAGCGCTTCCCCTCCTTAGCCAAGTGTTGAGCTAAGGATACCTCAGAAAACACTACAAGACTTCAGAAAATGAGAAAGCTTGTCTTCTGAGATACCATGTGAGTCTATTTATAGAATCCAGAAATCTGGTCTGCCAACAGCGTACCTCCGCTGTTCCAAAAAGCTATTTGCAGCCAAAAGTGGTCTGCTAACAGCCAAACTCTGCTGTTCTGAGGAGCTAAATGCAGACCTCCAAGGGCAACCAGGTAAATTTACCTCTGGACCACACTGGGCGGGAGGCTTCCCGCATACTTAGGCAGAAGCCCTTCCGCCGGCTTTACTTAACTGATGCTTTACACTCAACGCCTTAGGCCGAGAAGCGTCGAGAGCGTTGAGTGGAAGAGCCTCACTCAACGCCCTAGGCCGAGAAGCGCCGAGAGCGAGAGCTCCACTCGACGCCTTGGGTCCAGAGAGTTCTACCCACCCCAAGGGACTTTTCGCCTACCCAGGCGGAAGCCTTCTCGCCTACCCTAGCGAAAGGCTCTTGAACCACCTCCCCTGGGGAAGAACCCACTCAGCGAATATGAGGTTGTACAGTTGGGGCATTGGTCAACCCAAAGGGCATGACCAATAACTCGTAATGTCCGTCATGTGTCCGGAATGTTGTCTTCTGAACGTCTTCAGGTCGTACCCGACTCTGGTGGTACCCTGCCCGGAGGTCGAGCTTTGTGAAGAAAGCGTCTCCGTGGAGTTCATCCAGAAGCTCCTGAATGACTGAAATGGGGTACTTGTCGGGAACCGTGGATTTGTTCAACTCCCTGTAGTCGACGCAGAAGCGCCCAACTTCCGTCCTTCTTGTGCATGAGGAGGATCGGTCTAGAAAAGGGGTTGGCGCTGGGCCGGATGAGGCCGCCCATGAGCATCTCTCGCACTAGGCATTCGATCTCATCTTTCTGGACATGCTTGTAGCGATAGGGCCGAACGAAGACGGCTGCGGTGTGCGGTGTCAGTGGAATGACATGGTGAGTGGCTCGCGCCGGTGGTAATCCTGTGGGGGTGGTGAAGACATCAGCAAACTCGTCAAGGAGTCGATAAATATCGGAGGGCAGCCCCGCGGTGCCCGTTGGTGAGGCCTGTAGCTGCCAGAGCCAAGCCGAGAACTCCACGTCGGAAGGCCGACAGATGCTCCGAAAGGAGACCGGTGTGCGGTGGAGAGTGGAGTCCCCCACGAGGTGGCAAGGAGACCCCTTCTAGGAAAACTGCATAGACATCTCGGCCCAGTTGACCCGAACATCGCCCAATGTCGCTAGCCATGCGACGCCTAGGATGATGTCGATGCCGCCCAATTCGAAGGCATAAAAATCGGCCGTGA